>CM061042.1:32646806-33863519 GCA_030762985.1 Adelphocoris suturalis
TATATATATATATATATATATATATATATATATATTCGCTAAAATCGGACGCAAACTATTCACAAAGGAATTCATAAATAAATTTCGAACTTGTTTTCTTTATCGACGTTTCGCATTTTGCGTTATCAAGACTGGGATCTGGATGAAACTATACGATTTCAGCAAATGAGGGAAAAATTTACAATAAGACGAAGTATAATGGCGGGATGGTTTAGATTTTTGATAGAAGTTTTTGAGTTAAAGATTGAAATTGAATAAGAGGCCTGAAATTGACTAATTTGGAAAAAAGACTTGGCTTTTGGGGGGGAATGTGTGTATATATATTAGTGATGGGACATCCGAATGCGGTATTCGATTATTGAAATCGTTCGGAGATTCGGATGCTTTTTCATTCGTATGGTAGCGAGACTAGCGGCATAACCACGAAGCACCGTATT
Source organism: Adelphocoris suturalis (assembly GCA_030762985.1). Classification (NCBI taxonomy): domain Eukaryota; kingdom Metazoa; phylum Arthropoda; class Insecta; order Hemiptera; family Miridae; genus Adelphocoris; species Adelphocoris suturalis. The sequence goes on from CM061042.1 coordinate 32,647,244, forward strand.
GAAATCGCTCGAATATTCGGATGCGAGTATTCGAATACTTTTTCATTCTTATAGTAGCGGAACTGGCGGCTCCTTCCCGAAGCTCAAACATCGAAATGAAACAACTGAAAGACGGAGCTGTGACATGCGAATAGTGAAGTAACCGCTACTTGGAGCTGAGATCTTCAAAAATCTCATGCAGTTTCTTTTGCATTCCTATAGGTACTTTTTGCTGTCGTTGTGGTGAAACTGGCGGTCCTTCGTGAAGCTCAAAAATCTGAGATTTCCATCCGTGCAACGAATATCAAATCGAATTTTTTAATTACCTAGTCAATCTATTCTTGAATATTTTTTTTGTTTCTACTAACCGTGTTTGCTGGGGTTTTGGTTTATTATTCCTTCAAATAATGAGCCTTTGTGATCGGGTCGAAAAACGACTCTGCAAACCATCCTTCGTAATATCTTTTTTCAAGGTAGGTGCCTACCTAGATAGAATCCAAATTATTTGGACTTTCTGCCTCCCAGGTCTTATTTTCTCTCAACTCGATAGAAAAAATCTATGGTTTCGCACACAGACTCAATTTGGGGGACAAAGCTGTTCCTAACATCTGGCCAACCCAATCGCCACACACCCTGGGTGATTAAGCTTTACCCTAGGGCGGAAAATTGGAGTGAAAATGGGGTTTTCAAATAAATTGGTCGTGAATCGTTTTCCATACTTATAGGTAGGTACCTATGTACCTAAGCTTACCGAGTAAATTATGGAAGCAGAATCAATCGAGGCCGGTCTAGGGGCTGTGAGGGTGGGCCCAAGTGAGATAATAGATAAGTAGGTACCATTTAAGAGTATTTAAAAAAGAAAAAAAAAAAAAAAAAATCACTTTTTCTGAGCCCATATTTTTCACCCAGCTGGCGTTAGTAGGTTAGGTACAGTAAAATCACATTTAAGTACGATTTTTTCTCAAACACGAAAAAAGAAAAAGGAACTTTATTATAAACCAAATATAAACAAAATTGGAGGTGTCTCCCGTTGCTACCTTTTGCTACCTTGTTTGCTCCCGTGATACGAGATAAGAAGTAGCTGTTACAAATCAAGAAGTTTCAGCTCCGCTCCGGTTCCTACTTGCTATTTCATTCGAATACTACGTTCATTCGGATTCCAATACTGATATCCTTTTAATTATTTCGCATTCGGTTCAAAATGGCAGTTTTTCCTCCCCATTCGAATGATCATTCGATTATCGAAATCATTCGAATACTCGGTATTCGATTATTGAAATCATTCGTTTCGCCCATCACTGGTATATATTGTTTATTTGCAAAGTCCAGAAATCCAAATTCCCGCACGATTTTAGCGAAACCCCACTCAACAGCTTGGCGTACAGCTGACATTTTCCGATCAAATGCTGCTGCGTTTGTTTCAGTAGAGTTGGTTGGAAAGGGAGAAATCAGAAGATCAGTCGTTGCATAAGCTGGATCCCCGTACAAAACAAACTTTTGGTTTGTTCTTGAGTCCATGCACACCGTTCTCAACTGTTCTTCAAGTGGACTCAAAGTCAAAATACCAGTATTTCATGTATTCTTCCTTGATAGGCCTCCTGTTCCCTGCTTGGCCTGTCAAATTTTCCTTGCAGTCCCATCAATGAAGACCCAACAGTTGTTAAATGCTGCTCCTTTGTTTTCGTTAAACTTCAAGCTTGGGTCCACCCTTACCTACTGTGAGAAGTGGGGTTATGATGGAGATTACGCAGAAAAGAAGTAACTTTTTCCGAATTCATCATAGGGACGTTATTGATCGCGAGGTCGTTCAATTTCGTCTCAGAACTAAGGAATAACTTACGCAAACAAACTGAATGAAGTTTCTTCAAAATGTCATATATCTATGTATATATAATATAAGCTTTGTTCCAACAGCGCTTTGAGAGCGACCCCCGTGGCTCCTCCAGAGTTGCAGAGAGTTGCCAAGGGGTTAGCTCCATGGTCGCCCACTTCCGTGTTTGTTGGAACACTTCGGAGCTCACCCGAGAGTTCACATCTATATATAATCGATCGATAATCGATAACTTTGGGCCGTTTCCGATTTTGCATAAGCACCTCTTCATCATCATCATCGGAAGAATCCAAAAAAAGGTACAACTCATCGTCAGATGAGTCTTCCAAATCATCATTTGAGAAAAAAAATGCATCCATACTCCAAAATTTGAAAATAATGGAATAGAAATAATAGAAAATAATTGTTGATGAAAGTGAGATGTGATAACAAACGCAGTGAAAAACATTGTTGACGTTTAGAGAAGGTTACGCGGATTGTAGTTGACCCAAGGGTAGCAGGTTATTTCAAAATGCACATGCGTAGGGCTCGGAGCTCTCGATGAGACCCCATTAAATGTGTGGGGCTGCTTGGGGCACCCCCGGAGCAGCTCTGGGGGCGCTCTAAGATCTGTTGGAACACCGGGCTCCCAACTCCATAACCTTGTTGGAACGCAATTTCGGGCTCTGAGCTTCTCTAGGGCGCCTTTTTAAAAAAGTTGATAAAACCGGTCAAAAAACAAACAAACGTTTCTGGTAACAGGAAATAATAATCTTTGATGAAAGTTGCAAAAATCCAACTAGCAAGTGCTTACTCAACTTTTCGAAGAAAAGAGGGTAATTATAGCTGCGGCACGGCCGCAAGTGCCGCCACTTGAGGTCGGGATGAATTTTCTCTGCAGTTGAATGAATAGTCAGTACGCATGCGCAAACATTATTTTTTTTATAACGTTGATTATCTATAATTTTGACAAGTAATTCGTTTTTCAACAATGTCCATGTCCATGTTGCAATACGTGAGGAAAGCTATACTGCCCACCCAAATTTCTAGAAGTTTTACTTTTGTTCCATGATTCTCTAGTATTTTTGTCTGTTACAGTTAGCGGATTTGGTAATCAGTACTTTCAAAGAACTACAATTTTGCGATTTAATCCCAAATGAGTATTTATGCTCGAAATTTTTTCTCCATTTATTACCAGTGCTAATATCGAATCTGAATAATATTCTTTTTCTTCAGAATATGTTTCTTTGGTGTTGAATGGTTTTGGCCAAGAATATTCTTCTCCTTGATCAGGTCGTTCCCGCCATCATTTATTAATTTCAAAGTAACTTTTTCCTTTTGTTGGTAAATCGGCTGGGTTTTGTTCTGATGGGTCTTACCTACATACAACATCATGCAATTTGTTTATCTCTGTCACTCTGTTTTCGACAGACTGCATACTGCAGCCATCGTCAGTACACATTTTGAATCTGTGCTCAGGATTTTCTTCACAGGTTCTTCTGAACAAACTTAATACTTGACGTTCCAGTCAACATATCCTTTAGCTCTAACTGATATTTGTAGGCGCTAATCTCGCTCGAAGAAATAATTTTAGTGACATTTTTCTTGTTCATAATATCTCATATAAATAGCGGAAGTATAGGCTTGCTGAGAGGCGTCAGTATAACAATTGATATCAACTTGTTAGTTGGCCTTCTCCTCCGAATCTTTCAACATTGACATTAATTTTCTTCGAGAATCGGTTGTGAATGGTTTGCCATTTTTGCCATTTGCCATTTTCTATAGTTTGGAGTTCAAATAGTTTTTAAGGGTCTTAATAGGACAATCCGGTTAAAATCCAGTTAATGTCATCAAAATTGGTCAAAAAGTATCAGCGTTAAATCTTGAATCAAATTTTATATTTTCGCAAACGTACATACTACGATGTGAACTTGTAGAAAACCTGATGCAAGCAAATTTAAATAACCCCTGAAAATTTCATCAGATTCGGCTTAATGATTCCGGTGTGAGAACGAATTTTACGGTTGCAAAATAACCTACGATAAAATCGTATTGAAATTTACGAGAAATCCCCTGCGTTCATCCAACAATTATGTCACCCGTAATTTGGAGAGGAATCGTGAAATTGTAAGAAATAGATGGGACGAGAAACCGATGCCAGCGCATCATAATAAGCTTCTATATATTGATCCGATGACCATCAGAATTGTACGAGACATTTTAGAAACGAACCCTAACAAAAATCTCCGAAAATGTTATCAATATTAACCAAATAGTTATGTCGTTTTATCGCTTTCAAGAAATTTGAAACGGCATACGCAGTAGCGGTCATAAATCTATCACCCATCTACACTCCACCTTTGAGAGAATTCGGGCGATGGGGTAGTTGCGGAAAAGGGTGTGATGATGTGTAATGTAATGTGTGGTGATGAAATCTCTAATGCATATTCTTGCCTGTATTATTACAAGATTAAATAAACCAAGAGGATCGATCGACATATGAAGAAACGATACTTCTTCCTTTTTCGGCGATAAATTTTTTCGGATAGTTTGATTCTACTTTTAACCGAAATTAATCCTCCGCTTAATCCTAAAATTTTGATCTCTTTTGTACTCCTTCTACTAAGTCTATGAGAGAAAGGACGTTAGATATCTTGCTTCTCAAGTTCATATTCGCCTCCTGAAATATCTTCCTACCTTCATTATAGAACCACACACAGTAACAGCTGATCTATCTACCTTCATCAAACTTACCCTAGAGTGCACTAGAGAACAGTCCTGAGCTCATCCCCACAACCCATTACAACGTAATCCACGCGAATATTCCGCGATATATCCTCGGCAATTTCTCTAGTTATTTCTAATGTTTCTTCGTCTAATGTTATTTCTAATGTTTCTTCTAATTATTTCTAATGTTTCTTCTTCTAATTGTTCTTCTGCAGAATATTACTAAAAAACGAATCATCAACTCAAACTCAGTTCAAACTTATGCTGAAAAAGTACTTGGTTCATTAGATTTTGCTAAAAATCGATTATTATGCTAAAAACCCAAAACCTTTGTTGGAATAGATCAAGTTTTTTTTTGCCATCAAATTGTTAGTTGACAATTTCTTCGCACACAATGTGCTCCAATTTCATCTCGATTTAACATAAATGTAATGCAATAATATAGGAAAATTTGCTCACACGATCATGTTGCATGACTGAAACTTTTTTAATGAAAGTTCTCTGATAAATAGTCTGATACCTACTTAGGCAATTGAACGAAATATCAGTATTACGAAAATTCAGTATTACGAAATTTCTTAATCTAAGCACGAGTATGTTTTCAGCGGTTGAAGGGGGTTTACCCAAATCTTTCATAGAAAGGGAATCTAAGTGACATCTCTTTCTTGTTTCTGAAGACAAATTTTAAGGAAGCCTAACAAGCAGTATTCCCGTAAGTTGTTCCTAAACGACTCTCCCTCTATATATACATGCACTCATTGAGGCTCATCTGAACCTTTTTTACTTTCGCAGATCCGTTGAAAACTAACTACTATAACTGTAGTACTTTTTTCTTGGTTAATAACGGCGTGATGTGGTAAATAGTGCTCATGTAATTGTTTTGGAATGAATTATTTATCTTTTTAATTATACCCCGATTGAATTTTAGTCTGTAGTTGACCGAGAGCTAAACCCTAATTTAATTAATGGAAGTACTTTCACTTTGTCCATCAGGGAACTCTTACGTCCTAGTTTCAGGGATTAATAAAATCAGATATAACACCTACACATACAAGTCCTTCTGTATTTAACAAGAGCTGACCCACGAATTGAAAGTTAATTGTATATAAGTGATAATAAACTAGATTTCGTCAAGTACGAATTCCATTGGTTTGTTACAGCAGATTTGATCAGAGTCAATCTCTTATTCAGGCTTTCAGCAATATATGTTCGTGGGCTACCACTGCGCATGCGCAAACGTAAATTCTACCAAGCATCATTTTCTCACGCCCTAGGCGTCCGATCTCGCTCAAATTTGGAACATAGTTTGGGGACAACGATTTGATCATCCCATATCAATTTCAACATTATGGTATTATTAATAGCTAAAATACAAGCACCAATGCAAAATCCTTGTAACGACCCTAATTTCCACAGTTTTCATCCTCTAATTTTGATGAAATCGTGGTGCGGGTTAGGTTGTAAATGGTCTCCTGTCAGTTTCATTGTTGCCAAATCAATTTTTCCTCATTTTCTTCCTTTTGGCCCTCCTCATTTAAGTCACCTAAAAGCTTTATTCTACCATCCTTTTTCCGTTGCAGGTACCTTAAATGTTCTTTCAGCTAATCTTACTCCCTCAGCTCGGGGTCATTTCCTCGCCTCTCTCTTCTCTCGCGTTCTGCATCACTTTTTTTCTTCACCATCTGATGGTGAATTAGTATTAAAATGCTTCCCCAAGTTGATGGTCATGCAAAATTTTGGTTTTACATTTTCTCCTCTGGCGTATGCACTTACTTGATGGTGTGGATAAAAACCAAAACCAAAAAAATTTTTGTGAAAACTTTGAAAATGCAGTGGAATTATATTATCATGTAAGGTGACATGGGGTAAGTGCACTTTCGGGGCAAGTGCACAAATGGCCTTGATTTTTTGATGGTTTTTGTTGATGGCGCTGCCACCTAGTGACCCATGAGTAAACCATATTATCTAAGTTCTGTGACCGATAGGTAGCACTAGTGTAAACTGTGAACAGTCTGTGACCTTCCAAAGTCAGGCCTTCCATTTTACTAGTTCATCCATAGCTACAGTGCAGTTCTTTGATTTCTAACAAGGTAAGTTAATACAACTAATGTTATAGTTTAACAATAGCATTGGTGTTTTGCTGAAGTCTCTTTTGTTTGCAAAAAAAGCCACGTTGTGCTCTTCCCCACAAAAATGTCGGTGTAGGGGCACAGCAATTCGAAGGGAAAGAAAGTGCACAGTACTGTGCACTTGCCAATGTGGAGGATGAAGGGCAAGTACACAGTTGTGCACATGCCCCGTTTAAATCTCAAGAACCTACTTGTTTAAATAGGTACTTATTTACTTTTTGAATTATCAAGCAAGTAGATAGGTACTGCCTCAAGAATGTCAGTGGAAAACTTAAGAACAAAAATTCCAAAAAGAGGAAGTTGTCAGAATCAAGCTCTTCAGACTCAGGAGATGACTTTAGTCTCAGAGATTCCGATGAAGAGGATTTTGAAGCATATGTAACAAGAATGGCTGAAGAAGAAGCTGAAAGAGAAGCTGATGAATGGCTAACACAGAGCAATGAAGAAAACGCAAGCAAGAAAAAGGCTGTGAATGTTGACAGGTCTCAAAAGAAAAAACCTGAAGAAACGACCCCCATGGAATCAGGGAATGACGATTTTAGTTCTGCAGACTCTCGTCATGAACATATTTATCCAACTTTTGCAGAGAGGATTTATACAGGAGGAGAATGTTCATCAAATGAGACAACAGGGGACCACATGGGACCACTGGGTTGGCTGTTGGTGATTGGGCTGTTGTGAAGTTTGATGGAAAGACAACAACCAAACATTTTATTGGAGAGGTGATTTCATTTGAGCAAGGTGAACCCATTTTTAGATATGTAAGAAAACATTCTGTAATAAATGATAAGACTGTTTCGTTCACGTTAGCTCTAAATGATGACGCAAGTTCGGCATCAATGGAAGATGTAACAAAAATTCCATCTCCGAAAATTGGTGAAAGGGGGGAATTCGTTTTTACTTTCGAGTTTTCCAAATTTAATTTACATTAAGAATTAACAGTGATTTTGAGTCGATTTTTTCTTTCTTTTCAAGTATTTCTTATTTTTCCAAGTTAATTCTATTCAAAGTGTTCGTGATTTCTATTCTAGTTTTTATTCTACCGTGTTCGTCATTTAAACAACTCTAAGTCACTCTCTAAGTTTCAAAGAATATGTCCTACTGAGTCAAAAAAAGTTTTGTGACCAATAAATACATATTTTCTACTTTTTGTAAATCATTTTTTGCTTGCTTGTTTTTCCACACTCAGAAACTGACATTTTTACAATCAGTTCTTGTTTTATTGAATTTGCCTATATTCACATGTTACACGATTTACCGGGTGTCAAAAATGATATCTCGCTTAATTTCAATCCGATTTTTAAAAATCTTGGAAGCAAAATGATCGTCAGAATATGAACTATTTGGCATTTGCCCCTGCGTTATTTTCACGTTAACAGAATGCTAATAGAACGCCACTTGTGCACTTCCCGCGCAACGACGGGGCAAGTGCACAACAAGGACTTTGAAAAATTTTTATTTAATAGAAATTAAGTAGTCTATAAACCACGTTTTTTTAATGCGCACATTGATAGAGGATAGCCACATGATCACAAAACTAAAAACAGAATTTAGACAGAATTTAGACAGAATTTAGTTAGGCCTATAGACACGGTTTCTATGGTTTCATCAAGTTTGACTTAGTAAATTATATTGTGCACTTACCCCATGTCACCTTACCTAATGCAATTACTGTGGATTTCAATAAACCCTTAGTAATAGCTCGATTTCAGACATGGTTATTAAAAATTATTGTTTGTGATCGATTTTCAACTCGTTAAATAACTTCTGTAACAAAAACTTAGACGTATTTTAAAAGAGGAAATCAAAAGGAAGAGGATGGAGGAAATTTTTTGTTGCTAAAAATGTTCTCTAGTCGTCAATTTGACACACATGGTAATAGCAAATGAAAAGGTACGCACTTCGACTGGTCCACCAGCAAAACAGCGTTGAGTGAGGGGGAAGGGTCTTAATCCCAATTCTATCAGATCCCAGGCTTGCCAACAGAATGAGATTCAAACCGAAATTTCGGTTGGTTAGGGTCAGAATTGAAGTTTTCAGCTCCAACCATGGTAATATCCCAAAAAATTGGGACACTTTTCGGCGATATATTGAGGCGATCAAAAAATTGATGAGCACATTCTTTCAATCGATTTCATGAAGCTCTACAACCTAACTTTGGAAAACGAAGACCTTTTTGCCTCACATAAATCAATATTGTGGTAAAATTAACATTGTAGAGCAAAAAATTAATTTGGGACACCCACGGTAATTGCATTTTTGGCCTTTTATACGCAGAAATATTTGTATAGATATGCAGGTATGGCACTTGAATTACTTTTTTCCAACACACTGGCCTACAAGGGAATCCCTGGGAAAAGAAATTTTCTGGGAAAAAGTTACAGTAGGTGAGCAAGGCCTGTGGGACTCTCAATAGTTGCCCCTAGTTTGAGAACGACCCATATATCTAAGGCATCCCTTACAGGTACAATATTAGCTTTTACTTTTAGTTTTGTACCATTTCTTACTTTTATTCCAATTTCTACAAGTGTTGTTACGATATGTAGTGGAGAAGAGTGGGGCATGGATACGGTGATGCCGGTTCCAAGCGCATTCTAACGGTTTAACGCCAAACCTCGACCACGCGTAGTGGAGTACTCTGATTATTGTTCATTAGTTTACAACGTCAAATGTGGTCTAGAGGTTAGGGGAGGAAAGGGACTCGGGTTCAATCACAATTCTGCAGCAACTTTTTGTATCGTATTTAAACCTCCGTAACATATCTTTAAAGGTCATTTTGATCTATTTGTCCAATTAATCTGAATTTTTACTAAGGGATTGACTACTTTATATCATATTTTGAGATGCGAGCTTCCGAGCATCCAGACTACCATCAGACTAAACACAGCATTTTGACCTATTCGTCCAACTAATCTGTATTTTACTTTAAGAATTCTTGGCGATTGAAGGTGCTCTTACGTCCTAGTTTCTCAGGGGTTAATAAAATCAGATATAACACCTACACTTTACAAGTCCTTCTGTATTTAATAAGAGCTGACCCACGAATTGAAAGTTAATTATAAGTGATTATCAACTAGATTTCGTCAAGTAAGAATTCCATTGGTTTTGTTACAGCAGATTTGATCAGAGTTGATCTCTTATTCAGGCTTTCAGCAATATGTATTCGTGGGCTACCAAAATGGAAAATTCCTGTAGGCTCTTCTTTCCACTGGGATTCCTGGTTTACTGACGGCAACGTTGAAAGTCAGCAAATAGACTTTTTTTCGAAAGTCTCTGCTGCTTTTGCTTCGTTCTTTATTTTTCCTGAAAATGGTGCCTTGACTTCGTCACAATAGCCTTGACTACTAGGCAATTTTTGATTAAATGACATTTTTGAGGCACCTCAATTCTTAACTGCATGAATTTTCCTTTTTCGACGAAAAAATTCCTCTTGATTAGTTTTCTGGAAAACCCGGAAAAACTGTGTAATGCCTGTAGGCATCAAAACGCTGAAAGGCAACATGTGCTCCTTGGCATCTCCCAAATAATACATCTGATTTAAATTGGTTTTTTGTTGATAAATGAAAGTGGTCTGCTAACGAAAACGTATAATTCGTTTTGAGGGGGTCGGGGGTCAGCCAACGAGTCCTACGAACCGATGTTGATGAAATTTTTAGGGATTGTGCGGGTTACCTTCTGGAAGGCTTCGTATTACTTTTGCTGTCAGATCAATAATAGTCTATGCGCATGCGCAAAGCAGTGTTTCAGAATGGTCTAAAGCGTAAAATGCGAGTGGAAATTTCGATTTCGGGGAATCTTTTTCTAACAATCCCCAGATCGTTAAACAGCGCTTCCGCTACCAATAAATAGTTTGGACTCGGAAGTAAAATGCAATACCAAGAAAGACAGTGAAACTCGATATTAATAACATAAACGGGAAGCGCCGAGGAAAGTAAAATTTTAGCAACAGATTCCAGTTTTATACTGGAAATGAAAAAACTCAGAAATTTTTTATACCTGGTACAGTTGGGAAAATCAGGATTTGATTAGGATTAGCCTCAAAAATAACACCAAATTCCGTCCAACTTCTCCCGGTTCAGTGGAAACTGGGTGGGAAGGCTCCCCCAACAGAGTTAGTTATCTTGAAGTTCCTAGTGGAATGAACTGGATGGTAAATTACCTTTTTGTACTAATTTGCCGTGTTTTTGATGCCGAATGTAAGTAACATTTGAAGAGCTCGGCCGAATAAGGGTCTATGTTACATTTACTAAATTTTACAGGAGAGCGAAAAAACTCCTTTGTAACCACACGACTAGAAACTGCAGGATCAAGTGTAACATTGACTCTTGTTCCATCAACTCATTATCTTGCGACCTTTATCATCAACATTGTTCTCCTTTATTCAATTCAATGACGGAGACCTGTTAGCTCAATGAATAATCCATGTCGATAACAACGTCAATAATCTATAATATAATAGAAATAGATTGGAAAACTGGATGTTTAGATGACAATTTTATTGAAACACTAAAATTAATAAGTTTTTAAATAACGTTTAAAAAGTATACCATACATAGTTACTTCTTCTGGGAAGGGTGAAAACATTAATCAGAAACGACTGGTAGTGTTATATAAAATTCTTTATATTGCTCGTGTAAATATGGAATTATTTTCATAAGGTCCGTTTTCTTGGCCTTAGGGAGGGGTAACAACGCTGTGTTTCGTGCTGGGAGTTCATAAGGTTTTGGCAACGGTCTTCCTTCGATTAGCTTTGTGTCTGTGAATTTCTCTTTTAGCTTCCGAACGTTATCCTGTCACTGTTTGATATTAATAACTCGCGATTTTGATTTATTCATCCTATCCAAGTCATTGTCCGTAAGGGAAATCGTCCTGTTCATTTCGATGGTAATATATGTTGAATAACTTGTATGACAGAAAAATCAAAGAGGAAACCGAAAAACTATTAATAAACCGAAATAACGACTAAAATGGGTTGAAAAGCACTCGAATTTGAACGCAAACGTGAAAGATAAAGTTAAAGTAAGTGCAGAAAACTGAAATATCACCGACACTTAAGAAACCCGGGAGAAATGAATGGAATGACTGCGGCACGTAGTAAGTAGCACGGTCGCTAGGCGAAAACAAACATAATAGACCCTTGTTCAAAGCGAAAAATAGCCACGATTTTGCGTCGCTGAAGATCCCTAGCGACAAGCACATATGGAATTGGGGTTTTCGTTTGTACAAACTAATGGAGGAGATTTCAACAAATCGTTTGATACCAATTACTCCATTTCGGAAAAAATGTAACTTAGACCCCTATTCGGTTGAGCTCTTCATTTATTGAATATTAAACGGAACATTTGAATGTTGTCAAGGTGGTTATACAGACTGCGACACCCTTTATATGTTGTAATAATCAATATGTATACAGTTATCTGCATTGAAGGGCTTCCTAATGGAATGAACTGGATGGTAAATTACCTTTTTGTAATAATTGCTGTGTTTTTTATGCCGGATTGAACATTTATTGAAAAGTAAACAGAAAATTCGAACGTTGTCGAGGTGGTTATACAACTGCGACACAATGTATATGTTGTAATAATCAATTGTATACAGTTGTTATCTGCAGTGTTGGGCTTCCTAATAGAATTACCTGGATGGTAAATGACCTTTTAGTAATGATTTGCTGTGTTGTTGATGCCGAATGTAACATTTATTGAATAATTAACAGAAAATTCGAACGTTGTCAAGGTGGTCATACAACTGCGACAGTTATCTGCAGTGAAGGGCTTACTAATGGAATGAACTGGATGGTAAATGACCTTTTGATGCCGAATGTAACATTTATTGAATGATTAACAGAAAATTCGAACGTTGTCAAGGTGGTTATACAACGCCGTCTCAACGCTCTGGTACGTCGGGGAAGTAAAAAAGAAATAATCTAAATGACAGCTTCTAAAACGGCACGCGAAGACACCCAATTAAGCTGAGGGGGGGGGGGGGGGGGGGGGGGATTCCCACCCACAGGAGGATCCCACCTATTACGGAGGTCTCCCTCCCCGGAAACGCCGCACAACACTTGGCAATTACACGCTCCTGCGGGCGGGTCGTCGGAAATACGACCGCCAGCCTCCTCCGCGGCGGCTTTCTAAGGAGCCTCAGGGGGACGGTCGTTACCTCCAAGTGCACCCATAACGGAGGTCTGCCGACTGCATCCATAACGGAGGTCCGCCCCCTTTAGCAATGGTCACGATGCAGTGACCATTTTTTCCTTAGACTCAGTCCTACGTCACGTGAGCGGCTAACTGAAACGTGCGAACGAGAAACGCTGTAAGTCACATTAGCGAATTTCCTAAGAAAAAATGAGCTTATTTAGATTAGATGGCTTCAAGACTTGAAAATGGGAGCCCCCCCCCCCACATATCCGTTTCATACACCAAAGAAAACACAATCGTGGATTTTAACGTGGTGTGTGTGTGTATATATATATATGTACTAGCCGCTCCGGCTCGCTACGCTCGCCTCTACGTCCAGCCGGGGGGCAAGCCCCCCGGACCCCCCATTAAATTGCTCGCTTCGCTCGCAAAGTGTGGCATGTAGGGAATATTGCTCGCTTCGCTCGCAAAGTGTGGCATGTAAGGAATGTTGCTCGCTTCGCTCGCAAAGGGTGGCATGTAGGGAATGTTGCTCGCTTCGCTCGCAAAGTGTGGCTGTATACATGCGATGTATTACAATTGAAACGTGTAGGGGATGTTGCTCGCTTCGCTCGCAAACGGTAGATCTCTAAGGGTAGGTTTAACTTCTGTAGGGGATGCTGCTCGCTTCGCTCGCTTGAGGAAGTTATACTGCCCATTCAACTTGGCAGACGTTTTTTTCTGTTGGAAATTCTTACAAACAAATTAAATCTTATAAAACTACGTGGAACCACAAAAAGTTTATTAGGGGATGTTGCTCGCTTCGCTCTCAAGGTATACCTGTATATCCTTCAGGAAGTTATACTGCCCACCCAACTTGGCAGACGTTTTTTTCAGTTGGGAATTCTTACAAACAAATTAAATCTTATAAAACTACGTGGAACCACGAAAAGTTTATTAGGGGATGTTGCTCGCTTCGCTCGCAAGGTATTGCTGTATATTTGTAGGAAAAAATCCGAATTTATTCTGTTGAAATGGCTCTCGCTTCGCTCGCAAGGTACCTGTGTGTACCTGCTCGCAACACCCAAACACCGAAACCTGTACCTGAGTTATCGAACCCCAAACACGTCTGTCTTCCTAGAGCCTTCTCGCGTCCACAGCACATATAATTTCTCATTTTAATAGCTTAGTCTCGCTTCCCCTCGCAATTTGACTGACTGCCCGTCACTTTTTTCGATATCCGATTTCGGATTCAGATTCGGCGGACCCAAAGCTGTATTTCGCCCGCGAAAACCGTTCCGAAAAACGTACTTTTATGGGGTATATTTTAATCGGAAAAAACCAAGTTTTTCGGCGGACTTTTCGAGAAAACGGGTCCGTACTCTCGCATTTTTTTTACGCATTTCCCGATACTTTTTTCGCGATCCGATTGCGCCGTCGTCTTCCTCGTAGGAAAACCTACGAAACCCGTATTTTTCCGGGATTGTCAACGGCCGTTTAGAGGGGTAGGGGAAGCGGGGAAGTGGAAAAAGCGCACATTAACCGGAACTTCGACCCCCCTCCCGCCCTACGGCCCATGGTTCGGGTGGGATTAAACAATTTTAAATTCGCTCGCTCCAACTTTTGGAAAATCTCAAGAAGATCCCCCCACTCGTAGATCCGGCCCACTCAGCCCCCCACTCAGCCCGGCCACTCGCAAAGTCTGGCATGTAGGATATGTTGCTCGCTTCGCTCGCAAAGTCTGGCATGTAGAAAATGTTGCTCGCTTCGCTCGCAAAGTATGGCATTTAGGGGATGTTGCTCGCTTCGCTCGCAAACGGTAGATCTCTAAGGGTAGGCTTAGCTTCTGTAGGGGATGCTGCTCGCTTCGCTCGCTTGAGGAAGTTATACTGCCCACCCAACTTGGCAGACGTTTTTTTTCAGTTGGGAATTATTACAAACAAATTAAATCTTATAAAACTACGTGGAACCACGAAAAGTTTATTCGGGGATGTTGCTCGCTTCGCTCACAAGGTATACCTGTATATGTGTAGGACAAAGTCCGTATTTATTATTTGAAATGGCTCTCGCTTTGCTCGCAAGGTAGGTACCTATGTAGGCATACCTGCTCGCCTCGCAATGTTGTGACATCGAACCCTTCACGTCAATTCTTGAGCCTTCTCTCGTCCACGGCAGAATCATTTTAATCGCTTTGCTCGCTTCTGCTCGCAATTTGACCGAGTTCTCGTCACTTTTTTCGATATCCGATTTCGGATTCAGATTCGGCGGACCCAAAGCTGTATTTCGCCCGCGAAAACCGTTCCGAAAAACGTACCTTTATGGGGTATATTTTAATCGGAAAAAAACCAAGTTTTTCGGCGGACTTTTCGAGAAAACGGGTCCGTACTCTCGCATTTTTTTTACGCATTTCCCTGATACTTTTTCGCGATCCGATCGCGCCGTCGTCTTCCTCGTTCAAAAACCTACGAAACCGGTATTTTTCCGGAATTGTCGACGGCCGTTTAGAGGGGTAGAGGATGCGGGGAAGTCCAAAAAGCGCACATTAATTCTTACTTCGACCCCCCTCCCGCCCTACGGCCCATGGTTCGGCTGGGATTAGAAAATTTTAAATTTGCTCGCTCCCCCTATCGGAAAATCCCAAGAAGATCCCCCCACTCGTAGACTCCCCCCACTCAGCCGTTTGGCCGTGCATAGACACGACAAACAGACAAACGGAGTTTCATTCTTATTAATAGTATAGATATATTTTTTTTTAAATTTTTTTAAAAAAAAAAAAATAGGAAAAAAAAAAATTATTAGTATTTAACTTTAAACCTAGGAAAATTGATAAACCTTAAATTATAATTAAAGGAGTGGTGAACACTTTTCTGGAATAATATTGTGTTTGAGTCTGAGTCGTTGTGAACTCTTGCCTGTAGGGTCTGACCATGAAGGATGATGAATGAAATGTGAATAGTTCCATTTGGGTGCATATCGTAATGGACCTTGCCAGTTTCGGGCGATTTGTCGAATACTTTCAATTGATGGAAATTCGTCAAGGTGTATTGAAAAATCTGAATCTTCAATTGTTTGGAAAATGCCAGGAAGCATCTTTTTGTATTTCAATGTAAGATCGGGTGTAATTGGAGCTTTATAGGGCAGGAAGGTGTGGTAAAGTCTTTGCAAAAGCGGTAAAACGTTTCGTCATTACCACAGCTTGCGTAAGCCATGCCAATTGCTCGATAGGACATATATTTAGGTTTCCAACCTCGTTCGGGGTAGCAGATTTGAGCTACGAGCTTGTCCAATGGACGGAGGGGAATACCTAGATTGCATTGATATGGTAATAATTCAATTTATTGTCTGTTTGAAGTCACGTTGCATTTTGACGGACTTAGCTTCATACTGAACTTCTCTTGAGCGTATTGAGAAAGAAAATCAATATATTGATGAAGTCTTGGTAAAAGAAAATGGGTGAAGGCAGAATTGTCGTCGCCTATGATGAAGAATCGAATAGATTTTATGTCATCTTCTGTGAAGCCGAAGGCGAGCATTGAGTCTATTATGATGAAAAGGTTGCAGTAAGAATCAAGATACTGTGTATTAAACTTACCTGATGGTAGTCCTGCGCATGTTCTTCTGTATCCGAATCCGTCAGCTGTAACGAAAGTCATGTTCTTGAACCATTCATGAAAGAAGTGGAGTAGATGGGACATGCGGGCGGTTCTTGCGCCTCCTGGATCGTCTGGTGAGGATGGATGCTGCGTATATGTGGGTACTTTACCTTTGTCAACTATTAGTAGTGATGGGTGATACTTTTCAAAATAAGTATCAATAACTGTTCAGGGGAGAGTTTAGTCGTAGGAAGACCAGTCAATCGTAAAATAGGAAGTGTAAGATTTAGCTATATGATCGAGTTGCCGACATCCGCCTCTGAAGGTTTCAAATCCATAGATTATTGCACACTCTGGTGAGCGAGCTTGTACGACGAGTGGGAATGTATGAGTTCGATTGCGATAAATGTGTCATCGCATGCATATACTGGACGTTGTTTTAGAGCTCCGGAATATCTGTCTGAAACGTGGTTTCTCGTGAACATGATTGTTGGATGCGAATTAAAGTAAGCGTTTAGCTGCTTCTTTATTGTCTCGGATCGTTCTGTTCCTGTTACAGATACTGGAATTCTAAATGGGTGTCCCCATTGTATGATGTTATGTATCTCAGTTCTTGCGCTTTCAAAGAAAGCATTTAAGAAGTATCCATTGCTGGTGGTTTTTTGACCGTACTCGGTAGGGTGGGAAAGTCGTGCGTGAGCCTTCCGTGAGTAGGTATGTCGATTGTGGTAACCGGTTCCAGTGTGAAGGGGTGTCTTACAGAATATGATGTCTGTGTATTTGAGATAATGATGAGGTTTGGAGGCCATGTGATGTTTGAGGATTTCGATGACTTTCTCGGTGTGTGACTCAGTGAAAGGTACAGAGGGTTTTTGCTCTGATATTTTGATTCAGAATTTTCATTCAATACCCCTTGACCAATTTCCATCAATGGAAAGTATTCAACAAATCGCCCGAAACTGGCAAGGTCCATTACGATATGCACCAAATTGGAACTACACATTTCATTCATGATCCTTCATGGTCAGACCCTACAGGCCAGAGTTTACAACGACTCAGACCCGAACACAATATTATTCCAGAAAAGTGTTAACCACTCCTTTAATTATAATTTAAGGTTTATTAATTTTCCTAGGTTTAAAGTTAACTTTTACTAATTTTTTCCTTTTCCTATCTTTTATATATATATATATATATATATATATATATATATATATATATATATATATATATATATATATATATATATATATATATATATATATATATATATAATATGATTTGTTTCGTTATTGACCGTTGGAGCAATATGTAGGTATAGGTTCTTAAGGATTGGTCGGTTGAATCACAAATGCTTTGATTTGGCGACGTTTCAAAAATTTTTTATTTCTATTTTCAAGCCAGTAGGCTGAAAAGCGTCTTGGACAGTTGAGGAAGTTCTACCTCCTTCAAGCACTGTTTATGCACTGTGTATGAATGGTCAACGTCATTTCTGATGGTCATAATCATCGTTGTGGCCACTTGGGACAATTTTTTTCGTGACGATTTTTTTGTTATGTGCCATATGAAAGACATGAAAATGTCAAAAACGAAAAAAGTTCCACGTTTCCCCTAAAAGTGTTGGGTCCGATTGGCGAATGGCGATCCGAGCTGACGTTTGAAAATTGGCCTTTTTACAAAGACATGGAACAGATTCTGTCGAAGCAGGACCCCGGGAGCCATCTCCTCATATCAACCGAAGAGCCACGCCCACAACAAGCTGGTCCTTCTAACAATACCGAAGAGTACGCTGTTGATGCTAAAAGATTTCGTGCCAGTTCTGAAGACTGCGCCACTGTCGAAGTAGTGGAACCACCGTCTCCCCCCCAACGAAACTGTAGTGTACTGTACAGTACTGTAAACGAAGCGCCAGCCCTGTACATGTCCTGTCACGGTCGCCAGTAATGTTATTTATGATTCGTTGTAAGCTAGGATAGGTAAATGAGAAGTCACACGGTATACGATTTGGAAGGGAACGAATTTATTCAAAACACCGACGTAATCCGACGGTGTTCCAGCTTACTAACAAAGAGCCCTGAAGGAAATGCTTGCATACGAGTCTGCAACACATTGGGACATTTTCATGTGTGTAGAGCCACTCAGCTGATCTGGGATCGGTCAGTTGTGTTCAGAAGTCCCTCAAGGGCCCACATACCAAATCTCAAAATCGTGGGATCATTAGGGAAAAAACTGGACGAATGGTTAACGTCATTTCTGATGGTCATAATCATCGTTGTGGCCACTTGGGACAATTAATTTTCGTGACGATTTTTGACATTTTCATGTCTTTCATATGGCACATAACAAAAAAATCGTCACGAAAATTAATTGTCCACGAAAGCTTACTAACAGAGAGCCCTGAAGGAAATGCTTGCATACGAGTCTGCAACACATTGGGACATTTTCATGTGTGTAGAGCCACTCAGCTGATCTGGGATCGGTCAGTTGTGTTCAGAAGTCCCTCAAGGGCCCACATACCAAATCTCAAAATCGTGGGATCATTAGGGAAAAAACTGGACGAATGGTTAACGTCATTTCTGATGGTCATAATCATCGTTGTGGCCACTTGGGACAATTAATTTTCGTGACGATTTTTTTGTTATGTGCCATATGAAAGACATGAAAATGTAAAAAAAAAAAAAAAAAAAAAAAAAAACACAATATTCACGCGATTTACACAATGCTACAAAATCGGAACTCATCGTTGTTAACGTTACCTACTATCAATATAGGAGTAGGAAAAACCGTTGCCATACAATTTGAAGGCGAGGGGACGAAAAAATAAACAAGCGTATCGTCCAGGACATGGGTACTGTTTCTAACACTAATGGAACAACACTGAGGGACAGGATGAAATTTTTCGAAAAATTCTTATTGCCGTATTCCATCAAACTAAAAGGACTGTTCATGTTTATCGATGATCTGAAATTATATGATATACCAATAGTTCTTTGCGGCGATTTCAACATCAACTTTCGTTCGGAGGAAGGTCAAAATTTTCTTCGTTTTATGGCAGAAACATTTGGTTGTACACTCAACAACTCTGTGGATGTGTCAACAACACGTAATATGACGTGCGTCGATGGAATTTTCACTAGAAACGTACCAAATGTTCAAACTATTGCTTATGATTCATACTTCAGTCACCACCGCCCAATGCTTACATTTACTTCTGATAACTTGTATGGACTTTGATGTAAATAATAAAACATTAATTTAATTTCATGTGTTTCTATCAAGACAAACTATCATGTGTTTCTATCAATAAAAAACATGAAACTATGATTCATTCGTTGAACTCATGTATTTCAGGTAGGTAATCAGAACTATACCTATAGTAAAGTAATGAATAACTTAAAATTATTCTCGAGACGATATAACAGACGCAGCAAATCGTTCCATTCATATTCAGTTGCGCTCAACGTAAGAAAAATGGACGGCTTACCGAGTTGACGCATCATTGCAAACAGGTCCTTCTTGCGTGCTGACCAGTAATGTACCGAGTTTGGAATCGATTTCAAGAAAGAAAAGTTTTGTTCGATCATCGATTCCATCAACTCAGTGTCCTCTAAATTGGCCTTGGTCAACTTGCTGGTGTCGCTTGTCGCTTTAAACACATGTCGCATTCCATCAGTCAAACTCAAAAGCATTACTTTCATCGCCATGTATAAGATGTGCTCAGGTTTGACGCCTCGTCTGTCAGTACGACGAATTTCGCTCGTAGCCATGGCGTACACTGTATTTGAAACATCCTCGCGATCGTTATTGTCGGACGACGCATCGTATACACATCGACTGAATTGTCGTCGCTGACCGAGGTATATACTAGGGAATGACAACTCTTCTGCGTGTTCGTCGTATCCGAGCGCTACAACTGGGCGATTCATACCGGGTCCAAGCGAAAAATATTTTTCCTCGTTCCACATCATCGTATGTTGTTTCGCTAGAAGAAGCGATTTGTTTGTTGTGAATCTTTCCCATCTATTGGTTCTATTATTGGTTTGTCGGTATTTTGATCAATGTCAATATTGCCATCAGAAGACTCGTCGTTCAAAAACCATCTGTCTATCGTTATTCCGTGTTCTTTGTATAGAGGAGTGTTGACGAGGTAGCGTAGCCACACCTTTACTGTACTTTTTTTGACAAAACCAGTGTACGCAGACGATTTGTGAATTTGATGTTTTTTGATGTGTACGTTAAAGGAATAATCGTCGTCAAGCTGGCGAGGCAATTCACATACCATATTGTTTACTTCGACCGGTACGTTGATAACTTGCCCAATAATTGCCTTCGATCCTTGTACAAATCGCAATCGACGAATTTGCATGAACGGTAATCTCGGGGATACAAGACGTTCGCAAATTGGATCGAGTGGAGGTAGATGGTTCGGTATGGGCGGATAATGGAAGCCGTTTGATCGCGATAAAGGCGGAATTTTTTTTTGCACAACTCGCGGTAACAATTACTTCATTCGGAAATTCGTTTTTTAATAAGTTTAACGCACTTTTCGGTACTAATCGCAAATCTCTCTGAAACCATAAACGATCGCAAATCAAACACGAAAATCCGAAAGGGTTGTCAGTAAAACGTTTTTGAAATTCACAATCAGCCAAAACCTTGAGTGACGGTATATAAATATTATTTACTTCAATACGATCTTCGCCTGCTGCAGTTGTTGTTTTAGGTCTGAGTTTTTTACGAGCACGACATTCGCGTTGCCTTTCGACATCGGTTTTGGCAGTTGATGTCGACGCTGGTGTACAATTTTTTCCTTTTTTACGAGCACGGAATTCGCGTTGCCTGTCGACATTGGGTTTTGCAGTTGATGTCGATGCCGTCGTAGAAGTATTCTCTTTTTTACGAGTACGATAATCGCGTTGTCTTTCGGCGTTAGATTTTCCTGCATTGAGATTCACCTTCGGTTTCTTATACGTTGCTACCTCTCTTTGATTGCTGGAGATTTTCCGTTTGAGTTCACGCGGCACTTTCGAGTCCATGATTACACTTGAACGTATCTAAGTCGAATACTATTATAGGTGGCACTGTCTTTTTACTACGAAAGAGTGTAGATATATTATGTTACAAATTGACACAATTTCGTGATGTTTTTTGTTGCTATGTGCCAGGGTAAACTGCAGAGGCTACATACCAAATCTCAACTACCAACAGTTAATAGGAGAGGTAGGTACCATGTAAAGAGTTTGTAAACGAAATATGAGAACAGTTATGCCCATAGCTCCGCTATTCGTATAGTCAATATGTTATGGAGAACATGAAAATGTTCGTTAAATCGAGAGCTTTCCAACGAGTGGTGAACGATTTTTGTGGGTTAGAAAGTGTAGAAAATGAACAAACCTTAACAACGGGGTCGTTGTCAGCGGAAATCATTATAAAGGCACTGTAACACCATTTCTTTACGTGACAGTTTTTTGTGCAATGTGCCAGGGCAAAGACATGAAAATGTCAAAACTTATTTTTCTGGGACACCCTATACGTCACAAAACTAATTTTTATATTTCGGCTTGATGCCTTTTTCAAAACTACAAAGAAGAATGAATTTTGGGAATTTTGACGTTGATACGGAGATAATATACTTGCCAAGGAGAAACAGTTACCAGGTTAACGCCTAATATCCAGGCCTGGTTAAATAATCACATGCTCCCAACACATTGCTATTCGCTCGTTCTGAATGAAGTAGCATTATTTTATTTGCATTTGGTTTCATCTTTTTTGGAACTTTGATGCCAAAACGATCATTGAATATTTCATTGTGTGTCGTGGTATGTTGGCTCACTGGTAACTCTTCTAACAACAGTTGCTCTGTGGTTGTTACCTCTCAAATTGAGGGATATTTCGGCTTTGCCAACGTAAAATGCAGGGCAATTTTTGCATAACAACTAATTAACACACACACATTGGTGTTAGGCATTCTGCCGACTTTTTGCACTTGTAAGAGTTGATGTTGTTTGCCGAAGTGAACTCTTGTTCTTCCAGTACAATTGGACAAACTTTGCAACGCCTCTTACCAGAAGGAGGCAATCCTCTTGGAGATAGTTCCGTCCTATTGGATCGTCTATGAGTCTGAATATCTCCGATCGACTAATCTTAATATTTCGACCAACATTATTTTGCCAATTCAACTACCACTCACTTTCAATTTCACTTGAATGGCAGGACCTGTGGTTACTAATTCTGCGTACACAACTGATGGCACGCAATGTATTGGGATTCCAATTGGACAATCTTTATCATGAATGAGACGAAAATGCTCCATAATCATGCCATATAATTATACTTACTTTACATATATAAGTTTGAGTATCATGTATTTTCAATTGAATAGTAACATCAATTAATTTTTCAACCTATATAGTACGTACATAATATACATTGTATTCCAAGTTCATTGAGCTGTAAATCCTAATGTAAATGAGCTGTTATAATACCTATATTAGATTCCATCGAGAAAAAGCAGAAGAGTAAATAAGCAATACCGTTAATACTCATTAATCGCCGAGAATGGCGATTTACAGTAATAAACACATTGACACACTACCTACTATCACTTAACTAATCCGGCTATGGAAGTTACCTTGAGTGGTCCGGCGCTTTGTTGCGAATATTGGAATTTCCTATCAGTTTAATATCATAAAAATACCACCTATGAAACATTTTTACCGATCAATTTGTTTCCCATAATCATTTTGCTTTGCGATAATAAAATATATTTGGCGCAACTACCTACTCACTTATTTACTTAATTTCACTACCTATGGATGGCCAAGGTTTAGTTAGCTTCAGTTTCACACGCACAACAGATGGCACGCACTGTGTTGAGATTCCAAAAACAAATTTCATCAGGAAAAAAATTGCGAAATGATTACTAAGTTATTATGATAAATTATGCACTACATATATAATTAACCCTTTGTTTGCAAAAGTAGAATTTGAAATGTCGTCGCGCCAAATTGCGTCTACTGAGCATACTTTTTCAATTGAAGAATTTTGCAGTTTTTTACGGTTTTGATGGTCAATTTCATTCTCAAACGTGTCTTATATTACATATAAAGTGCAATTAAAGACGATATTATTTCATTCAAAGACGGTATAGCTACAAAAGAAGATCTTTTGGAAGGAGATGAGATAGGGTATCATTTGAAATTTCATTTTATAGAATACTTACCTACCTATGAGTGTTTTATGCAGTGTGACAGAACTGACTAACATGTGACAGAAATGACGGGATCTGAACTAAAGATGGTGTCCAGAATAATTTAATGTATGCATTAACATAGGTACAATAAGACCTTAAAGGAGATCAAAGTACACGGGAGGTTCGTAGAAAATATTTATTACAAAATTCTTTAGAACAGTTGAAATATTTCAACTATGGACGACGAAGAGAAGTTCAATCATATAGGAAGGACAGTAGATGCGACCAACTGTTGAGCTCAGTCTGAATCTATTCTCTTGCAGAAATATAAATAACTTACCTAGGAACAAGATTCATAAAGAGATTTACTGAGAAATATGTAGGAAACTGATCTATAAAAAGGAACAAAACGCAAAAATATCAAAAATAGACAAGAAAAGTTACAGTATAGCAAACTTGTTTAACATTTTAAAAATGCTCACCTAATAGGTAGATCAAAAATAGAACACTTTACTGAGTATAAAGAACTTATAAAAAATTTGTCATTGTCCACTAAAACAAAGGGAAAACATCTTTTTTCGCTTCTTCTTATTTTTTCTGCTGTTTCTTTCTTCTTCTGAGGGGCCATTCTGAAGACTAAAAATTGTAAAAACGAGAATTAAGATGCGCAGAAAAAGGAAAACCTGGAAAATATGTAATGCCCAATTTTATATCCATACCTAATATCCCAAGAACTGAAGTAGAACATGGGTCACTAACAGAAAAAAAAAGTTCCAGTCTTCCAGCATGATCATATATGAGCGAATTTCCCATAATTATCGTATGACACTTCAGTTGAATTAAGTTGTAATTTGAGAAGTTTGTGCGCAAAGATATTGTTACCAATTAATTTTATTGTGTAAAAACTTGTTGTAAAAAATAATCTTCTATTCAAAGATTATGAGTTTTTAGATTTTATTCAAAATTTTTATCGACTTTTTAGCACACTTCATGGTGAAATTTGAGTACAATTTTCAGCATAAGTTTGAGCTTCAATTTTTAAATGACCTTGGTATTGGTTGATAAACTTTTTTTGAGTAATATTCTGCTAAAGCAATATAAATTTAACAATTTTTAGCCGGTTTTGTAATTTTTGTGTATAAGTTTTTTTGTGTTTTGTAAAATTTTTTGAAATTTGACCAATTGACTGTTTTCAAAAAGTGTTGTCCAACAAATTCATCCTTTCTTTTGGAAAGCTTAATTTTTGGCGCAAGGACGAGGTTTTTATCTCAATCCTATCGAGACTTATCGTCTGGAATGACACATATGTACATTTATATACTAATAAAAACGTGTTAAAATTCAGGAATCATTTCAAATGCCTCAAAACAGATTTTGATGAACATTTTTATTTTAAAAATTTCGGATTCATTCCAATAGCATCATTTTCTGAGAAAATTCGCTAAAAGCACGTTTCCGAACAGTCCTCCAGATTTCAATGACCCTTATTAACGGAAACCCCACTTTGAAATTAATTTTGTATTGGGAATATGAATTCTACAGAGGATTTAAAAGTTGCGAAGCTCATAATGTTTGTTGAAAGGAGCTAAAAGAACGAACGAGAGAACTGAATAAAAAATCGTCATTCCTGTCACACACTGTCAGGTCCTGTCACGTGACAGAACTGACCGTGACAGGAATGACGATTTCGCATATTACTGTTCAGTTGGAAGCCATATTGGTTTTTACAACTGTTCTGAGTCACTGGGTTGAATTCGTGCTCCATGGAAATACTACCTCCCCTGCTTAAAACGTTTTTTTTGTAATGCCTAAACATGGAAAAAATAAGTGACAGGAATGATGAACAATACAGGTACGCAACGGTTTTGCGTTTATTATACCCTGGTTACGAGAGAAATCTGCTGTTGAACTTACCTGCGGCATTCAAGTTCATACTCAACTGAAGATGTTGGCCCCTCAAAAAGGGGCTGCCCCTGAATTCAACGTTCAACACTTCCGAGCCTAATATAAATTGAGGAAAAAATATTCCTCTCCCACTTTCTGTTGGATTTAAGAAAGGGCCTATGTAATATATAATCGGTATATCAGAAACATTCAGAAGTTCAGTGCTCGAAGTAAATATTTTTAAATACAGTTCACCTTTGTGTCCGGGGACACGTGACAGAAGTGATGATCATCGGCCCTTCATCACTGAATAACTCGAAAATTTTGTGAGCTTTGAAGAAGATCATATCGGAGCAAAATAAAGAATTTTCGGGGTGTTGAATAAAAATAAAAATTTTGTGAATTCGAGCATTAGTACTAGCGTTATCGCGCAGTGACTCGATTGGTCCGCCGTCTTGCAAAATGACCATAAATGATAGCTTATGGTGTGATTACAAATGCACAGCACCATTCATGTACACAACAGTTCCAATATGTACTCATTACATTAATATCACATTTCAATCAGTTTTCATGCTTAATGAACGTGAGTCCTGCATGATACTTTGTCCATTATTTCCGCTCTCAACTTCTTCTGAAATCAAGTTAATCACGTAAATATAAATTACCTACGACTACATTAAATATAAGCGTGAATGAATTATGATATATAATTCCGTTGACCCTCCTTAATCGCTGATTCAGGCTACGGGGAGGGTCTGGCTAATTCCTAATCCCAAATATATCCCCTTTCTTCCCAACATCCAACTAACTACCAATTGAGACGTTCAGAATCAGAAGTGGATAACCCCAATAACTAAAATTTTACATGAGAGGCCAAAACGCAATTCGAGTACTCAGTTTACATAGCATCGTTTTTAAAATTTCGTTAGCCAACAATTCAATTGCTAGGGTAGGCCCTTTTATATACCCTGAAAATTTCTTCAATATAACTTACCATCACAGAGATATCATCAAAAATCTAATTTTTTTAAACCGGTTATGATATTGAAAATGGCCTTCATCTGTTTTCTTTACTCACCCGAATTGAAACGAAGTGTATTTTCTTCTCTATAATTTCTCTTAAAAAACCTGTATTAATTCCTAATAGTATTGCACACAAGGATTTAAGCTAATGAAACAACGGCGGTTAACCAAACCTAAGATCTTTATTAAAATTTCCATAAGTGCTACATGCTTGGCAAATAGACATAATAATTCATAGAAATAAAATAGTTCAATGTTTAGTTTCATATTATGAGCACCACATATCCCACACATAGCCCCGTTCCTCCTAACATCCTAATAACTACCAATTTAACTACCATCTTGACCTATCCCGGTCAAGTCACCTGACCCGGACGCCCCGATGAATTTTAAGTACCAAGCCTCCACGTTTTGGGTGGTTTGTACAGACTACCTATTTGATCTGCGACATTTTAGTTTTGTTTTTATGACTGTTTTTAAATATTGTCCTTCCATAAAATTGTATGGCTGCTATCCTCTCTTTTGAATTGCATGATTTTTTGGCGAAAGAACGAAGTTTTTATCTCAATTCTATCGAGAGTTAGTGCTGTTTAATTTGATCATATGGGAGTTGTGAATTTGTATCTGTTATTTGGCTTTTTTTTTTTTTTTTTTTTTTTTCTTTTTACTATTGTTACGCACTTATGTGTGATTGCAAATAAAACTAGCTATCTATCTATCCCTTCAGCTTTTATTGGTGATCATTGATGTTAAATGAAATACGAACACGTGAAAGCAGGCATTACGAAGAAAAACACCATTTTAACCACCACATATCCCACACATAGCCCCGTTCCTCCTAACATCCTACTAACTACCAATTTAACTACCATCTTAACTACCATTTTATTTGAATCGCTGTACCTGTAGTTACTAATTCTGCGTACACAACTGATTGGGACTCCAAATCCATAATCTTGTAAACCCAGGTTATAATATTACATTCCATCGGGAAAAAGCAGAAAAGTAAATGAGTAATACCGTTAATACTCATTAATCGCCGAGAATGGCGATTAACAGTAATAAACACATTACGTGTGTTCCAACCACCCCTCTGAGTTCATGAACTCGTGAGTTCATGAACTCGGACGGGTTCCATGAGTTCATGAAACTTTTAGGTTCAAGAACCCGTCGGTGGGAACACTGTAGTTCACATGACAGTCAATGCACTAACTAGCGCTAGCGTCGTCTTTAGAAACGTGAAAACCTCATCTCGGTTATTCATGAGCCCTCTTGCTCTAATAACTAAAATAAAAAATGTTCTATGAACCGGTCACCGTCGTAGAATCGGAAAACATTTTCAAAGAAGCCGATGTTCTTAGGCACGACTCTATTCGCCTCAAATTCAAAGTCCTCCTCATCATCGGAAGTAAAGACCCACTCCCAATCTGATATTGAAGTATATACTTCCGAATTCGAATCCGATTCTTCCAACTTGCAAGGCAAGTGAGGAACAATAAATGAAAAATGAATTGAGAACGAATGAAGAAAGAATGAATGAACAAAGAAGTGAGGAACTAGTCAAGAACAAGAATAATTATTTTAGCGTGAAGGTTCGCAGTGAAATGAGATTTTTGGAAGGTTACGAAAGGTTTCCTTCAGTTCGAGTTCTCAACCCTATCCCCGAGCAGGTCTGAAAAGTTCATGAACTCACTGAACTCGTTCATGAACCCGATGCGGTGGGAACACCGTAGCGAGTGTTGAGTCCCTGAACTGAAAACGGTTGGAACACGAATCACGTGCGCATACGGTTCAGCGCCGAACCAGTTCCGAACCAGTTACTAATCCGGCTATGAAAGTTACGTTTAGTAATCAATGCGCTTTGTTGCGAATATTGGGATTTCCTATCAGTTTAATATCATGAAAATACCGTTTTACCGATCAATTCGTTTCCCATAATCATTTTTTGCTTTGATAAAACATATTTGGCGCAACTACGCAACTACCTACTTACCCACTTATTTATTTTTGAACCTTCCAATGGATATATTTAGGGATTTGTCTTCAAACAGCAGCAACGCCGATTTGTCTTCGGGCCAGCCTCAATGAAACGAGGGCATTTGCTCAGGATGAAGCGGTTCTGAATCGAATGAATCTGAATGACACTACTTAATGTGTTCTGATCTCAGTTTTTCGTATCCTTTTTTGATAAAAAATAGAAACAAATAGATGTGGTGCGAGGTTCCACGCTACTTTCCCGACATCTATTCAACGTTCACAGACAAATGTTATTGTTATTTATTACAAGACTTTACAAAATACAGCTTTCGTACAAGTACGCAACCACGAGGGACATTTTATGTCTTTGCGCCCCCTCCCGAACCTCGATCTTTATTTTTTTTTTGTGTTTAAAAATGTTTGTTTTAAAATAATAAATGAGAAACACAAAATTACAATACAACTGTTTATTTATTTATATATATACATACATCATTCCATACATGTATCATTATTATCAGAGTTTGTAATGCTAAGTAGAGGCCGATGGTGTGAAAAGTATGACGTGTAATAAGGTTTGTATATTTGACACGTTACGGGTAAAGACTCCATCGGCGCATGTCATATTTCGCGTTGTTGAGACGACCGCAGAATTATTTAATTCGCATCCAAACATTAGAGAGTTTTTGTATTTCTCGTATTGGTATTTCTCGTATACACTAAAACAAGCTGTTAGAGCGAGAATGATGAATGCTAACCTTTTTGCATCGATTTCTTGTAGCGTTTTCGTAAGCCCGAGAAGAAGAGAACTCTTACAGAGACGTGACTATTGTAGTGAATCACTGCTCAAGACTCAATTGTCACAGTAGACAATTTCCAAAATATAACATGAATTAAGAAACAACGACCACTTACCTCTACAGATTCTGAAAACGATTCTGCCGTGAAGAACACGAATCTTTAAAAGGTGTAAAATGAACCTTGAAACGAAATCTTGAAACTGAAATGAACCCTGAAAATGTTGAAGCTGAAATCTTCGATAAAACTTCGATAGCAAGAACAAAATGCCGCTAATGACCTTTCTGGGTTGAGGTGCGGGGAAAAAACACGAAAGAAAGACAAATACAAAGGTTAAACCAACAACAAAAGACGGCACGGGGAAAATTCAGGCGATTTTGTCGGGTGTGTATGTGTATCCATGCCAACTGCATGATAGTTGCTAAGTTATTACGATTCCAAAAAAGCTGAGCACGAGTAAAGCTGACTCTTCCCGTTCCGAAAAGCGTTTCTACGTTACGAAAACCTCTCCCCTTTTCGGAAAGGCCATTTTCGTATACGACAAAATGAATACGAGAAGTACAAAAACTCTCTATTTCAGTCATGAATGTAAACAATTACACATTTACACTTACACGAAACAATTACACGAAATGAAACATAAACACAGTCCGAGCTTCATCTCCAAGACTCTTACATCTCCAAGAGATAATTCGTTTATCGGTTGTTTGGTGTTAAAATTATGTCATTACTTATATAAAGCTTGCAATCGTGTTCACAATATAAATTATTAAGAATGATCACCTGTGTGTAAACAATTATTTAAACAATCACGCTCATACCGCAGCTTGTCGGCTACGCACTCCGCAGTGGTCAACGTAATTTGGTTAGGTGAATCGAGAGCTATCCAACGAGTGGTGAACGATTTTTGTACTATGATAACTGGCAAAGTTAAAGTTCCGTAGCAACGAATCGGTTATACGTGAAAATCATTAGAAATTCTTCGCCACACCGTAACGTCACATTTTTTGAGTTATGTGCCTTAGTAAAGACATGAAAGGTCAAAATGATAACGCAGAAACGAGCGTTTGATCTGCGAGCTCGAACCCCGCCTTTCAATTAAAGTGATGGTGTCTGTGTTAATCTCCAAATGAAAACGAGGCCTTTGCCCTAAATTGCAGCCAACATGTTTGCTCAAAAGAAGACGATGAAGAGGGGGATAATGTAGGGTTGACTACGACTAATATATACGTTGGTAATTATGAGTTTGTTTACTACTAGAAAAGTTTTTGAATGAGTTGAATTTAAGAGATCAAAAATAGATACGGTTCCTTCAATTTCGGTTGTTAGCGAATTTTTGAAAAAATTAAGCTATTGCTCTCGCCTCAAAATTTGTAGAATGTGAATTTTTGAAAAAAATTGATGCAGAAATCCGTTTCAGGCTATTCTGAATCATATTCTGAAGTTTAACGCATTTTTTTATGTATGTATATATGTATGTATATATGTATGTATATATGTATGTATGTATGTATGTGTCATTCCAGACGATAACTGTCCTTAGAATTGTGCTAGAAACTTCAAACAAATTTTAAAATGTTAAGGACACAAAACGAAAGTTCAAGTTTGTTGGCCAGCATGATCGGATTACATCTTCGGGTTGAAATTTTCAAAAATGTAGTCAAAAATTTCAAAATAGCATGTTTTTTGCGATTTGTTGTGCGAAATAATTTTTTCAGCATACTAGCATGTGGTATATTCGGAATCAGCGTAAAATTTCCTATAAGAATATGTATCAAGTTTTCAAAAATTTCAAAGTTGAAAAAATCAGTCAAAAATCGAAATAATGCCGTTCGTTAGTTGTAAAAATCGGTAATATTTGCATGAAACATTGTCCAAATTCAGATTGTCTTTAAATCTACAAGATTAGTTTAATAATAATAAAGTATGAGTACCTCCCAATTATTTTTAATAATTTGATTCCGTTTGTCTATCAAAATCATAAACTAAAATTTCTCTACACGATCAATAGCGACTGAAATGTAGAAGATTTCTTCAAAAATTCGCTCATGGGGTCATGCTGCATGACTGGACTTTTTTCTTTTTACTTTGACCACTTGTTCTTTTTAGCGAATTTTTGAAGAAAATTAAGCTATTGCTCTCGCCTCAAAATTTGTAGAATGTGAATTTTTGAAAAAATTGTATGCAGAAATCCGTTTCAGATTCCGAAGTTTAACGCATTTTTTAATGTATGTATGTATGTATATATGTATGTATGTATGTATGTATGTATGTATGTATGTATGTATGTATGTATGTATGTATGTATGTATGTATGTATGTATGTATGTATGTATGTATGTATGTATGTATGTATGTATGTATGTATGTATGTATGTATGTATGTATGTATGTATGTATGTATGTGTCATTCCAGACGATAACTGTCCGTAGAATTGTGCTAGAAACTTCAAACAAATTTTAAAATGTTAAGGACACAAAACGAAAGTTCAAGTTCGTTGGCCAGCATGATCGGATTACATCTTCGGGTTGAAATTTTCAAAAATGTAGTCAAAAATTTCAAAATAGCCTGTTTTTTGCGATTTGTTGTGCGAAATAATTTTTTCAGCATACTAACATGTGGTATATTCGGAATCAGCGTAAAATTTCCTATACGAATATGTATCAAGTTTTCAAAAATTTCAAAGTTGAAAAATCAGTCAAAAATCGAAATAATGCCGTTTGCTAGTTGTAAAAATCGGTCAATAGCGACTGAAATGTCGAAGATTTCTTCAAAAATTCGCTCATGGGGTCATGCTGCATGACTGGACTTTTACTATACATTACCATAACCTACACCAATATTCAAACAAAAAAACGCTTACTTCACACATGCATCAGCGCGTTGATTGGGTTATGTTGCTAACTGCATGTACTACTGATCCCCCTAGCCAATTTTCTCTATTTTCCAGTTTTTGAGTATATATAACTTGATGATAATAATAATTATTATAATTATAATTTAGTATATTATTTAAGTGCCCAGTTACCATAGAAAAACTGTCTTGGCAGCACTAGGACTCGGTGCGGCCTCGCACCCTCTTGAAGGTTAGAGTAATTCCATTGTTTTCTTGATACTTACTCCAATAAAACGTTATTGGAAAAACAATGATGCATATTGAGAAACTCATTAAATCTTACCTATGAGAAACCAACTGTTCACCGTTATGAATAATTCCTTTATCTATGATGCAGAATATGCATTCATTCGATTTTCATTATTGCATAACAAACTCCCTGATGAGGAATCGCAGTTTTTATACTGCATTTATTGCATTCATAATCCCTTTAATGCATTTCGAGACTTATATACACCACAAGAGAGTTGAGGGTTCACTTTTCCTTGTAGACGCTTAAGATCCCAGATCAATCGAACTAAGTCCACATTATACCTCATGATAAGGTAGTGGATATGGGATGTTGCACCTTTCTCATTAATCTACCTGAAACATTGAGAACAACTCGAGATATCAAGGCTCCGACTTGAGCTAGAACTGAATGAATTGCACTTCCTAATGGTCATTAGCTGTAATCCAAGAACGGAATGATATATCGCAATTCTGGTTTCACCATTACGTTCAACACTAAAACATCTTTGAAATGACGTCAGTCGGCAAAAAATGAGAAAATTGTTTTATTAGTATCCAATAATAACCCCTTCTTGGTGCTTGGTGATTTTTCTACCGATGAATGAATTTCTCATTTTCGGGCTCTATTAAATCCACTTTGTATTCGGACGCTTTGTGCATATTTTAGAACCCTTCACATTATGTGACTATCATGATAGGGATATCACTAATATGCAAGAATTGGAGATTGTGCTTGGGGCGTGCAAAGTGGGTAAGGCCCCAGCAATGGATGGTATAGTACAGACATTTAGCCTGTTAATAAAATATAACATTCTCATCAAACAGCACGGAAGCAGGGGAAGTGCCATAACTGGCTTTAACTGGAGTGGCGAAAGTGGCGTTGCGATCGTTATTCGAAACGCACTGCTCGTGTTCCTCCAGCGTAATGTGCACGTCAAGGAAGGTTGCATGAAATGAGAAAAAAACTAGTTAAAAATGTACTGAATATTGGGAGTTGATTTCTCCTAAAAACAATTGCAATTCCTCTTCACCGTGCGTCCATTTCAGAAAAATATCTTCTATGAAACGCTTCCATATGAGTGCCATCTCCCTGTTTAACAGAAAATTATTCTCCAAGTTGGCCATGAACAGTTTTGCGTAAGACGGTGCCATTCGAGTCCCCATGGCAGTTCCTCTCCAGGGTGGCCCCCCAACCGGAATAATTCAGGGAAAACCTGGAATTGTCAACCTGGAATATATATATATATATATATATATATATATATATATATATTGTAGATTTGTAGAAAATTTTGAGCACAAAGAAAAAAGGTTACCAATTTTATGACCCCCCCCCCCCCTCCCCCTGCAAAAAATCCTCATACTAAACGAAATTCGGCGATTCAAAAAATGATTTAGGATTTCCAGATTGTTTTTGTTGCAGTACATTCTCATTCTTAAGAAAATATTAGCGAAATTTGTGCAAAAATTTTGTAATGTCCCAGTTGATTGCTGATGATTTTGTTTCGACTAAAATTCTGCTCAAAATTACAAATTTATCGATTTTCGGCCGTTACTAGATATTTTTAGTTATTTTGTGAGCACATTTTTTAAATTTGACCTATTTAATGTGCTAAAAAAATTCTGGCCAACCAACTTTATCATTTGGATTTTTTCTTCCTCAAACATAAAATTCTAGTGTTGCAATGGAGGAATTTTTTCATCTGCAATGTTAGGTATCACAAGTTCGTGAAGAACTGAGCTACTAGAAAATGTATTTAGAATAAATATCAGACACATCCAACTCATAACTTGAGAAAACCTTTGGACATGAATTTGAAAATACCTACCTACTTCTCAAACTTGAAATCCCAGTGTTGCATACAACAAAAAATCGAAGTGACGCACTTGAACGACAAACGCACGTACCCGATTTCATGATACTAATCGAGAACATCAATTATTTACTGGAATATTACTGGAAGTTAACTACTGGAATTTTGTTCAAGTAGTAGTTTTGGAGACAACATTCTATCTACATGAGGTTGTCTACAGTATGGATTTTCATAAGTTTTGCTATGATTATCACTGTGTTACGTGTTAGGGGTTGAGAAAAATCGTTACTCTTTACCAAAATATTGTTCTTTTTTCAGCATTGATATTCGACTGCCCTTAACCTCTGTGCTTTTAATCGCTTATACCCTACTCTTAGAGAACATTTACGATCATGAAAATCGGCTAAGGTTTCTCCTAAAGTGCTAATTTTGGCCATAATGGCAACAATCGTTTCATTTTCGGAGTATTTCGTGGGCCTTTTTTGTCGACGAATTAACTTGGAATTGTTGGCTTTAATAGTTTTTGAGTTCAAAAGA
This sequence comes from Adelphocoris suturalis, assembly GCA_030762985.1. Lineage (NCBI taxonomy): Eukaryota > Metazoa > Arthropoda > Insecta > Hemiptera > Miridae > Adelphocoris > Adelphocoris suturalis. Next base: position 32,681,954 of record CM061042.1, read on the forward strand.
GATAATCATGTTGCGATCTTTTGGAATGGCAGTATATCTAGACTTGCTTGCAATCCGAGCAAGTAGATGGTGTTTCTCCCAGCTGAAACCTCTTAAAAATCTAGTTCAGCTGAGTAGACCCAAGTACGATTTGACCCCAGGTAGTACACGCATCAAATACATCGGTGCATGGTGCAGATCATTGATGCCATATATATAGACATATCTAACAATGTTTTTTTCCCGCAGGTAAGTTTGGGTATGGACTCATAGAAGAATTCTGACATCAGGCAGAAAGTCTGAAAGCTTTACTCTCCTCTATCCTGAATGATGATGTATTTATTTTATATCACCACGTAATACACCCATCCTATGATATCCACCACTGCCTAGAGATGAAAACTGTTAGTGTAGATTTTAATATACCGCATTAGGGTGGTTCAAAAAAAAAAAAAGTTCTGGGATTTCTGGTTCCCATTGTGTTTTTGCTTCCTTGGTATGTCGGGATGACCCTCCTAAATTTTTAGCAAAAAATATTAATCCTAACCACTTTACCTGGGTCGATTTTTGCCAGTTATCGACCGCTATCGTAAACCAACCTCTAAATTGGTACCGAGGTGATGATTTGAAGGACGGATTTCAATTTTTTGGGTCAATTTATAGGTTTTCGCATGCGCTGAACACGATGAACTAATTTATTTTACGCTCCGTCCACTAGTTATCCCGTAAACTGGCAGAGGGCGCTGCTTTAAGATAAGTAAAATCGAAAATTTCACAGAAAATGCTGTCGCCTGGTTAAGAATTGTACTAGAAACAATCTATTATGGTCGGATAATATGCTTTGGCATGTTCTGAACATGATCCCGTTTTTTACTATACTTTTCCGCTGATGATTGCTTCGTTTATTGGCCATAAACCTCAAATTAATTGTAGGGTAATAGACAAATTCACCCTAATTTCACCGGAAATTATGTCGCGTTGATAATTTAAGGTCCCGAAATACCTTGTGTCGATAAAATTTGGTATTTTCCAGGATACTCGGTACAAAGCCGTTGGTAATTTGGCAAGGACTTGAACCGGCATTGTACTTTTCTTCTTCATTGTACAAATTTCTTCTTTTTTCGAAATTTCTTCGAATTTCGTCACACAATCATTAGTGTTAAGTTTAGAACGTTTACCTGTTGAAAACAAATACGGTGTATCACAGTTTGTTGTGGTGTAGGGACAATTGAAATCAAATTTAATTAGTTATTATTACTGTAGATTGAATAATTTACATTGAGTATTCTGCAGCGTTAGAGCTTCATGTCCCCCCCCCCCCCCCTAATACTAATACAAAAATTACGTGTTTCGATAGTTCCTTCCCCCTAGCTTCCGAAACATTTAGGTCACATTTTAACTTATGTGTATTTTCTTTACAAAGTTGAATCGCCATTCAAGTTCATTCTGTTTTGTGGTTAAGAAGAAAAACGGCTTCTCTTACCGGAATTCTAATCATTTAAGAAATGCCTTGCGGATTTTGATATTACTTGACGCCTTGCTTGCTCCATTGCTTTACTCCTGTTTGTAGTAGTGAATCCACATTCCAAAATTGTACTTCCTCATGCTCTCAATAGAATTGATACTGCTAGTAATCATGCGTATGAAATCCGACGCTTATTCAAGTTTAGTCTTGATTCCTCTTCATGGTCTTGACTCTCCCATCCGAACATAAACTTCTGATTGTCACCTCTGTCATATTGTTGCTCTTTCCTAATGCTCAGAGCATACTGTTTGATATTAGGGATTCCTCCATAGTTTTAAACCCTAGGAGGTCACACATAGGTTTTTGTGACGTGGAGGTCACACTGAGGTCCAAACATACCCCAACGCCAAAAAAATTGTATAATGTCCACCAAAACTGATTATAAATGGTCTATATATAAAACATCTCTGTCCAAGCCAATATGATCAGAAGAAGGGGAACAATTAAGTATTGGATTTCTGAGGAATAATGTCCTTACTGGTTCCACATAGAATTTTTCTTTTTGGTGCGTTCAAGTATGAGCATAGAGTTAACCAGAGAGGATAATTCCAAGTAAATAACATCGATTGGAAACCTTTACCTACCACCCTGGATGCTGAAGACATTTTTTTCAAAAACGTTCATTTCGCTTGTTTCCACCTGAAAACACAATGGTCGAAACACTGAGGCAGTGAACTCCCACAGAGTAACTTTCAACTGGGCTCGTTATCATTCCAGTAAATCGTGGGTCAGAATATGCACAATAAATCTATCTCATTTCTATTTTGGGGGGAGGGGTCTCCTTAACCCTAGGAGGTCACAGTGGGGTCCAACTGTTGACTTATAGAGAATTTCCGTAGAAACTAATAATAAAGTATTTCGTGAAACGAATCCTAGAATTTAACATTTCTCATATGTATTGTAACAAGAGCTGAGAGCCTGTTGTACTGAATTTTTTCTATGCGACTATTCCTTCCTCTGATCTATCTTTCTAGGTATAGGTGTATTATTAGTCTAGTCCAGTAAATCTAGGTTCAAAAATGCCGTTTTCAGGAAAAACGTATATAAGTTTTTTTCTCATTGGTTCTCTGTGTTTTTTGGGTCGCTAAATCTGAATTTTAGGTTTGCCCTATCGCCAGAGGTGAGCTAACTTCAGGAAACGCGAAAAACATCTGAAATTTCGAACTTTTTTCAGTTTTTCGCATTTATCTCGAAAACGGTATGTTTACGCGAAAATACTACTATGTACAAAATTGAAGTTGACAACATTTTCTACAAGATTATATGATCAAGTTTTTTTCTATTTTAAATAGAATCACTAGAGCGCCCTGAAAATGGACCATTTTTTGAAGTAAAATTTTTTTTTTAAAGTTGTTGGAATTAGTCGGGATGCGGCCCAGGGATTTGTTTAAAGTTAAAGGATTTGTTTACAACTCTGGAGGACAACCGTTATGAAATCCCCAATCAAAGACATATCCATGTAAACATGGTATTTGCTCGTAAAGTACTCGTAGATAGTGGAACTCGTTTTTGAAATAACTCTTGAACCGTTCAACCTAGCATCAAGTTTTTTGTTTACACTTGTTCCTCTTCCAATTCACAGTAAACGTCCATATCCACCATTCTTCCAAACGTTACATGTTATTTTATTTTATTTTTCAAAAACGCGTTCCTATTTAGGCTTAGGTCCCCTAAATAGGAACGGACATTAGTTGTCAGCGTTGTTCTTATTTAGAGACGCCTGTTGTTATTAGGAACACAATTGGACTTTAAAAAAAATTATATTTATATATAGTGAGTACAAACAAAATAGAAAATTACATTTTCTTTATAAAATTTAGCTTACACAGGGATTATTCAGTCATTTTGTTGACTTTCAGTCTACAAATTACAAGGTAAAACCCAAAGTAAAATACGAAAAAGGAGAAAATTGAGACTACTAACACTTGAACATTAAGACATATAATTCAGTCATTTCTTTGACTTTAGGTCTACAAATCACAAGGTACAGCACCCATAAAATAGGGAGACCAGTATAAAAATAGGAACTGTCAATGTCTAAAGTAAAATTGAAAGAATGAAAATTTTCATCACTCTCTAGAACCAACATAAGAAATTAACATTCCACGTCGACCATCTCTAGGAGGAAGAACTTTTCCTACCACATCATTCTTCTCAAAACACACCAAGTCTTCTTGTTGAGGCCGTACAAAAATATTGCCTGCCATATCACCTTTTTGAACTTTTTCTCTTGAAAACTTCTGAAAGTTGTAAAATGCACCACTGAAATCACACAAACTAATAAAAATCAATACCACAATAAAATACGTCATTGCAGGTAGATGAAACTCGACTAAAAGAAGCAACAAAACAGGGTACCGTGGTGTTCCTATTTAGGGGATTTTCATGCTTGAATGTGGCATATTTACTTTGAAAAAATATTGTGACGAAACTAAGCAACAATTTTTTACATTCATCGTGTTAAAATAATCCTTGGATATGTATCTTAAAACAAAAAAATACCTCACTTACCTTGATTGACATAAGCCGCCACACCAAATGACGTTTGGCGGGCTTGGTGAAAACAGATAAAAATTGTAAGATTCTTCTTATCTGTTGTAAGGTTCTTCTTATTCCTTGAGGGAGAGAGTCACTGGACTCCGACTCCCACCCATGTATCATGTTAGATTTATATATTGTTTTGTATTATTCTAAACTGTAATGCATTTTTTTTGCAATAAAGTTATATTGTTTGGGGGAAAAAAAAAAAAAAAAAAGGTTTTTCTTCCACTTCATATTTTTGATTATTTTTGTTGCTGTTGTTGCCGATTCGTATTGACGATGAAATGAGGCCAAAAACGCTAATTTTGAATGATTTTTTAAGCGTTGGCGCTCTATTTCAGATTTTCCCCCTCATTCTGTTCCTATTTAGGTATCTATTCCTATTTAGGGGTTTTTTACGGTACCTACCGTTCCACCCCTCCATCTCCTTAAGTGTTTTATTGTTGCAAGCTCAAGCCAGCAGCTCAGTTTTGACCGCCTATTATCAACCAGATATATATGAAATATGATATTCAAAATCACTTATTCAGATTCAACTGAATTAGCACCCGATAAAATCAAATCTAAATGTACAAAGTGTCACCGACTTGAGAACTTTTTTCACGATGTATGACACCATTGTTGAGGTCAAATTTACTTAACTTGTCACTTCGCAAGAGAATGATGGATGATCATATCAAAGGAGGAAATGGAATACAAGGTCGTAGTGTTTCTTAAATACTTGTTAATCATTAACGACAATTTTGATGGGGTAATCGCAATTATTTCAGAAAACGAGCAGAATTTAGAGAAACCCACAAACGAAGTGTTAGCAATTACTGTTATCAGTACAGTCACGCCTATGAAGGGAATCCAGCGTTACTGCAATACATTGGTTAATTGGTATTTTCTTTGTATAATGGAAATAGTATGGAAATGATACAGGTCTGATTTGTCTAACTAAATGTGAGCATCTTTGCTGGTACAATGGGTGCATATTCAAAAAGAACACAATGAAAACGAAGGGTTACGTATTGATTTTTGGCCAATATGTTCGGTGGAATGATACTGTTTTTATCGTTCCATTTATTTTATAATTAACATAAAATTTGTTTATGTATTACATGCATACGAGTACTTTCAGTGCTACGGCTACAACTACAAATGTAATTAATTGTAACCAAACGATACTCAACATGCTGTATATGTCGTATTTAATCAATATTCGAAACGATTCAAATTGTTCAAATTTCATGTATTTGTTCGTTCGATCATATTAAGCCCATCAATATAATATAAGTATAATATATTTGTCCTTATTGTAAACTGCTGTTTTAGTGAACTTCTAGATTTCAAACTCCAATTGTACTCGTTGTATGATCTTCAAAACAAAAAACGAAAAATTTCCATCGGAGGTGGAGAAATATTGTAAACACGACAGAAATACACATAATATAAATAGAGGAAAATTAGTGTGGAATACAGCTAGCGGTTTCATTAATATTTCCATTTATTATTTACTTGAATTAGGTAAGTATAATAAAATCAAAATAAAATTAATTGAATATTCACTAATTGAAAGTACTTGCTGAACTATTTAGTCGTTGTGTGCAGGCCTTACAAACATTGTTTTCTTATTTAAAAACTTCCTGATGTAATTATTTAAGAATGACACGAGGAAAGAATCAAATTGGTTTAGTAATATATTATTTGAGGTTAAGTACAAGCATGGTGGATCCAAAACTTAACTTCACGAACCACCCTAATATAAAGTGAAAGTCGTCTAGTCCTTCATTGTGTGAAAGTGGTTGATACCTACTATAGCTCGTTCACTATAAAGAGGCGCGAACTTTTGCCGGACGGTTTGGAGAAACGCGCCTCCTTATAGTGAACGAGCTATACTTGTAATTTGAATGAATGCTTTTATTGTACAAAAACAAATTGGTTTGTTTCTATTAATAGTTTAGTCAACTTTAATAGTTGGAATATAATTATAAGTAGGTATTGCTTTTAACATAGTGGTTTTCTTCTTAAATTAACGTATATTGCTATTCATTTATTGTCATTTTGGCCGAAGGCTCTAAGTAGAACTCACGCGAGGCGCGACGCGCCTAGTTTTTTCTGGACCGGTACAACATTGTCTAATTCAATATGTGATTTAATTGTCTTTCGCTATTCACAAAACCAGTCGTATCTTCATCGCTTATGCTGGTAGAGCTGTAATTGCCTCTATTTTGTCTTGTTCAGTTATTTTATATGTGATCTTTACGATGTATCTTGCTATTATCCTCTAAGGACGACGGGCCTAATATACTTGAATTTCGAACTGTGCGACCGGATAGGATCATTGTTTTGAAATATCACGGGAATATTCCATGAATCCTCATCACTATAGTACATAGTTCTATACACAATTCTTTCAAACTGCCCAATTTCAAGTCTGCACCAACTCTTCTGAGATTATTCAATTAAATCATCATAGTAGAGGAAGGGGACTAGATTGATTAGCATATTAACCAACAACATTTTCTTTCTAAAGAAAAACAATAAATGCTCGTGTTATTTATTCTCTTAGTCATAGCTAAATGTTAATAGATAAGCCTTCCTCATTCCCATAACATGATTGTACATTTCACTAAAACGTTTTAAATGATTCTCTAGTAGATTAGATATTTCTCACTGGTTATCTAGTAGACTAGGAGCTGGCTACATTTTTCCCTACAAAATTTCTAATAGCTTCGACACCTTTAATTTATGCAGAGTTTGGTGGCCTTTTAGTCCAGTCGACATGTCATAAAAAAAGGAGTAATGCTGTGAATAAATGGGAAGTCGATGAAATTTTTGTAGAAAATTTAGGGGGGAAGGGGGGGATTTCCCGGAAACCAACCTCAATGATGATGATGAGGAGAACGACTCAAACTGGTTTAGTAACATATTATTTGAGGTTAAGTACAAGCATGGTGGATCGAAAACTTAACTTCACAAACCACCCTAATATAAAGTGAAAGTCGTCTAGTCCTTTATTGTGTGTCGGTGGTTAGTACCTACTACCTGTAATTTGAATGAATGCTTTGATTGTACAAAAACAAATTGGTTTGTTGCTATTAACAGTTTAGTCAACTTTGATAGTTGGAATATAATTATAAGTAGGTATTGTTTTTAACATCGTGGTTTTCTTCTTAAATTAACGTAAATTGATATTCATTTTTTGTCATTTTGGCCGAAGGCTCTAAGTAGAACTCACCGGACGCGCCTAGTTTTTTCTTATTTTATCCAGGTACAACATTGTCTAATTCAATATGTGATTTAATTATCTTTCCGTATTCGCAAAACCAGTCGTATCTTCATTGCTTATGCTGGTAGAGCTGTAATTGCCTCTATTTTGTCCTGTTCAGTTATTTTAGATGTGATCTTTACGATGTATCTTGCGATTATCCTCTAAGGACGACGGCCCTAATATACTTGAATTTCGAACTGTGCGACCGGATAGGATCATAGTTTTGAAATATCACGGGAATATTCCATGAATCCTCATCACTATAGTACATAGTTCTATACACAATTCTTTCAAACTGCCCAATTAGAGCATCAGAGTAGAGGAAGGGGACTAGATTGATTAGCATATTAACCAACAACATTTTCTTTCTAAAGAAAAACAATAAATGCTCGTGTTATTTATTCTCTTAGTCATAGTTAAATGTTAATAGATAAGCCTTCCTCATACCCATAACATGATTGTACATTTCACTAAAATGTTTTAAATGATTCTCTCGTAGATTAGATATTTCTCATTGGTTATCTAGTAGACAAGGAGCTGGCTCCATTTTTCCCTACAAAATTTCTAATAGCTTCGACAACTTTAATTTAAGCAGAGTTTGGTGGCCTTTTAGTACAGTCGACATGTCGTAAAAAAAGGAGTGTTGCTGTAATTAATTGGGAAGTCGATGAAATTTTTGTGCTGTGTTTGGGCATGCCTAATAACAACGATGAATCCACGTTTTCGACCTCGAGCCTCTTGTAGAAAATTTACGGGGGGGGGGGGGGGGGGGGATTTCTCGGAAACCGACCTCAATGATGATGATGAGGAGAACGACTCAAACTGGTTTAGTAATATATTATTTGAGGTTAAGTACAAGCATGGTGAATCCAAAACTTCACTTCACAAACCACCCTAATATAAAGTGAAAGTCGTCTAGTCCTTCATTGTGTGAAGGTGGTTAATACCTACTACCTGTAATTTGAATGAATGCTTTGATTGTACAAAAACAAATTGGTTTGTTGCTATTAATAGTTTAGTCAACTTTAATAGTTGGAATATAATTATAAGTAGGTATTGTTTTTAACATAGTGGTTTTCTTCTTAAATTAACGTAAATTGATATTCATTTTATGTCATTTTGGCTTAAGGCTCTAAGTAGAACTCACGCGAGGCGCGACGCGCCTAGTTTTTTCTTATTTTATCCAGGTACAACATTGTCTAATTCAATATGTGATTTAATTATCTTCCAATTTCGCAAAACCAGTATTCACAAAACATCAGTCGTATCTTCATCGCTTATGCTGGTAGAGCTGTAATTGCCTCTATTTTGTCTTGTTCAGTTTTTTTGTATGTGATCTTTACGATGTATCTTACTATTATCGTCTAAGGACGACGGCCCTAATATACTTGAATTTCGAACTGTGCGACCGGATAGGATCATAGTTTTGAAATATCACGGGAATATTCCATGAATCCTCATCACTATAGTACATAGTTCTATACACAATTCTTTCAAACTGCCCAATTAGAGCATCAGAGTAGAGGAAGGGGACTAGATTGATTAGCATATTAACCAACAACATTTTCTTTCTAAAGAAAAACAATAAATGCTCGTGTTATTTATTCTCTTAGTCATAGCTAAATGTTAATAGATAAGCCTTCCTCATTCCCATAACATGATTGTACATTTCACTAAAACGTTTTAAATGATTCTCTAGTAGATTAGATATTTCTCACTGGTTATCTAGTAGACTAGGAGCTGGCTACATTTTTCCCTACAAAATTTCTAATAGCTTCGACACCTTTAATTTATGCAGAGTTTGGTGGCCTTTTAGTCCAGTCGACATGTCATAAAAAAAGGAGTGTTGCTGTGAATAAATGGGAAGTCGATGAAATTTTTGTATGCTGTTTGGGCCTGCCTAACAACGATAAATCCTAGTTTTCGACCTCGAGCCCCTTGTAGAACATTTAGGGGGGGGGGGATTTCCCGAAAACCGACCTCAACGATGATGATCAGGAGAACGACTCAAACTGGTACAGTCATATGTTATTTGAGGTTAAGTACAAGCATGGTGGATCCAAAACTTCACTTCACAAACCACCCTAATATAAAGTGAAAGTCGTCTAGTCCTTCATTGTGTGAAGGTGGTTAATACCTACTACTTGTAATTTGAATGAATGCTTTGATTGTACAAAAACAAATTGGTTTGTTGCTATTAATAGTTTAGTCAACTTTAATAGTTGGAATATAATTATAAGTAGGTATTGTTTTTAACATAGTGGTTTTCTTCTTGAATTAACGGAAATTGACATTAATTTTTTGTCATTTTGGCCGAAAGCTCTAAGTAGAACTCACGTGAGGCCTAGTTTTTTCTAATTTTATCCATGTACAACATTGTCTAATTCAATATGTGATTTAATTATCTTCCAATATTCGCAAAACCAGTATCTTCATTCAGTATCAACATCCATCAGTATCTTCATCGCTTATGCTGGTAGAGCTGTAATTACCTCTATTTTGTCCTGTTCAGTTGATTTAGATGTGATCTTTACGATGTATCTTGCGATTATCCTCTAAGGACAACAGCCCTAATTTTCGAACTGTGCGACCGGATAGGATCATAGATTTGAAATATCACGGGAATATTCCATGAATCCTCATCACTATAATACATAGTTCTATACACAATTCTTTCAAACTGCCTAATTAAGTCATCAGAGTAGAGGAATGGGGACTAGATTGATTAGCATATTAACCAACAACATTTTCTTTCTAAAGAAAAACAGTAAATGCTCGTGTTATTTAATCTCTTAGTCATAGCTAAATGTTAATAGGTACGCCTTCCTAATACCCATAACATGATTGTACATTTCACTAAATTGTGTGAAGGTGATTAATACGTACTATTAGATATTTCTCAATGGTTATCTAGTAGACAAGGAGCTGGCTTTTTTTCCCTACAAAATTTCTAATAGCTTCGACAACTTTAATTTAAGCAGAGTTTGGTGGCCTATTAGTCCAGTCGACATGTCATAAAAAAAGGAGTGTTGCTGTTAATTAACGTAAATTGAAGTCGATGAAATTTTTGTATGGCTCTTGGTCACGCATGCCTAACAACGATAAATCCAAGTTTTCCACCTCGATCCCCTTGTACAACATTTAGGTGGTGGGGAGGGGGGATGGGGATTTCCCGAAAACCAACCTCAACGATGATGATGAGGAGAACGACTCAAACTGGTTTAGTAATATGTTATTTGAGGTTAAGTACAAGCATGGTGGATCCAAAACTCAACTTCACAAACCACCCTAATATAAAGTGAAAGTCGTCTAGTCCTTCATTGTGTGAAGGTGGTTAATACCTACTACTTGTAATTTGAATGAATGCTTTGATTGTACAAAAACAAATTGGTTTGTTGCTATTAATAGTTTAGTCAACTTTAATAGTTGGAATATAATTATAAGCAGGTATTGTTTTTAACATAGTGGTTTTCTTCTTAAATTAACGTAAATTGATATTCATTTTATGTCATTTTGGCTTAAGGCTCTAAGTAGAACTCACGCGAGGCGCGACGCGCCTAGTTTTTTCTGGACCGGTACAACATTGTCCAATTCAATATGTGATTTAGTTATCTTTCCCTATTCACGAAACCAGTCGTATCTTCATCGCTTATGCAGGTAGACCTGTAATTGCCTCTATTTTGTCTTGTACAGTTCTTTTATATGTGATCTTTACGATGTATCTTGCTATTATCCTCTAAGGAGGACGGCCCTAATATACTTAATTTTCGAACTGTGCGACCGGATAGGATCATAGTTTTGAAATATCACGGGAATATTCAATAATTCCTCATCATTATAGTACATGGTTCTATACACAATTCTTTCAAACTGCCTAATTAAGTCATCAGAGTAGAGGAATGGGGACTAGATTGATTAGCATATTAACCAACAACATTTTCTTTCTAAAGAAAAACAATAAATGCTCGTGTTATTTATTCTCTTAGTCATAGCTAAATGTTAATAGTCTAGTAGACAAGGAGCTGGCTCCATTTTTCCCTACAAAATTTCTAATAGCTTCGACAACTTTAATTTAAGCAGAGTTTGGTGGCCTTTTAGTCCAGTCGACATGTCATAAAAAAAGGAGTGTTGCTGTGGTAATTAATTGGGAAGTCGATGAAATGTTTGTATCTTTGGGCATGCCTAACAACGATGAATCGAAGTTTTCGACCTCGAGCGTCTTGTAGAAAATTACGGGGGGGGGGGGGGGGATTTCTCGAAAACCGACCTCAATGATGATGATGAGGAGAACGACTCAAACTGGTTTAGTAATATATTATTTGAGGTTAAGTACAAGCATGGTGGATCGAAAACTCAACTTCACAAACCACCCTAATATAAAGTGAAAGTCGTCTAGTCCTTCATTGTGTGAAGGTGGTTAATACCTACTACTTGTAATTTGAATGAATGCTTTGATTGTACAAAAACAAATTGGTTTGTTGCTATTAATAGTTTAGTCAACTTTAATAGTTGGAATATAATTATAAGTAGGTATTGTTTTTAACATAGTGGTTTTCTTCTTGAATTAACGTAAATTGATATTAATTTTTTGTCATTTTGGCTGAAGGCTCTAAGTAGGGGACTAGATTGATTAGCTTATTAACCAACAACATTTTCTTTCTAAATAAAAACAATAAATGCTCGTGTTATGTAATCTCTTAGTCATAGCTAAATGTTAATAGGTAAGCCTTCCTCATACCCATAACATGATTGTACATTTCACTAAAATGTTTTAAATGATTCGCTCGTAGATTAGATATTTCTCATTGGTTATCTAGTAGACAAGGAGCTGGCTCCATTTTTCCCTACAAAATTTCTAATAGCTTCGACAACTTTAATTTAAGCAGAGTTTGGTGGCCTTTTAGTCCAGTCGACATGTCATAAAAAAAGGAGTGTTGCTGTAATTAATTGGGAAGTCGATGAAATTTTTGTATCTTTGGGCATGCCTAACAACGATGAATCGAAGTTTTCTCGATATAAAGTGAAAGTCGTCTAGTCCTTCATTGTGTGAAGGTGGTTAATACCTACTAGTCCTTCATTGTAATTTCCTAATGAATGCTTTGATTGTACAAAAACAAATTGGTTTGTTGCTATTAATAGTTTAGTCAACTTTAATAGTTGGAATATAATTATGAGTAGGTATTGTTTTTAACATAGTGGTTTTCTTCTTGAATTAACGTAAATTGACATTAATTTTTTGTCATTTTGGCCGAAGGCTCTAAGTGGAACTCACGTGAGGCCTAGTTTTTTCTAATTTTATCCATGTACAACATTGTCTAATTCAATATGTGATTTAATTATCTTTCCCTATTCGCAAAACCAGTATCTTCATTCAGTATCAACTTCCATCAGTATCTTCATCGCTTATGCTGGTAGAGCTGTAATTGCCTCTATTTTGTCCTGTTCAGTTGATTTAGATGTGATCTTTACGATGTATCTTGCGATTATCCTCTAAGGACAACAGCCCTAATTTTCGAACTGTGCGACCGGATAGGATCATAGATTTGAAATATCACGGGAATATTCCATGAATCCTCATCACTATAATACATAGTTCTATACACAATTCTTTCGAACTGTCCAATTAAATCATCAGAGTAGAGAAAGGGGACTAGATTGATTAGCATATTAACCAACAACATTTTCTTTCTAAAGAAAAACAATAAATGCTCGTGTTATTTATTCTCTTAGTCATAGCTAAATGTTAATAGATAAGCCTTCCTCATACCCATAACATGATTGTACATTTCACTAAAACGTTTTAAATGATTCTCTCGTAAATTAGATATTTTTCACTGGTTATCTAGTAGACTAGGAGCTGGCTACATTTTTCCCTACAAAATTTCTAATAGCTTCGACACCTTTAATTTATGCAGAGTTTGGCGGCCTTTTAGTCCAGTCGACATGTCATAAAAAAAAGAGTGTTGCTGTGAATAAATGGGAAGTCGATGAAATTTTTGTATGCTGTTTGGGGTTTGGGCATGCCTAACAACGATAAATCCTAGTTTTTGACCTCGAGCCCCTTGTAGAACATTAAGGGGGGGGGGGGGGGGGATTTCCCGAAAACCAACCTCAACGATGATGATGAGGAGAACGACTTGTCTTGTTCAGTCGTTTTATATGTGATCTTTACGATGTATCTTGCTATTATCCTCCAAGGACGACGGCCCTAATATACTTAATTTTCGAACTGTGCGACCGGATAGGATCATAGTTTTGAAATATCACGGGAATATTCCATAAATCCTCATCATTATAGTACACATTGCGTATGAGCCAGTTGAACTATATATGAAATATAAACCGCCTTATTATCATTTTGATGAAAAAAATGTCATTACGATTCTGGTCAATTCGCACAACTGGGAGAAGCGCGGTTTCCAAAAATGCGAGGTCCGCTGACAGCGCACCTCACTGAGGATCGTCCCACCAATTATAACGACCCAGGCTTATCATATATTAATTGAAAAACATCGTATATGCATATTACAACTCAATGGCATAGAAGAGCAACGGTATATTCGAGTTTCCTGCATTTTCCACTTGGAGTAAAAAAATTGTATGTTTTTGGAGCGCTCTAGCGGCGGTCCTATTAAAGATAGACAAAACTTGACTATATAATCTTCTAGAAAATTTTGTCTACTTCAATTTTGTACATGGTAGTATTTTCGCTAATGCCGTCCACGCACTTGGGATTTTCTGTCGCGGCGGTTAAAAAGAGCTGTCGCGCGTAAAAACTGCCGCACACGCACCTGAGATTGGAGCAGTGCGACAATGGAGGACTTCGAGACAACATGTGTGATTGCGTTGGCTTTAAAATTAAAGTCTTCGGCGACGGTAGTACAAAAAAAGATTTTGGGTACATCCTGTAATTTCGCAAAGGGAAAGCAAGGGGCAGTTCTATAAAATTCATGGTGATTTGTTGCAATATCCGGACAAGTTTTTCAATTACTACCGGCTCAGTGCAAACAGTTTTTATAAACTTTTAGAATTGATACGTCCAAGAATTACGTATCAGAATACGAAATGGAGACCCGCGATTTCGCCTGAAGAACGCCTATCAGTCACATTGAGGTAAGATCATTGACAACATTGTATTACTATTGAATAAAATTTGTAATTTATTTATTCATTTTTCATTGTAATGTAATATTGAATAAAAATGAAAAAGATTCAGAAATACACTGCATCTTGATAATATTTCTACAGTGAAATGAGTGGCAAGCCAAACGCACACTTCTATTATTATGTAGGAACTTATAAAGTCAGAAAAAATATTCAAAATGCATAAAAGTATTACGTAAGTTTTTATATTCCCTTTTTCTTTGCATATACCTATTCCATTTTACTGGCCAGGAAAAGTGTAGATGGTTGAGCCTGAAGAGGAGGACATGGATGGCGACAATACTATCAACATCATCACTCGAAACATCATTTTCATCTGATGACATTGTGAAAGCCGGAAGGAACGAAGAAACCGCATGCACAAGTCAGAAGAAGCAGCGCGACACTATTCGCAGATGAGTTGAGGTCATTCACTTCTGTGTTTCACATTCTTCTATCGCTCCAGTCGCGTCGCGGGGAAAATGGAGAGCATGCTGCATCTTTTTAGTCGCCGCGATTTTTTAGTCGCATGTGCGCGTTCTCTATTCATTCCTTTGGGTTGCATTTCTGCGATTAAAAAATCGCGCGGCTGAAAATCGCAAGAGCGTGGATGGCCTAGAACATACCGTTTTCGATATGAATGCAAAAAACTGAAAAAAGTTCGAAATGTTCGATGTTTTTCGCGTTTCCTGAAGTTAGCTCACATCTGGCGAGGGGGCGAACCTGAAATTCGGATTCAGCGACCCGAGAAACGTAGAGAACCGTTGAGAAAAAAACTTCTATACGTTTTTCTTCGGAAAATCCTATTTTTACTGGATTATATAGATACCTACCTGGAATAAGGTGACAAAATGAATGATTACACAGATTAAAGTGGGATTACTTTGAGATTTTATTAAAAGATGTAAGTATTGCTCCTTCCTTTTTGAATTGCTTTAGCTCTCCTCTATTACGTATCTATCTATATATATTTTTTTATTTTATGTATTTGAACATGTATGTTCATTACATTCGGTTATACTTTACAAAAAATACACAATTGAAACAGCTGTAGTGTAAACATCATTAACGTAGTGTTTTCAATACTCAGTTGAATCAACTATAAGAGTACACAATTTAGAAATTAATCGTGGTGTCGAGTTACATGATTTACTCACAATTGATGATAATCTATTCAGTATTACAGCGTTAGTAAAAATGTCAAGTATTTTATAAATTGCAAATTAATATAACATTCATTATTAATTCAGCTTATTCACTTTACTTAATCGATATGAGAAACAAAGTATGAACCTCATAAATAATTTGAAAAACATTCAAGCCGTTATCATAGGCAGTACCAGTATGTTTTATAGGCGAGTTAATCCTTCAGTCAAACAAACATAAATTTCTCAGTTTGCAAACTTCACTTACCTACGAGAAGAAGAAATATAGCCTTTTTATGTCGAATTCACTTGGCACTGATTCAAAATTTATCAAGTTTCCGGTACCCCCACCAAATCCGAGGTATGTCTTTTTCTTATCCAGTTGTACATTGGGCACTCAAATAGAACATGAAATAAGTTTTCAAGAAGACCCGTGTCACAGGCTGTACATACAGTATTCGGAGAAATTTTGTAATTATAATTCCTAATTTTAATTGTAAAATGGAGTTTACTTGCCAATCTTATTTGTGGAAATATAACTTTTTAAATTGAAAACGGACATTATGGTAATTCAAATAATCGTTAAATCCATCTTACGCTATCACAAGCCAATCGTAGTCATTATAGAAGCCAGAAAATACCGCATCCATCTTTATTTTTCAGAAAGCATCTTTATATTTATGAGTGAGCATTTTTAGATTTTCACAATCCAGAGTTAGTACTTGAAGTTCCTCAAGTTGAGTCAGCCAATTGATATCTTATATATTTACTATTTAGACTTTTCCATTTTTTTCAAGAGCGTGCAAACAACTCTTGGGGATTTATGATTTTCTGATTTATGATTTTCTCCTATGATTTTCTCCTATGATTTTCCATTTGTGTAATTTTTAGTAACCACTTGAGTGTTTTTTAAAATGGGTGCTTAAAGTTGCTTGCCCATTTACTTATAATTGAGTTTAATAACATCCTGTTACGTTATTAATAACATCCATATTCTTGAGTAGTCCATGTCATCGCTCAAGCAAATGGGTACTATTTTTTCCGCATGCTTATGGATATGTATTTTCACTGCTTAGTTCAAGTCTTCGTTTGTAAAATGTTTTCTCTACACAATTTTGACACTTTGAATGCGGTATATACTGGGTTGCCAGGCGGAATGGGGCAAAAAACCGGACACTGGGCAGATTGGCAGGCTCATTTAATATATAATAATATTGGATACTCATTTAACGCACAATTACGGATATTCATTTCATTATAGAATACGTTCAATACGGTGCCAAATGGGTCCTAATGTTGACAAAGTATATTATCTATAACTAGAGGCCTGTTAGGGCTTGGAAAGCCCTAATCTAGTCCGTATAACAATTTCTTCGTTCAGAAATAACTCTCCTAGATGTTAGTAACTACACTACGTTTCTCACTGACCGTGAATTGTTGGCAACTGTTGTTACCGCCACAGCCTAATAAACAACTCTCGTTGATAAGGACCGCCTAGAACACGATCAAGGCGGGTATAGAGACGAACGGCGACACTTTCGGCGAAGTTCTTCACAATTTCAAAGACCGTTCGGAAATATATATAAAGATAAGTTCCAATAAATATCACTTGCCGACTACAATATTATTGGCGGATTATCATAAGTTTTAAACGAATTTTGAAATGAACTCGTTCAAAGGCGGAGAAGAACTAGTACGAGAATGCAGTAAATTTGCCCTCTCAATCAGTTTCGATGTATATGAATTATAAATGAGGTTGCAGAGAAACTACTTTATTTTTGCATTAAAACCGTGTTTTGATTGTATACTGTCTGTTTGTTGCTTGTTTACTTCAACTACTTACCTGAACCAAATTTGATTTTCGAGCATTTTTTTTTCTGTCAGAAGTTCGGAGGTTAGATTTAGCGCTTGCAACTTATGAACGTTCTATCAAGGTAACTACCCTGTCGAAAACAAGATGGTTACTATCGTATACATATAGGTAGGTACCCATATCCTCTAACATAGTTTGGAAAAAGTAAGTAAATCGGCAATATTTAATATTGAGTCCAGTTAAGCTTAGCCAACCTTGGATGCCAAAATAAAAAAAATTGCATAAATGTTGGCGATCCTTTGTACTTACCATTTGAACTTGAAGTTGATTATTCTATTCAAACGTTAATTGTCCTGTTTTCTGTGCTGGATTAAAAATTCGTTTAAACTGGATGTAAACTAGTATATCATGGTTCTGAAGAAATTCTACGGGAAAAAAGTTGGATTTCTACCACGCTCTTTACCCGTTTTCCCTCGTATAGTTTTTCTGTCAAAGGAAAAACAGCTCATCCCTAGAATTCTGTGTGTTCATCAAATGCCTCACCGATTTTGAGCTTACCCCTCCATTACAGGACTCCATTTCGTTTTTGATTAATCCACGTTCCCCAAAATCATCATTAATTAAAATCGCCCAATCAAATTGGTACCGTTAGTTAGTGGCATGCTTTTATCGCTTATAGATGCTATGGATTCCACTGCATAGTTCATGTTCGTGTTTTTCATATTTATGTTTTCTCTTTACGATGTTGATTCTCCAATCATTAATACTGCTCGTTTTTTTAGAAAACGCAGCATAATGTAAAACGTTCATTTTTTTCTGGATTAGATAGACCTTCCACTCGTATAATAATTACGAAGCCTATTATTTCTGGATTTCTGGCGAATGGACGCGAAAAAGAAATGTATCAAATTCAATAGCACGCCTACACTTTCTTACTATTTTACACGAGCTGATCCACTTACTAAAAATTACTACATCAATTGAATGGCCTACGTACGCTTCAAAAATCCATCCAAATGTGATAAATGTATAATTTGTAAATCGCTGTTTCTTGAAGATGAAATTCCCCCGGAATTTTGTATGAGCTTAAACGAGCGTCGCAGTTCTAAGGTGATTGATGCTATGTTCCACCAGTTATGGTTTGCTCCTTTGCTACTGATTTTTTTTCTGCCAAAATTCTAGCCTTCAGGGAGAGCCGCAGCATCTTGCAATCATTATTTCTGTTAGTTGCTCTTTCGTTCATATGATTGATTTGTTTACCTAGAAATTATTGAAAAATCAATGAATCAAAAGAGAGACAAAAAGTTATAAGTATATGAAAGAGGGATTTAGGAAACGATTATGTATTAACGACCACTGTGGAATGTGAATAATTCTTTTAATTGATGAATACAGCAAACCAATCGGGACTATTACAATACCTATCAGTTACCACTCATGGTTATGGCTCAATAATGTGCCAATTGAAATGCATACCATTCGACGATTTATCTTGTACGTTGTTGGGAGTTGACTTTTTTGTCATGGTAGTTGAGTTGTTCACTTCGTTGTTTATTTCTGAGTTCAAACGGTTGTACTGTTGTAGGTAGACGGCGAACCCATAATAACCGAATGTCGACGTCCTTGCGGATTTGATAGAATGATGCTGCTTCAGCAGCCATTACAGTATCCTTCAAACTTTTTATCCGATTTTCAAACTTATCATATAGCATATCTGTTGTTTCTCGATGATCTTCTGTGCCTTGTGCCCCGAGCTTAGCGGCTCTTACTGCTGACAATATTTTTAGTTGAGTTGCAATGGTTGGAATTTTTCCGCACACTTCATCAGTCAGTACATTCTCGATCCAGGACCATCAAAAGATGACTTCATCACTGGATTCTACAATCTCCTTGGCACAGGCCATTTGATTCTTTCAGTGCCACCTTTACTACGCACAAGTTCTTCTTCCTGTGTCTTCCCATAATGGCGTTGTTCCTCGAAGACCAGAATTTGACCTTTTCGTTAAGTCCACGAGCGGGCAGCCTGTGGGGAATTCACTGTCTATTCACCAATCTTGAAGAAACAAATGGAACGTTAATGCACACAGGTTTCAACCGTCGTACCAAATCCAATGACAAGGATGTATCATATTTGAAACGTTGAATTTTATGTGAAAAGCACAATTATTAACTAACGATAGTCGGCAAAGCACAAGCATTGTAGCAATCGCAGCGGCACGCATTGACTCGAGTTTATGGTTGGAGTGGACAAATTTTTGGGTTTCTATGAATCTTTACCTGTAGTAAATTTTATGCTGCTCACGAATATACCCCATGTGTCTTTACCTAAAAAGGCTCCGTTATGTGTTTTTCTTAGAAAAACCACGTTTTATTACATATTTATCGACTTTTCTCATGCTATCCATCCAATTCCATTCCATTTTCGCTCCACCGAATTGTCCTTGAATTTGTTTCAAGTAGTTCTTAAAATTGAATACTTCACCCAGTAAAGTAATTCTCTAATATTATGATTCATAAGAGAGTAATGTATGTCAAAGTTTGAAGTATTCTGGAAATACCATTTATTCGCAAAATTGAGTTAATCACGTTTTATATGAAAGAAAGTTGTAGGAATTTCAATTCTGCGTCGATTGGTTACCGATTGTTATAACAAAAAGTAATGTTTCACCGTTAGTTTTCTTGTTGATCCAATTTCCAAATATATCCCGCAATTGTTGGCTCTTGGAGCTTACCTCAAAAATGCAAGAATTCTTAATCAGATTTCAGAGTTCTGAGCGTTCATTAAATGCCAATTGAACTCAGAGCTTATCTCTCCATTATCACACGACTCCAGTTTATAGCATATTCACACCCCGAATTCGTTTTCATCAAAATAAATTGGTACTGTTCTGTATTTTCATGCTAATGAGTACTAAGGATTCCACTGCTTAGTTAATATGTTCTCGTTTGTCAAGTGTTTTCTTTTTACGATCTTGATTTCCTATTCATTCACGTATTCCCTTGGGTTTTGACTATTGACTTCCCTATTGATTTATTTCCCTACGCATGTGATACGTTAACCACCATGTAGTTATAAGGAACTGTTTACATTTGTTTGTTGTCGTTTGAAAACTTGTTACTAACTATAATTCATTCTAATATATTCTGAAATAGTGAATACTCGCATTCGTGAAACGCAGTAGCATGATTGATTTAAACTTTAGTTATACATTTGCCTGCGAGGTCCCAGCAATTTTCTTGAAGTCCACACCGTTGTTTTGCTAACCACAGATTGGATTCACCGCTTTGGAAAGGACCAGACAAGGAAAACCTGTCAGTTATTCTATCGGAGGTCTACTAACCTAGGATGGAAAGGAGCTCGTCAATTTCTACTCTCACCCGAAGTAAGTGTGCCCTCGTCTGTTACAGAGGAGGTTCGGATTGATCTTGAAAACAGACCACAACCTACCTTCTCTCGATTTTTGCGGTTCACGACTTTCCTTCGGAATTTGTTCGTACGCACCAAGCATATTAGGAACGTGCCGCGTTTGCCGTGCACCGGGCAAAAACAAAAACCGGCAAAAGGTCATTATATCTTTTATTGCTTGATTTATTATTGAAAATCAGCAAAACATGCAGACTTTTCACTTTTAGAAAAGAAAATTCAGTTATTTTAGTTTAATCAAATGTATTTAAGGGAGCTTCGCACGAGTGTTACGCTGTTCTCATGAGTGTGACGAGATTTCTGTCACACTCCTGAGATTTTTAGTTAAATATGGCACCCAACAGCCTAAAAACATCACAATGAAAATTCAATGAAAGAATGTTGAACGTGCTTCCACATAGAATCCATATGTACCTACTTCAAATCAACAGCAGCTACAGTAGTTTCACAACTTATATAACACTCATGAGAGATAATAAAAATACGAACCATGTTTCCTTGGTTTTTTCGATAAATCCAGGAGAAGTAAATGCAGGCAGCAGAATCAAACCAACTGACAGAAAGGTGTATACGTTACTATGGAAATGAGCCACTTCCCGCCTTCCAGCTGCTGCCTTCTTGATCACGGCACTGATAACACTCATGAGGGAGAAATAAAAGAAATAGTGGATACTAAACTTGGAAGGAACATGGAGTGGTTCAGGCACAACTCCATCATCATATCCTTGATCTCACATCTCTTCTTACTCATGTGGATTAATTATTCACAGTTCTTTCAATTTTTTGCCATTCCATTTGATCTTAACTAGTTTTTGATTATTTAGCTCATAGTGAGGATACAGTAACAATGGAGATTTTCTCCATTTTTTCGTCTTATTATATGTTAGTGCCATGTACCAATGAAAAATTAAGCCAAACTAAATTATGACATTGCATTATGGGATGCCAAGGAATGCATTAAAAAAATTCTGTTGATTAAAAAACACAGCAACAGCATGTTTTGCAGTAGGATTCACAAAACAGGCAATTTATAATAGAATGACCCAAAATTCAACTCTACTTGCATATCTGTTCGAGTATGCAGAACACAGTAATTATAGAATTTTTGTTTTTCCCGTAGGATTTCCCTCCGTTAACGCGTAGAGCAGCGGCTAGAGCAAGCAACTGCAGATGCTAGCTCTTCACGTATTTCTACACTGATTTTTACACGTATGTACACGATTAACCAAACGCTATCGTTACGCCAAAGAAGTGTCTTCAGTAATTTCAATGTCAACGATTCTCTTGAATTCGAGATCGAGTTGAAGAAGATTGAATTCATTTCACGTTAACGCTCTGCTTTATCAGCTATCTTCACAGGCGTCGGATAACTCCGACAGGTGTCGAATAACTCCGAATAGTTCGAGTAATTAACAGAGCTTCGACTTGAAAAAAATTGTATTCTTGTATTCATCAACGCCCATATCTCGCTGAATAAATCGGTTGTCGTCTGATCACCGTAGTTGAGCAACGTCGGGCATGGTTAGTACTTGGATGGGCTCGGAAGCGCCGCCATTTTGGTATCTTTTATTTTTTGTCTCATCATTCAATTTTCCATTTATCTACATCAAGTTTACTTATCAGGCCTCGTGGAATAAATAGTTCGTTTTGAGTGCTTTATCAAATAGTCGTTTCCATGATCTGAGTGGGGGGTACCCCGCACAAATTCTACTACCAACCTAGGTACCCACTTTATTATTGAACTGACAACAGCTTTTATATAAATTCGTATTATTTAAACACAAACCTGCTTGGTTTCTGAATTTTTACGTAAATAGATACAACTTTGTTGTACGAAATGTACATGCAGATGCCTACAACATAAATCAGGTACCTCTACTTTGAAATCGTAAAAGTATAGACAACTGCATTCGCTCCCAACTAAGTGAACAGGATATCTGGCTGTTGGACGATGTAGGTACATAGTTAACGTAATCAACGGAATTTGATTTGATTGTAGAGTGATATTGATCATATTTTTAACTTTAAACGGGAAACGCTTTTAGACGGCAGTCAGCTGGACAGCCAATCCCCTAAAACTGTGGTCACCTTAGTGTCAGGTTTTGATGACTACACGCGTCGGACGGGATTTCAAAGAAAGCATTATTTCCGCCTACGTGTCGGTAGGTCTCGTTCACGCTTAGTTCTACGCTTTGACTCAAATTCGCACATGCGCAGATGGCATTTCAGTCTTTTTTTCGCGTTCACGGGTAGAAAATCACGGGAAGAACAAAAACTGTGTATTTTCATGTGTTTCTCCCTGATAATATTATTTGACGTTGAAACTCTGTTTGGGCCAGTCGTACAGGTCTCGTTTAAATGCTGTTTGACCGCTGAAAAGCTATTCAGAGACGCTGATTTGGCCAACTGTACCAATTCGTAGAAAAATCTGTTCAAAACTTGCGATAGGGCTGAATTTGACGCGCATTTTTGACCCTTTAAATACCCCTGATCATAATTTGAAATGGCCTAGTTGGTTTTGATTTTTTCAATGAACCAGCTCCGCGCGGTGAAAGTAAACTTGAAGGGGAGGGTAAGCAGCATGAAGACCGTATAATGTTGGTACAAGCGCTTTAACCCCATCTAATTGGTCAAAACCGTCTGCTCTGGGCAGTGTTGCGTGTAGGTGCTTCCAGTATTAGCTCATTGCATAGGGTTTGGTTGTGAGAAGATTGCGGGGAAACGGCTTTTGAACCGAGGGGAAAATTAGTGACCAAATCGAGTTCAATGCAATTTCTATCAAGTGGCTGTTTGGTCACTTACTGACGCCCTGGAGATTTATCTATTAGTGAGGAAATGAACTTCCATTGGATCAAACTCAGGAAATTCTCATGAACTTGCTTAAGAATGAATCCTTCTCCCCTCATTCAGCTGATAGTTTGCCACCTCCTCATTGAAGGGGGATATGCTGTCTGATGTCGGACTTGGTGGTCATTTGATGGACCATAGTGGGTTCTTAATTATGACCAATATCTGTCGAAAGTTATCCCGATCACAGGTAAAATGGTTCGAGATTGATTTGCTCAGATCAAAAGTGTACAGTTTGCTTGTCTCGCCTCACTAGACAATTCAGTTTGATAATTATGATAGTATTTTCGTATAGATTTTCGTTATCCAACAAAACTTTTCTTATAAGATCGACCATGAAATACTCGAAAGTTTTTGGAAGCACCTTGTATTTTTAGTAATAAGCAACAAAGTATTCTCTGTTGATGGCTAGGCTACGTCACATGCTGATTTTTTTTCCAGTTGGTATTTTGTCACCGTGATATTTTTCAAGGAAGTGCTATGCGTGTACATCTTCAACAAACCGCCTACAATTGACCCTATGGGTGTTCTCTTCCCTTATCTGCTCTACTAAAAAATTAATCCGTCCATCTCCATGAGTGAGCTATTCTGCCGCATTGGTAGGGTATCAACCCTAAGTTCAATCCGAGATTAGGAGATATGGGGGTGACGGATTTAATTTGGTTGGAATATATGCCAAGAATGTATGCATGAAGGAATATATCTGGGTTTTCGGTTTGTAAGGAGGGTGCGACAAGGTTTTAACTCGTGAGTTGGTCTGTTACGATTTTTCTAATCCGCGGAAGGGATATTTCTCAAAACCGAAGAAGCCGTCCAAGCCAGTTTTGATTATTTATGATATCTGTACCTAGTGTGTGTAGGGGACACCAAAGAGGTTTCCAATTTCGTTGCCAGTTTTGTAGACTGTGCATGAAGGGAGATTGTTAGATTTATTTATTACATTTGTTGTGGGTTTCTAAATCAGAATGAAAGTCGTGTGTCTGAAAGATTATTGGGGCGGATATTGAGTTATCGAAGTCGTGGTCGAAATGGAAGTAAGCAAAACTAGGGTAAGCGAGATTTTTTTGTGTGTGGATTAAGCGGCCTGTTTATTAATTACCTACATTAACTGTAGGATAGCTATACTGAGTATAGCGCTATAGTCTAGATAAAGAATGTGAGTCGTTATAAATGCCGAATACCTAGCGGATAAAATTATCCCTTAGATAAATTCTGTCTGGCAGATAGCGCCGTTACAGAGATGTCCGTTGGTGACAAAATAAGGGCGATTTACCCATGGAGCTACCACAGAGTAGTGTAGGAGCTACATTTTTTTCATGTATCAACAATTAAAAAACTAAGTCCAACGCCACAACACAACAGTGTCATCATGCTATCAAGCTCGGCAAATAAGAAACCACCACATTTTTCCTATTTGCTTTATTTCTAGAGAGAGAAATACATATACGAATTGCATATACATACATACATACACTTATACACTTAATCACCATTGACGTTTCTATCTTAATTTGCGGTAGTCCATAAAACACAACGCACTACTTCATTAGCTAATTCTCATTCTTCCAAGTAAGTTGTTATTGAGTTAACGTTTTAAATATTTTTATCCTACTCAACCGTTCGTTAATTATCACTATCAATATCTTTTGATATTATGAATAATCATCCCGTTCCATCTATTTGGTATGGATATTTTCTAAAACCCGTCTACCAAAATAGGCACCGGTCCATTAGCTGCTCCAGATCCCTTCATAACCCTTACACTCGTATACTTCTATATTGTATACTACTAGTGTAGATGTTTATTATAAACTATTATTTTGATTAATTCCAATTCAATGGAAACTAAACTTTCGGGTTTTGTGAAAATGAACACTCATCATTGTTCCAACTGCGCATGCTATGATGCGCCAAATTCTTTCACAGTTAGGTCTTGTACTAGCTATCCTGAATTCTACCTGAATCTATTCTATTCCCACCAACGTTTAACTCACCGCTGATCCGTACATTTTTATAAAGTTACCTTAATCGTTTCAATACAATTTCGTCACTATTCGTTAGTGAGGGTAAGAAGTAGGTTGGCATTCATCTCATGGATTAGTTGCGTTGTACCTTTTACATCTATCAGTTGCTCCTACTTACATTTTTGCTTACTTTCGCTATACTTCAATTCAATGCTTCTTGGCGTCACCCACATCACCTATACAAGAAATAAAATGGTATGTGTGTTTGTGTGCTTTACTCAACCACGTAAAAACTTCAGAATACCTAGCGGATTATCACGCAGATAAATTCTGTCTGGCAGATAGCGCCGTTAGCATCCTCATTGGTTGGTATCCGTAGGCGACAAAATAAGGGCGATTTACACATGGAGCTCCACAGAGTAGAGTAGGAGTTACGAATTCTTCTTGGATCGACTATTAAAAACGGGTCTGACGTTATTCCAACATCAGTGTCCATCATATCATCAAGCTCGGCAAATAAGGAACCACCACAGTTTTGCCGTGTGCTATTTGCCTATTTGCTTCATATCTAGAGAGAGAAGTGCATATACCAATGCGATATTGCAACCCGAATTATTATGAATGAATTATTGTGATCAGTAAGTGTGATAGGGATTTCACTAGGGATGGATAAACACCCCCTATTAAATTATCTGGAGGATGATGCTATCCCTCAGACAAATCCCCCTTATTACGTTATTCCCATATCAGTGTCCATCATATTATCAAGCTCGGCAAATAAGGAACAACTACATTTTTGTCGTGTGCTATTTGCCTATTTGCTTCATTTCTAGAGAAAGAAGTGCATATACCAATGCGATATTGCAACCCGAATTATTGTGATCAGTAAGTTTTGGACTAAATTTCATCTTCGATCTGTGTTAGAATGTAAAGAACGGTATCCTTTGTCCAACCGAAACCTCAATAAGAACGCACTTGTCCCATTTTAGTAGGTGATCAAAACGAGGTCTTAATATATATACGGTATTTTCTCCATTCAACAAATAACATTACGATAGAATCTTCGCCGTTGCTGCTATTTGAAGACAAATCCTCTAATATATCCGTCGGGAGGTACAAGAATGAACACGATCAAACTTGATTCAAATAAGAGTTTTGTAAATAAATTAACTTGTTTGAGGTTTTAAGGTGTAGATATCTCATTAACTTCCAGTTATAATTGTTATCCAGACATCTAGGCACCAGATAAATTAAAACGCCTGATAGGGATTTCACTAGGGATGGATAAACACCCCCTATCCTTCAGATAAATCCCCTTATCCATTGGATAAATGTGATTGATAAACAACCGGCCCTTCGGGTTGTGGCGATTTGTT
This sequence comes from Adelphocoris suturalis, assembly GCA_030762985.1. Classification (NCBI taxonomy): domain Eukaryota; kingdom Metazoa; phylum Arthropoda; class Insecta; order Hemiptera; family Miridae; genus Adelphocoris; species Adelphocoris suturalis. The sequence goes on from CM061042.1 coordinate 32,708,967, forward strand.
CCATATCATGGGATGTGTCTAGATGAAGATTCAGCGCAGTTCAATAGTTCATTGAAACAGTTTTGAGCGAATGGGATGAAATCCGTTTAAATACCGGGATCTCGGCAAATGTAGAGACATCCGAGATGGTGTGCATTAAACAATTTCATACTGTTACCGATAAGGCTAAAACCTGAGATTGTTGCATTGTTTCGGGCGTTGACCATTTTGTGAGATTCACTTCTGTTATAAATGCTATAGTAGTACGTTAAGAACCGGGTATCTGGTTGGACCATCTATAGTGAATTTATCACCGCCGCTTACTTCAGAGGAGGTCTTCACTTTGAAAGCGTCGAAGTATCCATTTCTAGATTTTCCGCTTTTAAAAGCTGGAGTCTTGAATATTTTTGGAGCTGTCTGGCCTTGAGTGAAGTGCCTAGAGGTTAGAGATGGTATTTTTTATACTCTTAGGATCTAAAGCATTCTTAGTAAGAAGTTTGTAACACGTTTAACTTCGAGAGTTGGGATTACTTGAGAAGTAGCCGCTGACGAAGTCTCAATAATCCCGACTCCTGAATTGGTTAATAATCGTTGACCAATGATCTCTGTTGAAGGCCTCCCTAATGAAGAAATAATGAATGTGCAGCGTTTTTATTTTATGATTTACATTTAATGTTTTGACCCACGTTACACGATTTATTCTTTCTGTTGATTCTTATTTTAATAATCTCGATAATAATGTCATAACAATAATGTCATAACAATAATGTCATGACAATAATGTCAGTGGTGGTTTTTGAGCGGGGTTTCCTATAAAATTGAGCTATATCAGTAGCTCAAAAAAATTGAATTTTTTCTTAATTGTCCTCCGTTTTAAGCCATTCTGAATCGATCCTGGATTTCAACAATGTTCATTATTATATGTATTATTATTATTCGTGTGTCATTCCAGACGTTAATTAGGCTCACTTGAATTGAGACAGTAAATTCCGTTCTCGCCCGAAAAAATCATCAAAATTCTCAAATGAAAGGATGAGTATTTATATAAAATAAAACGTATGTGAATATATATATATATATGAACAAACATTTGCGGGAAATGCTAGAATTCCATGAATATTTGATAAAATCGATAAAAACTGGAAAAAAAAAACCGAGATTCCTAGTTATAAATGAATATATATATATAATATATATATATATATATATATATATATATATATATATATATATATATATATATATATATATATATAAGTAGCAATTGAATGAAGGATATTCTTGAGATAGGATCAAAATCTATTTGAGCAAAGCTTGATAGACGCAGGCACTGTCACTGAGACACTTAAGGGACATCCACCCCATTGTCGATCGAATCTTTCGTCTATATCCCGAGAGCATCCCTGGTTTTCGCTCAGTAACAGTCATCAGTGATACAAGCTGATTAGTAATGTGTAGTAATAGCTTTAAATGGGTCTGTAGGGGGTGATGAGAATCACATTCAAGAGAGTCCATTTTGTTGTTGTATATATGCTTTGTTACTACTCTATATATATATATATATATATATATATATATATATATATATATATATATATATATAATAGAAACAAGGGAAAGGACAGAAGGAGAGATAAGATTAGGTAATTACCTGGACGTTTCGCTTCTAGCGTTTTCAACAGACTTTATACTATATATATATATATATATATATATATATATATATATATATATATATATATATATATATATATATATATATATATATATACACACATAAGGCATTGAAAAAGAAAAAACAAAAAGGAAGAATTTCAAGAAGAAGTAGTGTAGTGGACAAGAAATGGTCCCCATTTTGGCAGGGAAGCGCGAAATCTTGAATTCAAAAAGATACAAGTAGTAAGCGAATGAAAGATAGTCGAGAGATAGAATCGAGATCCAGACGTGAGTAGAGCTTGGTATATGCAGGCATTGTCATTGAGACATTTGAGAGACATCCAACCCATTGTTGATCTGATCTTTCTCCTGTATCCAGAAAGCATCCCGGGTTTTCTCTCAGTAACTGTCATCAGCGAGACCAATTGATTGGTAATGTGTAAAAGTAGTTTCATATGCGTTTGGAGGGGATGATGAGAGTATAGCATATATAGATATTAGCTTTCCGCACAATTTACATTATTTTAGTCAAGGTTTGGGTTAGGTTTACTCAAGTTCTTCTCTACAATATCAATGAAAAACTCCTAGTTATTCAAAATTGCGAGTTTATTCGTTGTTACAAAACAAAAGAGTTACATATGGTGTTAAACTCAACTAAGGAGTGACTTTGGATGTTGAAGCGTGGCACTGCATGTCCTCAGCATACTTTTCATAAGATGGTGCGTAACCACTGAGTGCCAATCGCATGCATGATGACATATGATCGTCAGTTAGTTGATTGCGATATTTTGACTTAATTATCTTCATTTCAGAAAATGCAGACTCGCACAAGTAAGTTGACCCAAACATTGCCGTCAGTTGAAGGGCGATTTCCTTAGATTCGGATATTTATCTTCAGATATAAAACACGAGAAATTTGTATCAGATGCTGTAGCTTTGAGACGTATATCTGATATAATCTGCACCAACTCATTTTCAACAGAACATGAGCTCATATTAAACTGACTGGCAAGCAGTGTTATTACGTAATAAATTTTTGTAGTTTAGTTACCTACTTATTAAAAAAAAATTTCTTCTCGAGATCTACTCAAAAAGCACTCGCGATCGACTGGTGGAATTTATATTCAAAACTCTTTATTAACTGAAGCAATGATTGTGGTTCGGAAATGATTTCAACGAAACTACGGTTATATTGAGGGGACGTTGGGTTGAATGATTGATTAGGTACAAGTTTGAACTTGATTGCTGAATTTGAATCAAAGCCTTCTTGCGACTGCTGGGTAAAAATGACTGTGGGCAAGTTCGCGTGAAAATGAAGACCCGGTAAAAATGACCGGTACCTGTGGGGGCCCGTGCAACGCACGGGTAACCGGATATGGTGATATAGTATTCTGTTGAGGACAGTCATCATTTATGGGATGAGTAATTAATTGTATACCTTTGCTTCGCCACGTAAGTTTCAATTGAATGAAAAGCAGCTTTTATTTCTCTACTTCTGTCATTTTCACTGTTTCGTTTACTGGTAATTCACTTATTACATTATCCTGTGATTCAGTAGAATCGACTCTTTGCAGGCCCCAATATTCTGAACCGATTTTCGAGATTCTTTCTTTGTCCGCTACGTATGCTTCAATTGAAAAGCAGCTTTTACTTCTCCAAATCTGTAATTATTACTTCTTCTTCTACTGGTAATTCACCTATTTTTGCAAAAATTCTAGGGATTTGATTTATTCTGAAATATTTTGCACTGATAAAGCCAGGAGAAATTTCAACTAGGAGAAATTTCACTTGACTTTCTGTCAAGAAAGTTATTCACTGTTTTTTGCGACGTTCGGCTTTTTTCCCCCGTTATATTTCAATAAAATTGATTTCGTGAGGTAATTTGACATTTTTATTACTTTTACCTGTACGTTGGACATTATAATTCCAAAATTTCAGATTTTTCGATTGTACATTTTATTGTGTTTTCTGCATTCAAATTCGTTTTCCTCGAAACTAGGAAAAACCATGATAGCCCGTTCTTCCTTTGTACTCTTTCTTCAATTAATTTTTATAATCGTTTGGTTCAATTGCTGCTAGTTCTACCAACAGAACGGATTGGGGTGAAACCGTTCGGAACGTGTGGCACTCCGAACGCACTTGGATGATTCAGAACAATGAGAGACCTCCATTAAACCAATCATTCATAGTACAGGAATGATTAAAAACGCAAATTGATTTCAAAACAATGTAATTATTCTGAGAATGAGAAAAACGAAAATAAATTCAAATATGGCGGAGCTTATGCTGAAAACATTCTGTGCGCATGTCCCGTACCAACCGTTCTGAAGAAAATCCAGAACGGTCCCTAACGGTTCAGAATGGTCTGTTCGTACGAACCTAGAGACATGTGAAAAAACCGGTTCCTATTTTTAAGCCAATTCTTGGACCATAATTTTCGTGGCTAGCGTTTTTTATCATCTTTCAAACAAACGAAACCACCACAAATAATAGCTACCGCAGCGTTTCGCATCCATTTCGGATGCACTGGCTCAACTCGACTGTCACAGCGCGCGAGAGAGGCAAGAGACATGCTATGCTGTGTTACGTTTTAGTTAGTAAAATTTGTAATTAAATTGTAATCCTCGGTTATAATGGGTTGGAGTTATCTGCAAAGTGTTGCAATTCGATTCAGCGTAAAAACCTGAAATTATGTATTAGGAACAAACTTCATGATAAAGACAAACTTTGGAAACTTCAAAATTTGCTTTCTAGTATCCTTTTTTACGAACTCGTATCAAGCTGTCTAAAAATATTTGTTGGGCATCATGGGATACATTAAACTCTCTTTTTATCGGTTTTTATTTTACAAGGATTTATGACCGTTTACAAAGTAGGAAACATGAAAAAAATGTGGAATGTGAAAATGCTTTATTTAAATTTGAACAAATCGTTAAAAAAATCTCTCATTGATTCGTTTGTTTAATCGATCCCTGAAGTTTGTAAAATAGTCCAGTCAATCTAGACTTCGGTGAACACAAAAGGTCGGATGTTATGTTTCTAACTTTTAATTGGTGTCTTGGCACCCCAATAGTGGGAAACTAAGCGAATCCAACAAAATTTTTATCGGGACAACTTTTGGGGGCCTAAAAACCTCGAAATTTTCGGACTTTTTTCAGTTTTTCTCTTATATCTCATTAAGGAAGCCTCGCATAGAAAAAATGATTCTATCCTAAATTATAGTGCATTAAATTCTGCGTCAAATAACCTATTGGAATATCAACATCGGTTCAGCTCTCTAGGAGCAATCAATCGCTCGTCGAAAAACGGCAATTTTTTCCAAATTTTTTGAAAAATCCATTTCCGGCACTTTGAAGAGCTGTAACTCCAAAACGGTCACTCCAATCGAAAAACATCATAGAATGAAAGTTGCAGAGCATGAAATTCTGCGTTCAGGAAGCACTAGGAACCTAAAATTAGCCAAATTTTCAGGTACACACAATTTTGGTTTATTATTTCTTAAATAATAAACCTATGGAATTGGTCCAAAAAATTTGGTATAACCCTACCTCAAACTTTGGCTTTTTACGTTGCAAGATACGTAGAATCCAAAAATGCAATAAAAAATTTCAGAAACATTGTTCTCCGAAGGAAAGACAAGGTAACAACCCGAACAAGGCACTTTGAAGAGCTGTAACTCCAAAACGGTCACTCCAATCGAAAAGAGTCATAGAATAAAAGTTGTAGAGCATGAAATTTTGTGTTCAGCAAGCGCCCGAAATATAAAATTGGCCCAATATTTAGGTACATACCGACAATTTTTCCATTTTCCTTTAAAAAAGTCAATGGGCTAATATCAAGTATTTCATCAGACAACGATTCTACGATCTTACTTAACTGTTTAAAATCCTTTCTAGGTTCAACAGTAACTGAAAAAATAACTCAAAGAGGCGGGAATGGGAAGGGGTGTTTAAGCCAGCAATAATAAAATGTGTTCAAAATTTTTTTAAATGTGTAATTTGGTATTATAAAATTTATAAAGTTGTTAACAAAAAAGTTTAAAAAAGTTAAAAAATTTTAAAACATGATGAATGAAAAATGCTAAAAAATGATTTAAAAATGTTCACTTTCTCCTCAACCGTTTGGAAGGGCCTAGTTCTTCTTGTTCTGGTGGAATGGTAGGGAGGACGATGGTTTCATCTTCTTCATCAGATTCGAGAAGCTCTAGGAGGTCTACGTCGTTATTTTCGTCTTCGTCAGGAGTCGGGATCAAGGGAGAATTATCGCATTCACTGCCAGCACAGTGCTTGCACATGGTTGAACACAGCAAGCCTGCTTTCTGACAAGAACACGCGGAGGTACACCCTTGTTTGCAAGCGCAGGAGATGTATCTGAGGAGTGCCTCCGGTGCTACGTCTCTTGTCGTTTGAGTGGGTATGAGGCCTTGGGGGCTGCTTCTCCATCCCCACTGCTCAGGGTCGAGCGTGTTCCCAAGCCATAATTGAAGTTGATGGTAGGTCCTGTAAGAGTGGTAGCGAGCAGCATCGTGCGTAGGAGGCAACCGTGCCAAGTCGACCTTCTTGCGGGAGACACACTTCGAAAAAATAACGTACCTCATCTCATCAAGGGTGGAGGATGGGCTCCCGTCCCCATAGCGAAAAAAGAGCGCTTTCATAACCTCTTCGCCGTAAGAGGCGACCTCTTCAGGTGTACTCGTTGGATCTGTGAACTTTTCGACTGTTTTCTCCAACAATGGTGAGTTATTGTTGCGGAGAGTACTGCACACCTTCAGCTTCCCGTGACCAAAGATTGCCGATGTTGTGTCACACCCACTGAAGGCGTGTGTGAACAAAATGGTCGCTGAGTCGAATCTGAATGATGAAACGCCGTAGTAGACGTCACCAATCCTACCTCTTCCTGGCTTCAAGAAATACAGATTTCTGGCTAAGGGCTGGTTAGCGCAAAGGCCTGTCATGAGGACCAGAAGATCAATATCTTCCCCAACTATTACCACAATGGGATGCTCCTGTACCTTTGAAATGGCTGAAGTAACAATTAGGTAGTCAGCGTCCTCATTCGCTTGCTTCACTTCTATGCCACATTCCTCGAATTCAGTCTTGAGTAAAAGTATGAATCGGCCCTTATTTTTGTCATTTGCCAAAAATTCGTCCTGTGCTACTTGGTTTATCATGCTGGCTTCAACAATAACTTCTGCGGATTGGTGGCTAAGCATTCTTCGCAGCCGCTCAGCTCGTTTTGTTCCAGCATCTTCGGGGTAGCCGTCAAATACCACTACTACCTTGGTGCCATAATGCTTCTTCACGTATGATGAATAGGTTTGGGCTATGGTGGCAAACGTAGCATTTCGAGGCCAAACCACTTTGTGGAGCAGATGTCCTCCATCAACAACACCAAAGTGCTCCTGCTTAGCTAAGATAGCTGAGTCAATGGGGACGAATGCTTTGTATAAAGATGATTTTGTTCCCTTTCTCAAGCCTCCTTCGAAAAACAGGGACATGGGGTAGGGTGCCAATTCATATGAAAGAGAAATTTTCAAGTCCTCATCAGACTGTTTTGAAACACACAACCTTTGAAACAAAGTTTGTGGATCAATTGCAGTCACTTTCATGGCTCCTGCTTTCAAACTGCTGACAACGGAGGCCAAGGTTGTTACCTTGTCTTTCCTTCGGAGAACAATGTTTCTGAAATTTTTTATTGCATTTTTGGATTCTACGTATCTTGCAACGTAAAAAGCCAAAGTTTGAGGTAGGGTTATACCAAATTTTTTGGACCAATTCCATAGGTTTATTATTTAAGAAATAATAAACCAAAATTGTGTGTACCTGAAAATTTGGCTAATTTTAGGTTCCTAGTGCTTCCTGAACGCAGAATTTCATGCTCTGCAACTTTCATTCCATGATTTTTTTCGATTGGAGTGACCGTTTTGGAGTTACAGCTCTTCAAAGTGCCGAAAATGGATTTTTCGAAAAATTTGGGAAAAAATTGCCGTTTTTCGGCGAGCGATTGCTCCTAAACGGCTGAACCAATGTTAATGTTCCAATAGGTTATTCGACGCGAAATTTAATGCACTTTAATTTAGGATAGATTCATTTTTTCTATGCGAGGCTTCCTTAATGAAATATAAGCGACAAACTGAAAAAAGTCCGAAAATTTCGAGGTTTTTAGGCCCCCAAAAGTTGTCCCGATAAAAATTTTGATGGATTCGCTTAGTTTCCCACTATTAGGGTGCCAAGACACCAATTAAAAGTTAGAAACATAACATCCGACCTTTTGTAGGCAAACACCCCTTTTAATGTCTAGATTGACTGGACTAAAACCTTGACTGTGTTTACTAGATATAGTAACTAAGTGTTGTGTGTGACATATAATAACTAAGTGTTCACTTATATAGTAAAGATCACTAATAATTTATGCTCCCTCTCAATCATTGCATTGTTACCCAACTTCTGTTGACTATTAATTCGTCCTCTCCTTGTTGTTTCGTCCTTGCTCGGGGAAGGGACGGCTGGTCCACCTTGAGGTCTCGGCTCCCGGCAAAACTATCTCCGCGTAAACAAGCCGATTCCTTCTCCGTGGACTTCTCTCTGTCTCTCTATTTCGAAATTTATGAGGCATTGGACCCCCCCCCCCCCCCCCCCCATTCTGATTACAGAATGGATAATTTCCTTGAGCGACTGCTTCCACCTTTATTTCCCGGCTTCATAATAGACTTAACCTCACCTTGATAACTAAATAGTACTTAACTACCTATACTCTTCAACAATCTTGCGGTTTAATAATGGGAATTGTGAAATGAATGTGTGTCTGGGAAAAAGTTGCTTGTAGCGGAAGTTCTGTTTTACAGGAGTGTAATAAATGTTAGAAGTAATATTAAAACTGCAACTGGCAAACTGTAAAGCAACATAGATTATTTGTACACTAAGTGAAACTCACTCTTGCACACGCGCAAAATTGCTCTACATTGGCCATTGTTATGCTCATTCAAATTTCTCTGTTTAACAACAGATTATAGTATAATTATTAATGGGGGGGAAACGAATGAGGATCGAACAGGTCAAACGAATTTTATTGACTGATTTGAAAAACGACAGATTTTAAAGACGATTGTATTTCAACTTGTAAAACTGACGACATAAGCTATGTAGCTTATGCCGAGGTAATTATGCCAAGGTAATTGGGTCTCTGGGGACACACAAACACACACGTCTATGAATGAATAAATTTCTATGTGTCCATAAAATAATTTATATTCGTCTGTAAAATGAATTTTTTTATGTGTATTATAATATATTATGTACTAATACAGTATCATGTGCCTTAGAACTTACTGCGTGTACGTATATATTTAAAATTTATTTGAATTATTCTATTATCCGTTACATATTACATGAAATGTTCTAATTTATAGCTGAATGTTATAAAAACTGTGCCAATAAAAAATAAATAATATAAAATGAAAAGATGAGCTTTGTACGAATAATGGCTCAAAAATATTTGATATCTTGACAAGGTTCGAACTCGTGCCCTCAATTTTAATTACAAAGGAGAAATCCTGCGGTAACGATGCTCCAGATAAGTTATGATACCGATTCGGTACTCAAAGTGTGTCGAGTGTGCCCTATTGCTTGTTGTTTGGCACATTAAAGACTTATTATCATTATTTTATTATGTCCTCTTCTAAAAATCTTAGGTTTGGAGATGATCTATTAACGACATTAAAAATAGCGACATGAACACGACTCTTACATTTATCAGGTACCTAGGAAGGTTCAGAGAACCTTTGTAATAGAAATGAAAGCATTAGTAAAAAAAACAGTATAAACTTTAGTGTACACTTGGCAAAAATAATCCCATTCATATAATACGTATAATATCCAGTCAAGTGTTATGCCCCATGTAGGAATCTCACGCTGTGACTCCCAAATCAAATGGACAATACCGTACAAAATAGAGCTATCCGCCTAATCGCAATACGCATACTGTTATGAGATTAGCATGTCGATTACATTATTTTTGAAAACCTGGCTCTTCAACTGAAAGAGTAAGTAAAAAAGTTGGATGTGGCTCATTGCTTCCTCGTATCCGATACATAAATTTGTAGATATAATCATCGAAATGAAAAATAATCTTTGAATATGAACCAGTAAATTCTTGAAATAATGATCTAAATCAGATTATAAATGTAGAAGACATGCTTACAAAGAATTGAGGTTCGCGCATGCAACGTATTTTGGGTAATCCACAATTTCCTCAATTTTCCTCCAATTTTAACTAGATCGGACGACTAGGCCATTAAAAAACGACGCTTGATGGATTGATGGAACTGAAAACTATTGATTCATAAGTAATGAAATTCATTGGAGAGTATATTTAGCCTAACCCCTGCACATTCCCTGAAATATTCAATCAAAATTGAATTGGTTTATGCGTTTGGCGAATATTTCACATACGCGCGTACGCAGCAGTTTCCGATGATATGGTCGTGAAGAAATCGGTTGTGAGGATATCTTTCAAACTCGAGCCAGGTCAGGCCAATAGAACGGCGGGAGTATGATCTATGATTGAATTTACGTTTGCACATGCGCAAATTGAATGATCGAATTGTGAACAATGAAACTAACATGGGACCATTCACCCATTCTACGAGTAATCCGCAAATTCGCATACCATTTAATCAAAATCGGATGGGAACTGTTGGAAGTTTTGCGTGTTGCAAGGATTTGCGGACACACGTCGACACGGAACTAAATATGTTCAGAAAACGTAAAATGCAAGTGGAAGTTTTTATTTTGGAAACATCCTATCTCTTGGAAGTGAAATTGGTGCTTCTGCTCCCTATAGGTAGACTCGAAAGCAAAATCTTATAGCTTATTCTCCAATATCATTGACCATCCCAACCATACCTTGCAATGAAAACCCTCCCAACACGCTTTGTAAGACGTGTGTAAAAATAATGGCACAGTTACTATTATGTTTAATTATTATGTTATCATATGGGGATTTAATTAAGGGCCGCTGCATCATGTTTTAGGTTTTCTTGAAAACCTTGACACGCACAACTATAATATATTCCTTATAGCTATAAAGTTGAGCAAATTGATTATTAAATAATAAAACTGAAAGAACCTGTATTGGCCTACCCCGATTTGAACCGACCCTTTATTCTGGCCAATAGTGGCGTACACTGCACGCACAACCCTCAAAAGTATAAAATTTTAATACTCAATTTTGATTTCTAGCATTTCATTGTAATAGAATCAGTTGGTCTGATCAGATCGTTTGGTTTTAGATAATCACTTACAATAATGAACCTTCGTAACGCATTCATAGTCTTATTACAAATTATTCCAAAGAAGCATATGGAGTTAATTTCTACACCGATTTTTGATATCTAAATTTTTTTAATATTTATGTAAAACAAAACTTTCGATGAATGTTTACTTCTTGTATTGGTCCATTACAAAGGCTGATAATTGAAAATTATTTAAGTACAGAAGCCACGAAGGCTTCAGGATTTCAGGAGTGAACGAACGACCTCGAACGGAAAGTGAGCGCTCCACGAAAGTGAACTTTTTAGAGGCGAGTCGTGTCCTAACCTAACAGTCTCCTTACCAGCGTGACTCGAAACTCCACTTTAAGAGCCAGTAATAAATTGGATTACCCACATCACCTAGGGGTCTGGAGCCTTCCCAACACCCCGAAGAGCAGTTCACAAGACCAATAAAGACGATTGGTTTGTTGTCGATGGAAGAATCGTTGAATTTTTACCCACGTTAACAATATTTTAGAATAAAAGATTTGATGAACTTTCAGAACACGACTGTTTTATTTTTCATATAACTCAATATGTTTAAAACACATTGTTTACAAACACAACCGAGACTTGTTAATTTATATTATGAGGCCGAATGTTTAATTTTGAGTAGGTAGAATTGGAAACACAACAATGCCAATTTCAACACTTTCCCTCATTGGCAGCTGTCTTCCTGTTCTCCTCATCTTCTGGTGCCATGCCCAACTCTTCCCGAATCATCTTCAGTCTTGGTTTGGCAAGCGGCTTGGTAAAAACATCGGCTAGTTGAAACTCAGTTGCAATTTTCTTAATTTCAATTTCTTTGTTGCATACTAGCTCTCTTACAAAGAAATGACGAGTGCTTATGTGTTTCGTTCGTCGATGAAACTCCGGATTCTGTGACAAACGTATTGCAGCCTCATTATCGACATACAGCTCCGGTTTGGCTCCAAGCTCGATGATCTCGCTGAGTAGACGTTTCAGCCATACAAGCTCTCTTGAGGCTTCACTTGCTGCTACTATCTCAGCTTCCGTTGTAGAGATTGCTACTGAAGGCTGACGCTGGCTCATCCAGGATATTGCACCTCCAGCGTGCAAACACACAACTCCGGTTGTCGAACGTCCAGTTGTCGTATCTCCAGCATGATCTGCATCGCTGTAGGTTCCGATTACACCATGCTTGAAATTTCGACGATACACTATGCCCAGTCGTGCTGTCCCTTTCAAGTAGCGAAATATTCGCTTCACTTTGACCCAATCTTCCTTGGATGGATTCTCCAAAGTCCTTGAAGCGACGCCGACAGCATAAGCAATGTCCGGTCTAGTGGCAATCATGATATACATCAATGCTCCCACTGCTTGGCGGTAAGGGACATTGCAGTTTTCTTTTTCCTCTTCAACTTTCCCTGTTTTTAAACTCTCTTTTATCATAGGTGTTGGTGCGGGACGACAATCAAGCATTCCAAATCTTTCTAGGATCCTCTTCACGTAGCCCTGTTGATGAATTTTGATTGAACCATCCTTCCTTTGTTCCAGTTCAATACCCAGATAATAGGATGCAGGCATGACTGTTATTTTAAATTCTTCTTCAAGTTCAGAAATTAATTTTTCTTGTTGTTTTGGATCAGATGTTGCAATGATCCCATCATCTACATACAACGCAACCAGAATTTTGTTAGTGTTCTCCCACCTGATGAATAGGCAAGGATCTGCCTCACTCACATTAAACCCAATGGACACCAGGTACCCTGCAAAACGCTTGTTCCAACATCGTGGTGCCTGCTTTAGTCCATACAGACTGCGGTGGAGACGGCATACCTCGTCTGATCCATCACTGTAACCTTCTGGTTGGAAAACGTATATCTCCTCCTCGAGTTCACCATATAAAAAGGCTGTTGACACATCGAATTGAGACAGTGTCAATCCTTCACTTGCAGCAACACTTAGAACGGCTCTGATCGTACCACTTCTTGCGACAGGACTGAAGGTCTGATCATAGTCAACGTACTTCTTCTGAGTGAAGCCCTTGACTACCAGCCTCGCTTTATACTTGTTAATAGACCCATCTGCGTTAGTTTTCACTTTGAAGACCCACTTTGTACGAATAGCTTTCTTTCCATGTGGTAACGTCTGTAATGACCAAGTTTTATTTCCTTTTAATGAGTTCATTTCACTGTCCATTGCGTTGATCCACTGTTCCTTCTGTGCACTTCTCATAGCTTCAGTGTAAGTAGAAGGCTCGGGAACGGGAATATCAGAAGCAATTGCTGACATGATGAAGTCATGGAACCACTGTGGTTTTTTCAACGTTGTTCTGTCTCTCAAAACTCGTTCATAATTGTCGTGTTGTTGTTGATTTTCACTTGGTTTATTTTCCGGAGATTGTTCAAGTTGTTGATATTCACACGGTTCGTGTTCTAATTGACAAGGTTGATGCATTCTTTTTTCTTCACAAATCGAAGGAACTTCAGCTGTTACTTTCCCTGATGTAGAAGGCTCTGACCTCACACGCCCTGAGAGACTTGACTTATCTGTCTCAGGCTCATCAGTGTTCAGCTTGATTGTAGTTCCTCCTTCTTTTTGTTGAAGTGGCTTTTCATCAAATATAACATCCCTTGAACGTATTAGACTATTATTCTCTTGTCGCCAAATTCGATATCTGTAGTATTTTTAATGTACTTATTTATAACAATATTTTATAAATAAAGTTGACTCGTTGATATCTAACTCCGAACTGACATTTTATTGGAAACGAAACTTTCAAAGTAAACAAGTTGTAACAGGTGTCAATAGGATCAACAACAAATAATAAAATTAACTGCAGAAACCGCTACAAATCACCCCCCTCCCTAATAACAATGATAACTGTCAAACTTTGCTGGAAACTTAACTGTCCTGCCTGATTTTGTCTTGTATGGGTGTTGCTGAAGCTGTCCTGGAGGATACTGAGAAGAATTCTGAAGATCGATTGTTCGGTGTTGTGTCTGTTGTCCTTGAGAGTCGGAAGGGTGTGAATTCGATTCTGTAGGAGATGCTGGAGGGTGTGGTCTTGATGTATTAGGGGTGTGATACTCTTCTGGTGGTTCCGGGCTGACATCTTTTGAAGGAGCGTCATTTACGACGAAAGCAGGCTTAAGTCGGTCTATAGAGACTGATATTTCTTTACCTTTAACCAGGATCGTGAATGTCTTTTCTTTGCGATTCTTAACCTCGTATGGGCCATCATATGGTGGCTTGAGAGCAGTCCTTAGGGCATCGTGTCGGAGAAATACGTGGGAACACGTCTGTAAATCCTTATGGACGAAAACTGCTGCTTTTGAGTGCCATCGAATCGGCTGGGCTCTCAGCTTGTCCATTGCCCTCCTCAGGTTAGCCACAAACTCATGAGAGGGGGAAGAGTCAATCTTGGTTTCCAAGAATTCGTTAGGGAGTCTCAAGGTGGTACCATATACCAATTCTGCAGGAGTACAGTTCAGGTCTTCCTTGAGAGATGTACGAAGACCTAACAGCACAAATGGCAAAACTTCTGTCCATCTTTCTGTCTCGTGACAACGAATCGCAGCCTTGAGTTGTCGATGCATGCGTTCTACCAATCCATTCGCTTTTGGGTTGTATGACGAAGTGAAATTGTGTGAGACACCCAACATTGCTGTTAACTGGTGAAAGAGTGAACTGTCAAACTGTCGACCTCTGTCGGACACGATTTTATTTGGAACACCAAACCTACTGATCCACTGTGTGCAAAATGCATGTGCAATAGTTTCCGCCTTGCAATCGGTTAATGGTACTACCTCTGGCCATTTTGTGAATCGGTCTATACATGTTAATAGATATGTGTATCCCTGGGATGGGACCAAAGGGCCAACCAGGTCAATGTGAACGTGTGCGAAACGGTCGCCTGGAGGTTGGAACTCGCCTAGCGGACTATGAGTGTGCCTCTGAACCTTATTCTTTTGACAAGAAATGCAGGCCTTAACCCAGTTCTTACAATCTTTGGCCATTGAGGGCCAAATGAACCGCTGACTAAGTGCTCGGTATGTTGATCGGTTGCCTGAATGAGACAAGTCATGGACAGTACAAAACGCTTGGCGTCGAAATTCTGGGGGTACATAGGGTCGAATGAAACCAGTTGAAACATCGCAGTACACAGGAGAGCTGGCATCTCTTAAATGGATTTGCTTCCACACAAGTGATGGGCTTGTTGGTAGCTCTTCTTGACGCTGTGCACTGGCAAGTTTAGAAAAATCAATAGGCGAGGAGCACACTGATTCAACACGGGACAGAAAATCAGCAACTACATTATCCTTTCCAGCTATGTGCTGGATGTCGGTTGTAAATTGACTAATGAAGTCAAGGTATCTGATCTGTCGTGGTGTAGCTTTGTCAGGTTTCTGTTGAAATGCGTATATAAGTGGCTTGTGGTCCGTGTATAATGTAAAAACTCTACCTTCTAGTAGGTGTCTGAAAAACTTAATGCACTCGTAAGCAGAGAGGAGTTCCTTGTCATAAGCACTGTATGTCTTCTGTGTGTTATTTAATTTGCGGGAAAAGAAACTGAGAGGTTGCCAACTATTTCCAACCTTCTGATTCACAGTACCCCCTATTGCTACATCTGAAGCATCGACCATCAACGACCAAGGAACGTCAGAACGGGGATGTGCAAGCATGGTGGCATTAGCTAACTCCTGCTTGCATTTGGAAAAAGCTTCAAGTGTTGCATTTGACCATAATATCTCAGAGTTCTCTTTGCCCGAATGACCTTTGAGAAACTCGTTCAACAATCCCAAATGCTCTGCTGCCTTTTCTACGAAACGTCGGTAAAAATTGTACATGCCCAGAAATCTTCGCAAACTTTGAATGTCCTTAGGAGGCTGGAACTGCAGGATGGTGTCAACTCGCTTGGGTAGAGGTTTGATACCCTCAGCACTAACGAGGTGTCCCAAAAACTCTATCTCCTGCTTACCGAATTCGCATTTTGCTGGGTTGATAACAACGCCAAATTCCCTGAAACGATTGAATAGTGCACGAAGATCACTCAGGTGCTCTTCCTCAGAGGAACTTGCGATAAGGCAGTCGTCTATGTATGCTTTAACGTTATTCAACCCTCTAGTCACCTCGTTAACAAATCTTTGAAAAGTTTGGGCCGCATTACATAAACCAAATGTCATCTGGGGAAATTCGAAAAGTCCAAAAGGAGTGATTATTGCTGTTTTTTGAATGTCCTCGGGAGCCATAGGAATTTGGTGATAAGCTTTTAGGAGGTCTATTTTTGAGAATATAGTTTTTCCGTGCAAGTCATGTGTCATATCATGGATATTTGGCAAGGGGTATCGATCAGGGACGGTGATTCGATTCAAGGCGCGAAAATCACCACATGGACGCCAATCACCAGTCTTTTTGGGCACCATGTGTAAAGGGCTTGCCCACGGGCTTTTTGATGGCCGGCAGATTCCCTGAGCTATCATATAATCAAACTCCCTCTTAGCTATGGCATATTTAGTTGGATCTAAACGGCGATACCTAGCAGCTATAGGAGGACCTGATGTCAGAATGTGGTGCACTACATCGTGTTTTGGTTTAACAGTTGTGAAAGAGGGTCTCGTGATGTCTTTGTAATCTGTGAGAAGCGAATGATAGGCAGATGAAGGATCTACACTGGTTACCGCAGAAACATTGCACTTTTGCAAACGGCAAGTTGCGGTCAATGAAGTGAGGGAATCCCGTAAACATCTACCCTTGAGATCTACTAGTAGGCCGTAATGAGCGAGAAAATCAGCGCCAATGATCGGTTTTGAAACATCAGCAATTATAAAAAGCCAATGAAATGTTCGACGGAGGCCTAAATCTAATGACAGAAGAAGAACGCCGTGAGTTTTGATAGTTTTTCCATTTGCTGCAAACAACTGGTATGAAGATGTCTTCTTTTTGTCTGAACTAGATGGAGGAATGACACTAACGTCCGCTCCTGAGTCGACAAGGAAACTGAACTTCGAGGATCTGTCATAAACAAAAAGGCGGCTATTCGTTAGGCCAGAATCACCTGCCGCATCTAGCGATTGGCCTACTTGTTTTTCCGGGGCTTGATTGTTGGAAAACCCACAAGGAGGTTCGCAATTGTATGCTTTCTCACCCCAACGGAAATGGTATCGGCATAACCAAGAACCTCTATTTACCTTTTCTTGTTTTCCTAGCTGATCCCTACGTTTAGAACGAGACCGTGAATTACGTCTATTGTAACCTTGTTGTCTAGTACTTAACGAATCAAATTTACGTGCAAGCGAATCAATCTTAAGTATTAGGTCATCATACTGAGTAGAAGAGCTTGGTTCTGTACTACTTACAGTTAATGTAGAGCATTCAACTTTATTTTCCGAAACTTCTAAAATTTTGTCGGCTACTGGTACCAAAGAGCTTAAATTCTGATCAGAGCTTACTGACAATATAGCCCTGACGTTCGCTGGTAACTGTTGGAGCCAGAGTAACTTGAGAACTGCTTCGTTGACTTTATTGTTCGCCAATTCCTTCATTTCACGAAAAAGCTGACTAGGGCGTCGATCTCCCAGGGTAGAACCTTTCAACAGGCGTTGCAGCTGTTTGTCTTCAGAATCCGAAAACGTATCGATGAGTCGAGTTTTCAAGGTACTGTACTTATTGGATGTGGGCGGATTCGTTATCAAATCACTCACCTGTGCGAGTATTGTTGAGTCGATCGCACTTACGATACAGTCGTACTGATCTTGGTCAGCAGTGATATGCTTCATTCGGAATTGGGCTTCGCATTGGCCAAACCAGATTGACACATTGGCCTTCGAGAATGGAGGTGCGACAAAATGGATTCTACTGTACTCATTGTTCTCATTCTCAAATCTTTGTTCGGGATTTACGTTCTCCATAATTCGAGTATATGAAAAGATCACGTCGGATGTAACCAATTTTGTAGTATTTTTAATGTACTTATTTATAACAATATTTTATAAATAAAGTTGACTCGTTGATATCTAACTCCGAACTGACATTTTATTGGAAACGAAACTTTCAAAGTAAACAAGTTGTAACAGGTGTCAATAGGATCAACAACAAATAATAAAATTAACTGCAGAAACCGCTACATATCCATCTACCCCATCATATCCAACGAGCACGCCTTTCACTGCTTTATGAACGTAGCAGGTGCTCCCTATGATGCGCAAATGTTTCAATGTTGGTTTCTTGCCAATCATTAATTCGCTCGGTGATTTTCCAGGAATACTCGAATTTCCACTGACGTTCAGGATATATTTTGCTGTGTTAATCATTTCAGCCCACAGTCCTTGAGGTATGTTTCCATGAGCATACATTATTGAACGTGCGGTTTCATGTAGAGTGCGATGTTCCCTTTCTGCGCAGCCATTTTGTTCTGGCGTGTAGGGCATGGTAAAACGCTGGATTATACCATTTTTCGCTAGAATTTTTTTAACTGAAGCGCAATTAAACTCTCCACCGTTGTCGCTCAAGAGCTGTTTCACTGTATGCCCTGCTGTTTTAATCAAAGCCAGCATCTCTTCTAACTTGGAAGACACCTCAGACTTGGTCTTCATGAAGAAAACTTCCCTATATCGGCTATAGTCATCTTTGAAGACGACATAGTACTTATAACCAGATATAGAAGAGTAAAATGGTCCACAGACGTCTGCATGTATGAGTTCTCCCACCATAGAAGCTCGTTTTCTTTTACCAAACTTCTTCCGATGAGATTTACCGAGAATACAACCTTCACACACTTCGCTGTCAAGCAGTAACTTTTCACCAAACTCGTTTTCAACAATTTTTTTTACGTGTTGTTTGTTTTGGTGACCAAGTCGTTCATGGTAAAGTTGTAATTTGTTTTCCTTGGTTACTATGTTTACTTCGTTACAAGCAAGATTTCTCAATTTCATTCTGTAAAGGCCACCGTTTTGTTTTCTTGAGCCTTCAACCCGTACTCTCCCACCGATTTTTAAGTAGCACGATTCAGTTGTTGAGATGAAAACGCTGTCCCTGTGTCTATCTTGTGTCGCTAGAACCGAGAATAGATTTTTATTGATTTGTGGAACATACCAGACATCACTCAAAATGAATTTTTCTTTACTGCCATTCACATCTGCTTCAACATGAATGTTCCCTTTCCCTACAGCTACTACGGCATCTCCGCCGGCAGTAGTGACAGATTTTGGTGTTGAGAAAGGTGTGAAATTTTGAAATAGTTCCTTCTGTGATGATACATGGTTTGTTGCTCCATTGTCAGCGTACCAACAACTGCCGTTGTATTCAATGTTCAGGAGTTCGTCTTCCGAAGCAAGAAGAGTAGGTTCAGGTGCTCGTTCCACAGTTTTGGCTTGTGGCTTTGGTGGTCTGCCTGCTGCTATCCACTTTGAACAGTCCCGGACTCTGTGCCCTTTAGATGAACAAAAGCCACATACTAAATCTTTCTTCTTGAACGATCGTTTCCCTTTGGAGTTGGACGAAGAAACTACTAACGCTTGCTCAGTCGTGCCTTTTTCTTTCAGTATTAGCTGTCTTTCAAAGGTACATAGCTGATCTTTCAGATTGTGTATGGTTCTTTCCTTTTTGGACATCAGAAGCCAACTACTTTTGAAAGAAAAATAATCTTCAGGCAACGTTCCTAATATTTTGCAGATCAGGAATATTTCTGGCAATTCGCATTTATTTTCTTCTCCTTTATTTATTTCCAACTTCAAAGAATTCCAAAGATTTTTAAGCTTTGACATGTGACAGCTCATGTCATCTGCTGATTCTCTCTCATAACTGAAGAATTGCATGCAGAGATTGTAAGCTTTGTCTTCAGATACTCCTTCATAAAGTCTGTGGAGTTCAACCCAGATCTCTCTTGCTGAGGTGAACCGCATGACCTTTTTTAAAGTCTCTTCAGTCATATTCGTTGTGAGTATTAGAAATACTGTTGCGTGGAGTTTATTGAAGGTTTCTAGTTCCTTGTTGTATTTGGCTAAATCTTCAGGATTTGCCGTGCCCTCTAACGGAGCAGGAGCCTTCATAGTACCTTCAATAATTTGTTCAGCACCAGTGATCCCTCTTATAAGAGCTATCGCTTTGAACCTCCATGTACTCCAGTTGGATTTTCCCTCCAATAGTCCGATTTTGACTTTGGTCAGCTCCATGAACAAACACTTCACTAGCTAATAAAGGGAATTTTGACCTAACTGTTTTTGAAGAGTGACACAATGGTTTTTATTACGAACTGGATCTCATAACCCGTTGAATTTTTACCCACGTTAACAATATTTTAGAATAAAAGATTTCATGAACTTTCAGAACACGACTGTTTTATTTTTCATATAACTCAATATGTTTAAAACACATTGTTTACAAACACAACCGAGACTTGTTAATTTATATTATGAGGCCGAATGTTTAATTTTGAGTAGGTAGAATTGGAAACACAACAATGCCAATTTCAACAAGAATATGGTTGTTCGAAGACGTAACTGTCTCCTAACAAGCTTGATCCACCCGAAACTGGCGATTAATTGGAGTTACGTACTTTCCCTTTGGGTCTGGAACTTTCCCAACACCCCGACGAGCAGTCCTCCAGAAAAAGACAGTTGATTGTGTACTACGAGTACAATACGTTTCCTCAAATTCAGAATCTGCGGATTACTTTATATCATCCAGTTCAACATTTCTAAATTCATCATAATCAGGTTAACCAGAATTTGTATGATCTTCCTATGATTTGCTCGTATAGTGTATTTTAGATTTCTTCCTGTAATATTCTTATGAATGGCTCTAAATCCCCTTTTAGCACATCAGTGAGCAATTCTTCATCCGTTCGAGGATTTATAAGAGTGCTTCCTTCGTTCTTTACTCAATATTTCACTGGTCTGTCTGCAGGTGGCAGAATCGGAGTCCTTGGAAAAATACGTCTCTTCTCTCCTTGGGTAGCGTACTCGAATGACAGTATTGCATATGCAGTGAGGGGCCTTGTCGAACGACTCAACATAATTAATTCTGAACAGACACTTGGCTATGTTGATAGACAGCCACCGCAAAGACATGGATTCGAAGATTCCAATGTTCGTAACGGGTTACCGAACATTATACGACAGCTTTTGTTCCTTTACAATTGATTGGTTTATAGCCGAGATCTGAGGCTTCCGGAGGCGTTGGTACGACCACCAGTGGAATATATGCAGCGGTGAGTGCACCTTATGCCTTGGGTCTTCAGGCCAGCCTCAATGAAACGAGGGCATTTGCTCAGGATGAGGAGGCGTTGGTACGACCACCAGTGGAATATATGCAGCGGTGAGTGCACCTTATTCCTTGGGTCTTCAGGCCAGCCTCAATGAAACGAGGGCATTTGCTCAGGATGAAGCGGTACTAAAAATGATAACGCAGAAACGAGCGTTTGATCTGCGAGCTCGAACCCCGCCTTTCAATTATGGTGCCTGTGTTTGTCTCCAAATGAAAACTTGGTATTTGCCCGGAATTGCAGCCAACATGGACTGGTTGGTTTTGAAAAGGCAATATGAACGATGGTTCGACGTAAAACCCACTGAATTACGGTTCCATGCCTAAACGGTTGCTCAAAAGAAGACGATGAAGAGAGGGATAAAGTAGGGTTGTCTACGACAAATATATATATATATATATATATATATATATATATATATATATATATATATGTATATGTGTGTGTGTGTGTGTTGGTAATTATGAGTTTGTTTACTACTAGAAAAGTTTTTGTCAAGTTGAATAGGTTGAATTTGAGAGATCGAAAATAGATACGGTTCCTGTAATTTCGGTTGCTGTTTTCTTACAGATGTCTTGTTCTTTTACTATACATTACCATAACCTACACCAATATTCAAACATAAAAAACGCTTACTTCACTCATGCATCAGCGCGTCGGGTTATGTTGCTAACTGCATTTACTACTGATCTCCCTAGCCAATTTTGCCTCTTTTCCAGTTTTTGAGTATATATATAACTTGATGATGATAATAATTATTATAATTATAATTTAGTATATTATTTAAGTGCCCAGTTACCATAGAAAAACTGTCTTGGCAGCACTTGCACTTCGTGCGGCCTCGCACCCTATTGAAAGTTAGAGTAATTCATTGTTTTCTTGATACTTACTTCAATAAAACTTTATTGATACTTACTTCAATAAAACTTTATTGGAAAAACAATGATGAATATTGTGAAACTCTTTAAACCTTACCCATGAGAAACTAACTGTTCACCGTTATGAATAATTCCTTTATCTATGATGCAGAATATGCATTCATTCGATTTTCATTATTGCATAACTAACTCCCTGATGAGGAATGGCAAATTTTTATTCTGCATTTATTGTATTCATAATCCCTTTGATGCATTCATAATCGCTTTAATGCATTTGAAGACTTATACACACCACAAGAGAGTTAGGGGTTCACTTTTCCTTGTAGACGCTAAAGACCCCAGATCAATCGGACAAAGTCAACATTATTTGCACCTTTCTTATTAATCTACCTGAAACATTGAGAACAACTCGCGATATCAAGGCTCCGACTTGAGCCAAAACAGAAAGAATTGCACTTCTTAATGGTCATTAGCTGTAATCCGAAAACGGAATGACATATCGCAATTCTGGTTTCACCATTACGTCCAACACTGAAACATCTTTGAAATGACGTCAGTCGGCAAAAAATGAGAAAATTGTTTTATAAGTATTTCCCCCCCCCCCCCCCCCCCCGGGTAGTCCAAACAATTTTTGAATTTTTCTGATTCTTATTTGCTAAAACTGTATCAGGCACCCCATACGCAAGCTTTTACTTAAGAGAAAGAAGAAATATATTATCAAGGTGTGGTACGATCAATCGTAGATCAATTGTATATACGAAAGACAGAAAAAGGTTTTGGAATCTGGTTGGTAATTTCAGGAGGGGCAAAGGCTGGGTTCTGGGTGATTTTTCTATCGATGAATGAATTTCTCATTTTCGGGCTCTATTAAATCCAGTTTGTACTCAGACGCTTTGTGCATTTTTCAGAACCCTTTCACATTATGTGACTATCATGATAAGGATATCACCATTATGCAAGAATTGGAGATTGTGCTTGGGAACGGCATACCATGCGAGTTTTAAAATTTGCTCCTAGATCCTACATTGAGAGACTCTTAGGATTATTTAATCATATATGTAAAGTAGTGGTTGTTTTTCTCCAGATTCCTTCTTGCGATCTATAATTTTCCCGTTATCAAAGAAAGGAAGCCCAAATATTGTCACAAATTATCGAGGATTGTCATTTATTGATGCAAATTCGGAACTCTTGGTAGTGTTACTGCAAAAAAGGATGCAAGCACATATTGATAGAAGTAATATAGTGTGCTAAAATCAGGCAGTGTTTCGAAAGAAGTACTCAACTGTCGATTGTATTTGGTGCTCACTGACCTTGTTGTTTTGAATAACCAGGTGTGTAAGGAAATTGGTACGCCTTCTTTACAGACTTCCGAGCGGTTTCCGGTACCTACCATAGTTCGCGATGCTTTGTATCAGAAACTCTATGCAATGGGCTGTAAGCCGAGCTATTGGGGGAGGGAATGGTAGTGTGGATAACTAATAAGGACTCTGACGTTACGTTACTATGGGCTAAAATATTGAAAGACAATATCCAAATATCACCAAATCAAACGTAACCTTTATGGGGTGTTGCGTCGTCCTCACTAGCGTCCTGTCGAAATGCTGCCACCAAAAGCAAGCCTGAGCCCCTGATGTATATAGCACATGAACGTTCACCTGAACGAGCTTGTATTTGTGACTGATGATTGGCGAAACACGAACTGAAGGTTAGTTATTGTCGTGCCTCAAGGGCTTAAATCGCTAAATGAAAGAAATTATGATTACTGTACTTTTGGAGCACCAAAGCTAACTCGTAATAACACATACGTTTAGATAACCCTCATTGACTTTCGAACATCAAAAATACCTGACGCTTACAGCACAGCGTGTATTGTATTATTTTACAGTATTGGAAACTGCTGAGTACCTCTCTAGCCAATTTTTTCTCTATTTCAGTCTGATATCTAACTTGATAATAGTGATAATGCATTATAATCGAGTGTAATTATTTTATACGTAGCATTTATTCGAAAATTATTCAACTTGTTGAAATACTGGTACCACTACTTTGTTCATTGAACAGTCGTTTGTTCAATCGTTGGTTTTACCACATGCTTATTCTAACACGTGTTTAATTAGCATTGTGTATTGAAATTAATGTTGATGTGGAAGTCGTGTATAATGTTTTGATCCATTGAAATATTATATTGTATTTGATAAAACTCATTTATTGAGACATTCCAGTGCATCTGTAAAAATGAAGCATATTTCCTTTGTGCTTGTTTAAGAAGTGTGGGTGGTCTGGGTGTGATCTTTGCGTCAGTGGCGATGTACCTGAATGACTTTTTCTACTTTACTACGAATTAAAATATCTGGTCTTTGACTTATTTATGTGCATCTAGTCATAGTTTTTCTTCTCACGTTGCTGATTATATTCATGTATTTAGCCTAATGACTATATTACCCTTTGTATATATTTTTTTTCTGGTGGTTCTCAGCCGGTGGAAGGACTGAACTGGGTTCGTCACTGTACCCGTAGTATTTTCCTCTCCGATTCGCCAGTGAAGTTAATGAAGGTCCTCCGTTTATTGACTGGGGACCACATGGCGCCCCTTAGAATCGAGCCACTTGCAGTTACCCCTTCACCCTTCCAGCTGAGGTGCGGCTTGCATCGCTAAATACAGAAAAAAAAGTCTGCCGAATTGGGTGTGGCCACAGCTTCCTCGTTTTAATTTCATGAACGATCATTGGAAATCGTTTGATGATTTCGAAAAATTCCATAGCGGAATACAGAAACCAAGAAGTAGCGTGAAACGTCAATTGGTCGAGTAAAGAACAAAAAATGAGGTATACTTAATGTAATTTACGTTTGAGCATGCACAGAATGAATGTTAGGGACCATCTATAACCTAACCTGCGCATTCACTGACAATTTCATCAAAATCAAATGAAAACTGGTAATTGAGGTCGTTACAAGGATTTCACATTGCCGCATTTGCAGTAGCTATTAATGGTACAATCTTTTTGAAATTGGTTTGGGATGATCAAATCGTTATTCCCCAATTGAAGACCTTCAGGTACGAAGGGCCTAAGTGCCATCTCGGAATTTTTTTATTTTTTTTTCCATATTCGATTCCTATGTGCCCAACGGGAATATATCTCGAAAGGTCCTATGTTAAAACTCATTTCTATTCGTTTTGAGATCGACCGCCATAGAGCAGGGTTGCCAATATTTACCTCCTTTTTTCAAGAGAAGGCCTAAGTCTAGAGAAATGATTTTCATTGAAAGGGCTTAAGTGCCAACCCGTTTTCGGGCAACACTTCAATCGTTTTATGTAGGTTACTTCTCTTTATTTGTGGGTTGATGTTGTTGACAGTTACCTAGTCTTGATTAGTAGAATGGATCGGGGACCAATATTTTAATCTAAGTTTAGCTAGTGATCAGTAGTCATTGATAGAGAAACTAATGGCACTTAGACGCTCTTGGGAAACTGGGATGGTACATAGGCCATTTTTAGCTGTTCAATAACAATATTACTTTTTCATGAAACATACAGAATTCCTGCGAAGGTGCTGGCTGCGGGAAATAAAAGCACCTACCACAAAAGTAACGTAAGAAAAGTTTCACGAATTTTGAATGCATCGTGAATACATTTTGGACATTATGAAACCTTAAAATTGCGATAACTTTTTTTTGAAGTTTTTGGGTCTTAGGACCATTGGACCTGAAGGTCTTCAATTATCATCAAATTTGAGCGAGATCGGACGACTAGGGTAGGGGAAAAAATGGTGCTTGATGGAATTTACGTTTGCGCATGTGCAGAGTGAAGTATTGAGTCGGAACGATGAAACTGATAAGGTACCGTCTACACCCTAGCTCGCACATTCCTTGAAAATTTCATCTAAATCGGATGAAAACTGGAAAAGAAGCTTGTTACAAGGATTTGCGGACACACGACAGACACACACACGCTCGCGCGCGCACAAACACAGACAGACAAACCGACACGGAACCAATGTTGTTCAGAATAGTCTAAAACGTAAAATGCGAGTGGAAATTTTGATTTTGTAGACCATACATTTTTTTTTCTTTTCTGAAAGTGAAAACAATGCTTCCGCAACCTATATAGGCAGTGTTGGGCATAATCGTATCGTCGAATACGAATACAATTGTGATCGCGATAATCATTTGTTGATTCTGAGTCAGCTGCGATTATATTCGCGAATTTGAGTGAGAAAAATCGATAAAAATTGCAAACAAGCTATAAAATCCAAAAACGCTTTATAGATAGCATGATTATTTTTCAGAATACGTTGTTCGCCATAAAATTGATAATTAACCATTCCGTTACACTCAGAAAGATCAAATTTCAAAATATTTATCATTATACAATACGATAATTTACGAAAATTCGCTCATACGGTAATGCTGCATGACTGGCACTTTTTTTCTAATTTCATTGTGTTATTTTATTTCCAGGGGTTTTTTTTATTCGTTGTCAACAGCACTCCTCGTCCATCTCCACTCCGAACAGCCAATGATGGCACTCCGTTTAGTGACGGAGGACAGCATGGCTCCCTTTAGAATTGTACCATTGCAACCGGCCCTTAAGACAAATTTTGCAATGCCTCTAATAAGCTTTCTGGTTGCGGTTTAAATAATTGTATTACTGAGTTGTTTCGACAACTTATACCGGTTCCGTAGCAATAACATTTGGATAATGTATAGATAGAAATGTGTACGTATATATACATAGATAGAATGAGTAAATATCTAAGATTAAACTTCTTCCGCCCCCCGCCCTCCCCTCCCGTTTGATTACTGGTAATTTTTCCAAAACGTGGAAACATAATCTAAAATGACCGTGAAGAACTTCGGGAGCGGGTATAATAACGTATGGTTTCGGTCATCATGTGTTCCCCTTTTCATCATTAATTTCTAGATCTGTGGTGGCTTAACCTTCTTGAATTTGCGGGCCACTAGAATGAACCAAAAGTTTCCGCGAAACATTTAATTTTGTTTTAAAATTTTTGGAGTCATTGCAAGTTCATACCTTAACACATACCTATATATATATATATATATATATATATATATATATATATATATATATATATATATATATATATATATATATATATATGCTGGTTTTTAACCACCTCATCGAGTTCGGAGTAGCACTTCTTGTTGCATCTGCCATTCTAAGGGTCACCAGTTCTGTGCGCGAGTACAGATGAAAATCGTTGCTAGCCAAACTACATAACTCATCACTCCCAAAACTTCAACATTATGGAACACAGTGTTGACGCCAACAAATCGAATAAAGGAATGTATTATTTGCTTAGAAGTGTCGTATTTAAGTCATCAATTTCGTACTAATGAAAATCGTTGCTAGCCCAACTACATAACTTATCACTCACAAAACTTCAACATTATGGAACACAGTATTAACGCCAACAAATTAACCAAAGGAATAGATTATTTGCTTAGAAGTGTCGTTTTAAGTCACCAATTTTATACGAGTGAACTTTGTTGCTAGCCAAACTACATAACTTATCACTCCCAAAAATTCAACAAATCAACTAAAGGAATGTGTGACACATGTCCATCAATAAATAATATGGCAGGTAACGTTATTCCATTCCTGATCAACCATGGATGGAAGACGTTTGTCATATATTCATAAAATGTCGCCCCTGTCATCCATCCATTTTCAGAGCGACCTATACCCCAGTCATTAGGCACACTCCGCAGGATAGGCTATGGTATTCGCTCATACTTGAAAACAATTGCTGGTGGTGCCAATTGTCCAGTTGCACTAATTGTCAGTAATACCGTCAGGCACTCCTTTTCTTTCATCGCTGTCAATTTTTCGGTGTACAGTTTTATTTCTGTGCCAATACTCTTTCATTTTTCGGATTCAAGAAGAATGCAGATTCATCGGCATTGTATAGCCGAGAGGGATCTAGGAGGATAGGTTCATGATTATTTTCCTGGAGATATTTGTAAACAGAAGCAGACCATCCGAGTATATCATCTCGTTGGACAGAAGCCCTAGGTAAAGTTAAAATTTGAGGCGTTCTCAGGGAGATTTCAGGGTGCCTTTGGAGGAATAAATCAAACCATTTACCTATTATTTTTAAAGATGTTGTCTCTTCCAAGTTCTTTAACCAAGGTTTCGACACTATTAAGGAGTTCATTCCTGGTTACTGGGAATCCGGCTTTTGCCATCGACATGACCCACGCAACAACTAGTTCCTCTTCTTCCATCGTTAGTTTAGTACTTGGACCCATTTTACTCAACTCAACTTTCCGTTGTCTCCTCTGTAGCAAAGAGACGTAAAAGGTACTTTGTGATGGTTAGCAGCAGCTCAAATAGACTTGTAGTGGATTTATATAGGTTTGACTTGACGTTGGTAAACCAAGTCGGACATTTATATCCCGGTTATGCGGGTCGGTTTCTAGGCCACCCCCGCGAGGAATGCGGGCGGAGCCGCCAAGGTCAACTGATTTCGCGGGCCGGAAGGGTGGATAGTCCGTGTCGCAGCCGCGCGGAGCGCTAGGCTCGTGTCCCGAGTGCTGGGTTCGATCAGTTTCGTACTGAGCCGTTTTGTAATATTCCGGCCTTAGATTTACATCTGAAAGGGGAATATACTGAGCTTGGTTGAGGTACTGAAAAGTATCCTCTGCTTTTTGTACATTTGGAGTGTATTTGACACTCGGATCGACCGTGTAAGCCTGCGTCGGATATCGTGGGTAATCGGACAGCTTGGTCGAATCGAAAAGATCGGCTTCAGAGCGAGTCTGAAAGGTTTGTTCGATCTTTTGTGTAGGTGAGTCTTGTTCGACAGTTTCTCGAACGAATACGTCGGGCGAGAAGGCGATCCGGACGTGTGGCTCGCGCCTTGCGCTGATGGTTGGTTCAGCGGACTCACCGGGTGGCCGGTAGGGCGCACTACGTTGGTCACTCGCCCCGGTCTTGCCGCCTTCCTCCTTCCCCCGCAAGGGGAAGTAAGAAGGTTGACGTTCCATCGAAATTGATCGAGTTTTTGGCTCGTTTCGATGCCTCTACGTGTGAAAAATAGAGGGTTTTGGAAGTGGACTCGCTTGCCGGAGCGTCTTTCCAATGCTCAGACGGCAGGGTCCTACCTCGCAGTCTTGAAAAAGACTTCCGTAGACGGTAAATTAGAGCGTAGGAGCTGAGTAATTTACCGGCGCGCCCCAGCGGTCGACTACGAGCTGAAGGCTGTGTAGTCCGGGTGACACGGCTCGGAAACGTCCCTCGGGCGTACTGTCTAAAGAGAATATCGATAGAAGTACCGGGTGGCGTCCTACCAGGAGATCTACGTTGGGCAATGAGCAGGATGAGTAATCACTGGACTCGTAGATGCCAATGCGAAATCTGTGAGGAGAGAAGGTCTGGCTTGTAGAAAGCAGTGGGAAGCCGTTCTTGAGATGAACTCGCAATGCAGAAGGTTCGTCAGCGTAGAGCGTGTAGAATTCTTCGTACTTCGGAGGTGTCGTCGTCGAGAGCGGAGAGTGGAATGATTTGCCAGGCTCTGAACGAGGTATTTATGGCAAAAAGTGGTGTCCACTTTATGGTTAGTATGCAAATTAGTTTCGTCAACTAATTTGGTACGATCAAACTAGCTTCGGATTGGCTCGCTCAATTTCGTAAATTCGACTGTGCAATCTCATTGGTTCGCACAGTGTTTTCCCAGTATTTGGGCATACGATAGCTGAGTTGGTTTTTCGAGGTGGTTTCTCTGCGTCCGTTGCTTTGACGGGGTCCCGGGGGTGGCTGAACGACCTTGAGTTTTCCTAAGGCGACTTGTTTCGAACTTTTCGTCGCATCTATCTCGCCCAGTAAATGTTTGGGGAGGTCGCCTTGCGTGTTCTCGTTCAAGGCAACCTGTCTCGAGATGTTTGTCGCATCTCTCTCGCCCAGTAAATGTTCGGGGAGGTCGCCTTGCGTGTTAATCTTTAATATTTCACTTTTGGGAGAGAATTTAGTATTTTCTCTCCGGTGAAATATTTTGTTTGACGGAGTTGTACTTCGACGTCTTGTAAATATTTTTGTGGTGTGCCTACCTCCTTTTGGTAGCCCTGAAAAGGGCTGTTGAAAAGGGGTGGTGGATTTCACCACAGGGGCCCCCCCAAGACGTCGTGTTATCAACGACGACGCCGATGGGGGAGAACTGGGAGGTCTACCCGGAATTCTCCGTAGGAGAACCTCGCCAGTTGGGGCGGAGGCGGAGGTGCAGGCCTCGCGTCCCGTCCCTGTGGTGCGCCCCGGCCTCGCCGGTTTCGACGAGCGTCGCGGGGCGGCCTTGGCCGGCCCGAGCTCTGCCGACGGGAACCAAACCCGCGAGGGTTTGGCCCGCGGCCGCGGCTGGGCTGTTGCGGAGGAGCCCGGGAGGTGCTGGGCTCTGACCAACCCGCGGTGCTCATCTCTTCCCAGCGAGGAACCGGAACGTCGCCCGAGGAGATCCACTGCCTGGGGGGTGCCGGTAGCTGGTGAGCGGGCGGAGGCGTAGGTAGTGGCTGGGTGGGTGGAGCTGGTGGCTGGTAGGGCTGGGGCCTTGTCCAGACCACCTCCGTGGGAGCTTGTGTAGTAGTGGCCGTCTCTCGTTTCGGCGAAGGCGGTAGTGGGCCGAGCGGAGCTGGGAGGGCTTCCTCGGCAAGGAGGAACTCCTCGACCTCGTCGGTGATCATGTTGCTTGTAGTAGGAGTAGAAGCTGCCATGGTTGAGATCGTTATGGTCTCTGGCTGTGGGGCTTTCCATATTTATACTCCCCACTGCTCCTACCCGAGAAAAATGGGCGTGGCTTGTTTCGAGCGCAGTTACCCACTTTTCGTCAAATTTGGTAGATGGAACGCGCCCTCTGGCGGATTTTCGGGGAGTTTTCTCCTTACTTCCTGTCTGATTTTGTAACAGAGATTGTCCCTGTGATACAGCTTCTTCTGAGTGTAGAGTATAAGCTGGCTTGATTTGCTGTTTGGGAACTTTTTTAGTATGTTCGCCAATTTGCACTGTAACCGAAAACTTATCTCTTTTAACTACTTTGAACGGTCCCGTGTAAGGACATTGGAGAGAGGTGAGCTGTGTGGGCACTCTGATATAGACATGAGTACATGTATCCAAGTTTTTGGGCATGTTTACGGCATATTTTGTGTTATTATGTTTAATATGCGTAGGTCGGAAGAAAAGAGGTTCCGAAAGGTTCGTAGAAGTTACGAAAATGTCTCCTGGGAGTGGTACGTCAATCCCGTAAACTTTTTGGAAAGGCGTAGTTTCAGTCGCCGGGTCTACTGCCGTACGCATGGCGAGTAGAACTTTGGGAAGTGCATCGAGCCAATTTTCGTTCTGAGCTTTGAGAGCTTCTTTCAAAGATCTGTTTCTGCGTTCTACCATACCGTTTGTTGATGGTTTGTATGGTAACGTGTGAGTATGTTTTACTCCGAGACGTTCCATAATGGAATTGAACAGATCTGATTCAAATTGGGTGCCCTGATCACTTGTGATGTATTTAGGTACGCCCTTTGAAGCTACCCAAATATTGATAAATGCATTTGTGATTGTGGTTGTTTCGATGTTGTTGAGAGGGACTGCCTCTAGCCAACCCGTTGCTCTATCAACCATCATCAAAATGTAACGTTTCCCTCCTTTTGCTAAAGGTAAAGGTCCGGTAATATCCACGTGTACGTGTGAAAATTTGTTTGCCGTTTCAAATTCGGAGTAAGGGAGCTTCACCGAGCGTGTGATTTTTGCTCGTTGGCAAGTTTCGCATGCTCGAACCCAGTTTGAGACATCTGCACGTAGTCCGTGCCAAAAATATCGTTGTTTAACTTTATACACTGTAGAGTGTATACCTGGGTGTCCCAAATTGTGAATTTGGCTTATTATTTCTTCCCTTATTTCGTTTGGAATATAAGGTCTAGGGTGTCCTAGGTCTAGGTTACACCAAATTTCTCCTTGAGAGAATTCAACTCGTGTGAGTTTCAATTTGTCCTCCGCGGTAGGGGGAGAGCGAATTTGTGAATTTGAAATGTGCAGTAGAAGATTGCATTCTATTGCAGCCGTAATTTTCGAAATTTCAGCTATGGGTGGACCCTCGTCCGTCTGTGTTGAAATCGATTTAGTTTGAATTTCGACCGGATCGAAGGGTCTGGAGAGTGCGTCGGCGACGACGTTGCTCTCTCCTGAAATATGACGAATGTCACTCGTCATTTGAGAGATGTATGTTAGCCATCTTAATCTCATTTTAGAAAAATGAGCATTCTTTTTAAGCATCGTGCCTAGCAGAGGCTTGTGATCCGAACAAATATGGAAGGATCTGCCGTCCAAGTCGTTGTGCCAGTGAATGCACGCTTGGTAAACGGCGAACATTTCCTTGTCAAAAGATGCTTTGTTCTTCCATTGTTCTGGAATCTCTTTGCTGAAAAATCCCAATGGTTGGTACGATTTCGAGCCATGTTTGTCTGTAATTTCTTGTTCTAGTGCCGCTCCGATGTGTGTGTCGGACGCGTCACAGACCAATCTCCACTCCGCCGTAGGGTGTGGGTGAGCAATGTTATGCAATGTTGCTTTGATCATTGCTTGCTTTAAGCTGTTGAAAGCTTTTTCTCTCTCTGATGTCCATTCGATAGGTGTTCTGTCATTCTTTTTGTTTGACTGAATGGAGTCATACAGAGGTTGTGCCGTGTGAGCGAATTTGCTTGAGCATGCTCGGTAGAAACCACACATACCTAGGAATCTGCGTAGACTTCGTACGTCCACTGGCCTAGGAAATTGTTCTATGGCTTCTATTTTGTCTCGTTTAGGAATTATTCCTTCCTTCGAGATAGTGAAACCTAGGAAATCGACGGTAGGTTTCGAAAAAACGCATTTATCAAAACCTACTCGAAGTCCGTGTTCCCCTAGTTTGTCAAAAATTTGTTGTAGGTGGTTCATGTGTTCGTTATAATTCTTCGAAGCCACCAGGATGTCATCTAGATAGACAAATGCGAAATCAAATTTTCGCATGATGCTGTCCAT
Organism: Adelphocoris suturalis; assembly: GCA_030762985.1. Taxonomy (NCBI): domain Eukaryota; kingdom Metazoa; phylum Arthropoda; class Insecta; order Hemiptera; family Miridae; genus Adelphocoris; species Adelphocoris suturalis. Next base: position 32,742,035 of record CM061042.1, read on the forward strand.
GTATCTTTGCCATGTTTGAGCCGCTCCGGCTAAACCCATGCTCATTTTCTTAAACTCATAAAGACCGAAAGGTGTAATAATCGCAGTTTTATGAGCGTCATCTGGGTGCATCGGGATATGATAATACGCTGATTTTAAATCTATTGTTGAATAGATTTGCGTATCATGTAAATTCGCTTGGAACGAGCGAATGTGCGGAGGAGGGTAGGCGTCTTTCTTCGTTTTCGCGTTGAGGAAACGGTAATCGCCGGTGATTCTCCATGACCCGTCTTTTTTTGGCACACAGTGTAACGGAGATGCCCATTCGGAATCCGATGGTGCAATTATGCCTTCTGAAAGCATTTCGTCAAAAGTCTTTTTGACTTGAGCCCGTTTTTCACCTGCCATGGGTCTAGCTCGGAAGTGTACTGGGGTTCCCTCCGTGGTTATACGGTGGTAAACCCCGTTGTTCTTCCATTTACCATGAATTTTGCTCATTTTATCATTGTATTTGTTAATGATAGAGCGAATGTTTTCGTCCTCCGTGATTTGCACGTCCTCTGGTTGAGGTGTATTGTCACGGTGAGGGATAGTAGCTGCAATTTGTTCGTCAGTGAACTTTTTGTTCATGACTGCAGCTATTTTTTGATCGGCATAGCACTTCATTTTATCTTTATAAATGTACTTGTGTTTGACCCGTATTCCGATATCCCAAGATTCGAGGAATGGGATACCTAGGATCGCTAGATCAACTTTCGTGATCATAAACTCGGTGGTCATGTCCCCGAGGCCGATGTTAATTGTTGTGTCAGCTCGCCCTAGTGTATCGATAGGGGCTCCGTTAGCTGCTGTGAGCTTAACGTTGGACTTGAGAATTTTCAAGCCCAATTTTTTGGTGACATTGTGGGGCAGAATGTTCACTTCTGCTCCCGTGTCAATGAGAAATTCAGTGCCATTTAGTTTGCACTTGAAAAAAAGCCTTTTATACTCAGTAGACTGCCGGCGTATAGGCTCAGATACGCTGGCAGTTATTCGTTTTCCGAACTCTCTGTGTCGGAGGTTGGAATGGTACTTTCTTGTACCGACTGCTGAGTATTTTCGGTAGAAACCCGGGTTTTAGGTTGGCTTATAGTCGCAGCCTTTTTGCTAGTTTTGGAAGCAGTGTTTGTCTTCCAAGTGCAGTGTTCTGGGTCTGCACATTTGCGAGTTTCGTTACCGAAACGTACGTGGTTTCGACAGACGTAGGCCATCGGTTTGTGAGGTTTACTCTCCACTGGCTGTTGTTTGAACTCAGCTTGTTTCGAGAGGGCCTTTTTGAAACCAGTATTTATGGGTTTCGGAGTAGATTCAACTCCTCGTATGTTCAGAGAAGTATTCTCTGCTCTGTACGCGTGTAGCGTATCAGCTAGGTCGAGCCGGGAGGTCGTGGTAGGCTGAGCTGCGACCATACCTCGTGCTTCGATGGGAAGAGTCTCAATCCACTTTTGAGTGATGAGAGCTTCCGAAAAGTACCCAACAGCTTTCGAGTACATTTCGTGGTACTTGGTGCTGGGTTTTTTGGCGAGAGATGCGGGGTCCTCGAGTGCGAGGAGCCTGTCCTGTAAAGACAACCCATATTCTCGTAGGAGGCGCTGTTTGGCCTCTTCGTAGGGTGCGTGAGGTGCTGTGAGGTAAGCTGAGTCGATAGCTTCCCTCATTTCCTCTGGTACCCACTTGTAGATAGCTGAGAAGCATTCGTTTTGCGTTCTCATGTGTTTTCTCACGCAGTATTGATCGAACTCGGCGAGTGCACGATCAATATTCTTCTTTTGGAAGACTGGTTTTTGATAATCTCCCATCTCCTCTAAAAGTGCTTGAAAACCACTGTTTGTAGAGGGATGTTGCGTGAGATGTGGGGCGTAGAGGCCCGGCGGGGGTCGCACGCCCGCAGTGGTTCCCTGAAATCCACTAGCTTCATAAGAGGGAACGAAATGCTCCGTGTTGAGCCTGTTCAAAGGCGGGGTCACCATTTGTAGTGGATTTATATAGGTTTGACTTGACGTTGGTAAACCAAGTCGGACATTTATATCCCGGTTATGCGGGTCGGTTTCTAGGCCACCCCCGCGAGGAATGCGGGCGGAGCCGCCAAGGTCAACTGATTTCGCGGGCCGGAAGGGTGGATAGTCCGTGTCGCAGCCGCGCGGAGCGCTAGGCTCGTGTCCCGAGTGCTGGGTTCGATCAGTTTCGTACTGAGCCGTTTTGTAATATTCCGGCCTTAGATTTACATCTGAAAGGGGAATATACTGAGCTTGGTTGAGGTACTGAAAAGTATCCTCTGCTTTTTGTACATTTGGAGTGTATTTGACACTCGGATCGACCGTGTAAGCCTGCGTCGGATATCGTGGGTAATCGGACAGCTTGGTCGAATCGAAAAGATCGGCTTCAGAGCGAGTCTGAAAGGTTTGTTCGATCTTTTGTGTAGGTGAGTCTTGTTCGACAGTTTCTCGAACGAATACGTCGGGCGAGAAGGCGATCCGGACGTGTGGCTCGCGCCTTGCGCTGATGGTTGGTTCAGCGGACTCACCGGGTGGCCGGTAGGGCGCACTACGTTGGTCACTCGCCCCGGTCTTGCCGCCTTCCTCCTTCCCCCGCAAGGGGAAGTAAGAAGGTTGACGTTCCATCGAAATTGATCGAGTTTTTGGCTCGTTTCGATGCCTCTACGTGTGAAAAATAGAGGGTTTTGGAAGTGGACTCGCTTGCCGGAGCGTCTTTCCAATGCTCAGACGGCAGGGTCCTACCTCGCAGTCTTGAAAAAGACTTCCGTAGACGGTAAATTAGAGCGTAGGAGCTGAGTAATTTACCGGCGCGCCCCAGCGGTCGACTACGAGCTGAAGGCTGTGTAGTCCGGGTGACACGGCTCGGAAACGTCCCTCGGGCGTACTGTCTAAAGAGAATATCGATAGAAGTACCGGGTGGCGTCCTACCAGGAGATCTACGTTGGGCAATGAGCAGGATGAGTAATCACTGGACTCGTAGATGCCAATGCGAAATCTGTGAGGAGAGAAGGTCTGGCTTGTAGAAAGCAGTGGGAAGCCGTTCTTGAGATGAACTCGCAATGCAGAAGGTTCGTCAGCGTAGAGCGTGTAGAATTCTTCGTACTTCGGAGGTGTCGTCGTCGAGAGCGGAGAGTGGAATGATTTGCCAGGCTCTGAACGAGGTATTTATGGCAAAAAGTGGTGTCCACTTTATGGTTAGTATGCAAATTAGTTTCGTCAACTAATTTGGTACGATCAAACTAGCTTCGGATTGGCTCGCTCAATTTCGTAAATTCGACTGTGCAATCTCATTGGTTCGCACAGTGTTTTCCCAGTATTTGGGCATACGATAGCTGAGTTGGTTTTTCGAGGTGGTTTCTCTGCGTCCGTTGCTTTGACGGGGTCCCGGGGGTGGCTGAACGACCTTGAGTTTTCCTAAGGCGACTTGTTTCGAACTTTTCGTCGCATCTATCTCGCCCAGTAAATGTTTGGGGAGGTCGCCTTGCGTGTTCTCGTTCAAGGCAACCTGTCTCGAGATGTTTGTCGCATCTCTCTCGCCCAGTAAATGTTCGGGGAGGTCGCCTTGCGTGTTAATCTTTAATATTTCACTTTTGGGAGAGAATTTAGTATTTTCTCTCCGGTGAAATATTTTGTTTGACGGAGTTGTACTTCGACGTCTTGTAAATATTTTTGTGGTGTGCCTACCTCCTTTTGGTAGCCCTGAAAAGGGCTGTTGAAAAGGGGTGGTGGATTTCACCACAAGACTGTCCACGTGAAACATCGGCGAGGGCTGCCGTTACTTGCTCGGCTGAGTAATTCCGGAAAGTCAGTGACATTTTCCTGAAACATAGGATCCCAGGAATAGGAAGTCAGCTAATTAATACCTGAAATCTAAGCCTAATAACAACAAGTTTACTGACTCAAAGCGGGGAGGAATCGTAAAAAATCTAAATGAAGAAAGGGAAACACACTCAAGCCAATCGTTTCTTTGATCCAACCAATCGACTCATAAATTTCGGTAGAAAAAAGGGGATTTATGTTTCATAACGATTGGAATATACGTAAGCTTACAACAGAAAAGTTAGGCTCTAACTTACAGCAGAAAAGCTAGAGCACAGCCAAACACAGCACTGATCCAATAGCGGATCGCAAATAAGTTCCAAAGGTGGATAGCTCATCAGCCCCCTATCCACTATTGGAAATCGTGTGCAGACATCCTAGAATAACAAAATACAATTATTGTTTTGAATTTTAATTGGGATTGTAATAGGAAAAACTCAGATCGAAAAATAATACCACTGCTCCAATAGTGGATCGAAGTATTCACCACTGGAGCAACTCTGGAAAATCGGTGTTCCAATAGTGAATAGCTGAGAATAACTATCTTACTGAAATATTTAGGATGTTTTAAAGCTCATAAAGAGGGGAAACAAGTCCTACGAGTGATTTTGAAACAGAAACTTATAAAAAAAGTCAATAAACCTAAACCGAAAAAATCACTAATTTGTGAGGTGCTTACCTTGTCGTTTTCGTGAAGCAGACGCTGTCCAAACCACAATAGCCGGGACCCTTGTTTAGGTTTATGCGTTCACTCGTCCGCAGTTGTTTTATCGTCAGCTGTTCTTTTTCTAGTTCATTTGGGATATCCATATGAGCAATAATAAAGATCGAGTAACCTCAACTACGCTGTCAAAACCTAATTGTTTTGAATTCTTTAGGCGATTATCCATTACTGGTGCATTATTCACCACTGGTGCGCTTACCTTATTGGGTATATACAATTTGTACATGTACCAGAACTATAGAATGTGTATAGGTGAGATGGTGATGCTGAATTCGGAAAATTATCATGGTTCTTGTTTATGGTGCTGAATGTTCTGAAAAATTTCTAATGTGTTGCTTGTTACCATCTGTATCAAAATTGTTACTTGATGTGTTTGATGTTATCCCTTTGTTACAGCTTGCTGTGATCCTGTAGTCAAATGTTATCCTCCGTTTCTGTATTTTCTGTGCATTTTTTCCGCGTGAAGAGGCCCTCCCCCTCCCCTCTGTGTTCGGGCGGTCAGGGCCGGAGGTCCGGCCTGGACCCACCCACCTTGACGGCTCCCCCATTTCTGAACAGACGCCCCTTAACGGATGTGGAGACTCTCCACACGTTTTAGAGAACTAATCGAAGGGCCCAGATTTGCTTTTCCTACTTTCTTCTCTTCCAAAACGCTTTGAAGTGCTTGAACAACTATGAGACTTCAGTAGGTACTTTTCGAAAAGGCTAACTCAAACATCTATCACACTTTTTCCCCAAAATTCAACTAAAGAAGATATCACACACGAATTCAGAGAGTAAACTATGCTGTCAAAATTGAACGGTCGAGTTGAATTTTGAAGGGAATACAAAAATATCTTTCTTCTTCCATTAAATTTACAAGACATAATGATGTCCTCCAAATTTTCATATTCCCCACATGAGCTGTAGAGCGGAGAGGAGACAGCTTTGATCCGGTGCAGATATGCGTTACACAAGCCTACACGCATTCGAAGTCTTGCCAGTTTTTTTATCATTCTCCTGCCACAATTCTGTTGTATCTTTCTGGCTTAGTTAAAACATTTGTTACGTTTCTGATGTACTGATTGGAGGATGACCTTGAGTTTTGTACATATATCATTTGCCACTCCGATCGTGCTATTATCACCTATTTCGTACTCGTTGCTAGCCAAACTACATAACTTTATCCACAAACTTCAACATTATGGAACACAGTATTAACGCCAACATATTTTATCTACTGAAGGAATATATTATTCGCTTAGAAGTGTCGTTTTTAAGTCACCAATTTTATACGAGTGAACTTTGTTGCTAGCCAAACTATATAACTTATCAACATTATAGAACACAGTATTAACGCCTATAAATCTACTAAAGGAATATATTATTCGCTTAGAAGTGTCGTTTTCAAGTCTCCAATTTTATACGAGTGAACTTTGTTGCTAGCCAAACTATATAACTTATAAACATTATGGAACACAGTATTAACACCCACAAATCAACTAAAGGAATATATTATTTGCTTAGATGTGTTGTTTTAAGTCGCCAATTTCGTACGAAATTGAGGAGAGTTGCATTTTTCCACGTGCTAAATATATTAAACCTATTCTTCGTCTGGGTAACTAGTTTTTTTCATGTATGCATAGTAAACTTGATATCTACCTCTTCTCGCTTATGGATTGAGAAGATATTTAACAATTCATGAACTGACATCGTATTCTATATCGGTCTTCGTAGAAAATTGAGCTATTTATTGCAAGTGCTCCAGCATTTCAAAATGAAGATTTCTCTAAATTATTTTTATTGACATTTACAACGTTCATAAAGGACTTATGGAATGGGAAATTTTATAGTTATTTTTCATTTGCTCAACAGAAAGATCTGTGCGAGAGCATTCCATAAAAATTGCTCTGAACACTGAACAGCTGATCCACCTTCTCAAAACATCCACTAGGGCGTACTGTCGTCATCATTCCATCACTCTTAAATCCAGTCGTAAGGTTAGTGTTTACATATCTGCTTAGCACGCAACTCTGTGCTGCTAATGTCACATTAATTATTATGATAATTTTGTAAATATATTTTTCTGAAAGAACTGACAAAATTCATTTCAAACGTACCTATGATGATGGTAGGGACACGATCATAAACATTTAGGATGAGTGATAGAAGCGTGCTAATTTCCTTCATATTTAACTTAAGAGCTGTACTTTAGAACTTGGACCTTTTGGGTCTCGTAAACTACAATTTTACTGTAGAAAACCCCATTTAATCAGATGAGGAAACTCTGGAGCTAAATCAGTTACCTACATCTCCAGGAACCACTCTAATAAAATGAATGAGCTCTGTAGCTACTTTCGTTCATATTCAACTAAGATGCTGAAATTCGGAACGGGGTCTCTCTAGGTGTGGTAGAGTATAATTTATCCCAACCACTCTTAATTGCTGAGCTTAAAGCACAGCAATTTGAGACGGAGCCTTTGTGGATGTGGTGAAGTATAAATGCAACATGAGGAACGACACTAATCAGTTGAATGAGCTCAGTAAGTAGCTAATTTCGATCATATTGAATTCAAAATGCTGAAATTAGGAACGGAGCTTCTGTGGGTGTGGCAGAGTATAATACCAAATTGAGATACCACTCCAATCAGCTGAGTGCGCTTTGCAGCTATCCTCGTTCACACTCAACTTGCCGAAATTACAAAAGAGCCACTCAAGGTGTGGTAGGGTACCTAAACATAATTGTAGAGACCTAATACTCGTACATTTATTCATTCGCCTCTTTTTGTCCCAAAGAGGGTCCCTGTCATGAGTGAATATGGCTTTTGAAATTCATTTGCACGATGACGTCACGGCCCCCACTTGGGGCGAACTCTCAGCTCTCTCGCATTGCTAAGCCTATGTCACGGTGATCTTCTTGGTTCCTAACCCATCTATTGTCCAAACTAAATGGTCTTTTGAGCTGAAAATTGGTACGTGGGGGTTTTTTTTTTTTTTTTTTTCAAGTACGCTGAATCCGAATCTGAGTCAAAAGTGTGAAATTCCAACAGATTAAAATCCCCTGCCCAATCAACATTTTTTATTTGCTACGTGACATGGCGTTGTCAGTCTTATTAGGTGTGTTCCAAGCACCGCGATTTCATGAACTTTTCGGAACTGTTTCGGCGCCGAACCGTATGCTCACGTGAATCGTGTTCCAACCGTTTTCAGTTAAGGAACTCAACACTCGCTACGGTGTTCCCACCGCATCGGGTTCATGAACTGAGTTCAGTGAGTTCATGAACTTTTCAGACCTGCTCGGGGATAGGGTTGAGAACTCGAACTGAAGGAAACCTTTCGTAACCTTCCAAAAATCTCATTTCACTGCGAACCTTCACGCTAAATTAATTATTCTTGTTCTTAACTAGTTCCTCACTTCTTTGTTCATTCATTATTTCTTCATTCTTTCTCAATTCATTTTTCATTTATTGTTCCTCACTTGCCTTGCAAGTCATGAATCTCAATAAAATAGCGGGGGGATTCTTCCTAGAAGAATCGGACTCGGATTCGGAAGTATATACTTCAATAGCAGATTGGGAGTGGGTCCTTACTTCCGATGAGGAGGAGGAGGACTTAGATCAATAAGAATTTGAGGCGAATAGAGTCGTGTCTAAGAACATCGGCTTCTTTGAAAATGTACTACAGAAACTACAGAAAACACTACTGTACTATACTACTACTACTACTACTATGGAAAATACCTACTTATTGAACAGTTTGAACAAGTGGCACTCATCCGTTTCCACGAAGATGAAAAGTACACAACTTGGCATCTTCGAAGCTACTTGACATGAAGGGCAATCAAGTTTGGCCTCTCTTCCGACTCATGCACAGAGAGATACTTACAGTAAAAGTAGTTTAATTAAACATGGCTACTTAACTACCTTTCAAAACTTTCGATGAAGCAGGATTTATTCACACTTTTATTCTGATAAAATTTGTTGAACACTTTTTCTGATAAAACATGAAACTAGAAGAAACGTGGAAACTTGAAACATGAAACACGGGCATGAACGTAAGTTAGCAAATGAGGGCTCATAAATAACCGAGATGAGATTTTCGCGTTACTAAATACGACGCTAGCGCTAGTTAGTGCATTGACTGTCGTGTGAACTACAGTGTTCCCACCGACGGGTTCTTGAACCTAAACGTTTCGTTAACTCGTGAAACTCATCTGAGTACATGAACTCAAACGGGTGCTTGGGACACACCTATTGACGTGCCATGTAAGTGGGTTATATTGTTTGTATGTGTAGCGGGTGCTACAGTTATTTTTGGCTTCCAAATTATCAGATGTTTTGGTTTCGAGGTTTTGTTGAACATTGTTTTCAATTTATTCTTTCAAAAATCTTAGTTCGGCCAATTTTTCCTAAAAGCGTATCACGTCGGGGTCACCAGTTTGGTGGTGATGTTGATAGGGACCACTACAATAAATATGTAAAAGATGAATCTGACTCCTATTAGGTGAAAGAATAGGCAAAAGAAATCCGTTTGTAAAGTGTAAATCAAGCATTTTAATTTTTACCTTGATGGGAAAAACAAAAGATCATGGATATGTCTAGTACCAACTGGTACCAAGCAGTTGGTACCTACTACTCAATTGTATACCAACTCAATTGTATACTCAAGTGCCTTCTTTTCACAAGATTATTCCATTATGGTTACAAAACAAATTAGTTTTTAACTTAGAGTAATAAATCAGCATTCCTTGACACTACAATGGCTTAGAGGTCATGAAATGAGAGCATTCCAAAAAGTGGCGAACGATTTTCCTACTATGAAAACTGTGGGAGTTACTCTTCCCTAGTAACGCCTTGGTTGTACGTGAAAATCAATAGAAAATTTGCCGGTCGGGAAAAGAAAGTGTCGCGAAAAATTCCTTGACCCCCAGGCAAAAGACATATCCATGTCAATAATTTTAAATTAATTGCTACACATTTTTGTCACAACAAACATTTTGTGATGTATTAACTAAAAAAGGGTTTTAGTTTAAACAATAGATTTTTCGATAAGCTTTTATTTTTACAATAGCTACTGCGAATTTAATTTAAATTTAAAATTTACACCTGTAAATCTTGAGGTGATAGAGTGCAGACCGAATTGTGATAGACCTCCGTATGCACGGCCATTTTTCGGAACCGTGTGACCTCCTACCTCCGTTTCCGACACTCGGACGTGTTGTGGAGAGGGTGCCTCAAAGCAGTGGTTGATATCCGATGGATTTTATAACTGTAACGCCGTGTCTAACGTTATAGAGTCGACCGAAGAGCGCGAGCGAGCGACCTCAAGTATTCGACCTGTATGCGTCCACAGTGCGCGTCTAGAATCCTTGCGTGATTACCTTTGCTTCTTGCCAAGTGTATTTTTTTTTATATTTTTGCGATATTATGAACAACTTATTCTTTCAAATAATGCAGCAATGCTTTATTGACGCCAAAGGAATTCGTCGAGACGGAAGTTAGTTTCGACTATTTGTTCATTGAGGGAACAATGCGGTGAATTCCACCGTTTGTTCCCGCAACTCAGGAAGGATGGGGCGGCATTTTTTTCTTACTGCATGACGAAAATCTACGCATTCGATTATATTGTTGAACATACTGAAGGAGAATTCAATAATCAAGTTACCAATTTTCAAAGGCCCGTAGAAGCTGAGTAAAGATTGATGTTGACAATCAGGTTATTACGCACGTTATAAATTATGAAACATTCTATTCTTAATTTAGTTTAATAATCGTCAAGGGAGTTCTCTTATCTAGAGAACGTATCGAGAAAGAAGCTCCCTTATCAAACTACTTTGGAACTCATTCCTAACTTCTAGTTTTTCAATGCTTTTTGAAGTATGGGAGAAGGGAATAAAAAAAACTCGTGTGTTCTTCCCTCCTCGCTGTCCCAGCCATTTCCATGGGGGAAAAATGAGAGAATTACGGGAACACAAACAACACACTTAAATACACGGGAACAAAAACTTGAAAACAAGAATTTAATCTCCCGCCAGAGCGACCAGGCGAGCGCACGACCAAAATCAAACTGGTTTGAAAATCAAACCCGAGCGCGCGACCTTAGCCCTAATCGCTGCGTCGAGCGGTGGCACGTAGGACACGGGCTAACTGTATCGGCTGCAGAAACCCAGATTCCAAAGTAATTTCGACCCGAAGAGCGCAGGAAATCCGTGATTTGTGTATTCGATGCTATCATCAATTTGTTCAAGGACTAACAAGGAGTCGGTACCTCCTCAGAAAGTCGATTTTGTTGAGATTGAAATCCGCCGTACTCTCTCTATCCAACGAGGACGATGAATTGTAAAAGTCTTCATATCATCCTCGTCGAATTCGTCCTCAAAAACCAATGCTCTAATCAATCCTCTGTGGCTCATTTTCGTGCACGTAGGAAAACGTAGGAAATAACTAGAAAAAATGAGCAAATTAGATGGGACAACGTAGCAAAAAAGGATTTCGGTCATGAAAACTTAAGATGGCGAAAATAACTACCTACCTACTACAGTAAATCTTTGAGTTGAACGCTAACCACCCAAATTCGGCTGTTAGTTTTGATCGTTGATTTAGCGCATTTGATCATTGATTTATCTGAACCGGAGTTAAGGTTCGTTTGGCCAACGATTCTGAACCGGTTCTGGACGGAATCGCGTTCTGAAAAGGGAGGGGATAGGATCGGTTCTGAACTCTGCTTAGCCTAACGGATCTTCCTAGCGTTCAGAACTGGTAACCTCCACAGCAACCTACCTACAACAATAAACTTCATCTTGTTTGCCAACTTCTAACTTCTATGCGCTTAGCTTTCGCTTGTTATATTTGATTATTAGGATAAGTAGAGCGAACGACACAATTCAGTATTACAAAAATATTTCATTCAATCAAATCAAGAGATCATTGAGTATTTTGAAACAAACCTGTTCTGAAATTCTCTTCTCTTCGTCTGTCGGGCACTTAATAACTTCTGGCGATAAGTTGCTAATAAAGACCGATAGTTTTATCTTCGAGGGTGCTGATCGTAGTATCAAATCTATCGGCGACGTCTCGGAAAGATGCCGTCTGGTGTCCACAGTACCACAAAAAAAAAAAAAAAAATCATCACTGTGGATTCGGCCCCAATCCCACTGGACCGCTGATATAGAGGGCTATTTGGGTACCGTTCCGCCAAAATCTGGACCAAATTACGATTTATTCTAAAATGCTCCAAGAATTCATCATCATTTAGGGATGTTACTGTATCTCTTAGGTAGTTTTGATTCTTAGGACGGTCTCTAAGCAACAAAAACATCATCTCACCATCTGAGTCCACATTTTCATCAGAAAACTTTGATTCCTCATGGAAAAGAAAATTTTTTCCATATTGAAGTTTATATATATATATATATATATATAATATATGTAAAGCGTCTGTTAAAGAAACGGCAAAGTGGGGCTTTGTAAAACTGAAAGAATCATAAGAGATCACAGAATGATAAGATGACAAGGCGGGAAGATAAGGGGACTCCTCAACTGCGCATGTGCGAACTGCGAGTTCTGAAAGAATCCCAGAAATGATCCCGAACGGTAACGAACGCCTAAACGAACAGCGGACTAAGCGTTCCGAACTAGTTCTGTGACTAAACGAACGCCCAAAAGGGGGCGTGGTCAGTCCCGAACCGTTCAGAATCGTTGGCCGAACGAACCTTTAGTTGAATCGAATATCTTTGTTTGACAGCTGAAATCTTCGGTTTTTAATGAGTAAACGTTGATTAAAAACTTTGGAGAAACTGGCCCTTAGTTATAGGCATTGTTGATTTTTCGTAAGTTACAGGCAATGTTAGGCCGTATAGGCTGGTGGGAGGCTTCCTATGTTTTCATACTGGAGACTTTCAGGAAGCAGAATTTTCTGGAATCCTGACTCACAATCATATTTAAATAATATTGACATTGGCGTCCGTTTTTCGTACATTAGCTACTTGGATTTTTCCCAGTACACTACACTTCCATCTTCTTTCGTGAAAGGAGGAGTTGAGCTAGGAGTTTAATTTGTTGGGCTATTTCCTCCCAGTTCTGGGTTGAGTCGTGCCATCTGTACAACGATCAACTATTCTGCTGGGGTGTTAACTTGAATATTCTCGCAGGAACCTTCAATTTCGGAGTGCATCGAGTTGCCTTCTTGCTCTGGTGTCCAGGTTCGTAGAATAAATAGTTATTTGAGTTGCTGTTCTCAATCAACGTCGTGCTCAAGCTAGCTGTGACAAAATACTGATTAAGGTTTTGGCCCCCATAGCTATCACTCAACAAATAGAAATCACTAGCGTCATGATTCGCGATGTATTTGAATAAGTTGATATTTCTCTCGAACCCCTATTTCAATTTGTTTCATCCCAGACGTACCTTGTTTCGACACCAATTCAAACATTGTAAGATTATGAGTTTGCGCTTGTAGGAAATTGATGAAACTTCTTTCGGACACTCCAAAACTGTTGATTTTAACATGATGGAATCATCATCTCACACACAGAACAGTCCGCCAGTTTTGTGCCATCATCGGCGAGGTACGTTGTAGTATAGGGCTAACAATATTATACCAACACTTAATAATATTTGATATTATTATTGTTCTTGGTAGTTGGTGAGTCTTGGTTAGTCATTTTCGTTCTATAAAAGTTGTGATTCTGAAAACGTCATCTTGATTTCGACAATACACCTATTAAACAGCCAGTAAAATTAGCATGTATCCGAACTGTCTAAGAAAATCCAAAACCAAAAGAGGTACAATAAATTCAATAACTGATTTTTCTTTTAGAAACTTTATAATAAATTGATTAATTTCAAGTAAAATATGCGCATTCAAATTTTTTCCAGTTCGCAAATTAGCAAGATTGTTATTCAGCAATTTGAAAATTTTAGATATTCCTTGCATTTTTTTCTTTCTTAGTCCAAATATCTAAGTTTTCAACAAATGTTCAAATTTTACATCTTCCAGTAAAATCATCCAAATTACTTTGGTCACCTAGTTGCTACTTACTGATAGAAGGGTCTTGAGATATTGAGAATGAGTTCAGATTTTGTATTACAGAGAGTGAAAAGTTTATTTCATGTAATATGTAGGTAGGTAGTCTACCATAGTAGACCTTAATATTATGAAGAGTCAGCTCAACTAAATCAGTGAATAAAAAGGCGAATAAACGGATTCGCCTTTTTAACATGACGGAATTTTCACCTAAACCTGTGACTAAAAAGGCGAATACCCAAATTCACCGTTGAAACACCTGTAGCAGTATTCGCCCAGCCCACATGTTAAGAATGGGCGTTAGGGAAGCTTGCGATAATCTCTTTCGTTCTACCACTTCAAGAAGGATGAAAAACGAACCAATTAAATGAATTGAATTTTTCGGAAAAAATGTGGAATTCGACCTTACTACACGACGGCGACGTATACAACCATTGCGGTACTGCATCTGCTATTTTCTATCGAACAAAAAAGCTCTACATTTATCTGAAACATCACCACATCTCACGATGCCATCCTCCACCCTCCCATCCTACCCGTGCTGAGTGAGATGCACTGGTGACCTTAAGGTAGCGGAAGTATTGCTTTCACTTTCGGGAGAAAAGAAAAAATGTCTGTCGCTAAAATCAAAATTTCCACTTGCATTTTACGTTTTGTTCCGTGCGTTCGTCCGGAAATCCTTGTAACAAGCTTAATTCCACAGTTTTCATCCGATTTGGATGAAAATTTAAGGAAATGTGCGGGCTAGGGTTTAGATAGTCCCCTATCAGTTTCTTCAAATTTCCCAAATCAATACTTCATTCTGCTCATGCGCAAACGTGAAATCTACAACAATAATTTCTTACGCCCTAGTCGTCCGATCTCGTTCAAATTCGGGGGATAGTTGAGAGAAAACGATTTGAGCGTTCCATATCAATTTCAAGATGATCGTGATATTAGCTCCAGGGTATGCACGAACGTGAAATTCTTCTAGCAAGCTGAATTTCAACAGTTTTTATCCGATTTGGATGACAATTTCAGGGAATGTGCAGCGGACTAGGGTGTAGACGGTCCCCTATCAGTTTCATTGTTCCCAAATCAATACTTAGCTTTGCGCATGCTCAAACGACAATCTACCTAACATCATTTACTCACGCCCTAGTTGCTCAAATTCGGGGTATAGTTAAGAGAAGACGATTGAAACCAAATTGAATCTTTTCCAAACCAAATTGAACCTCTTACAAATCAAATTCAACCTTTTCCAATCCTAATTCAACCTGGGGGTATGCTTAGTATTTTATGGCGGTTTAGTCATTGTAATTCTGTAGCTTGTGTCGGGAGCTTTTCAACGAGTTGTGATAGGTTCTCAAGGGGTTCTAAATTCTAAAGTTTCAGAATTGTTTTTATTTTACTCAGCTATGGTGAATTTGCGGCGATGGTGAAAAAATCACGTGACCCACCGTCTGTGAAGTCTCTAACAACCAAACGTTTTGTTATTGTTGACTAGTGATACGCAGTCTGCCTAGCTACTCAGGGATATACACATTGCAAATTTAATATTCAACGGTAACAGTTCTTTAGGTTCTAGCCAGGAGCTCTAACTAAGGTATGGCGGGGGGGGGGGGGGGTGGGCAGGTTGGCAGAATCCCCCCCCCCCCTCCATCGCCGTGTTTAAATATCTAGTGATATCAACTGTGAAATAAACCATCCATCCCTAACTAACCATTAACCATTGCTACGTATATTTAGGCTTGTTTATTTGTTTACATTTTTTTCAATATTTAGGAAAAAGTGGAATTTGGCCTGGAAAAAGTTTAATTCGGTCTGGAAAATGTTGAATTATGTTTGGGAAAGGTTGAATTATTTTTGGAAAGGTTGAATTTGACTTGGAAATATGCTATAATAGCCATGTAAATCTGGCTTCTATTTTATCCAAAACGCAGACAGACTAGTATGTGACATGTCAGGAGTAATAGGTCACCTAAGAGAAGGACGGATGGGAGTATGGCTAGGGTCAAAAAGCTAGGGTTGTTGGAGTGCTGTGTCTCTTAGTTGATTAAAATCTTTGATCTGAGGTATTATGGAACATGATTCTCTTATAAAAGTGCTACATGACTCAAAAAAGTCAGTAGGTACTTAATACAAAGGGTTGTTTTTTGGGGGAAAAAAAAAAATTCGTGGTTAATTTTATTGCATACTACTGTTTTATAGATTTTACCTAATCAAATCAATCGAACCCCATATCCAATACAACAAACGCTGCAAATTATTTCACAAAGGTTTATTATTTTTTCAATTGAGTATGATCGTAGTTTTAGTTGGCTAGCGTACGTCATAAGGCCCGTCCAGACTCCTCGGCGTGTCCTACTTCGAGTTGCCACAACCTATACTTCTATAATTATATACGCATGTTTATATTTCTCGATTTGAGCTCCTATCTATTCAAATAGTTATTGCGTTAATAATATCATTATCTAAGTACGTACGAAAAGTCGAGAGGATATGTTATTAAATATGCGTAGGAAAAGCTTTGGTATTAACACACAAATATGACCTTGAAAAAAACATATTCATGCCTCGAACGAACGCCGGCGCCGTACCCACCACAAGCCGCGGCGCCGGCGCCTCCTCTCACTCCACACACCCCCCCCCCCCTCTCCACCCACCGTGACCCCCTGCCAAGCGTGCCAGGCGTGCTCGCGTCGAAAAAGACACGTTTTTGCCCGTTTTTGGCCCATAGCATCTATGCGAGTAAAGCGATCGGGATGGTTAAACGTTAGGACCAACTAGACCCCAAATAGAGTCTATGTGCGAAAGAACGGGTTTTTTAAGTCAATTCTTAGGCCTTTTATGGCCCGGACTCTACGTACCTTGAAACGTAAAGTGACAAAGTTTGAGGGGGGGTTATAAAATTTTTTTGCTACACGATCACATAGGCTTATTATTGGAAATAATAAACCAAAAGGAATGCTAGAATTTACACAAGTTTTTATGGTGTTGGTAGTGCTGAGACAGGAGTGCACTAGAATGTATGTTGTAGAATAATCATGAGTACCAACCTTAGAAACAATTTTTTTTTCATTTCCCTGGTTCATTATCTCCTATGACTTGACCAAATATGTCGAACGTTGTGTGAGAGTATAACTCTGAAATAATCACTCCTGTTAACCTTTGTTAAATACAATTTTGAGAAGTAGGTTCAAGACTAAATTTCCAGTAAACTGAAATGAATATTGATTTATTGAAAAGAAAGGGAAACTTACTTAAATAAATTAATAAATTAAATGAATAAAAATTGATGAAATCTACATTTATTGACAGTTGTTACTGCCATAAGGGTGGCTTCTTAAATACAACTGAAAAACGTGGTAGGAGGGTTCACACACGTTTAATTAATTATAGCGAATTTTCGTTTAAAAAAATTATTATGCTATGGTTTTGAAATGCTAGTAAATGGAATTTCTTAAACCAATTGATCCGATCCCCCCCAATACACACTCAAGAACTGAATTTCACACTTAGTAAGTGAAACACTCCACACACTTGCTTGTGTTAGTGAGGGACTTATTAAAATGATTATTTATCAAGTCGGAAGACTTGAGTAAGATGAAGTCAATTATCTGGATGGAAGGGTTTGCAAGTCAAATGTTGCTCATGTAGTCTAAATATTTAGCATTTCCAAGTTCGATTGATTTTCCAAGTCTTAATTCAAGCATTTCCAAATCTAATTCACCTTTTACCAAATCAAATTCGACGTTTTCCAAGTAAAATTATTTTCCCAAATTAAACCTTTTCCAAGTCAGATTCAACCTTCTCTTAACCTAATTCAAACTGGGCATTAAAATATAAATAAGTGCAGGTAGGTTATGTATGATATCCTATACCGAAAAAGGCGTGGGCAGAAGTGATGCCCTTGTAGTAGCGAAGGATCTGTTTTTACAAGAGTTTGCGGCGATTGCGAAAAAAGCAACCCACCGTTTATGAAGCCTAACAACCAAACGTTTTGTTATTGTTGACTAGTGATACGCAGTCTGCCTAGCTATTCGGGGATATACCACGTAACAAATTTAATATTCAGCGGTAACAGAAGCGAAAGGAGAATCTAGCCAGGGCTCTAGATCTATAAGACAGAGCCCCCCCCTTCCGAGTTTAGATATCTAGTGATACCAACTTTGAAATGAACCATCCTTAACCATCAACCATTGCTACGTATATTTAGGCTTGTTTATTTGATGACGTTTTTCTATTAATTAGGAAGATCAAGTTTCAAGATGGCAGCTATGTTGAATTGTGTTTTGAAGGTGGAGCTTTCTGAGTGCAAGGAAATTGTTAAGTATTAATTTTATGCCGAAAAAACGTATTCTGAATTATAATCTCCTATTCATTTACAGGTTTTAAATTTATAGTTTTTAATATTTTTTTTTTTTAATAGCAAATTTCAATGAATTTTAAGTACATTTTTGTACATTAATTTTTGAATCTTCTATTTTATTGTTAATAAACTTGATTTGTGCAATACTCTGCCAAAAATTAATGTTTACATAAGAATTAATTTTAAGTTTAAGTATTATTTATTTTAATTAAGTAATTAATTAATTTTTTTGTAATTATATTATCCCTGCGCGCGCGCGCACACACACACGCAAATATATATATATATATATATATATATATATATATATATATATATATATATCAACAGTATATACATACATACACGTATATAAGCGTTAAACTCTAGGATTCGTTTAAGAATGCCTCAATAAGGATTTAGGTTTAGTACCAGAGGTTTATTTTATTTGAGTTTCTCAGCTACAAAACTATTGATTCATTATATATTTTTGTAAATGTTGTGGGGGCACATGCCCTCTAGCGCGACGACTATGGTCATTGACTCTCCTCGATGCGGACGTTGTCTAACGCCGTGTTAAATTGGGCGTTTCGAATCATCACCGAAATTGCAGGTTGGAGCGAAGCGCATCCAAAACCATCGTCGGCGCCATACGAGATGGGCTTAAGAGAAAGCCGTGAATCCTCAGCTTCCGTAGACCATCGGTGCACTCGTGTTATGCACCAATGAGCCATCTTAGTAGCTGTAACAGGATCGGTTCCGACCCAAAGATTGAAACAAAACGCTAAAAAACAGATCCGGCAAAGATAAGTTCGTCACTATCTGAAGGTTTGTCGTGTTCAGGAAATAAGGAACTTGAAGGAACTCCACTCTGACGATGACGTAGAGATGTTATCGTTATTGTTTCAACAATTTCTATCACGATCTTAATTTCCCCTAATATGCCAACTTTGATTGCAGAAGGTGAACCAACAATTTTATGGTGAGAATAATCGTTGTAATAAATAATCTGATATTTGAACGAAAATGTTGGGTTTCCAGCATTATTAGCAGTTTTATCAATTTTTTAGCCCATAAAAATTGAATTCAAGTACATTTTTCAGCAAAATTTCATCCACAAAGTTTTCAATGATCTAGTTTTTAGCTGATCAACTTTTTTTACCCAATACTTACAAGCAGTTACAGTCCGTAAGTCAAATATAGGTCAAGTATACTATAGGTCAAATTCCAAAAGTAAATGTGCTGAAAAAATTACTATAAGTGGAGAAAAGACTGAAATATATTATATGAGATGCGAGCATTCAGACCATTAATTAATCTAAGCAAAAAATCGTCTTTGTAAAATCTCATGGCGACTGCAGCGCTGGGAATGCCACGCAGTGGGTTGTCGAACTAAAGAGGAAGTCAAGAGTCTCGACTCGACTTGATTGTTCGAGAACGTCACATCCTCGACATTCGTGGGGCTCGCGCTAAGAGCGGTTTTTCTGGCACGAGTCGAAGGGAGACGAGCTTCCCAGAACACATTTGACACATTTGGAGAAACAGATTAAGTAGTTCCAAATCGAAATACACAATTCTATTATAACTAATGAATGTCTCGACGAAATCCATGGGTAGGGAAACACTAAGGGGGGGTAAGTTTTCGGTCATTGTGGAGGTCAGCATTCTTTTTCTGATCGACTTGTCTAGAGCTTATAAGTAACTAACTGCGATGTTACTTTTATTTTTTAATTTAATTGAATTATTATAGTATGTTTGGAAGTGATGTGATCTTTGTTTTTTCGTTCCTTTGTCGTATTTTTTCCTAATGTTTTACCATGTGTGTCTTGTAATAATTTAATTGAAAAGAATTAGTTTAATTGAATGTTGGATTTCAGAGGACTTATGTCCTTAGGCGTTCAGCACAGATTTTTGTTTGGTGCGTTCAAGTTTGGATATACTGTTAACCAGAGAGGGTTATCTCATAAGAATATTATTTATTACAGACCTTCACCTACCACCCTGAATGCTGGATAGGTTTATTATTATTATTATTATTTTTTTTTTTTACGTTTATTTGGGCTTTCTTCCGCAAGAAATCCGTCGCGGCGAGGGCGGATAGTGGAGCGGGACTTCTATCCTTTTATCTATTGTCTCTTCGAGGTCTGGATGTTAATGTTGGTTCTATTACTTTTTTGTTTACAATACTTGAAATATACCTAATGTGAATTTTATTAAATAGTTGATTTAAAATTAAAGACTGTTCCATCGCATATGGATTTCAATCGTTTATTCCGTTATATTACTTTTATGCTACCATTCATTGCCATGTTTTCCATTTTATTCATTACTACGTTTATTCTTTATTTTTACCACCATTACAAAGTAATGGATGTATTTTTTAGAATAAACCCTTTTGAATTGAATTGGTGGAAAAGCGAAGATGGTGGGTGCGCTTCCATGATCATCCTCCTCCCCTAGCACAAAAAATCACACCCCCACACTCGTAGGAAATCGTCGATACTGCACAAATGTAGGAAGAATGCCGTCACAACCTCGAGGACCTGCAGGGGCCTATTTCATAAAACAACAAGTTAAAGTGTACAATTTAACAAGTACAGGTACTTGTAATGCACGGTAAACTAGAACAAGTGTTACACCAAAACAATGACTTCAAGTGTAGAAGAGTTACACTTGTAGAAGCTTAGTTTACAAGTGTAGCAGAAAAGAAAAATGACGTGCGGGGACAGACGAAATGAAAAACGTCAAGCGGGATGTCGAAATTGAAGTTTCGTAAGCGAATCATAATATTAAAACGGTGTTAAGTACACGATAGGATGTTCATCGTACATGACAAGGTGTAATGATTGGAAGAAAATCAAATTATAAACTAGAAAGTGGAGAAAGAGTGTACTTATTTGATTTTAACTTATTCTGATGGCTGGAATAATCGGATTTTTCTCCTTCATTCAGCGGAAATGATTGATCAGTTCATAAAGTCTTGATGCTGCTGGGTTAGAACACCGAAAAATTGTCAACTCACAATGCTGGAAATATCAAGTTTACAGGTGAACAAAGTCCAGCTGAATATCACTTGCTTCTATCAGCTGCTTTTAGCGAATTTTCTTAGAAAATGAAGCTATTGCAATGGCTCCAAAAATTTTAAAATGGAAATTTTCAAAAAATTTCTTCATCGAAATCTGTTTTGAGGCATTCTGAAATTATTCCTGGATTTTAACGCTTTTATATAAGTATATATAAGTATGTGTCATTCCAGACGATAACTCTCGATAGAATTGAGATAAAAACTTCGTTCTTTCGCCAAAAAATCAAGCATTTCAAAAGAAAGAATGAGTTCGTTGGACAACACTTTTTGAGCACATTAAATAAATTGGCCAAATTTCAAAAAAATGTACTTACCAAATCACTAAAAAAGGCAAAAAACCGCTAAAAATTAACAAGTTTCTATTTTTCTTAGCAGAATGCTACTCGAAAAAAATTAATCGAACATGAACTAGGACATTTAAAAATTTAAGCTAGAAATCGATAGGAACACTTGAACAAATTGCAAAAATCCACAAAATTGTTTGTTCATTGGAATATTACTGACAAAAAGTTAGTTTGCTATAAAATGTATACTAAAATTTTTATTTGTCCCCAAAGTGCTCAAATTTCAACAGAATTTAACATAAATGTAATACGACCATTCATGAAAATTCGCTCATACGATCATGCTGCATGACTGGAACTTTTGTAACATCCTCTTGCCCTAGTGTCGTTGTAAGTCCGATCGTGGGAATTTTTCTGTTACACCCAGATGTCGTCCTGTTGAAAAACCGTCAAGCATATCCCCAGATGCTGCGTATTCAAGAATCGAGAAGGAGGAACCACTCGTATCCATCACAACTCAAGGGGCAAGAGGCCCTAGCGAGACCCGAATGGCTGAGTTATTTGTAGTTTTTTCATCTGATAGTTTATGTTGGAATTTTTGATAGAATGCAAGTATCATGAATTAAATTAACAAGCAATAATAAAATGACATCATTTTCTGTTGCCGGAAATAATTACCTACTTAGTGCGAAATTGTACATACGTAAGAGAGTTCGTACAGAAGAAGATTGTTTTTGGGTCTGGTACTTAAATTATGAAGGGACATGGTTATTTCCAAGAAATTGCTTCACTCTTTTAAACATGCCAATATGGAGCTTGAGTTATTTTGGCTAATTTCCCCAGTTTCGGCATACCTCTGTCTTTTTCTTTGAACTTTATACTTACCGTTCGTATTTGAGAAAATAAAAAGTAATGATTATGAGATCATAATATTTGTATTATTACGTTAGAACAGTGGTCACCAATTAAGTTTCATGAAGGTCCGTTTCAAAGTCTTGCCGAGCTTCCGCGGTCCATTCAGGGGAAACCACTGGGGGGGGGGGGGGGGGGGGGGGGGGCACCCCGATTTTTTTTTGAAAAATTAACAGTTATATATTTATATTTTATGTTAGGGGCCTATATATTTTGCAATTGAAAATTGAAGTACTAATATAAATTAAATTAAACGTTTTACTAGTCATAAAATAATTGGGTAAAATAACGCAACAATATTAAATCAATAGCCTACTTTTTATTGAGAGTTGTATAATAAGAAATAAAGTACATATAAGTTATATAATTTGGTTACACTGCTGGTGTTTATTTATTGATTCGGTTGTTTTTTAATAATTCGATTTCATTTAGATGGTTTCTTATGGGTTTTTTGTTTTAGGATTTATTTTAAGTATTTTTTTCGTTTCGAGGTCCGCACAAAACTAGCCGGCGGTCCGGATCCGGCCCGCGGTCCGCCATTTGGTGACCACTGCGTTAGAATAATGATGATATCTGGGATGAACGATTGGAGGATTTATCTTCGGTTCTTTTACCTTATTATTTATTATGTTTGAAATTTATTTTGATTACACACAAGTATTATGAATAAAAAATGAAGTATTTTTGCTAATTCGCCCATTCCTCTCCAACGATGTTATGTCATTAGAACATTATTGAGTCCACATTCGGCAAAATGATAAATAATGATCATTATAGGTTATAGGGCCATCCCCTTGCAGGCTTCGCCTGCCAACCACCGCCATTACGGCCTGACAGGACGACCATTGCGCTCTGACGCCTATCAGTATCCTGTATCCAATAATACTGTTGATGATAATCTAATTTACACGGCCCACTCCATTAGTGATATATATACTACTGCCCACCTCCTTGGCGAATTTATGCTGCCCACTCCATTAGTGATTTTTATACTGCCCACTCCATTAGTGACATTTATACTTCTGCCCACCCTATTACAGATTTACTGTTAGAGATATACTATTAGAGATATACATACTACTGGTGATTTAAACTACTGTCCACCTCCTTGGCGAGATTTATACTTCCCACCTCCTTGTCATATTTATACTGTCCACCTCCTTGACGACAGGCTTCGCCTGCCAACCACCGCCATTACGGCCTGACAGGACGACCATTGCGCTCTGACGCCAATCAGTATCCAATAATACTGTTGATGATAATCTAATTTATGCTGCCCACTCCATTAGTGATTTTTATACTGCCCACTCTATTAGTGACATTTATACCTACTACTGCCCACCCTATTGGAGATATACATACTACTGGTGATTTATACTACTGTCCACCTCCTTGGCGAGATTTATACTGCCCACCTCCTTGTCATATTTATACTGTCCACCTCCTTGACGAGATTTATTCTGACAGAGCGCTCAAGACCGGAACCGCCCTCACCTTGGTTTGTAGTAGGAGGCGGACGGAGAAGTTCGCAAAAATCCCTCTCTTCAAACGAAGAGGGCTGCCCTTCGTTTTTTCTTTTAAATATATATCTAACCACGGTTTTTGACACACTTTCGCAAATTAAACGAATATGGTTCAACTTTTTGGAAAACTAAGGTTTTACACATTAGTCAGGAGATCCAGAGCTTGAATTTGAATAACAAGATGTCAGGGTCCTGTTGAGTAAATAGGCGATCTTTTTGATCCTCATCATTCTCGTTGTGCAGTTTTATTATAAATAATCAATTACTACGTTGAAATGATGAGGATATGAGGGTCCCCTGGGATGAACGATTGAACGTTTTGATGATATACCTACAAGTAGATGTTATATATTGATTATTGTACAAATATATTAATATGCAGTGTTTTGCAAATAGAAAACGATGCAATGAAATATTGTCATTGTCTAATGACGGGAATGTTGATTACGTTCAAAAGTACGGACAAAATGAAAGGACTTGGGTCAGGTGTAGGGAAATTGTACGTTATTTTCAATTAATTATTGCTTCACTCTGCAAAAACATTAAAATTAAGATCTAGAGCTATTTTTGTATTCCCCCAATCATTACAAAATTTATGTTTGGATTTGAACATTACAGAGTTGATTTTGAGAAATAATGATGATAAAATCATAATAAATGAAATGTTACGTTGAAATAATGATGATATCATTGATGAACTATTGATCGATTTGATCTACAGTTTTTGTGTCAGAATTTATATTGTTGGAAATTTTGATAATATACAAGCATTATAAATTTAAAAAATGCTGGACTATGTACACATGCAGCGTTTTTGCAAATAAAAAATGATAGAATGAAGTGATATCATTATATAATGCCGAGAGTGTTAATTTCGTACCAAAGTACGTACAAGGGGTCGTACATAATTATTATTCTTGGGTCTGGTACTAACATTGTGTCGGTGAATTGCACATTATTTTCAAGTACCTGCTTCACTCTTCAAAAACGCGCAATTTAAAAGCTAAAGTTATTTTATGTGAATTCGCCCAGTCTTTTGCCGAAGCATGATCTATCTTTTGGATTGAATATTACAGAGATGACATTCGAGAAAATGAGAAATAACGATGATCAGATCACGATAAATGAAATATTAGTTGGAATAATGATGATATTGATGATAGTTCAGGGTTGAACGATTAATCGATTTGATCTCCAGATTTTGTATCAAGTCACATGACTTATTTAATGCATAACTATATAAATAAGCCGCGCTAATTTATATAAATATATATATGTATTTAAAAAAAAAAAATAAATAAATAAATGAAAACTAATAATAATAATATGCCTTTTTCACGGTTAATTTCTGGATATGGTAATTTCGTACTAAAATACGTACAAGGGGTTGTACAGAAAGTAATTGTTCATGGTTCTGGTACTGTCCAGTGTAGAGAAATAGTTCGTTATTTTCATGTAATTGATTCACTCTTTTTTAAAACGAGCAAATTTAGGGCTAAAGTTATTTTTGCAAATTAGCCTAATCTTCAAAAAAGTTCATATTTTGCTTTGAAAGTTGATATTTTAGAAACTGAGACGTATGGTGATGATATCGGGGATGAACGATTAATCGATTTGATCTCCAGTTTTTGTATAATGCATTATGAAATAATTACGCAACGCTATATAAACATATGCATCGTTTGCGTGGAGGGAGGGGGGGGGGGGGGGGGGGGTGTTGAATGAAATGATATTGTTGTCAATTTCCAGAACAGGTAATTTTTTTTAATAAAGATACGTACAAGGGGTCGTACAAAAGCAATATTGTTCTTGGTTGCAGTAATACTATGTGTCGGGGAAATATTTCGTTATTTTCAAGTGACTGTTTCACTCTCTGAAAACACGCTAATTGAAATTGAGGCAATTTTTGTGAATTCGCCCACTATCCTCGGCACAGCTAACACTTTAACCATATAGAGTAGATATTTAATAAATTGAGATATGATTATGATGAGATCTTAACGTTGAAATAATGGTGATGTCAGGGATGATTATCTGCATTGAACATTACAGAGATGATATTCGAGAAAATGAGAAATAACGATGATGAAATCACGATAAATTAAATATTACGTTGGAATAATGATGATAGTTCACGGTTGAACGATTAATCGATTTGATCTCCAGATTTTGTATCAAGTCACATGACTTATTTAATGCATAACTATATAAATAAGCCGCGCTATTATTGAAAAAAATAAAAAATAATAATGATAAAAATAAATAAAAAAATAAATGAATAAATGAAAATGAATGAATAATAATATGCCTATTTCATTGTATATTTCTGGATATGGTAATTTCGTACTAAAATACGTACAAGGGATGTACAGAAAGTAAATTGTTCATGGTTCTGGTGCTAACCAGTGTAGGGAAATGGTCATGGTTCTGGTAATTACGCAGCGCATATATAAACATATGCATCGTTTGCGTGGTGGTTGGGGGGGGGGGGGGGGGATGAAATAATATTTTTGTCAATTTCCAGAACAGGAATTTTTTAAAATAACAATACGTACAAGGGGTCGTACAAAAGCAATGTTGTTCTTGGTTGCAGCACTAATATTATGTGTCGGGAAATAGTTCGTTATTTTTAAGTAACGCTTCACTCTTTGAAAACGCGTAAATTAAGGCAAGCAATTTTCGTAAATTTGCCCAATCCTCGGCATATGTAACACTTGAATCAATTAATGCAGAACTATATTAATACGCAGCGGTTTGGGTGAATGTGGTGTGGCGGTGAGGGGGGGGGGGGGGTAATTTTATACAAAAGTACGTGCAAATGAAGGATTGTTCTTACGTCTGGTACTAAAATTATGTGTAGGGAAATCCTACGTCATTTTCATGTAATTGCTTCACTTTCTGTGCGTTCATACGGGCGATGTGTGAGCTAGATTGTTGACGTGAACAATTGGCCGATTCCTGCATACCTTCTATTTAAGGTTTGAACATTATAGGGATGATGATTGTGAAAATGAGAAATGACGGTGAAGAGACGACAATCAATAACTTATTACTTTGACATAATGGTGATATTTGACTTACTGATGTCTTCTCATATATTTGAACGTAGATACAGGGGAGTTTTTGTATTTCTCGTATTGGTATTTCTCGTAAACACGAAAACAAGCTGTTAGAGCGAGCTCGATGAATGCTAACCTTGTCGCATTGATTTCTCGTCGCTTTTTCGTACGCCCGAGGGAAAGAGAACTCTTATTGAGACGTTAACGTGACTCTTGTAGTGAATCACTGTTCAAAACTCAATTGTCACAGTATACAATTTCCAAAATATAACATGAAGTAAGAAACAACGACCACTTACCTCTACATCATATAAAAAAGATTCAGCCGTGAAGAACACGAATCTTTAAAACGTGTGAAATGAACCTTGAAACGAAATCTTGAGAATGAAAAAGCTGAAATCTTCGATAAAACGAAAATAAGAACAAATACCGCTAATGATGACGCTTCTGGTTGAGGTGCAATAATACTAAAGAAATACAAACCGTTGAACCAACTACGAATGACGGCACAGTGAAAAGTCAGGCGATTTTGTCGGGTGTGTGTTACTTACTGTCCATGCCAACTACATGAGAGTTGCTAAAGTTATTCTTGTGTGTTATAAAAGTCAAGTTGTCGTCTCGTAGTTACGATTGCTGAGCACGAGTAAAGCCGACTCTTCCCGCTCCGAAAAAGCGTTTCCACGTTACAAATACATCTTGGAAAGGCCATTTTTGTATACGAGAAAATGAATACGAGAAGTACAAAAAACTGTACTCACTAATTACTACTCACTATGCTATAATTAGATAAGAATCTTGCCGTGATTGCCATGATCTAACTGTATTTTAAATTTTCTTCTTCTTCTTTTTCAGGTTAATATTGGTCCTTTTCTTGGAGCTGTTGAGCTTTATAGTAAGTGAGTCATTATCTCAAGGTTGGAAAATCTCGCGCTAATTCCATTGAAGAGCGCCATAAGATCGCAATCTGAACGCAAGTTAATTTTACGCATGGAAAGATCGAACTAACCTATAACAACAACAACGTTGTCTTCTAGGAATATGCGACCTTTATTTTTTAGACAGTCCTTCGTACGCTTAATCGCCGTCAGGACTTTGTGCGCAAGCGCAAATCTGAATCGTATGGTACGATGGAGCAAAACGTTATTTGTGAAAATCGAGCTAGTATGCATGGAAGTATCTTGTGTAAGGGTAAGGATACTTTTTATTGACCACAGAAAAAAATAACGCAAGACAATATTTATCACTTTGGTAGTAGAAGGCGGGCGGAGAAAGTCGCGGAAATCCCTCTCTCCAAACGAAGAGGGGGGTTTTTTTTCTTAAATAAATATAACCACGTTTTTTGACAGACTTTCGAATATGGTTCACTATGGTTCGAATATGGTTCACACACTAATCGAATATGGTTCAAAATTTGGAAATTTTGGATTTTGGAAAAAGTTTTACACATTTGTCAGGAGATCCAGAGCTTGAATTAAAGTATCAATATGTCAGGGCTCTGTTTAGTCGAAATGGGCAATCTTTTCGATCCTAATAATTCTCGTTTTTTAGTTTTATTATATAGAATTAATTACTTCGTTGAAATAGTGATGATATCTGGGATGAACGATTGAACGTTTTGATGATATTCACGTAGATGTTATGTATTAATTGTTGTACAAATATATTGATATGCAGTGTTTTGCAAATAGAAAACGATGGAATGAAATGCTGTCATTGTCTTATGCCGGAAATGTTTATTACGTTCAAAAGTACGTACAAAATGAAATGACTTAGGTCAGGTGTAGGGAAATTGTACGTTATTCTCAAGTAATTGCTTCACTCTGCAAAAACATTAAAATGGAGATCTAGAGTTATTTTTGTTTTCCCCCTATCATTACAATTTCTAACAAAATCTGGAATTTCAAAAAGATTTTCAGCAAAATACACACCATAACAAAACGGGCGTGCAGAACGGAAGAACAGCAGGACGTTTGTGAAAACGGATGCATGATGATTCAGGCCAAATGATCCTCTAAATTCTGGGCGGAGGCAGTAAATACGGCTAATCATTTGAGAAACAGATGCCCATCCAGAAGTATTGGAGGAGAATACCCCTAACGAAAGATGGACAGGTAGTATCGTATTTTAAAATATTTGGCTGCAGAGCTTACGTTTTGGATAAGAAACCAACAAAAGGAAAATTTGATCCTCGTAGTAGAGAATGTCTATTAATCGGGTACTCAGAACAATCGAAAGCCTACAGAGTTTCAAATCGAGTTTCGTTCAAATCGAGTATCTTGGTTACGATACATACCTCCAGTAACAGCCCCACTTCCATAGATGTAATTAGGTTCCTTCTATTTGGTGAAGAATGAAAGAAAAGTTGAAGTGTCAAGAGATGTAAAGTTTGTTGAGGAATATGGAAATGATGGAAAATATGAAGATTTTATGAATTTTGAAAATCAAATAAAACCTGAAGAAATTGAAATGAATATTTTGTCTCAGAACAGAAGTGAAAACAGAAAATTTCAACGAAATGTAAGAGAAATAGAATCGGGTAATCACGAATCGGAAGAAAATAACGAAAATTATAAGGATGAAGAACATCAAACATCAAATATGAAAACTATTACCTGCCAACCAGGACCTTTCGTTCAAATCGAGTATCTTGGTTACGATACATACCTCCAGTAACAGCCCCACTTCCATAGATGTAATTAGGTTCCTTCTATTTTGGTGGGTACAACAGTACGATGGAGAATAATAAATTAGTTAATGACATTGGAATTTGTTCAAGACGACTTGAACATCATGAACTATCTTGACTAGGATGGCTTGGTGAAATTGTAACTTTTCCACCCTTCCCCTTTCTCTTCAATTTTTTCAACTTTCTTCACCTCTCTAGTAATCGCATCTGTTCGGCTATCACGTCACCATCTTCAGAGGAAGACTCAGAAGAAGCGACTAGATTCTGTGGCGTAGTCGAGAGACGTTTTATCGAAACAATGAGCAGATGAATCTTAAATTTCACTGGACTCATGATGAATAATGTCGTCACTCTTTCTTTCTTCATTATGTTAGATCCAAAAAGGACGTTTGCTTGATTTCATTATTTTGTAGAAGAAATCAATCTTCTTTCATCTTCTCTCCTGACTGATAGTCATTTGAGGTGGCCGGATTCATTCTGTCTGCTGCTGTCTTCTTGAAATGCTCCTCAGGAGACATATTAGCATTGAAATGTGGACTGCTTTTCGCTGTCGCTTGCTCTTTCCCCTTTTTCATTTTTAGTGTTTTTCTTCTTGGATTTGTCTTTGTCTTTGACATCATTCTCTTTCATGTTCTTGGTATCTTTATTGAGTTTCCCTGTCTTAGGATTTCCATTTTTTCTCTATGAACTGCGGGCTGTCTGAAACAGACATTCCTTGGAATAGAGAGCTGAATTCAGCTCTGGAAGGTCGGTTGAAACCGAACGCAATCGAGTTCTGTACGCGGTAGAAATGGCACATGGATTTGTCAAACTCAGAGCAGACCCCCACTTCGAAGATAGGAGGTGATCATAATATCCGTAGATCACCGAAACCAGACATCCATGTCTTAGCTCCTGTGTGTACATTTCGTGCCCCTCTGATAGGAATATGAATCCATACTGTTTGCTTTTGTCGGCGATTGCGTCGGCATAGTATAGCCCGATCTGCCCGGATAGTAGACATACTGAGTAAAAACTAAACTATTTAGTGAGCGTAGTTTCGTAAGAATACCAATTAAAATGAAACGCAAATCTCATAAGAAAAGTGCGCAGTCCTATCACACAAAGGTATTTCATATATCGTCGCTTCTCACGCAACATGACCAATCTTAAATTTCCTCACTCAACAGGAGAGCTAAAAAACTACTTTTTAATCACAAAAGTGCATCAACCCATCAAGTAAACTTTGTATACAATTCGAATTAACATTTTTAAACTGCAAACGATACACACTTACAGTTGAAAAAAAAAAAAAAAAAACCAGATAGGTCATGTTGGCACAAAGTTCCTTTTGATAAGACATGTTGTCAGCATTATTTTATGATTAAAAACCAGCGAAACAAATTGCTTAAATTGAATTCGTGTTGACAAACTCACTAGGGGTCGATCATCCATTGAAGTGGAGAAAGGAATAATAAATCAGTCAAGCACATTCTTATAAAAATGTTTATATTGAAATAGAAAAATTACGTAAAATATTGAATTAAGTAGGTAACAATGTCACAATAAATTAGACTTTAAAATTGCATACATTCAGTCTCAAAATTACAAATCTCATGATTTAAGAAAAAATTTAAGGCACAGAAACACAGCTCTCAATACAAGTTCCTCAGTAAGTAAACTTAAATAATAGTATCACAAGAACCTGAATAATAAAGTTTGTCTTGGACAATAAAAAAAGTTGTTAATCACACTTTCATGTAGAGATCATACATTATTTTTTCAGTTCTGAATTAACTAGACGGCATTCACAGTTCTTCATCTCTTTTGCGTTTTACTCCTTGCTTACGTTTCTCATCCCTTATGCTAGTACCCTTGTGGGGGAGCAAATCATAAAAATATTGACAGTCAAGTGGTATAAATTTTTTCAGTGACTGGAGATCATATTTATCTAGTGTTATGGGCCTCCTTTCTTTGTAAAGTTTGGGAAATTCTTTGATTCTCTCTGGATTGGGTCTCCTGGGAAGATCTTTCAGGTCTCCATCAAAGTCCATCTTGTACTTTATTATACCTGTCGGTTCATACTGTAGCCAACTATTGGGTTATTTCTGCAGATATGTATAGCGTCTAGAATTGATCTACGAAACATATTATAGAAAGTCTTTACCTTAGTATTCCGGATTGATTACAGTCCTTATATAGCGAAACTTCTTATGTGAATATCTAATCTCGAGAGTGATAATTCAGTACGGAGCAGCAAAACGAGTGCATTCTTAAAAAGCAGAGGGCAACCATTCTAAAAAAACATATGGGAAGGACGGAAGAAACAATATGCAACCATTCAGTGGTTATATGTGACTGGGGTGCCTCCTTGTCTTGCGGTCTTCTTTGGTAACCCGGATTCAATCGCCAATGGGTAGATGGGCATGTACGAACCAGATTATGAATATTAATTAAGGTTTTAATCATGAGAGATGTAGTGGTAACCCTTCTAACATGTTTCTAACATCTTTATCTAGTGTTATGGGCCTCCTTTCTTTGTAAAGTTTGGGAAATTCGTTGATTCTCACTGGATTGGGTCTCCTGGGAAGATCTTTCAGGTCTCCATCAAAGTCCATCTTGTACTTTATTATACCTGTCGGTTCATACTGTAGCCAACGAATGTCAGTTACGGCAGGATCGTCCTTCCTGTTTCCTGGGCGGATTGAAGGATAGATCATGCTTCCCGAATTCCCAGAATTATTGAAAAAATCGTGATTCAAGTAAACTGCTCGATATGGGAAGGGTTTTTTTCTGGCTGCTAATGAGAGCTGTAAGTACTGACTTGGAATGTTGATTTCAGATGGCTCAATCTGACCTTCAATGTGACTATGTGCACTGTCTACCTCCATTTTGTGTTTGCCCCTTTTCAAGATATTTGTGTGCTATAGTGATGCTATGTTTAATGCTAAGGTGCAGCAAGGCATTTGAGAGGACACAGCCACGGTTTTGAAAAGTAAAACCATCCGAAAAAATCGCAACATTTTTTTAATTTTCTCTCTGCAGCTCTTCCACATAATCTATGAGATATGAGGCAAAAGTGGAGGCTTCCAGAGATGCGCCTGTTTTATCCCACCAATAGCATTTAACTTTGCTCCAACTTCACTTAAACAATCAAACTTCAGCAGCATACTTTATCATACATATTATTTCATACGTAGGTATGTGCATGACAAAAAATATCAAAAGTGGTGGTTAAACTATTCAAATAGTATCAAAACGCTACAACCTGATACAATGTGACATGGATATGTCTTTGGCCCCACAGATTACAACATCGCCTAGTCGTAAACCATAATTATT
This sequence comes from Adelphocoris suturalis, assembly GCA_030762985.1. Taxonomy (NCBI): domain Eukaryota; kingdom Metazoa; phylum Arthropoda; class Insecta; order Hemiptera; family Miridae; genus Adelphocoris; species Adelphocoris suturalis. The sequence goes on from CM061042.1 coordinate 32,774,795, forward strand.
TGAGAAGAATTCTTAAGTTAGCCAGCTAACTTTCTGTCGGACAAAAATTTGTTATCACCTTCGGAGCTAAGGCCATATGTGTCTGTTATCGTCTGGAATGACCCACACAGATATCAACCAAATTTATAAGTTCTAGTCATGCCGAATCAATTGTTATTTTATTTGTTCGAATTAACGAATTAGTAGGTACGTGATCAAACCTTTCATTACAGGATATTGTCATTTGGTAACACTGGTTATCATTGCAGAGCTTATGAGTTGGATAAGTAATAATCTTCAGTGACATCATTGGGTAGGTGTTCCTCAATGTTACTATTCTTGGCCTTACTGATTAACGAAAAATTATGTTGTGCATTAGATTCCTTCATCACCATTTCAGGGGTCAAACTACTCAAATAATTTGAATCTGTTTAATTTGCCTCATCAGCAGTTATGGGATTATTATCAAACATGCATAGACCTTTTTGTAGACATTTCGTAAATAAATTATATTTTGGTTAGTATGTGTGCAAACATTTCTACAAATTATGCTCTAAATGGCCAAAAAATAAGTTTTTGTAAGTGTGTAACTTTTTTCTCCAAATTTCTCTACCCTCCCACTAGAATAGAATTGCTTCAAAGAACAACGTGTACAGAGTAGGGAATCATTAAAACCTACGCCGCCAGGTCCTTTTTCGCGCGATAAGTGTTGATTTTTTCCAGGAAAATGTTCTTTTCGAAAAAAGACCACGAGCAGATCACATTCACACATTCATCTCATATTTCATATAATAGAGGTGTTAACAGACGGTGCAACTAACGAAAAACTTAACTAAACTAACTAAATGAAACTTCTCAAAGGGAGTTATTAATGATCTAAGTATTCATACCTAAACTCAAATTTCAGACAAAAAATACTTGAACGCGCCAGAAACAGAACAAAATATCCGTTAGTAGAATATACTATTGTAGAATATACTGGACGGATGGAACTGATGATTCTGTGATTAGAGCGAACAAGCGCCGACAGCGCTATTATAATTTTCATAAATTAATTATTATTCAATATTATAATTATAATTATCATTTTTTATTAAATAATAATTGTATCATTTTGAAATTTGAACTTAGATGAATTAAAATTCATTATTAGGTATGTGTATTGTAGTTCATTATTCCTGCATCATACCACAGACCCCCCGGTAGTGCCCCCCCCCCCCCCACTCCCTAATGTAAATCCTGGATCCGCCTCTGACTGTAGCCAAGTGTTTCCGCGTAGAAGGATTATCGAAATCTCTATCTCTATCTATACTATTAATAAGAATGAAACTCCGTCTGTCTGTTTGTTTGTCGTGTCTATGTGAAGCGAGCGAAGCGAGCGATTTAACGGGGGGTCCGGGGGGCTTGCCCCCCGGCTGGACGTGGAGGCGAGCGTAGCGAGCCGGAGCGGCTAGTAAGAAATAATAAACCTTTATACAACAATTGGCAGCGTTTGTGCCAGTACCTACCGATCATATTCAAATTAATGTTCTTTTCTACTGTGGTTTCTCTGATCTTGTAGAAACAACATTAAAACCATTGTTGTGAATCTTCAACTTTACCCCTAGTCACCTTCTTCTACTCTACCTTCCATAATTGTTATTATACGCTGTTGAATGTATTTGTATTTAGTGGATAGAATATAGGAATAGCACACATAACATAAAACACGTCAATAACAATAACTATGACGCCATAATATACAGCTGGAAATATTTGAATTAAAATTTCTAGTACGAATCGGTCAATATCAATTACAGCTAATTAGTTAAACATGCACTACAGTACAGGACAAAATATCTAAAATATTTAAGGTACTTATTTGTTGTGTGCGCGAACTTGATTTGCAGATTTACCTTCTGACTATTCTGATTGACAATTAAATATAGATTAAATGAATGTAAATGTAGTTAGTATTTAACAAAAAGTTTGTAAAGTACGTGGTGTAATCGTTTCAAAACCAATATTTTGAATATCAAGATGTGTTGTTGATTTTTAAAATTTAAAAAAACTACGTGTTTCAATGCATAGGTAACTGAGTATAATGCTGAAGGACAAATTAATTGTGTAAGATGTTTTAGATGAAGAATAATAAAAGTTTGTTGAAGAGTGTGTCGCACAATCATGTACAGCTAGCTAGCTGTGCCTATCTAGCCCTAATCAAACTGAACACATCATCTCGATTTATCCTATTTTATGTAATTATTTGTATAATTATATGCTCAATCAGGAAAGAAACTTCCGTATATAATGAGTTTGAAGGGTTGTGAAATCAAAATCTCACTGTAAAATTGCAAATCATAATACAAAGATTTATTTATTACTCTAGTATTGGATTTAAATTGATTTTTAATCCTGATGAAACAATAGAAATATCTTCTTTGAGTCATCCCAAATTGCATTATTTTTTTAGTGATCGATTCAGCCTTCAGAAACCTTTTCCTTTCCCACTCGTAGTTCTCATTCTTTACTGAAGAATAAGCTAGTGAAGGTGAGTGGGCTCGTTGTAGCCGATACAGTGGGCCATATGTCAAGAGTTAAAATTGATCATAATATGAGCTGGACCTATTTTATTGTTTGTATTGTGAAAAACATATTGTGATTTTAGAAGTTCCATCAAAATGCACGTTTGATTTCTTTCTTTCTTATTTAAAAAATTTCTATCCATTCTTAACAGGGATTTCTCTTTAGCTAGTCAATACGCCTTGTGTCAAGTTTAACCACCTGATTACTGGTGATGTTATCTACCTTTCTTTTTTATATGCACATTTTCGGTCTAGAATTTATAACAAGACTAATGCTATTATTCTTTCCAACCTTCAGTCTTCCTGATAATAATTTTTAATGATGAAAACCAATAAATATGGAGATTTTTGTTGAATAGTTGGATTAGGTACTACTGATATAACATCTTTCTGTACCGTCTACGTTTAGGAAGGCACCGCTCCTATTTATTGTTTATTGGTTTCGATTAAGTCAATCATAACACTATTGCTTCTGAGGCTTGCCAGACAGCAGAAGCTTCGTTTTCACTAGCAAAATTGAAAAAAAAAAAAAAAAAAAGAGAGAGAGAGAGAATGAAAAGTGCTCCAAAATCAAAATTTTCACTCGCATTTTGCGTTTCTTGGTCTGCTGAACAAATTTGGTTTCGTGTCTGTCAGTCCGTCCGTCAGTCCACATTTCCTTGCCATAGACATAACGTCCACGATTTCGATTGGATTTCAATGAAATTTTCAGGAATGGTGTGGGTTTAGCCCTAGATGGTCGGTCCCCTATTAACTTCTTCGTGATCGAATGAATCAGCAGTTCACTCTGGAAATTCGCGAACGTGATTTTCTTGTTACACTAATAAGTCCGTCAATGTTGAAGAGATTTCGGTAAGGTTTTCAGGGATGATGCGGGGAAGTTCCCTTGAGGCCTTTACGACATTAATCGTGATTGAATCAGCGTTTCGCTGTGCGAATGTACGAGCGTTCGTCTGTCAATATTTCCTTGCCATCGCCATAACGTCCACAATTTCGATTGGATTTCAATGAAATTTTCAGGAATAGTGTGAGTTTATCCTTAGATGGTCCCCTGTTAGTTTCATCATGATTGAATCAGCGGTAAGCTCTGCGCATGCGTGATCGTTATTTTCTTGTGATATTTATAAGTCTTCCGGTTCTCTGACACCGCTGAGCACTTAACACTACAGTATCATCTTCTATCACAATACAGTATCGCCTTCTGCATAGATTCACAATCTGAAATGGATCTGGTATGGCAACATATTATATTAGATCGTCGGCGAACATCAGAAATTGAACGTTAGGCTCAACCTTCAATCATAAGGATTATCGAAGTAAAATATAGTGAACCGTTATATAATGTTTGACAGCGTTTGTACTCGTACCTACCGCATTTCATGTCATGCAAATTAATTTACTTTTCTACTGTGGTTTCTCCGATCTTGTAGAAGCAACATTGAAATCTTCGTTGTGAATCTTCAACTTTGCCTCTAGTCACCTTCTACCCTACCTTCCATAATGGTTAACACTGTTGAATGTATATGTATTTAGTTGCAAGAATTTAGTATAGGTATATATTCAATAGCACACATTAAATACAACGCGCCATAACAATTACTAGGTATGACGCCTTATACAGCTGGGAATATTTGAATTAAATTTTCTTGTACGAATTGGTAAATATCAAATAAAACTGAGTGGTGGTGCTACTAGACAGTTGACCATGCACTGCAGTGCAGGACAAAATCTGTAAAATATTTATGATTCTTTTTTTGTTGTGTGTGTGAACCTAATGTGTAAATCTACCTTCTGACTATTTTGATTAGAAATTAAATATTGATTAATTTAATGTAAATGTAGTATTTAACAAAAATTTCGCAAATTACGTCATGTACTCGTTTCAAAATCAATATTTTGAATATCAAGATGCGTTAATTTCCAGGAATTGAGCGTTAAACTACAAATTTTTAAAATTCAAAAAACTAAGTGTTTTAATGTATAGGTATCTGAGTATGAATGACATATTAGCTGTGGAAGATGTTTTAGATGAAGAGTGGAAAAAGGTTTGTTGAAGAATGTGTCGCACACACGTTATCTCGCTAGATATCTAGCCCTAATCAAACTGATCAATCGATCTTCTCGATTTATCTTATTTTATATAATTATTTGTATAATTATATGCTCAATCAGGAAAGAAACTTCCGTATATAATGAGTTTGAAAGGTTGTCAAATCAAAATCTTACTGTAAAATCGCAAATCATAATACAAAGATTTATTTATTACTCTAGTATTGGATTTAAATTGATTTTTAATCCTGATGAGGCAATAGAAATATCTTCTTTGAGTCATCCCAAATTGCATTATTTTTTTAGTGAGCGATTCAGCCTTTTGAAACCTTTTCCTTTCCCACTCGTAGTTCTTATTCTTTACTGATGAATAAGCTAGTGAAAGTGAGTGGGCTCGTTGTAGCCGATACAGTGGGCCATATGTTAAGAGTTGATCATAATATGAGCTTTGACCTATTTTATTGTTTGTATTGTGAAAAACATATTGTGATTTTAGAAGTTCCATCACAATGCACGTTTAATTTCTTTCTTTCTTATTTAAAATATTTCTATCCATTCTTAACAGGGATTTCTCTTTAGCTAGTCAATACGCCTTGTGTCAAGTTTAACCACCTGATTACTTGTGATGTTATCTACCTTTCTTTTTTATATGCACATTTTCGGTCTAGAATTTATAACAAGACTAATGCTATTATTCTTTCCAACCTTCAGTCTTCCTGATAATAATTTTTAATGATGAAAACCAATAAATATGGAGATTTTTGTTGAATAGTTGGATTAGGTACTACTGATATAACATCTTTCTGTACCGTCTACGTTTAGGAAGGCACCGCTCCTATTTATTGTTTATTGGTTTCGATTAAGTCAATCATAACACTATTGCTTCCGAGGCTGCCAGACAGCAGAGAAGCTTCGTTTTCACTTTCAAAATCTAAGTGCTCCAAAATCGAAATTTTCACTCGGATTTTGCGTTTCATGGTCTCCTGAACAAATTTGGTTTCGTGTCTGTCAGTCCGTCCGTCCGTCCACATTTCCTTGCCGTCCACAATTAAGATTGGATTTCAATCAAATTTTCAGGAATAGTGTGGGTTTAGCCCTGGATGGTCCCCTATTAATTTCTTCGTGATCGATTGAATCAGCAGTACACTCTGGGAATGCGCGAACGTGATTTTCTTGTTACACGCATAAGTCTACCAATGTTGGAGAGATTTCGGGAAGGTTTTCAGGGATGATGCGGGAAGTTCCCTTGAGTTCCCTTACGACATTAAACGTGATTGAATTAGCGTTTCGCTGTGCGCATGTGCGAGCGTTTGTCTGTCTATATTTCCTTGCCATCGCCATAACGTCCACAATTTCGATTGAATTTCAATGAAATTTTCAGGAGTAGTGAGGGTTCTTAGATGGTCCCCTATTAGTTTAATCATGATTGAATCAGCGGTAAGCTCTGCGCATGCGTGATCGTTATTATTTTCTTGTGATATTTATAAGTCCTTCGGTTCTATGACACCGCTGAGCACTTAGAGGACTTCAGAATTGGTAAATATCAAATACAGCTAAGTAGTGGTGCTACTTGACAGTTGACCATGCACTACAGTGCAGGACCAAATCTCTAAAATATTTAAGGTAATTTTTTGTTGTTCGTGCGAACCTGATTTGCAGATTTACTTTCTGACTATACTGATGGGCAATTAAATATTGATTAAGTGAATGTCAATGTATTATTTAACAAAAAGTTTGTAATAACCGTTGTAGTAGTATGACGTAGTAGTATAATAAACTTAGTAAGTACTTCTAATAGTGGGCTGTCCCAGACTCCGGGATCAATTTTAACCCTTTAGCTTCAACGGAAACCCCTAAAAAATCGGTTTCATCTCCGATCAATTGAGTATTGTAGACGTATGATTTCTTGAAGAGAAACTTGGAAAAATCATCTGCTTAGCGTTTGGTCTTCGCGTGACTCGGAAGGCACCTTGAATTCTCGGCCTCAAATTTACATGTACACGTGTTAGCGGGGGAGGGGTTTGACGCTGCAAGATGCCAATGGCCTGCGGAAACCGCACGCAATACTCGCAAGGAGTTTGCTACGTTGTACAGACAGCTCTCGTCACTAAGGCTTCCTTCACACGCGGCAACCCGAGTTGATTCACCAAAGCTTGATTCACGCCAGTTCCACCAAACCTTTAGGATTTTCCCAGGACCAAGAGTTTTCTCGTCAAAACTGCGAAAAGCACGGATTCCGGAATCCACCTGTTGGGGGTGGGTTATTCCTCGGATCAGCGCTGGTCCGCAACTTTCTCACAGCCTACCATCTTGAAAATTTGTGTACCTAACAACCCTGTTTTTCCGTTTGTTTCTTCATAACACTACCCCTCCGTATTTCCGTACCTAATTATTTATTTCCTAGTCTGTCGTGGACTACGAAGAAACATTTTTAATTCGGAATCCGATGTTTTCGTGGAATTTGACCGTGATAATTCCTCGAATGACAGTATTTAAGGGAAAAGTGGATCATTTGCATAAGTTGATGGGCAACGATTTTGACATTTTCATGTTTTCTTCTGTCGACGGTTTTTACAGCGATAGGTACTTTTCTACGATGATTTTCAATTTAATCGGGACCCTTCCCAGGGAAATGTAGGTAGATAGCTCCGTCAGTTCTTATACGCCAGAAATTGTTCACCACTCTTTGGAAACATCACAATTTTTGCTATAACCTTTGGTGGGTGGGCTACACCGCTCCTCAAATGAAAACAGCTGTGCTACATGCAAAGTTATTGAGTAACTATAAAGTATAAACAATCCTCTAGGTACGAGTGTTATAAACTGATTTGGTAAGTAACCAGTGGAGACGAATGTTTTTGATCGTTAATCCAGGGTGGCTATTCATTTTGTGCTAGACTTGATAGTGGAAAAAGTTTCGTACAGCACGAAAAACAAAGTAAAATATAATTCACCGAAGATAAAAGAAAAAACAGCAATCAACAACTTTCAAGTGGTCAGTCTGAAAAGATAGTGCACATAATATTATTTGATGGAACGTTGATTTACACGATGTCAAGGAGGCATTTGCCAGCAAAATGGGGGTGATGGATAACAATGAGTGAACAGATGTTACCCAACCTGAAATTTTCTATGCTACCGTATATTTTTATTCCGTTGTGATATATATATATTTTTTTTTCCTGAACTTTTATAGTCGTCAGACGTGGTCTCTTCCACATCATTTTGATACTATTTCATAATATTGTGTTGAAGTTTTCATGAATGCTAAATTTTAATTTTAGATTTAAAAAAAAAAAAAAAAAAAATTAATTTCCTCCTTTGGGAATTTCGGGAGCCAGTCTCCCAATGGATTTCATAATTGTAGCCACAACAAACACCAACATAATAATCATGGATTTCATAATTGTAGCCGACATTCCAAAGTAGGATACACTACGTAATTATTTAAACTCAAGAGGCGCAGGAAGGCTACAATTTCCTCATATTCATATGCTCAAATAGTACCACAAGGTATTTTTACGTTTGTGTCTCCTACCACAACAACCTATGGCACATCAGGCCATCTGGGTACACCAATGGAGGCAGACCGGATTCGAATCGCGCTTGCAGCGAACCTGGCGGCATGGTGGTGACCGTTAAATATCAAATCGAATATCCCAGCATCGATGTACCTAACCGTTATCGAAACGAACTGCCAATTTTGCTCCAATCCCGCTTGGATAATCTATATTGGACCTTTCCCGTTGATGATGTGCATAGTTTGGTGGTATGGATGCTTGCAAGCTCGTATCTCAAAAATACACATCTTAAAGTAGTCAATCCCTTAGTAAAAACGCTGAAAATGTTTACAAAAAGGTTCATTATTTCTGAGTTAGATAGCCCTTCTACGTAGATCACTGGTCTATAATCATTAAACCCAATGAGCCCGGCTTATGTGTAGATAGCCCTTCTACGCAGGTAACTAGTCTAGAATTAATTAAATCCCGTATGTAATATGATCAGTTAATGTTGAATAAAAAGTTGGTAGGTAAGGAAATAATATAGATTTAGAGTCCCCATTAGGATTGTTAGATACAAATAAATGCCAGTAGACAGTTTAAATAGAAAAACCAAATGGGAAAGGCCAATCTGCCGACGTTTAGCCAATTCCTGTGTCCGTAAGTCTCACTTCGATTCGCAGCTGTGTTGTGACAATCCGGGTTTATTTTACATTCCCGCCACCACCTTTTGAAACTGAGAACATCATCTGATGTGAGTTGGATATACAGTAAATTGGCCACAACTTAGTAGCGTTTAGCATGAGCTCTGCATTTCAGGAGTATTCAATTCCTGTCCGTCTCTCAAGAGACGCTTTATGCTTCCAAAATCTCTGTCACATGGGGAAAATGAGTGGCCATGTACAGAGAAGTTGTGAGTTATTGTTTCAAACCGTCCTGAGACACAGAGGTTTAGTAAAAATGTGTAAACGTGTTTTGTGATATTTATTTTGCCATTATTTTGAAAAATCTCAACTCTTGAATCCTTTTCGAAAATTTTCAGCGAATAGGGTCCTTGCAAAACAGAATTTTGTTTTATAAACCAAGGCCACAAAACTTACAATATACTCGTAATTCCTCTGGTCCATTATAATAGCGCTCATTTCTTCAGATATTTTTTTAAAAAGCATTCTAATTTCTCCCTTGATGAGAAAAACAAAAGATCATGGATATGTCTAGTACCTACTGTTTACCAGTAGGTACCTTACTACTCAATTGTATACCAACCATGTAGTGCCTTCTTTTCACAAGATTATCCCATTATGGTTACAAAACAATATTAGTTTATAACTTAGCGTAATAAAGCAGCATTCCTTGACACTAAAATGGCTTGGAGGCATTCCAAAAAGTGGCGAACGATTTTCCAACTATGAAAACTATGGGAGTTACTCTTCCCTAACTACTCATTGGTTGTACGTGAAAAATCGATAGAAATTTTACCTAGACTTCACTTTTCGAGTTAATGATGATCTAAAGTGCCGGAGCGTTGCATTTTGTGTGGAGAAAAAGCTGATCCCAAATTATTGAAATATTTTTGCGTTTTTGGATATTTTCTTTACTCCACGTCGGGGAATCGAGACACAATAGGGCGATGATGGCTGAATTATGAAACGTAATTGAAACCAACGATTTTATGTACCGCGTGAAGACCAAGTCAATTGTGCTGTGATTCCGAGGTACCTGCCTCAAAATACTGATCGCCTTCAGTTTTCATTCGAATTAATAATCTAAAGTGCCGGGTCATCATGAATTTTGGTGTCGTTACGCAAATTTTAGAATGACCCGCAGCCCAAAAACATATCCATGTTAAAACGCACAACTGTATGATTCTTATTTTGGCCTGATGGGCCATCACAAAACCGGATGAGATGCTTCACATTACCTGGAATGTCATTGAAATAGTTCATTAGCATTGAACATACTTCCTGGGCCTTTGTTTGCTTCGCCCTCATGATAGACATACAGTTTGGAAGCATTAGTTTTCAAATCGTGTAAAGAAAACACATTAACCCAGATCTGCTTCATATAAAAACTCCTACTGTACAGGTATGTGTGGCAAGGGTAAGTTTTGCATATAGTCGAAGGCTATTGCAACCGTTTCGTCATCTTTGTTTTGTTGCCTCATCCATAGCCTTGTAAAACGTCTTTGCTCGCCTTGAGTATACCATTTTCTCAGCAGCTACATTTCTTTAGCATTGTCACTCAAACACTTGTCTTTCAGCTTGGCCAACAGTGTTTAACAAACACACGTTAACTTGAGGCCGTCCGAAACAGTAGGCAAAGATCTCTTTGAAGTATTCGTTCCAGAAACTATACTTTGCTTTATTTTTTAGATCAGGGTTGTCCAAAATAAACATAGCATGCATTGTTGCGACATCAAGCCTAGCGTCAAGATATTTTTTAGGTGTTCCCCCATAATGGGTTTCCTTGACATCAAATTTCTCAATGTGCTGCTGTATTCTCACACAAACGTTACCTGGAAGTGCGTTTCCACTTCTAGATTTTCCCCTCATCTCATATCTTAAGGGCTTTTGTGAAGGACAGAACATTTATTTATTCTTTTGACTCTATTGTCAGAAATGTCAAACACTTTCTAGAAAACACCTCTGCAAACTTAAGTAAGAACACCATTTACTTTCAAGTTTTACTTGTACGAATGGGATTTTCGGTTTGCCAAATCACCAGTAGGCACATCAGGGTTTTCTTGAGCTTGCTCATTATTTTCAGTAGGGCTACGGTTTTTGCATAACCTCCACTAAAGCTTGGAGGTACGTGTCGGGTGTTTTTACTTTCCAAGGAGTAAAATGTTTCCCATTGCTCTCGTATTATTTCATCCGTAAGTTTCAAATAACAGATTGCACTTACAGTTCACATCATTCAATGGGGCTTTGCTGGGAACTTTTTTTCCTTTGTACGAGACGTACTGCAATCCTTTGAGCCTAGAATTCCGAAATATGTTCCGTTGGTATTTTTCTTCGTGCACAACTCCACGCCCACGCTTGGCATTGGGTTCATCAACCGAACAATCAGACATGGCTTAAGAACTATAGACTCTAGGACCAACTAGACCTCAAGAGTCCATGTGCGGAAGAACGGATTTGTTTCATCGAATAAAGGCCTTTTATGACCCGGACGGCGGACGGACATTACAATTTCGGAATCTGCGCACCTTGAAACGTAAAATGACAATGTTTGAGAGAAAATAGTTTTTTGCCTCCCCTATACGATTACAAATGCTAATATTATTGGAAATAATAAACCAAAATTCAGTTTAGTTGGACACATCAACTTCGTTTTTCTTTCGACCAACTCTTCTCAGCAATTACTTTACGTAAGTATTGAATCAACAACCAGAGCAAGTGGGTCTCCCATATTTATTGTTGGTTTAACTGTTATTGGTTACGAATTTCGAAACTAATCTGTATGTCCAACTACTTACTCAATCTGAATTTTTACTAAGGGATATTGACTTATTGATGTTATGTATTCCTACTTTTGAGAGGCGAGCTTGCGGGCATCCAGATGACCAAACTTTACGCATCATTATCGGACAAAGGTCCAAAATAGATTCTTGAGATGTAATGTGCCGTAGGCCATTCTATAACTTTATTTTACAACTGCATTTGTATATTCCATATGTATGTATATCCTTACTATCCTTACCTTACTCTTGTGTATTTGATGATATCTTCAGTTTGCCCGAAGACAGACAAACCAGTAGTTTTCAAAGTTGATACATCGTCACAAAATATTTTTCATTTCCCTTTAGTAGATAGTTGAGCGCAATCCGCCTTGCTCACTCTAATCCACCGTGGTTGGTGAATAGTAAAGTCTTTATCATTCTCGTCAAATTCATCCTCAAACACCTATCTGCGGCTCATTTTCGTGAACGTAAGATAAAGGTCGGAAGGTATAGCAAATCCGAAGTTTAACAGCTGAGATGTCCGGCTTAATAAGTAACCTTTGATTAGAAAACAGTGGAACCGCGCTGTGGTAGTTTGAATCAACTCCATATCAACTATCAATGTCATGGAAGATAAGGTAATAGTCTGCTTTGGAGAATTGATTTAGGCGTTTATCCTTTATTGCTGTTTTTATCGATTTTTCAGCATCAAATTTGAATTTTAGGCATTATTGTAGAATGTTCTAGTTTATATTTGATGGACAAAACCAGAAACTTAACGATTTTAGCCGATTTTTCCCATTTATACAAAGTTAAGTAATTTCACGTGTCCAAAGAGTGTTGCTGTCCAACCCTTACTCTTTATTATGGAATGCTTAATTTTTTGGCAAAAGAATCGCCATTTTCAATTTTTTGGGCCATTGCAGTATCTTCATTTTTTATGAATTTTCGCTACGAAGAAATATGAGAAATGTTGCACCAATCAGTTGATTCAAAATCTGGGGATTTCAAGTATAATTTTGAGCGTATATTCCGAATGTTACAGTTCATAATTAGTAAAAAATTTCAATTAATATTCATTCAGCTGAAGAATGAAAATTTTACGGTTTTTAGACATCGCAAGACGAAAAATGAAAACTTGCGTCCTACTGTGAATACCTCATGTCCTGTTGCGAGACCCTAGTAGGTACACTCTATCATTAAGTTGGTCAAATTTCAATAAATGTATTAAAAATTCACTAAAAAGTAAATGGCAAAAACGGCTAAAAATTGTCGAATTTATATATATGTATATATAGATATCCCCGCTCAAATTTAGCCAAATAAAATAGTCGAATGATTAGACATTTAAAAATTGCATTTTAATTTCTTCCTTGATGGGAAAAACGAAAGATTATGGATATGTCTAGACCTACTGCTTACCAGTAGGTACCTACTACTCAATTGTATACCAACCATGTAAATATTGCCTTCTTTTCACAAGATTATTCCATTATGGTTACAAAACAATATTAGTTTATAACTTGGAGTAATAAAGCAGCATTCCTTGACACTAATATGGCTTAGAGGTCATGAGATGTTGTGATAAAATGAGAGCATTCCAAAAACGCTGCAAATTATTTCACAAAGGTTTATTATTTTTTCAATTGAGTTTGATCGTAGTTTATAGTTGGCTCGCGTACGTCATAAGGCCCGTCCAGACTCCTCGGCGTGTCCTACTTCGAGTTGCCACAACCTATACTTCTATAATTATATACGCATGTTTATATTTCTCGATTTGAGCTCCTATCTATTCAAATAGTTATTGCCTTAATAATATCATTATCTAAGTACGTACGAAAAGTCGAGAGGATATGGTTATTAAATATGCGTAGGAAAAGCTTTGGTATTAACACACAAATATATAACCTTGAAAAAACATATTCATGCCTCGAACGAACGCCGGCGCCGTACCCACCACAAGCCGCGGCGCCGGCGCCTCCTCTCACTCCACCCCCCGCTCACCCCCCCCCTCTCCACCCACCGTGACCCCCTGCCAAGCGTGCCAGGCGTGCGCGCGTCGAAAAAGACACTTTTTTGCCCGTTTTTGGCCCATAGCATCTATGCGAGTAAAGCGATCGGGATGGTTAAACGTTAGGACCAACTAGACCCCAAATGGAGTCTATGTGCGAAAGAACGGGTTTTTTAAGTCAATTCTTAGGCCTTTTATGGCCCGGACGGCGAACGGCGGACGGACATTTCAAATTTGGATTCTACGTACCTTGAAACGTAAAGTGACAAAGTTTGAGGGGGGTTTATAAAAATTTTTTGTTACACGATCACATAGGCTTATTATTGGAAATAATAAACCAAAAGTGGCGAACGATTTTCCTACTATGAAAACTATGGGAGTTACTCTTCCCCAGTAACTCATTGGTTGTACGTGAAAAATCAATAGAAATTCTACCTAGCCTTCACTTTTCCAGTTAATAATAATCTGCCGGAACGTTGCATTTTTTGTGGAGAAAAAAAAAAAAAGAGTCGCGAAAAATATATCCTTGTAATTTTCTATATTATCCTGAGAGTCTAGTATTATCTGATGCATAGAATTCTCTAACACTTCAGACACCTCAGAGTCGGCTCTATAACCTCAGAAGTCGGCTCTATAGCATGCTTTGTATATTCCGAGGTAAGAACTCAACAAGTCTGACTCTGGTAGAAATTGTGCAGTTATTTCACAGGGATTCATCCCATCATGTTGGGTATCGAGCTCAAAGCAGTAAGTTCAGCTTCTGAGAGAGATTTGTAGCTCAGGTGACCCAACAAGCTCTTAAATAACCACCATAAAGCTAAGTAGTAGCAGGCTATAGGACTCGGAGATGTTTTATATGTGCTATGACAATTGCTGAACGCGCTTGCAACATTTAACATCTATGGTAGTCAAGAACGCATTATTTGCACCATAAGCCTTCTGTCATTTTCTGAAACTCTGAGGTATATCTCTATATTTTCAATAAAGGCATTAACTGAAAATGTACAATAGACCTTGGATCCATAGGAGTCTTCTGGTTTTATACCATGACCTAGGGTTGGGCGATAGTCGATAGTTAGCACTATCGATAGGCCGATACTATCGGTTAAAAACTATCGAATGCTATCGATAGTTTTCGATAGCTGCTTCTTTTTTTTCCAGACCTATTCAGTAAAGAATTTCAACTAATTTAATTAAATTCAATTACCTACCTACTATTTGACATTTGCAGGATATAAATTATAAGATTGTAAGATGAGAAAAAACTAATTTATTGAATTTTAAAAAAGTATTTACAATTTACATGTTTACAATGACAATAAACAAATTAAGTCTTCAGAAAATAAAAATAACGAAATAGTTAATTTTAAGATTCAACTGTGCTCCTTGAGCCACATATTTCCCGAAAGAAAAACTAGCATTTCTGCTTTCCTTTGGCTCAATCTTGTGCGTTGTTCAGATATAACTTTCCCGGCCGAAGAAAACACACGTTCAGAGGGTACAGATGAGCCTGGAACGCAAAGGTACTTCTCGGCTACATTATGTAGTCGGTTGTACTCACCTGACAATTCGTTTTCTCTCCAGAATTGTAATCGTCGAGCTTCATTCGGCAATGGGTGTTGCTGTATGTAATTGTTAATTGTGATGATTGAATCTGCAGAACATGTTCTCAGTTGTATGTCTCCATCTTTTTTGCGTTGAACGTGAATGAGAACGCTGCTACTGCTTTCCTTATATGTAGAGGGTTCCTGAATGTGCGATTCGGGTGTTGATGTCAATGCGGAATCGTCTGCACTTTCCATCTGCTCCTCCAAGCTACTAGTAGCGTTATTGAATGAAGCTAACGCATTTTGTAGCCACGTGTGTGCGTTTTTAGCAAGTTAGCAATTAGTAATAAAGATTCATCGATAGTGGACACTATCGATAGTGACCATCGATAGGCATGACCTATCGATATATCGATAGTAACTATCGACTATCGCCCAACCCTACCATGACCATACTTTTCGCAATCTTCAGCGATTTTCTCTACAACTTCCTTTCGAATGGAATCAAGAGTTCTCCTCTGAGGGAGTTGTAGTGGTACTAGCAGAACAATTCGTGCATCATCACCTTCTACTAACAATCTGAATGCATAACCTCCTGCCTGACCCTGCCAATGATAAGTCTTATCAGCATCAGGCAGATATAATAACATATGATGATAAGCTATATGTGTTTTAGAAATCACATTAGTGTCATATATTTTATCAACAGTAGCTGCTGCTACAGGGACATTTGATATAGCTCTTTGTCTACTATTCCATCCACTAGCGTCCAAGCAGATTATTATCTGCTCGTAATTTTCATATGCTCTTCTCATATTTCTGAAAGCATGTAGTTTCCTGATAAGGGTGAGTTCAGACACTTTCATCGCTTCACTATCAGAATATTTATGAAGATAAGAGGATAGATTCTCATTGATCAATCGTTCTCACTCGTTCAACAACAGGCTTGCACCCGAAGCATCTGGCTTTTGTTGTATGCACTTTCTCTGTGGGTGTACAAGCCTTATAGCGAGGTATATTGCTCCATGAGCTCCCATTCATCATTGCTATATAACTCGAGATAAGATGAATGCTCCGTGCTCTCATAAGGGAGGAACAAGTAAGCGAGTAAAGCTCTGTCTCTTAATAATGTATTTTTGGTGATTCTCTTCTTACGTATTTGGCTTCTACGAGGTGTTTGATCAGAGATACTGTTCTATCCTTGGCATACGGTAAAAAGTTATTGATTCTGTCAAAATCTTTACAAGGTAATATCATCCATGGCAGACATCGGGACTATACCGTACTTGAATTGATGAGTTTCACTGAATGGGTTCACGTTGTTAGCGTGAGCCTTGACTAATGACGCATTATCAGATTCAGGATGACAAGGAGGAAACCTGCCTGTCTTCCTCATGTATCCTTCTATGAAGTCTCTTTTTGCTGTCCCGACTGACTCCTGTACCATCCCTATATTAATTGATCTTTCTTCATGAGTCTTCTCGAACAAATCCTCTTGAGTCTCTTCCATATCTTAGAACGGGTGACCCATAATTTTAGATAAGCATCCTATTTCATGTAATAAAGGAGTCGATGCTTCGGGCATTAGCCGATACCAAACCTCTATCTTCGTTTAGTGAATCTACAATTTTTTCATGAAACTACCTGTTACCCGATCCTTCCTTTCTGATGAGGACCAGTCTAGAACTTTAGAATACTTGAAGAAATTCCCCCGGAGTCTATTAGCTAGAAAAGCATATTCTTTGATCCACTCTATGGTGTAATCCAGAGCATTCTTGTTGTAAATATTATCAGGATACGCTGCTTTATCAGAAATTTTGATATGCATAACTAATAGATGTGTTTTGGGGTATAAATACAAATTCTGTTGATAAAGGATAAAGATTGAGTTAGCTGACCCAGGCAAGCATCATCATGTCCATACACTTCCAATGGACACGGGCATGGTTAGCACATTTTGTTATGCCTGGTCGAATATCTGACTGGCTTTATGTTATTGAACCCTGGTGACTTGTCAACTATCTTAGTTAATACTGACATGGCAATTGATAAGCGATCAACTGTGGTATGATGATTTATATTTTCGGATATATCGTCTTCATATGCCCCTAGATTAGGTTTTGTACTAGAGCTAACTCTATGGTATAATGCATGTTCTTGTATAAGGAAATATCTTTTCAAAGTACCATATAGTTTAGCGTTCTCCTACTTAATTACACCTGGTGCTGTGCTACATACATTGATATAAAAGGATAGGAAAATATTGTCATTATGCTTAACTTCATTCATTTGGATTTGTAAATCTTCTATACCGTAAGGTGGGGCGAATAGGGTCACTTTTCAACTTTCAACGTCTGTAGTTTTTTCCCTGTTTGAGATAGAGATTTGATTCCAACAGCAATACACAGTTCCCTGCTTCTAGTTTTCATTACCATGGTCAAATAATGTAATACTACCACAGGGAAAGTGCTATGGTCCAAAAAGGGCACTGACCCGATTGGTCCACCGGGTGAGGTGAATTGGGTCACCCTTAGGTTTTTCAAGCAAAAAATTAAATATCTCCTATTCAACACTAGCATGGACCAAATGGGTCACGGATGTTAAAAAAAAAATGTTTTCCGAAACCTCCAGTTTTTTTTTTTTTTTTTTTTTTTTTTTCCTTACCATTTTTCGGGGTGTACAACAAAAAAGCGAATTTCTCAATAACTTGTTTATTTAAAAAGTTGAATAAATATTTATTCAGTCTTTAAATGCTATTTATCACGTGAAATGACTTATATATTGAGTAGGTTAACATTAACCATGACTGAACATTATTCTAAACCAAATAAATTATCACAATCGAAGCATGTTTAAGCTCGAAAATTGAAAGGAACTAGAAGAATTAGAAAAAACTGACTCATAAAATTAACTGACTGAAGGCACTAGAATTAAAAATCACAATGAAGAGTCAAGTTTAAACAAATCACAATGAAGAATCAAGAATGATTGAATACATTAAAAATCACAATGAAGAATCGAGCTACAACTTGATTGAGACCCAATGCATCACAATTAGGAAGCTCCAAATCACTCACAATGAGTGGCATCAACCATGAAGTGGTAGTGTCCTCGTTGAAGCTTCTTCAACCTTATAATTCTCTCAATATTCTGTGGAATCATGTCACAACAGTCCTCTACAGTTGCTGACCCGATTCGCCCCACTTTTGCCCGAAAACTGCCTCCCGTCGAAAAAAAAAAAAAAAAATCAAAACAAATCGAACGGTTTAAGCCACTGCAGTCAAATTCGGAGGGAATTATCAAAACAAGTTCAGGGTTGTGTTATCACAAGGACAGGCTGCCAACCTTCACACAGTTGGTGGGGTGAACTAAGTTTGTGGGCTATTGTAAAACAGCTGATTTGGGCATCGCCATTTTCATGGCCGGGTAGCACCCATGGCGGGCAGTAGATCGTTAGCTACTCGATAAATTGACGCATCGATACCTAAGGAATCGAATGCCGTTTGGATCGTCTCGATATCTTTGTCCGTTTCCGATATTTTTCGATTTTTGTAATTGTCCCGAAAATCGACCTTATTCACCCCACTGACCCGATTCGCCCCACCTTACGGTATTGTGTTTTCTGAACCTGAACCTGCATAACTTACTTTAAACATTTTAAACTAAAAGTCTAAATATAAAAATCAATTTGACGATACCGTTTGAACTAAAACTAAACTAAAAACGAGTTATTGTTTGTTACTGACCGTCGAAATCGATTCAACATTGTAACTCTTCATTTTTCGTGGAAATAGACAACGTTTTTTCACTAGTTCGAATGCTGAGGTCATGAAGTTTCCACCATGGTGTGGTGAATAAAATTGGTATGGGTTTGACATAAATTTTGATTCAGTCCAATTGTTTGTGTACTGAATATCCTTCTAAATGGATAACCTTATTCTAATCGAAATTTCAACGCTCTAACTATACTACGGTGTGCTTATTTGTTATTTCAAAGTCCAATCTAAGTGGTGTTCTGAGCTCTCCAAAGTCATAAGGTGGAAATCACGAATGTTCTTGATCGTGAAAATTCTCGAAAACAAAGTGTTTGAATTGTTGTAGTACCTTGTATGTCTTGAAAGAATGTTGTTGAATTGATTATTGTGGGTTCATTAGCAAGAGTGTGAAACTAGCAAGAAATATACGACATAGACTTGTTGGTAGTCGACCGACGAATGAATCTTTTATTGTTTCCAAACAAACACAAAACTAAGGTGGTAACCATCGTAATAGTATTCACTATTATAATACTTCACTATGATAATAGTGAAGTATCATCTTCACTACATATCTCCCCCCCGAATCTTGGGTTCCTTCTTCCGCAGTTGATCTGCATGGCGCCGTTCTACTCTTCCATTCACCAATACTAGGTACGACAGGATCCCTCTTCTTTCGACCACTTCTCCTTCTTGATTCTCCTTGTCTTTGGCCGTTTTTACCCACACTTCTTCCCCCACCGCAAATTCCCTGTAGGAGTCCCTTTTTCCTGACTGTTGCAGGTGCGCCCTGTCAACAGCCATATGAACATCGGGTTTTAGCAAATCCAACCTTGTCCTGATCGGTCTTCCAAACATCATCTGGGCAGGGGATCGACCTGTTGTGGTGTGGGTTGCATTTCTGTATGAAATCAGAAATTTCAGTAATTTCAGCTCTATATCACCCTTGTCGTGCTTTGCTGCCTTGAGCCGCTCCTTGAATGTTCTGACTGCCCGTTCTGCCAGCCCATTTGTTCTGGGGTGGTAAGGAGTTGCTTTGATATGCTGTATGTTATTATTATTGCAAAACTCCTTAAATTCACTTGAAATAAATTGGGGCCCATTGTCTGATACTATACATTTTGGCAGCCCAAATCGCGAGAAAATTTCTCTTAGCACCGTGATGGTCTTCTTTGCTGTCGTTGAGTGCATCGGCACTACTTCCAACCACTTTGTGGTGGCATCTACTAGTACCAGCCACATTTTACCCTCAAATGGCCCAGCAAAATCCACATGAACTCTGCTCCATGCCTCATGAGGGAAATTCCAGAAGTAAATCGGTGATTCCTGACCTTTTGCTCTGTTCTTCTGGCAACCTGAGCAACATTTCACATGCTTTTCAATGTCTCGGTCCATGCGTGGCCACCATACCTGCAATTTTGCAATTGACTTCATCGCTGCCTCTCCTGGGTGACCCTCATGCAATGAACCTAGGACCTGGGATTTCAAAGCTGTGGGAATAATCAGTCGCCCCCTCCATAATAAAACGTCTTCTTCTATGGATAACTCATCCTTCTTCTCCCAAAAAGAAAAAAACCGTTCATCCAATGTTCTTCTAGGGGGCCAACCCTGTTCAATGTACTGAATGACTTTTCTTAACACTTCATCACTCTGTGTGTCTTGGCTCAATTTTCTCCTTGAGGCTGGTAAGTCATTCAAACGTAAATGCAATAACTGGTTTCCATCTGGTCTCCCCATCTCCTCTGCCTGCGACACCTCCTCCACTGAAACTAGGGGAAGACGAGATAGGGTATCAGCCAGAACATTTTTCTCTCCCTTAACATGCTCCATTTGGTACCGGAATGAACTTAGGTAAACTGCCCACCTTGCTAGACGACTGGCTGCTACTTTTGGGAGTTCCGCTTTTTCTCCAAAGATGTATGTCAATGGCTTATGATCCGTCCTCAGTATAAAGCTTCTCCCCAAGAGGTATTGACTGAACCTGTTCAATGCAAACACTATAGCAAGCGCTTCCCTGTCAATGGCCGCATAGTTTTTTTCACTCTGTTTATAAATCCTGGATGCAAATACTACCGGTTTCTCCTCACCATTTCCAAACCGGTGTAACAAAACTGCTCCTAATCCATCTTCACTGGCGTCTGTCATCACCACTAAGGGGAGTGTATGGTTGTAATGCGCTAACGTATCCTCCACCGAAAGACAGCTCCTCACCATCTTAAATGTCTGCTCATGTTCCTCAGACCAATCCCACTTTACTCCTTTCCTATTCAGGTTATGCAGCAAGGCACATTTTGATTGTAAATGTGCCAACGTTTTCAACTCCAAGACGTATTGAGGTACTGTTTCATTCTCCCTTCTCCACCTCAACGTGAATGTGCGACGCTCTGCAAACACGGACGTGTTTTTTCCATAAAACGAAGACAAGACCCTCTTTAGCTCATCATATTCAATTTGCTCAATGTCTTGAGGTACACAGGTATCAACCAAAATACGAAATGGTCCCGGACCAACTGACGAAAGAAAAAGTGTCGCCCGATCTTTTGGGTTCAATATTCCTTGCTTACCTAGCTCTATTTCAAATCGCTTGAGATAATAGATCCAGTCTTCATTTTCCTGATCAAAACGGTCAAACTTGAACTTACTGATAACCATCCGTTTCCTATCGCCCTCACTACCGTCCTCATCATTTTGCAGCTCGTCCTCCACTCTTCTACTAGCTCTACGCGAATTCTTAACCATTCTTCGTCGCCAATGAAACTAGCAAGAAATATACGACATAGACTTGTTGGTAGTCGACCGACGAATGAATCTTTTATTGTTTCCAAACAAACACAAAACTAAGGTGGTAACCATCGTAATAGTATTCACTATTATAATACTTCACTATGATAATAGTGAAGTATCATCTTCACTACAGAGTGCAATAACAACGCATTTTCTCATCACTACAGGGAATGAATGTGGATGCCTCTGCACTCTGTGATCTTCCGGTAGAACTTCTTCTGACCTGCACGTGGAAACAGCTCAAGTTCAAGCGTGAAGCCGACAGTTTGCTCTCATGCGCACAATTCCGCGGTGGTATTTATTCACCCTGAACCAGCGGCTCATGCTAATAACTCTGAGCACACCCCAATTCGCATGCTGTTAATAGATCCGTTTCGGCTCGTAAGTACCTGCTCGTTATTAAATCCGAAACGCATTGAGTCTTCTCGACACGCGCATTATCCCAGACGTGTATTGCCCGTTCTGAGTGTCCATGTGACCAACAAAGAAATAATTCTGTCTTGTTCTTTGAAGTCAAGGGAAGGGACTATTTTCAGCTTTTCAGAAACTTATCACTTATAGAACAATACCTAGGTACTCTTCACGCTCAAACATGCGATGAATCATTTCACAAATGATTTATTTGAAATTTAATGAGATGAACCTTCTCCTTTCTATCCTTTATTGCTTCTGAGTCTGCAAGGCAGCAGAAGCTGCGTTTTAAAGATTTTTCGTAGAAAATAAAGAAAATTTCCTTCTCTGAAATCAGATTTGAGACATTCTGAACCGAATCCTAGAGTTTACCGCTTTTCGTGAGCGCGCGTGTCGCCTTCCAGACGATAACTCACCTTGGGATTGAGATGAAAATTCCGTTCTTGCGCCAAAAAATCAAGCTTTCCAAACAAAAAGACGATTTCGTTGGCCAGATTTTTTTTTTTTTTAAGCACAATAAGTTGGTTATATTTTTAAAAAAAGTGCTGAAGAATCACTAAAAATAGCAAAAAACTGCCAAAAACCGTTAATTTTATATTATAGCAGACTGTCGCTCAAATAAAGTTTATCGACGATACAATAGAACATTCAAAAATTTACGTACAAAATTATGGTGGAAAATGTACTTACTTGAATGTCATTAAAATGTGCTAAGAATCGATAAAAACTGCAAAAAAGTTGAAAATCTTGAATCTCTTTTCAAATCGCAGAATATTATTTATTGGAAAGAGTTTTTTGCCATAAAATTGGTAGTTACAATTTCTTTTTCCTCAACAACCTTAATTTTCAAAACAATCTAACATAATATAGTATGATAATTGACGAAAATTCGCACATACGATCAAGCTGCATGAATGACTAGGACTTTTTTCTCAATCGACTGGGTGAGAACTCCAGCAGGCTTTAGAGTAGTTGATAGGTTGTCTATTCCCACTTTCTATAGGTAGGTTTCGGTTTTTTATGATGATTTTTTAGGAGAGCATTATGAACGAAAAACAATAAGATTAGATAGGTTCTGTAAATTTCTTGAACACAAAATATTTGAACTCATTAGTAGACATTTGTTGCCTATGAAAGTGTATTTTAAATTCTCGGTAATATTTATTTGACTTTCTTCAGAAATCAGGGAACTTGATTTTAAACATAGCATATCAAAGTGGCCTCATTAGAAATTTAGTTATATCTCAGCCTTCATAATACTTTTTCTTTATTCCTCAAGTTCATATATTTAATGTCTACTTTTGAAATGAAATGAAATGAAATTGTTTATTTGTAAAAGCCTTCCGGCGGTACAAAAGTTTAAACAACACATAAGTAATCAAGGTAGAATATTTAAGCAGAAAGAGAGAAAGAAAAAAACAATCTATACGTTAAATGAAAAGAAATAGTGCAACGAATCATACAAGAGTTACATATAGATATACAGAATAGACATAGTGCAAGGTACATAATGAACAATGAGAAGCAGATGAAGAAAAGGTTACACAAAGAACAATACGTTATTCAATGTAGTATAAAGAATACATTATAAAGAAGAAAGCAACGCAAGTACATCATTACATCATTATAAAATCCCACGAGGTGAGAGAAGAAAGAAAGGCGAAAATATACAGAAAACAGAAAATTAGTACAAAAATCCCTCATTCAAGAAAAAAACCCTAGTCCTTATACAATTTTTAACGAAGAAGAATATTTTTTTGCAATGTAGAATGTCTACAAGAGAGAGTAATGAAGAAAGCCTGTCAAAAGATAATTCATTTTCAAGAAAGAAAGAGTATCTCTCGCCACGAAGGACAGGGCAAACGCAGAGGAAATGGAAGACTGAATCAGGCAAATTATAATTACACAGTGGGCAGTCTACAGTGGGATCAAATTTCACCACAAAGCCTGGTACACTCAGCTTAGCATAGAAATTTCCCGTTAGCCTGACTTGGGCGAGAAGCCTTTTAATATGAATTCCCATGTCAAAGTTGAGATAAGAGGGCGATTCGTCCCCTCGTGGACAATAAATCTTGTATATGGGGCTGAATGAGGAATCCTGGTTACGCAAACCATCCGACCGTCTCCAAAACAGCGCAATTTTTTCCAATAAACTATCCCGGTTAAAATTATGGTAATCCTGGGACGACCAGATGCGACTCTCATCATGTTTGGAGAACAAAGCGCACATTTGGGAGAACCAGTTGTACTGAGGGTCAGGCTGGGAATCATGTAGAGCAAGGAGGCGGTTAAAGCAGAGCTTAGGGAGCCTAGCATCTTCCATAGTTCTAAGTTTCAGCCACCAGTTTAGGGCCAATTTTACAATTGTAACTGCCAAATGTGGGATTGCTAATTCGATGCGAATGAAATAGTCCGGAGTATTATTTGGAAGGAACAGAATAGTTTTGTAGGCTCTAAGTTGAATTTTTTCAAGAACATCGCAAAGCGAAACACCCCATGATTCTACGGCGTATAGGGAGGATGATAGAACCAAAGAACTCACCACAATTTTCCACGATGAAAATGGGCCCCCACGGACTTTATAAAGCATAGGCAGCAGAGCCCGGGCCGCCGTCTCTCCCCTCCCAACGCAATCTTTAGCATGTTGAACAAATAGACCGGAGCTAAGAAATTTCACTCCTAAATAGGTATAGGAACTGGCAATAGGGACCTCTGAATTTCCGCAAAAAAACTTATAACGAGGTGATATAGTGCCATGCCTTCTGAAAACAACCACATTGGACTTCGAGTGGTTCACCTTTAAGGCATGCTCTTCACAGTAAGAATGAAGGCTCTCGAGAATTTTCCTCATCTCTGCATAGCTGTAAGATAGCAAACAGAGATCATCGGCATACAGAATTGAGATAACCTCGTGATTGCCGTCAACATCCAAGCCCCTCAGACCCCTTTCCCGCAAATAAATGTCCAAATCTGAAATAAATAGGGAAAAGCAGAGCGGAGACAATACATCACCCTGCAAAACACCCTCCAAGACGCGATAAGGTTTAGAAGCTTGAAAGACGAGTTGCTGTACAAAGATTTCAGAGTATTTATGAAGTTGGCACTGACATTGAGATTATACAGCTTAGCCCAAAGTTTATCATGAACTAAACTGTCGAAGGCACGGGAAAAATCTATGAAAGCCACAAACACTTTCCTTTTAGGGAGTCTAGTATTTATAGAGATTAAACTTTGTAAGGTAAAAATATTATCGACACACCCACGTCCCTTACGAAAACCGCACTGGTTCTCCGGGAGAAGATGATGTTTTTCCACAAAGGAGAGTAATCTGTTCAACAGAATTGAATTGAAAATCTTAAGAATTGTGTTAATGAGTGATATTCCTCTGTAACTCTGGGGGTTTGAAGCGTCTCCTTTTTTGTAAAGCAAAAACGTTCTTATTTGGCCTAGAACGCTAGGTATATACCCTCTACTCAACAGTAAGTTAAAGAGGCCCAAAATAAAGACGAGCCAGCACTCCGGGAGGTTTTTATAAAATTCATAAATCATGCCATCCGGACCCGCTGCTTTATTACTTTTTAAGGAGTTTAGAACCTCAGTGAGCTCTTCCATCACAATCTCCCCATCCAATGCAGGGTCAAAGGTGCCACAAAATCTCACATCAGCATCATCAATGGAAGGGATAAGGGAATCATAAAATTCCTCCACAACTTTAATGTCCAATTTTGAAATATTCAAGGAACGCTTCCGAAGCCTACATACCGCCGACCAGAAGTCTCGTGAATTCCGTGAGCTTGCAAATGATTTTTTCAAATTTTCAAAATATTCTTTCTTTTTCACTTTCAATAATAATTTGTATTCCTTCTTAAGTTTAAGATATTCATTCAACAAGACGTCGCTGAAACCCCGCCTTTTTGCCTTCCTATAGGCCCTTCTCATAGCATAACGCGAACTCCTACAAGACAAATCGAACCATTGGTTGCGACGCAAGAATATTTTCCTGGCTTTGGGGCTTTTTATTAACTTTAGGTCGGTACACACTTTACGAAGAGAGCTTTGAGATCATTCTCTTTTAGAATTGATAACATAGTACTGAATGCAACTTCTGAAGGCACACTGCTCTCGGTGAATGGACACCAAGTCTGTCTGCCTTTGGTCAGAGTATCAGCATTGACTGTGGTGATGTGCACCACCAGTGTTTTGCTTGTGATTTCTTTGATCTTTTCTTTATACTCTTCCACCATGGATTGAAACATTCTTCTAACCTCATAAGGATGCCAATTTCCCATGGTTTCAAGAAATGGATACTCACCATCTTCTCTTTCCCAATAACCTTTATTGATGATGTATCCATCTTCGAGATATGTGGGATTAGTCTTCAAATTGTATCTGTATGCTCTCTCCACAGATTCAGCAACATACGGCCCTGTTGACCCATACCCTACAGGGGGAGCACTTGTATATATATACAGACAACTTATCAAAGAAATTGTACGATTGGGTATTATGACTTGCTCCTGGTGTACCCTTCCTCTAGAAGTAGGGAGCCCAAAGCATGCTTGTATGAAATTATTGTCTCTATACTGGAATGCTGTGTCATCTCTATTGATTCTGTGTAAGGGCATCTTTATTGTTTAATACGGCGCGTTGTTCTTCAGAAATCAGGGAACTTGATTTTAAACATAGCATATCAAAGTGGCCTCATTAGAAATTTAGTTATATCTCAGCCTTCATAATACTTTTTCTTTATTCCTCAAGTTCATATATTTAATGTCTACTTTTTATTGCTTACCTTCGTGTGGATGCTTATATAACTCTAAAACTTTCATCCTTATGCTGTTGTCTAATAACCCTCTTTTGTATTAGGCTTGTAATATCAGTATGATGAAAATACTCCTATTTTCGAAATTTGAGTCCATTCTGGAAAGGAAATGAATTTTTTTTTCTCTCTCTAAGATAACCAATGAGATTTTCTATTTATAAGATTTTGAACATTTGAAACATTTTTGAGCATAATTTCATTAGATGCACATTTTTCATCGTTTTCCTGTCATTTTATCTGTCGCAGAATACGCACCGATGCTCACCCAGCACACATATCTTACTGTATGTAATGGAGTAGATTGTAACGAGCTGAAAGTTTTATCTCTGCGGAATTTTCGCCGTGAACCAATATTTGAGGGGATCAGTAGCTGCTCCGTCTACTTGTTCTTTCTTTTCCTATTGATACTATTCCAGGGCTCTAACAGATGTCTTTTGACTATCCATCACAGCATAATGACAAGCTGAATAACTTTCGGAAATTCCATGATGAACTTTTGAAATTGGTTTAGATTCACATTGAAAAAATATAGAAAAGGGGTTATTAAATAACTTGCGTGTAGATCCAAATCTATCTTCTGGTAGCGAATCTGGTAGATCGATACCCATTTTTTCATCCCTCAAAATTCCAGTGGTCCAATCCCCCCCCCCCCCCAATTCGGGGGTAACTGTTAGATTACAATAATGTTGTTTTAAATGCAAAACCTTCTGAGGGAAGGGATGCATCTCTTGATAATTAGTCTCTTGAAACCTCCTAATCGAACGGTATGATGTAGGTAATTGTGGTTACTAGAATTTTATATTTTGTCTTCCGGATTTCATAGATTATTTTTATTTTTACTCTCACAATTCCTGACAAATAATTTAAATTCTGATGCAAGCCGTCTCAAGAATTCATTCTTGCGGCTTCGCGGTTCTTATTGTTTATTCGCAAAAGATGAAATCTAGGCAGGACAATCTGAGGGCGCACTTCACAATCCCCGAAAGTTTCATCCAAATCCGACGAAATGTGGAAAAAAAAAAAAAAATTAACGTTTTACGTTCGGACTTGAGGTTTTGGTTACGGATTTCAAAGTGGATTGTCTAGACCCTCAGTCTCATATTAAGACGATTTAATCATAATCGGATGTAAACTGTAAAAATAGGTTTGTTACAAGGACTGCACCGTTGCGCTATTGCAGGCTATCCGGCAATAATGAGATTCAAAAGAATCAATATAGATATTGCTAGGAGTTGTGTTGAGTTTGTTTGACACAATAAATTCAATCTCAACATTTTTAAAAATATATTTCTTAAAGTAAAATTAGGATTCATCTTCTTGAAACTCAAGTCTTGCTGCTGCATCTTGCATTCGTTTCTTATCATTTTTTGTCTCGGTCCATCGCATTTAAGGATGGAATTACAATGTTGAATAGATTTCGACTGTTGATGTCATATTCAGTGCAAACAGATGATGTCCTGCAACTGCAACTCGTTCAAATAAGGGTGTAATGTCGTGGAACAACCAGCCTATTCATGTCTAAGTTCTTGTCACACTTGATTCCCCACTTATCCAAATAAAAGTACAGTAAAGTGATAAACCCAACGGCAACATGGTCATGGGTAAGTATTGTGAACTCGTGCTCTTTCTAAACACTGATACAAATTTTGTTCTTCTCGCTGAAACGAAGCCCGCCGTATATAAAGAATTGCAATTCCTAATAACAAAATACGTCGAACTGACCATCCTATCTTATACCGTACTGTAGTGATGGTGTGAGTCGTTACAACTCTCTAAAGAATCCTGGTCTGACTTCCAAAGGTTGTTGTGTTGTTCCGAAATAGATTTGGTTCGTAGGGGCTAACCTCATAATAACTGTTGAGTTTGTTTGACAAAATAACTTCAGTCTTAACATTTTTAAAAATATATTTCTTTACGTAATTCAGATTCATCTTCTTGAAACTCTCAAGTCTAGCTGCTGCATCTTGCATTCGTTTCTTACCAGTTGTTTTCTCGGTCCATCGCATTTAAGGATGGAATTACAATGTTGAAGAGATTTCGACTGTTAATGTCATATTCAGTACAAACATTAATTGTTGTTTGATGTTTTTTACTGATGATGTCCTGCAACTGCAACTCGTTCAAATAAGGGTGTAACGCCATGGAACAACCAGCCTATGCATGTCTAAGTTCTTGTCACACTTGATTCCCCACTTATCCAAATAAAAATACAGTAAATTGATAAGCCCAACGGCAACATGGTCATGGGTAAGTATTGTGAACTCTTGCTCTTTCTAAACACTTAGATACAAATTTTGTTCTTCTCACTGAAACGAAGCCCGCCGTACATAAAGAATTGCAATTCCTAATTACGAAATACGTCGTGGCATGCCCCGTGTTGAGGCATTCAACTCTCTAAAGAATCCTGGTCTTCCAAAGGCTGTTGTGTTGTTCCGAAATAGATGTGGTTCGTGGAGGCTAACTCGCATAATAACTGAAAATATCACCGAAAGAATGGATCCTGTGCTGGGATATGGATATCCATGTGGCGCATATCTGGACAGATTGAAGCTGTGGCATCTATGAAGGAGGAAATCCAATTATTGAGTAACTACACAATTACAGAACACCGAACTCTCACACGTACCATTATCATTAGACACAACAGAAGGACACGTGAACTGCATGGCCAGCATTCGTGATCGATGTGTGAAAATTACTGTTTGCACACGTATTTAGTTGTGAAAGTAAAATTTTTGTTAAGAAACAAAAATTAGTCGAGTGGTGAGAAGGGATGACTTCGGATCAAAGTTCATTATTGAAAAAATTGCTTGACAAAAAATTGTCGGCCAAACAAAGCCAATGTCAATGCAACTCATTGTATGTACCTACTATTGATATTTTTGAAGTGTAAACTTCTATAGGCGCACCGCGTCGGAAAATTTAGCGGGGTGTGAATACGGTTTTACCGTCACGTTTTTTTCCGTCACGCTGTTATGACAACAAAGCCGTTGCTGGGGAAATGAAACTTCTTTATTTTTCACCGGACAAAAATCGTTCTCCACTCGTTGGAAAGCTCTCGATTTATCACGCATTCCTTTCGTACTTGTTCTTCTATTCATGTCGTAGTTTTATATTTATTTCTGTTATTGGATATAGTAAACAATGCCGCTTGTTTTGTTGTCACTTGGTTGAGAAGTTAATCTTGCTTATAGTAATTGTAGACGCGCACCATAACAGAAAATTACCTACTTAGGTACTCTGTTCTAATTTCGATTTTTAAAACATTTATGTCGTAGTTTTAAATTTATTCACATTTACGAATTAGCGGGAAGAAAGCATGTTCTATGTTTTAGCATTTTAGCCGAAGGCTCAAAGCGGAAAGTTATCGAGGGTCCAGGGGCGGAGCCTGTCCACGTTTACTTTCCCAACATCCCAACAGAGTGGAAAGTAATGTCCAAATCGTCATAGAAGTTTACACTTCTCCCGTGTGGTCTTTAGCACACCTGGTTTTTTTCTTGAAGCATAGTTTTTATTGATGATCATCAATAAGCTTTTGCTGCGTTGTACTCTTTGAGTTAGTTATAGTCGGCAAGCGTCAGGGTGAACCTTTGAGCTGTTGCATGTATTAATAGTAATATTTATACTGTTCTTCAGGTCTCTGACATTCTTTCTTGGAATCCTCAAGTGACGGGCTAGAATTTTAGAAGTGGTTCATTGCACAAGTTAATATCTGGATGTCGTGGCGGCCCCAAATTGTAGGAGGTAATGTTTATCGGTTTGGCAAGACACATTCTTCGTGTTCGAGGTCCTGATAATTCTTGCCCATCCAACTGCTAATGAATAAAATTACTGCCCTGAAGTTGTATGCATATTCAAAATCGAAACTTTGCCCCATTGCCACGAGCTGTGATATCTAGATAGAAGAAAATTCTTAACGGATTCACATTTGGAACGCAACCCTTATGAAGGGACCGAATTTAAATTTTCGCAATTTCAATTTTAAATTTCATTAAAATTCAACATTTTGCCCCTTTGCCACAGGCTTGGAGATGAGAATGTGACATGGGTTTTAACGGTGATACATTCCTTGAGCAATAGTCTAGGAGGGACCTGAGCCGGATTTTCAAAGTTCGAAATTTGAATTTTCATGAAAATTTTGAAATTTGCCCTGTTGTTGATTGAAGACATGAAAAACGTTTTTTCTATAAAGGTTATTAAACATAAACTAAAATCATATGAATTAAAAGGGACCAATCACGATTTTCTCGATTAGGGAAAAAGAAAATGGCGGGTAAATGCCGAGGGATAACGCAGAAACAACACAATTTTCAACTTTGCCCAGTGAATACGTATATATAGAAGGCCGTATTTTGTAAAATGTTTATGGATTCTGTTTCAGCAGAATGTCCTCTAGGAGGGACCTTTGCTCGTTTTTCGAAATTTTAAAAATGGCGGCTACTAAAAATCAAAATGTGTACCGCCGGCATAATGTAAAAATTTGACAATTTCGAATTTGCCCCGAGAATACGATAGTAAGGGATGACATTTTTATAAATATTGATGTCTCTTTAGATTGGTGAACTAAAAAGCTAGGAGGGACCTTTGATGGATTTTCGAAATTCGCAAAATTCACGAAATCACAAGTCCCAATGTTATGAAAACCATGGATTTTCAAATTTGCCCCTTTGCCACGGGTTAAGAGATGAGAATATGACATAGGTTTTAACGGTGATACATTCCTTGAGGGATGGTCTAGGAGGGACCTGAGCCGGATTTTCGAAATTCAAAATTTGAATTTTCATGAAAATTTTGAAATTTGCCCTGTTGTTGATTGAAGACATGAAAAACGTTTTTTCTATAAAGGTTAATAAACATAAACTAAAATCATATGAATTAAAAGGGACCAATCACGATTTTCTCGATTAGGGAAAAAGAAAATGGCGGGTAAATGCCGAGGGATAACGCAAAAACAACACAATTTTCAACTTTGCCCAGTGAATACGTATATATAGAAGGCCGTATTTCGCATAATGTTTATGGATTCTGTTTCAGCAGAATGTCCTCTTGGAGGGACCTTTGCTCGTTTTTCGTAATTTTAATAATGGCGGCTACTAAAAATCAAAATGTGTACCACCGGCATAATGTAAGAATTTGACCAATCTTGACTTTGCCCCGAGAATACGATAGTAAGAGATGACATTTTTATAAATATTGATGTCTCTTTAGATTGGTGAACTAAATAGCTAGGAGGACCTTTGATGGATTTTCGAAATTCGCAAAATTCACGAAATCACAAGTCCCAATGTTATGAAAACCATGGATTTTCAACTTTGCCCCTTTGTCACGGGTTAAGAGATGAGAATATGACATGGGTTTCAACGGTGATACATTCCTTGAGGGATAGTCTAGGAGGGACCTGAGCCGGATTTTCGGAATTCGAAATTTGAATTTTCATGAAAATTTTGAAATTTGCCCTGTTGTTGATTGAAGACATGAAAAACGTTTTTTTCTATAAAGGTTAATAAACATAAACTAAAATCATATGAATTAAAATTGACCAATCACGATTTTCTCGATTAGGGAAAAAGAAAATGGCGGGTAAATGCCGAGGGATAACGCAAAAACAACGAAATATTCAACTTTGCCCAGTGAATACGTATATATAGAAGGCCGTATTTTAGAGATGACATTTTTATAAATATTGATGTCTCTTCAGATTGGTGAACTAAATAGCTAGGAGGGACCGTTGATGGATTTTCGAAATTCGCAAAATTCACGAAATCACAAGTCCCAATGTTATGAAAACCATGGATTTTCAACTTTGCCCCTTTGCCACGGGTTAAGAGATGAGAATATGACATAGGTTTTAACGGTGATACATTCCTTGAGGGATAGTCTAGGAGGGACCTGAGCCGGATTTTCGAAATTCGAAATTTGAATTTTCATGAAAATTTTGAAATTTGCCCTGTTGTTGATTGAAGACATGAAAAACGTTTTTTCTATATAGGTTAATAAACATAAACTAAAATCATATGAATTAAAAGGGACCAATCACGATTTTCTCGATTAGGGAAAAAGAAAATGGCGGGTAAATGCCGAGGGATAACGCAAAAACAACACAATTTTCAACTTTGCCCAGTGAATACGTATATATAGAAGGCCGTATTTTGTAAAATGTTTATGGATTCTGTTTCAGCAGAATGTCCTCTAGGAGGGACCTTTGCTCGTTTTTCGAAATTTTAAAAATGGCGGCTACTAAAAATCAAAATGTGTACCGCCGGCATAATGTAAAAATTTGACAATTTCGACTTTGCCCCGAGAATACGATAGTAAGAGATGACATTTTTATAAATATTGATGTCTCTTTAGATTGGTGAACTAAATAGCTAGGAGGGACCTTTGATGGATTTTCGAAATTCGCAAAATTCACGAAATCACAAGTCCCAATGTTATGAAAACCATGGATTTTCAACTTTGCCCCTTTGCCACGGGTTAAGAGATGAGAATATGACATAGGTTTTAACGGTGATACATTCCTTGAGGGATAGTCTAGGAGGGACCTGAGCCGGATTTTCGAAATTCGAAATTTGAATTTTCATGAAAATTTTGAAATTTGCCCTGTTGTTGATTGAAGACATGAAAAACGTTTTTTCTATAAAGGTTAATAAACATAAACTAAAATCATATGAATTAAAAGGGACCAATCACGATTTTCTCGATTAGGGAAAAAGAAAATGGCGGGTAAATGCCGAGGGATAACGCAAAAACAACACAATTTTCAACTTTGCCCAGTGAATACGTATATATAGAAGGCCGTATTTTGTAAAATGTTTATGGATTCTGTTTCAGCAGAATGTCCTCTAGGAGGGACCTTTGCTCGTTTTTCGAAATTTTAAAAATGGCGGCTACTAAAAATCAAAATGTGTACCGCCGGCATAATGTAAAAATTTGACAATTTCGACTTTGCCCCGAGAATACGATAGTAAGAGATGACATTTTTATAAATATTGATGTCTCTTTAGATTGGTGAACTAAATAGCTAGGAGGGACCTTTGATGGATTTTCGAAATTCGCAAAATTCACGAAATCACAAGTCCCAATGTTATGAAAACCATGGATTTTCAACTTTGCCCCTTTGCCACGGGTTAAGAGATGAGAATATGACATAGGTTTTAACGGTGATACATTCCTTGAGGGATAGTCTAGGAGGGACCTGAGCCGGATTTTCGAAATTCGAAATTTGAATTTTCATGAAAATTTTGAAATTTGCCCTGTTGTTGATTGAAGACATGAAAAACGTTTTTTCTATAAAGGTTAATAAACATAAACTAAAATCATATGAATTAAAAGGGACCAATCACGATTTTCTCGATTAGGGAAAAAGAAAATGGCGGGTAAATGCCGAGGGATAACGCAAAAACAACACAATTTTCAACTTTGCCCAGTGAATACGTATATATAGAAGGCCGTATTTTGTAAAATGTTTATGGATTCTGTTTCAGCAGAATGTCCTCTAGGAGGGACCTTTGCTCGTTTTCCGAAATTTTAAAAATGGCGGCTACTAAAAATCAAAATGTGTACCGCCGACATAATGTAAAAATTTGACAATTTCGACTTTGCCCCGAGAATACGATAGTAAGAGATGACATTTTTATAAATATTGATGTCTCTTTAGATTGGTGAACTAAATAGCTAGGAGGGACCTTTGATGGATTTTCGAAATTCGCAAAATTCACGAAATCACAAGTCCCAATGTTATGAAAACCATGGATTTTCAACTTTGCCCCTTTGCCACGGGTTAAGAGATGAGAATATGACATAGGTTTTAACGGTGATACATTCCTTGAGGGATAGTCTAGGAGGGACCTGAGCCGGATTTTCGAAATTCGAAATTTGAATTTTCATGAAAATTTTGAAATTTGCCCTGTTGTTGATTGAAGACATGAAAAACGTTTTTTCTATAAAGGTTAATAAACATAAACTAAAATCATATGAATTAAAAGGGACCAATCACGATTTTCTCGATTAGGGAAAAAGAAAATGGCGGGTAAATGCCGAGGGATAACGCAAAAACAACACAATTTTCAACTTTGCCCAGTGAATACGTATATATAGAAGGCCGTATTTTGTAAAATGTTTATGGATTCTGTTTCAGCAGAATGTCCTCTAGGAGGGACCTTTGCTCGTTTTTCGAAATTTTAAAAATGGCGGCTACTAAAAATCAAAATGTGTACCGCCGGCATAATGTAAAAATTTGACAATTTTGACTTTGCCCCGAGAATACGATAGTAAGGGATGACATTTTTATAAATATTGATGTCTCTTTAGATTGGTGAACTAAATAGCTAGGAGGGACCTTTGATGGATTTTCGAAATTCGCAAAATTCACGAAATCACAAGTCCCAATGTTATGAAAACCATGGATTTTCAACTTTGCCCCTTTGCCACGGGTTAAGAGATGAGAATATGACATAGGTTTTAACGGTGATACATTCCTTGAGGGATAGTCTAGGAGGGACCTGAGCCGGATTTTCGAAATTCGAAATTTGAATTTTCATGAAAATTTTGAAATTTGCCCTGTTGTTGATTGAAGACATGAAAAACGTTTTTTCTATAAAGGTTAATAAACATAAACTAAAATCATATGAATTAAAAGGGACCAATCACGATTTTCTCGATTAGGGAAAAAGAAAATGGCGGGTAAATGCCGAGGGATAACGCAAAAACAACACAATTTTCAACTTTGCCCAGTGAATACGTATATATAGAAGGCCGTATTTTGTAAAATGTTTATGGATTCTGTTTCAGCAGAATGTCCTCTAGGAGGGACCTTTGCTCGTTTTTCGAAATTTTAAAAATGGCGGCTACTAAAAATCAAAATGTGTACCGCCGGCATAATGTAAAAATTTGACAATTTCGACTTTGCCCCGAGAATACGATAGTAAGAGATGACATTTTTATAAATATTGATGTCTCTTTAGATTGGTGAACTAAATAGCTAGGAGGGACCTTTGATGGATTTTCGAAATTCGCAAAATTCACGAAATCACAAGTCCCAATGTTATGAAAACCATGGATTTTCAACTTTGCCCCTTTGCCACGGGTTAAGAGATGAGAATATGACATAGGTTTTAACGGTGATACATTCCTTGAGGGATAGTCTAGGAGGGACCTGAGCCGGATTTTCGAAATTCGAAATTTGAATTTTCATGAAAATTTTGAAATTTGCCCTGTTGTTGATTGAAGACATGAAAAACGTTTTTTCTATAAAGGTTAATAAACATAAACTAAAATCATATGAATTAAAAGGGACCAATCACGATTTTCTCGATTAGGGAAAAAGAAAATGGCGGGTAAATGCCGAGGGATAACGCAAAAACAACACAATTTTCAACTTTGCCCAGTGAATACGTATATATAGAAGGCCGTATTTTGTAAAATGTTTATGGATTCTGTTTCAGCAGAATGTCCTCTAGGAGGGACCTTTGCTCGTTTTTCGAAATTTTAAAAATGGCGGCTACTAAAAATCAAAATGTGTACCGCCGACATAATGTAAAAATTTGACAATTTCGACTTTGCCCCGAGAATACGATAGTAAGAGATGACATTTTTATAAATATTGATGTCTCTTTAGATTGGTGAACTAAATAGCTAGGAGGGACCTTTGATGGATTTTCGAAATTCGCAAAATTCACGAAATCACAAGTCCCAATGTTATGAAAACCATGGATTTTCAACTTTGCCCCTTTGCCACGGGTTAAGAGATGAGAATATGACATAGGTTTTAACGGTGATACATTCCTTGAGGGATAGTCTAGGAGGGACCTGAGCCGGATTTTCGAAATTCGAAATTTGAATTTTCATGAAAATTTTGAAATTTGCCCTGTTGTTGATTGAAGACATGAAAAACGTTTTTTCTATAAAGGTTATTAAACATAAACTAAAATCATATGAATTAAAAGGGACCAATCACGATTTTCTCGATTAGGGAAAAAGAAAATGGCGGGTAAATGCCGAGGGATAACGCAAAAACAACACAATTTTCAACTTTGCCCAGTGAATACGTATATATAGAAGGCCGTATTTTGTAAAATGTTTATGGATTCTGTTTCAGCAGAATGTCCTCTAGGAGGGACCTTTGCTCGTTTTTCGAAATTTTAAAAATGGCGGCTACTAAAAATCAAAATGTGTACCGCCGGCATAATGTAAAAATTTGACAATTTCGACTTTGCCCCGAGAATACGATAGTAAGAGATGACATTTTTATAAATATTGATGTCTCTTTAGATTGGTGAACTAAATAGCTAGGAGGGACCTTTGATGGATTTTCGAAATTCGCAAAATTCACGAAATCACAAGTCCCAATGTTATGAAAACCATGGATTTTCAACTTTGCCCCTTTGCCACGGGTTAAGAGATGAGAATATGACATAGGTTTTAACGGTGATACATTCCTTGAGGGATAGTCTAGGAGGGACCTGAGCCGGATTTTCGAAATTCGAAATTTGAATTTTCATGAAAATTTTGAAATTTGCCCTGTTGTTGATTGAAGACATGAAAAACGTTTTTTCTATAAAGGTTAATAAACATAAACTAAAATCATATGAATTAAAAGGGACCAATCACGATTTTCTCGATTAGGGAAAAAGAAAATGGCGGGTAAATGCCGAGGGATAACGCAAAAACAACACAATTTTCAACTTTGCCCAGTGAATACGTATATATAGAAGGCCGTATTTTGTAAAATGTTTATGGATTCTGTTTCAGCAGAATGTCCTCTAGGAGGGACCTTTGCTCGTTTTTCGAAATTTTAAAAATGGCGGCTACTAAAAATCAAAATGTGTACCGCCGGCATAATGTAAAAATTTGACAATTTCGACTTTGCCCCGAGAATACGATAGTAAGAGATGACATTTTTATAAATATTGATGTCTCTTTAGATTGGTGAACTAAATAGCTAGGAGGGACCTTTGATGGATTTTCGAAATTCGCAAAATTCACGAAATCACAAGTCCCAATGTTATGAAAACCATGGATTTTCAACTTTGCCCCTTTGCCACGGGTTAAGAGATGAGAATATGACATAGGTTTTAACGGTGATACATTCCTTGAGGGATAGTCTAGGAGGGACCTGAGC
Organism: Adelphocoris suturalis; assembly: GCA_030762985.1. Lineage (NCBI taxonomy): Eukaryota > Metazoa > Arthropoda > Insecta > Hemiptera > Miridae > Adelphocoris > Adelphocoris suturalis. Next base: position 32,812,778 of record CM061042.1, read on the forward strand.
CGGATTTTCGAAATTCGAAATTTGAATTTTCATGAAAATTTTGAAATTTGCCCTGTTGTTGATTGAAGACATGAAAAACGTTTTTTCTATAAAGGTTAATAAACATAAACTAAAATCATATGAATTAAAAGGGACCAATCACGATTTTCTCGATTAGGGAAAAAGAAAATGGCGGGTAAATGCCGAGGGATAACGCAAAAACAACACAATTTTCAACTTTGCCCAGTGAATACGTATATATAGAAGGCCGTATTTTGTAAAATGTTTATGGATTCTGTTTCAGCAGAATGTCCTCTAGGAGGGACCTTTGCTCGTTTTTCGAAATTTTAAAAATGGCGGCTACTAAAAATCAAAATGTGTACCGCCGACATAATGTAAAAATTTGACAATTTCGACTTTGCCCCGAGAATACGATAGTAAGAGATGACATTTTTATAAATATTGATGTCTCTTTAGATTGGTGAACTAAATAGCTAGGAGGGACCTTTGATGGATTTTCGAAATTCGCAAAATTCACGAAATCACAAGTCCCAATGTTATGAAAACCATGGATTTTCAACTTTGCCCCTTTGCCACGGGTTAAGAGATGAGAATATGACATAGGTTTTAACGGTGATACATTCCTTGAGGGATAGTCTAGGAGGGACCTGAGCCGGATTTTCGAAATTCGAAATTTGAATTTTCATGAAAATTTTGAAATTTGCCCTGTTGTTGATTGAAGACATGAAAAACGTTTTTTCTATAAAGGTTAATAAACATAAACTAAAATCATATGAATTAAAAGGGACCAATCACGATTTTCTCGATTAGGGAAAAAGAAAATGGCGGGTAAATGCCGAGGGATAACGCAAAAACAACACAATTTTCAACTTTGCCCAGTGAATACGTATATATAGAAGGCCGTATTTTGTAAAATGTTTATGGATTCTGTTTCAGCAGAATGTCCTCTAGGAGGGACCTTTGCTCGTTTTTCGAAATTTTAAAAATGGCGGCTACTAAAAATCAAAATGTGTACCGCCGGCATAATGTAAAAATTTGACAATTTCGACTTTGCCCCGAGAATACGATAGTAAGGGATGACATTTTTATAAATATTGATGTCTCTTTAGATTGGTGAACTAAATAGCTAGGAGGGACCTTTGATGGATTTTCGAAATTCGCAAAATTCACGAAATCACAAGTCCCAATGTTATGAAAACCATGGATTTTCAACTTTGCCCCTTTGCCACGGGTTAAGAGATGAGAATATGACATAGGTTTTAACGGTGATACATTCCTTGAGGGATAGTCTAGGAGGGACCTGAGCCGGATTTTCGAAATTCGAAATTTGAATTTTCATGAAAATTTTGAAATTTGCCCTGTTGTTGATTGAAGACATGAAAAACGTTTTTTCTATAAAGGTTAATAAACATAAACTAAAATCATATGAATTAAAAGGGACCAATCACGATTTTCTCGATTAGGGAAAAAGAAAATGGCGGGTAAATGCCGAGGGATAACGCAAAAACAACACAATTTTCAACTTTGCCCAGTGAATACGTATATATAGAAGGCCGTATTTTGTAAAATGTTTATGGATTCTGTTTCAGCAGAATGTCCTCTAGGAGGGACCTTTGCTCGTTTTTCGAAATTTTAAAAATGGCGGCTACTAAAAATCAAAATGTGTACCGCCGACATAATGTAAAAATTTGACAATTTCGACTTTGCCCCGAGAATACGATAGTAAGGGATGACATTTTTATAAATATTGATGTCTCTTTAGATTGGTGAACTAAATAGCTAGGAGGGACCTTTGATGGATTTTCGAAATTCGCAAAATTCACGAAATCACAAGTCCCAATGTTATGAAAACCATGGATTTTCAACTTTGCCCCTTTGCCACGGGTTAAGAGATGAGAATATGACATAGGTTTTAACGGTGATACATTCCTTGAGGGATAGTCTAGGAGGGACCTGAGCCGGATTTTCGAAATTCGAAATTTGAATTTTCATGAAAATTTTGAAATTTGCCCTGTTGTTGATTGAAGACATGAAAAACGTTTTTTCTATAAAGGTTAATAAACATAAACTAAAATCATATGAATTAAAAGGGACCAATCACGATTTTCTCGATTAGGGAAAAAGAAAATGGCGGGTAAATGCCGAGGGATAACGCAAAAACAACACAATTTTCAACTTTGCCCAGTGAATACGTATATATAGAAGGCCGTATTTTGTAAAATGTTTATGGATTCTGTTTCAGCAGAATGTCCTCTAGGAGGGACCTTTGCTCGTTTTTCGAAATTTTAAAAATGGCGGCTACTAAAAATCAAAATGTGTACCGCCGGCATAATGTAAAAATTTGACAATTTCGACTTTGCCCCGAGAATACGATAGTAAGGGATGACATTTTTATAAATATTGATGTCTCTTTAGATTGGTGAACTAAATAGCTAGGAGGGACCTTTGATGGATTTTCGAAATTCGCAAAATTCACGAAATCACAAGTCCCAATGTTATGAAAACCATGGATTTTCAACTTTGCCCCTTTGCCACGGGTTAAGAGATGAGAATATGACATAGGTTTTAACGGTGATACATTCCTTGAGGGATAGTCTAGGAGGGACCTGAGCCGGATTTTCGAAATTCGAAATTTGAATTTTCATGAAAATTTTGAAATTTGCCCTGTTGTTGATTGAAGACATGAAAAACGTTTTTTCTATAAAGGTTAATAAACATAAACTAAAATCATATGAATTAAAAGGGACCAATCACGATTTTCTCGATTAGGGAAAAAGAAAATGGCGGGTAAATGCCGAGGGATAACGCAAAAACAACACAATTTTCAACTTTGCCCAGTGAATACGTATATATAGAAGGCCGTATTTTGTAAAATGTTTATGGATTCTGTTTCAGCAGAATGTCCTCTAGGAGGGACCTTTGCTCGTTTTTCGAAATTTTAAAAATGGCGGCTACTAAAAATCAAAATGTGTACCGCCGGCATAATGTAAAAATTTGACAATTTCGACTTTGCCCCGAGAATACGATAGTAAGAGATGACATTTTTATAAATATTGATGTCTCTTTAGATTGGTGAACTAAATAGCTAGGAGGGACCTTTGATGGATTTTCGAAATTCGCAAAATTCACGAAATCACAAGTCCCAATGTTATGAAAACCATGGATTTTCAACTTTGCCCCTTTGCCACGGGTTAAGAGATGAGAATATGACATAGGTTTTAACGGTGATACATTCCTTGAGGGATAGTCTAGGAGGGACCTGAGCCGGATTTTCGAAATTCGAAATTTGAATTTTCATGAAAATTTTGAAATTTGCCCTGTTGTTGATTGAAGACATGAAAAACGTTTTTTCTATAAAGGTTAATAAACATAAACTAAAATCATATGAATTAAAAGGGACCAATCACGATTTTCTCGATTAGGGAAAAAGAAAATGGCGGGTAAATGCCGAGGGATAACGCAAAAACAACACAATTTTCAACTTTGCCCAGTGAATACGTATATATAGAAGGCCGTATTTTGTAAAATGTTTATGGATTCTGTTTCAGCAGAATGTCCTCTAGGAGGGACCTTTGCTCGTTTTTCGAAATTTTAAAAATGGCGGCTACTAAAAATCAAAATGTGTACCGCCGGCATAATGTAAAAATTTGACAATTTCGACTTTGCCCCGAGAATACGATAGTAAGGGATGACATTTTTATAAATATTGATGTCTCTTTAGATTGGTGAACTAAATAGCTAGGAGGGACCTTTGATGGATTTTCGAAATTCGCAAAATTCACGAAATCACAAGTCCCAATGTTATGAAAACCATGGATTTTCAACTTTGCCCCTTTGCCACGGGTTAAGAGATGAGAATATGACATAGGTTTTAACGGTGATACATTCCTTGAGGGATAGTCTAGGAGGGACCTGAGCCGGATTTTCGAAATTCGAAATTTGAATTTTCATGAAAATTTTGAAATTTGCCCTGTTGTAGATTGAAGACATGAAAAACGTTTTTTCTATAAAGGTTAATAAACATAAACTAAATATGAATTAAAAGGGATTAAGGGAACCCTTAACAAAAATTGTGCTTCCCTGTACAAGGGAGAAATAGAGTTTAAGAAAGGAATTTTCTTTCCTTTTAATATTGGTGGAGTACATTGGGTACTGCTATACGCAGATATAGAAACTCAAACCGTATTTTATCTGGACCCTGCAGTACGCAAGGCACAAGGAAGAAAATATTTCAAAAACTTTATTTCTTTCTGGCAGCTACTATTTCCTCATTGGTAATGCTGAATGGTCTCATTCAGGTAATGTATCATTCAAAATAATGATATCAATCCAATTAATCCAGCAAAACTGAGAAAACAGTGGCAGTATCGGTGCCTTGAAAAGTCAGAAGATATGACGGAAAGATGCCTCCGTTGTGCTATGTCAAACATAAGACGGGAAACATTGTGGGTATATTGTGCGCAATGTAATCGACAAGTTCACTTTTCATGCCTAGCTCATCTGCTTTTAATTCATTAGATTTCAGTTTATGTTTATTAACCTTTATAGAAAAAACGTTTTTCATGTCTTCAATCAACAACAGGGCAAATTTCAAAATTTTCATGAAATTTCAAATTTCGAATTTCGAAAATCCGGCTCAGGTCCCTCCTAGACTATCCCTCAAGGAATGTATCACCGTTAAAACCTATGTCATATTCTCATCTCTTAACCCGTGGCAAAGGGGCAAAGTTGAAAATCCATGGTTTTCATAACATTGGGACTTGTGATTTCGTGAATTTTGCGAATTTCGAAAATCCATCAAAGGTCCCTCCTAGCTATTTAGTTCACCAATCTAAAGAGACATCAATATTTATAAAAATGTCATCCCTTACTATCGTATTCTCGGGGCAAAGTCGAAATTGTCAAATTTTTACATTATGCCGGCGGTACACATTTTGATTTTTAGTAGCCGCCATTTTTAAAATTTCGAAAAACGAGCAAAGGTCCCTCCTAGAGGACATTCTGCTGAAACAGAATCCATAAACATTTTACAAAATACGGCCTTCTATATATACGTATTCACTGGGCAAAGTTGAAAATTGTGTTGTTTTTGCGTTATCCCTCGGCATTTACCCGCCATTTTCTTTTTCCCTAATCGAGAAAATCGTGATTGGTCCCTTTTAATTCATATGATTTTAGTTTATGTTTATTAACCTTTATAGAAAAAACGTTTTTCATGTCTTCAATCAACAACAGGGCAAATTTCAAAATTTTCATGAAAATTCAAATTTCGAATTTCGAAAATCCGGCTCAGGTCCCTCCTAGACTATCCCTCAAGGAATGTATCACCGTTAAAACCTATGTCATATTCTCATCTCTTAACCCGTGGCAAAGGGGCAAAGTTGAAAATCCATGGTTTTCATAACATTGGGACTTGTGATTTCGTGAATTTTGCGAATTTCGAAAATCCATCAAAGGTCCCTCCTAGCTATTTAGTTCACCAATCTAAAGAGACATCAATATTTATAAAAATGTCATCCCTTACTATCGTATTCTCGGGGCAAAGTCGAAATTGTCAAATTTTTACATTATGCCGGCGGTACACATTTTGATTTTTAGTAGCCGCCATTTTTAAAATTTCGAAAAACGAGCAAAGGTCCCTCCTAGAGGACATTCTGCTGAAACAGAATCCATAAACATTTTACAAAATACGGCCTTCTATATATACGTATTCACTGGGCAAAGTTGAAAATTGTGTTGTTTTTGCGTTATCCCTCGGCATTTACCCGCCATTTTCTTTTTCCCTAATCGAGAAAATCGTGATTGGTCCCTTTTAATTCATATGATTTTAGTTTATGTTTATTAACCTTTATAGAAAAAACGTTTTTCATGTCTTCAATCAACAACAGGGCAAATTTCAAAATTTTCATGAAAATTCAAATTTCGAATTTCGAAAATCCGGCTCAGGTCCCTCCTAGACTATCCCTCAAGGAATGTATCACCGTTAAAACCTATGTCATATTCTCATCTCTTAACCCGTGGCAAAGGGGCAAAGTTGAAAATCCATGGTTTTCATAACATTGGGACTTGTGATTTCGTGAATTTTGCGAATTTCGAAAATCCATCAAAGGTCCCTCCTAGCTATTTAGTTCACCAATCTAAAGAGACATCAATATTTATAAAAATGTCATCCCTTACTATCGTATTCTCGGGGCAAAGTCGAGATTGTCAAATTTTTACATTATGCCGGCGGTACACATTTTGATTTTTAGTAGCCGCCATTTTTAAAATTTCGAAAAACGAGCAAAGGTCCCTCCTAGAGGACATTCTGCTGAAACAGAATCCATAAACATTTTACAAAATACGGCCTTCTATATATACGTATTCACTGGGCAAAGTTGAAAATTGTGTTGTTTTTGCGTTATCCCTCGGCATTTACCCGCCATTTTCTTTTTCCCTAATCGAGAAAATCGTGATTGGTCCCTTTTAATTCATATGATTTTAGTTTATGTTTATTAACCTTTATAGAAAAAACGTTTTTCATGTCTTCAATCAACAACAGGGCAAATTTCAAAATTTTCATGAAAATTCAAATTTCGAATTTCGAAAATCCGGCTCAGGTCCCTCCTAGACTATCCCTCAAGGAATGTATCACCGTTAAAACCTATGTCATATTCTCATCTCTTAACCCGTGGCAAAGGGGCAAAGTTGAAAATCCATGGTTTTCATAACATTGGGACTTGTGATTTCGTGAATTTTGCGAATTTCGAAAATCCATCAAAGGTCCCTCCTAGCTATTTAGTTCACCAATCTAAAGAGACATCAATATTTATAAAAATGTCATCCCTTACTATCGTATTCTCGGGGCAAAGTCGAAATTGTCAAATTTTTACATTATGCCGGCGGTACACATTTTGATTTTTAGTAGCCGCCATTTTTAAAATTTCGAAAAACGAGCAAAGGTCCCTCCTAGAGGACATTCTGCTGAAACAGAATCCATAAACATTTTACAAAATACGGCCTTCTATATATACGTATTCACTGGGCAAAGTTGAAAATTGTGTTGTTTTTGCGTTATCCCTCGGCATTTACCCGCCATTTTCTTTTTCCCTAATCGAGAAAATCGTGATTGGTCCCTTTTAATTCATATGATTTTAGTTTATGTTTATTAACCTTTATAGAAAAAACGTTTTTCATGTCTTCAATCAACAACAGGGCAAATTTCAAAATTTTCATGAAAATTCAAATTTCGAATTTCGAAAATCCGGCTCAGGTCCCTCCTAGACTATCCCTCAAGGAATGTATCACCGTTAAAACCTATGTCATATTCTCATCTCTTAACCCGTGGCAAAGGGGCAAAGTTGAAAATCCATGGTTTTCATAACATTGGGACTTGTGATTTCGTGAATTTTGCGAATTTCGAAAATCCATCAAAGGTCCCTCCTAGCTATTTAGTTCACCAATCTAAAGAGACATCAATATTTATAAAAATGTCATCCCTTACTATCGTATTCTCGGGGCAAAGTCGAAATTGTCAAATTTTTACATTATGCCGGCGGTACACATTTTGATTTTTAGTAGCCGCCATTTTTAAAATTTCGAAAAACGAGCAAAGGTCCCTCCTAGAGGACATTCTGCTGAAACAGAATCCATAAACATTTTACAAAATACGGCCTTCTATATATACGTATTCACTGGGCAAAGTTGAAAATTGTGTTGTTTTTGCGTTATCCCTCGGCATTTACCCGCCATTTTCTTTTTCCCTAATCGAGAAAATCGTGATTGGTCCCTTTTAATTCATATGATTTTAGTTTATGTTTATTAACCTTTATAGAAAAAACGTTTTTCATGTCTTCAATCAACAACAGGGCAAATTTCAAAATTTTCATGAAAATTCAAATTTCGAATTTCGAAAATCCGGCTCAGGTCCCTCCTAGACTATCCCTCAAGGAATGTATCACCGTTAAAACCTATGTCATATTCTCATCTCTTAACCCGTGGCAAAGGGGCAAAGTTGAAAATCCATGGTTTTCATAACATTGGGACTTGTGATTTCGTGAATTTTGCGAATTTCGAAAATCCATCAAAGGTCCCTCCTAGCTATTTAGTTCACCAATCTAAAGAGACATCAATATTTATAAAAATGTCATCCCTTACTATCGTATTCTCGGGGCAAAGTCGAAATTGTCAAATTTTTACATTATGCCGGCGGTACACATTTTGATTTTTAGTAGCCGCCATTTTTAAAATTTCGAAAAACGAGCAAAGGTCCCTCCTAGAGGACATTCTGCTGAAACAGAATCCATAAACATTTTACAAAATACGGCCTTCTATATATACGTATTCACTGGGCAAAGTTGAAAATTGTGTTGTTTTTGCGTTATCCCTCGGCATTTACCCGCCATTTTCTTTTTCCCTAATCGAGAAAATCGTGATTGGTCCCTTTTAATTCATATGATTTTAGTTTATGTTTATTAACCTTTATAGAAAAAACGTTTTTCATGTCTTCAATCAACAACAGGGCAAATTTCAAAATTTTCATGAAAATTCAAATTTCGAATTTCGAAAATCCGGCTCAGGTCCCTCCTAGACTATCCCTCAAGGAATGTATCACCGTTAAAACCTATGTCATATTCTCATCTCTTAACCCGTGGCAAAGGGGCAAAGTTGAAAATCCATGGTTTTCATAACATTGGGACTTGTGATTTCGTGAATTTTGCGAATTTCGAAAATCCATCAAAGGTCCCTCCTAGCTATTTAGTTCACCAATCTAAAGAGACATCAATATTTATAAAAATGTCATCCCTTACTATCGTATTCTCGGGGCAAAGTCGAAATTGTCAAATTTTTACATTATGCCGGCGGTACACATTTTGATTTTTAGTAGCCGCCATTTTTAAAATTTCGAAAAACGAGCAAAGGTCCCTCCTAGAGGACATTCTGCTGAAACAGAATCCATAAACATTTTACAAAATACGGCCTTCTATATATACGTATTCACTGGGCAAAGTTGAAAATTGTGTTGTTTTTGCGTTATCCCTCGGCATTTACCCGCCATTTTCTTTTTCCCTAATCGAGAAAATCGTGATTGGTCCCTTTTAATTCATATGATTTTAGTTTATGTTTATTAACCTTTATAGAAAAAACGTTTTTCATGTCTTCAATCAACAACAGGGCAAATTTCAAAATTTTCATGAAAATTCAAATTTCGAATTTCGAAAATCCGGCTCAGGTCCCTCCTAGACTATCCCTCAAGGAATGTATCACCGTTAAAACCTATGTCATATTCTCATCTCTTAACCCGTGGCAAAGGGGCAAAGTTGAAAATCCATGGTTTTCATAACATTGGGACTTGTGATTTCGTGAATTTTGCGAATTTCGAAAATCCATCAAAGGTCCCTCCTAGCTATTTAGTTCACCAATCTAAAGAGACATCAATATTTATAAAAATGTCATCCCTTACTATCGTATTCTCGGGGCAAAGTCGAGATTGTCAAATTTTTACATTATGCCGGCGGTACACATTTTGATTTTTAGTAGCCGCCATTTTTAAAATTTCGAAAAACGAGCAAAGGTCCCTCCTAGAGGACATTCTGCTGAAACAGAATCCATAAACATTTTACAAAATACGGCCTTCTATATATACGTATTCACTGGGCAAAGTTGAAAATTGTGTTGTTTTTGCGTTATCCCTCGGCATTTACCCGCCATTTTCTTTTTCCCTAATCGAGAAAATCGTGATTGGTCCCTTTTAATTCATATGATTTTAGTTTATGTTTATTAACCTTTATAGAAAAAACGTTTTTCATGTCTTCAATCAACAACAGGGCAAATTTCAAAATTTTCATGAAAATTCAAATTTCGAATTTCGAAAATCCGGCTCAGGTCCCTCCTAGACTATCCCTCAAGGAATGTATCACCGTTAAAACCTATGTCATATTCTCATCTCTTAACCCGTGGCAAAGGGGCAAAGTTGAAAATCCATGGTTTTCATAACATTGGGACTTGTGATTTCGTGAATTTTGCGAATTTCGAAAATCCATCAAAGGTCCCTCCTAGCTATTTAGTTCACCAATCTAAAGAGACATCAATATTTATAAAAATGTCATCCCTTACTATCGTATTCTCGGGGCAAAGTCGAGATTGTCAAATTTTTACATTATGCCGGCGGTACACATTTTGATTTTTAGTAGCCGCCATTTTTAAAATTTCGAAAAACGAGCAAAGGTCCCTCCTAGAGGACATTCTGCTGAAACAGAATCCATAAACATTTTACAAAATACGGCCTTCTATATATACGTATTCACTGGGCAAAGTTGAAAATTGTGTTGTTTTTGCGTTATCCCTCGGCATTTACCCGCCATTTTCTTTTTCCCTAATCGAGAAAATCGTGATTGGTCCCTTTTAATTCATATGATTTTAGTTTATGTTTATTAACCTTTATAGAAAAAACGTTTTTCATGTCTTCAATCAACAACAGGGCAAATTTCAAAATTTTCATGAAAATTCAAATTTCGAATTTCGAAAATCCGGCTCAGGTCCCTCCTAGACTATCCCTCAAGGAATGTATCACCGTTAAAACCTATGTCATATTCTCATCTCTTAACCCGTGGCAAAGGGGCAAAGTTGAAAATCCATGGTTTTCATAACATTGGGACTTGTGATTTCGTGAATTTTGCGAATTTCGAAAATCCATCAAAGGTCCCTCCTAGCTATTTAGTTCACCAATCTAAAGAGACATCAATATTTATAAAAATGTCATCTCTTACTATCGTATTCTCGGGGCAAAGTCGAAATTGTCAAATTTTTACATTATGCCGGCGGTACACATTTTGATTTTTAGTAGCCGCCATTTTTAAAATTTCGAAAAACGAGCAAAGGTCCCTCCTAGAGGACATTCTGCTGAAACAGAATCCATAAACATTTTACAAAATACGGCCTTCTATATATACGTATTCACTGGGCAAAGTTGAAAATTGTGTTGTTTTTGCGTTATCCCTCGGCATTTACCCGCCATTTTCTTTTTCCCTAATCGAGAAAATCGTGATTGGTCCCTTTTAATTCATATGATTTTAGTTTATGTTTATTAACCTTTATAGAAAAAACGTTTTTCATGTCTTCAATCAACAACAGGGCAAATTTCAAAATTTTCATGAAAATTCAAATTTCGAATTTCGAAAATCCGGCTCAGGTCCCTCCTAGACTATCCCTCAAGGAATGTATCACCGTTAAAACCTATGTCATATTCTCATCTCTTAACCCGTGGCAAAGGGGCAAAGTTGAAAATCCATGGTTTTCATAACATTGGGACTTGTGATTTCGTGAATTTTGCGAATTTCGAAAATCCATCAAAGGTCCCTCCTAGCTATTTAGTTCACCAATCTAAAGAGACATCAATATTTATAAAAATGTCATCCCTTACTATCGTATTCTCGGGGCAAAGTCGAAATTGTCAAATTTTTACATTATGCCGGCGGTACACATTTTGATTTTTAGTAGCCGCCATTTTTAAAATTTCGAAAAACGAGCAAAGGTCCCTCCTAGAGGACATTCTGCTGAAACAGAATCCATAAACATTTTACAAAATACGGCCTTCTATATATACGTATTCACTGGGCAAAGTTGAAAATTGTGTTGTTTTTGCGTTATCCCTCGGCATTTACCCGCCATTTTCTTTTTCCCTAATCGAGAAAATCGTGATTGGTCCCTTTTAATTCATATGATTTTAGTTTATGTTTATTAACCTTTATAGAAAAAACGTTTTTCATGTCTTCAATCAACAACAGGGCAAATTTCAAAATTTTCATGAAAATTCAAATTTCGAATTTCGAAAATCCGGCTCAGGTCCCTCCTAGACTATCCCTCAAGGAATGTATCACCTATAAAACCCATGTCATATTCTCATCTCTTAACCCGGGGCAAAGGGGCAAAGTTGAAAATCCATGGTTTTCATAACATTGGGACTTGTGATTTCGTGAATTTTGCGAATTTCGAAAATCCATCAAAGGTCCCTCCTAGCTATTTAGTTCACCAATCTAAAGAGACACCAATATTTATAAAAATGTCATCCCTTAGTATCGTATTCTCGGGGCAAAGTCGAAATTGTCAAATTTTTACATTATGCCGGCGGTACACATTTTGATTTTTAGTAGCCGCCATTTTTAAAATTTCGAAAAACGAGCAAAAGTCCCTCCTAGAGGACATTCTGCTGAAACAGAATCCATAAACATTTTACAAAATACGGCCTTCTATATATACGTATTCACTGGGCAAAGTTGAAAATTGTGTTGTTTTTGCGTTATCCCTCGGCATTTACCCGCCATTTTCTTTTTCCCTAATCGAGAAAATCGTGATTGGTCCCTTTTAATTCATATGATTTTAGTTTATGTTTATTAACCTTTATAGAAAAAACGTTTTTCATGTCTTCAATCAACAACAGGGCAAATTTCAAAATTTTCATGAAAATTCAAATTTCGAATTTCGAAAATCCGGCTCAGGTCCCTCCTAGACTATCTCTCAAGGAATGTATCACCGTTAAAACCTATGTCATATTCTCATCTCTTAACCCGTGGCAAAGGGGCAAAGTTGAAAATCCATGGTTTTCATAACATTGGGACTTGTGATTTCGTGAATTTTGCGAATTTCGAAAATCCATCAAAGGTCCCTCCTAGCTTTTTAGTTCACCAATCTAAAGATGCATCAATATTTATAAAATGTCATCCCTTACTATCGTATTCTCGGGGCAAAGTCGAAATTGTCAAATTTTTACATTATGCCAGCGGTACCCATTTTGATTTTTAGTAGCCGCCAGTTTTCCAATTTTCGAAAAACGAGCAAAGGTCCCTCCTAGAGGACATTCTGCTGAAACAGAATCCATAAACATTTTAAAAAATACGGCCTTGTATATATACGTATTCATAGGGCAAAGTTGAAAATTGTGTTGTTTTTGCATTATCCCTCGGCATTTACCCGCCATTTTCTTTTTCCCTAATCGAGAAAATCGTGATTGGTCCCTTTTAATCCATATGATTTTAGTTTATGTTTATTAACCTTTATAGAAAAAACGTTTTTCATGTCTTCAATCAACAACAGGGCAAATTTCAAAATTTTCATGAAAATTCAAATTTCGAATTTCGAAAATCCGGCTCAGGTCCCTCCTAGACTATCCCTCAAGGAACGTATCACCGTTAAAACCTATGTCATATTCTCATCTCTTAACCCGTGGCAAAGGGGCAAAGTTGAAAATCCATGGTTTTCATAACATTGGGACTTGTGATTTCGTGAATTTTGCGAATTTCGAAAATCCATCAAAGGTCCCTCCTAGCTTTTCAGTTCACCAATCTAAAGAGACATCAATATTTATAAAAATGTCATCCCTTACTATCGTATTCTCGGGGCAAAGTCGAAATTGTCAAATTTTTACATTATGCCGGCGGTACACATTTTGATTTTTAGTAGCCGCCATTTTTAAAATTTCGAAAAACGAGCAAAGGTCCCTCCTAGAGGACATTCTATTGAAACAGATTCCATAAACATTTTACAAAATACGGCCTTCTATACATACGTATTCACTGGGCAAAGTTGAAAATTGTGTTGTTTTTGCGTTATCCCTCGGCATTTACCCGCCATTTTCTTTTTCCCTAATCGAGAAAATCGTGATTGGTCCCTTTTAATTCATATGCTTTTAGTTTATGTTTATTAACCTTTATAGAAAAAACGTTTTTCATGTCTTCAATCAACAACAGGGCAAATTTCAAAATTTTCATGAAAATTCAAATTTCGAAAATCCGGCTCAGGTCTATCAGACTATCCCTCAAGGGACGTATCACCGTTAAAACCTATGTCATATTCTCATCTCTTAACCCGTGGCAAAGGGGCAAAGTTGAAAACCCATGGTTTTCATAACATTGGGACTTGTGATTTCGTGAATTTTGCGAATTTCGAAAATCCATCAAAGGTCCCTCCTAGCTATTTAGTTCACCAATCTAAAGAGACATCAATATTTATAAAAATGTCATCCCTTACTATCGTATTCTCGGGGCAAAGTCGAGATTGTCAAATTTTTACATTATGCCGGCGGTACACATTTTGATTTTTAGTAGCCGCCATTTCTAAAATTTCGAAAAACGAGCAAAGGTCCCACCTAGAGGACATTCTGCTGAAACAGAATCCATAAACATTTTAGAAAATACGGCCTTCTATATATACGTATTCACTGGGCAAAGTTGAAAATTGTGTTGTTTTTGCGTTATCCCTCGGCATTTACCCGCCATTTTCTTTTTCCCTAATCGAGAAAATCGTGATTGGTCCCTTTTAATCCATATGATTTTAGTTTATGTTTATTAACCTTTATAGAAAAAACGTTTTTCATGTCTTCAATCAACAACAGGGCAAATTTCAAAATTTTCATGAAAATTCAAATTTCGAATTTCGAAAATCCGATTCAAGTCCCTCCTAGACTATCTCTCAAGGAATGTATCACCGTTAAAACCTATGTCATATTCTCATCTCTTAACCCGTGGCAAAGGGGCAAAGTTGAAAATCCATGGTTTTCATAACATTGGGACTTGTGATTTCGTGAATTTTGCGAATTTCGAAAATCCATCAAAGGTCCCTCCTAGCTATTTAGTTCACCAATCTAAAGAGACATCAATATTTATAAAAATGTCATCTCTTACTATCGTATTCTCGGGGCAAAGTCGAAATTGTCAAATTTTTACATTATGCCGGCGGTACACATTTTGATTTTTAGTAGCCGCCATTTTTAAAATTTCGAAAAACGAGCAAAGGTCCCTCCTAGAGGACATTCTGCTGAAACAGAATCCATAAACATTTTAGAAAATACGGCCTTCTATATATACGTATTCACTGGGCAAAGTTGAAAATTGTGTTGTTTTTGCGTTATCCCTCGGCATTTACCCGCCATTTTCTTTTTCCCTAATCGAGAAAATCGTGATTGGTCCCTTTTAATCCATATGATTTTAGTTTATGTTTAACCTTTATAGAAAAAACGTTTTTCATGTCTTCAATCAACAACAGGGCAAATTTCAAAATTTTCATGAAAATTCAAATTTCGAATTTCGAAAATCCGGCTCAGGTCCCTCCTAGACCATCTCTCAAGGAATGTATCACCGTTAAAACCTATGTCATATTCTCATCTCTTAACCCGTGGCAAAGGGGCAAAGTTGAAAATCCATGGTTTTCATAACATTGGGACTTGTGATTTCGTGAATTTTGCGAATTTCGAAAATCCATCAAAGGTCCCTCCTAGCTTTTTAGTTCACCAATCTAAAGAGACATCAATATTTATAAAAATGTCATCCCTTATTATCGTATTCTCGGGGCAAAGTCGAAATTGTCAAATTTTTACATTATGCCGGCGGTACACATTTTGATTTTTAGTAGCCGCCATTTTTAAAATTTCGAAAAACGAGCAAAGGTCCCTCCTAGAGGACATTCTGCTGAAACAGAATCCATAAACATTTTAAAAAATACGGCCTTGTATATATACATATTCATAGGGCAAAGTTGAAAATTGTGTTGTTTTTGCATTATCCCTCGGCATTTACCCGCCATTTTCTTTTTCCCTAATCGAGAAAATCGTGATTGGTCCCTTTTAATCCATATGATTTTAGTTTATGTTTATTAACCTTTATAGAAAAAACGTTTTTCATGTCTTCAATCAACAACAGGGCAAATTTCAAAATTTTCATGAAAATTCAAATTTCGAATTTCGAAAATCCGGCTCAGGTCCCTCCTAGACCATCTCTCAAGGAATGTATCACCGTTAAAACCTATGTCATATTCTCATCTCTTAACCCGTGGCAAAGGGGCAAAGTTGAAAATCCATGGTTTTCATAACATTGGGACTTGTGATTTCGTGAATTTTGCGAATTTCGAAAATCCATCAAAGGTCCCTCCTAGCTTTTTAGTTCACCAATCTAAAGAGACATCAATATTTATAAAAATGTCATCCCTTACCCATTTTTAAAATTTCGAAAAACGAGCAAAAGTCCCTCCTAGAGGACATTCTGCTGAAACAGAATCCATAAACATTTTACAAAATACGGCCTTCTATATATACGTATTCACTGGGCAAAGTTGAAAATTGTGTTGTTTTTGCGTTATCCCTCGGCATTTACCCGCCATTTTCTTTTTCCCTAATCGAGAAAATCGTGATTGGTCCCTTTTAATCCATATGATTTTAGTTTATGTTTATTAACCTTTATAGAAAAAACGTTTTTCATGTCTTCACAATCAACAACAGGGCAAATTTCAAAATTTTCATGAAAATTCAAATTTCGAATTTCGAAAATCCGGCTCAGGTCCCTCCTAGACCATCTCTCAAGGAATGTATCACCGTTAAAACCTATGTCATATTCTCATCTCTTAACCCGTGGCAAAGGGGCAAAGTTGAAAATCCATGGTTTTCATAACATTGGGACTTGTGATTTCGTGAATTTTGCGAATTTCGAAAATCCATCAAAGGTCCCTCCTAGCTTTTTAGTTCACCAATCTAAAGAGTCATCAATATTTATAAAAATGTCATCCCTTAGTATCGTATTCTCGGGGCAAAGTCGAAATTGTCAAATTTTTACATTATGCCAGCGGTACACATTTTGATTTTTAGTAGCCGCCATTTTTAAAATTTCGAAAAACGAGCAAAGGTCCCTCCTAGAGGACATTCTGCTGAAACAGAATCCATAAACATTTTAGAAAATACGGCCTTGTATATATACATATTCATAGGGCAAAGTTGAAAATTGTGTTGTTTTTGCATTATCCCTCGGCATTTACCCGCCATTTTCTTTTTCCCTAATCGAGAAAATCGTGATTGGTCCCTTTTAATCCATATGATTTTAGTTTATGTTTATTAACCTTTATAGAAAAAACGTTTTTCATGTCTTCAATCAACAACAGGGCAAATTTCAAAATTTTCATGAAAATTCAAATTTCGAATTTCGAAAATCCGGCTCAGGTCCCTCCTAGACTATCCCTCAAGGAATGTATCACCGTTAAAACCCATGTCATATTCTCATCTCTTAACCCGTGGCAAAGGGGCAAAGTTGAAAATCCATGGTTTTCATAACATTGGGACTTGTGATTTCGTGAATTTTGCGAATTTCGAAAATCCATCAAAGGTCCCTCCTAGCTATTCAGTTCACCAATCTAAAGAGACATCAATATTTACAAAAATGTCATCCCTTACTATCGCATTCTCGGGGCAAAGTCGAAATTTTCAAATTTTCACATTATGCCGGCGGTACACATTTTGATTTTTAGTAGCCGCCATTTTTAAAATTTCGAAAAACGAGCAAAGGTCCCTCCTAGAGGACATTCTGCTGAAACAGAATCCATAAACATTTTACGAAATACGGCCTTCTATATATACGTATTCACTGGGCAAAGTTGAAAATTGTGTTGTTTTTGCGTTATCCCTCGGCATTTACCCGCCATTTTCTTTTTCCCTAATCGAGAAAATCGTGATTGGTCCCTTTTAATTCATATGATTTTAGTTTATGTTTAATAACCTGTATAGAAAAATCGTTTATCATGTCTTCAATCAACAACAGGGCAAATTTCAAAATTTTCATGAAAATTCAAATTTCGAATTTCGAAAATCCGGCTCAGGTCCCTCCTAGACTATCCCTCAAGGAATGTATCACCGTTAAAACCCATGTCATATTCTCATCTCCAAGCCTGTGGCAAAGGGGCAAAATGTTGAATTTTGATGAAATTTAAAATTGAAATTTCGAAAATTTATAATCGGTCCCTTCTTAAGGGTTGCGTTCCAAATGTGAATCCGTTAAGAATTTTCCTCTATCTAGATATCACAGCTCGTGGCAATGGGGCAAAGTTTCGATTTTGAATATGCATACAACTTCAGGGCAGTATAAAATTAGGGTCAAACTTGGCCTTGCGCGCCTCTTTCGGATTCGTGCGTTATGACTTTGAGAAGTGAGAGGTCGCTGGCCGGGATAGATAGGGCCAAGGTTCACCAGTACGTTGAGTGGGCCAGATTATTTGAAGAAATACCTTGGAAATTGTGTACGATTTGTTATTGGAGATACACGCTTTTAATAAGGAGGAGATACAGTTTCACGTACCTGCTTAGTTTGAACTTCTCTGAATCGTCAGCAACCTAAGCATAAAAAAACTCAATTTTCGAGGAAAATAAGTTATTCGATTATAAATGCTTGAATTTTAATATCGCTTCTCATCTCAGTTATCCTCATAGCATTCCGGTGTTCGTCATCTAAGGGCCGGTTTATCAATGCTCTGTCAAATAAATCTCTGACTAACTAACCTCTGATTACAATTAGTCAGAGGTTAAAATAATGTGTTGGACTTTCAGATGCCGTTTATCAATCTTGAAAGAACTGCTGACTAGCTAATCAGAGTTCAGCACGGGAAGAACAGGGGTACTTCAATAACAGCAAGATATTCTCACGAAATTACCTTTTCTGTAATTGGTAATTGGAAAGACCCATTACTTTCCCAATAACAAATAATGGTAATTGAAAAAATCATTACCATTACGTGTAATTAGAATAAGTCATTGCTTCAAACCATTACCATTACAGGAACGGTAATGGTAATTGCAATTGGAGAAAATTGCCAGCTTAAAAAAGTCTCTTCCTTGTCGACATACCTAATCATACTCACTGAACTAATTTTATTGCACTTAAGAGAAGAAATTGAAAAAAATAATCATTACCTTACAACTCTGGCTAGTTCCATACTATGTATTAGGTATGTCGTCATGTGCTCTTTTTGAATTCACTCAGTTGAGTAGGTACATATATATGAGATAATCTGGAGATAGTAGTTTATTAAGTTGAAGTTGAACTGGGTTGTTCGGATATAGCTACATAGAGGTGCACGAGATGGAGGTAGAGATCCTTACCAGTCTTAGGAAGTTCCGTAAAATCCGGCCGTAAAACATAATATTTCAAAATCCGGCAGTAAAACATGATATTTTTTATAAGTTTCTGAATGATTTATGATCAACTTGAAATACAACACTTTTATGAGTTTTATGAAAGAGAGACATACTACTGGACTGCTGCATTTTTGATAAGATTTGTGATTGGTATAATTTTTTAGACCATGTGCTAGGTGGATTGACTATAACTGTAGCACCTGAAGAAGAGGTCTGTACAAAGACGAAACTAGTAGTTAATGACAATAAATTATACACAAGAAGAAGCCGCCTATTTTTTACCCTCATTTTCATTATGTTTTGGTCCGGTATGGTTAAAAAATCCTAATTTCAGCTCTAGGCAGCTTCCGTCGGCGATCCATACAGTGCAAATGGGGGTCCAAACATGAGAAGATGAAAAACGGAAGTTAGTGAAATTACGTTGTCTATTTCCACGAAAAATGAAGAGTTACCATGTTAATTCGATTTCGACGGTTATACCATCATCAGTAACAAACAATAACTGAAGACACATTAGAAAGGACACAGCTTTTATAGTCACATGTGAAGGGAGATTGAATCCCATTAGTCAAGAAAAAGGAAAGGGGGCAGGAGGTACAACCAATTAAGTGCAAGCAAAGTGAAGGAGTATTATAGCTAATCAGATTAAGTGAAAGAAAGGGAAGAATTACTGGTTTCAACAGTTTAAACGGATAATTCCAAGCTTTACAGAAATGGACTTATCAGTGGTGAAATGTATTGAGGGATATCCTCATTTAAACATTTACCAGATCTGTCACTGATAATTTCTATTTTCGTCCTACCTTTGGACACAAATGAAGAAATTTTAACAAACTGTCTGTCTGTCAAATCAAAATTGTTACTATGATTGAATTCCTTAAGATGTTTTGCAAACGTAGACTTACCCTTATTTTCCTTGAAATCCTCCTGATGCTCGTTTATTCTTTCCCTGAATTTCCTTCCAGTTTGACCGCAATATTCGTAGCCACAAGAGCATTTTAGTTTATAAACCCCACTTTTATCCTGAACATTGATTTTGTCCTTAACGGATCCTAGTAATGCTTTAAGACTATTTTTAGTTTCAAAAACCTACTTTGTAACCACTCGATGATAGAATTTCGCCGATTTTATCAGAAATTGTCCCATAATAAGGTATACTTATCCATTTAACCATCGATTTAAGATTGTAACTCTTCATTTTCCGTGGAAATTGACAACGTTTTTCACTAACTTCCGTTTTGAAATGGGTTTCCACAACTTCGTCACGAGTGGTTTAGTTAGTTAAGAAGGTGAGGTAGAGCGCAGCATGTAAACTAGGACCTTACCGATTTGCTCTTCTTCTCTTCAGCCTTTGAGGGCAGTGGTGTTGGACACTTTTTTTGCCGGCTTGTCCAAAGCCGGCCCGAGCCATTTTCGTTACCCATGCGAAATGGCTGGTGGCACCCCCCCCCCCCCCCGAATATTGGATTGGAAGCCAAAAAAAGGCAAATGTAAAAATAAAACCGAATTATTAAATATGGAAATTTCCAGTATTTCAATTGTCGAATGACCTTGAGAGATCACATGTTTCTCATGAGTTGAGCTGATAGTGAATAACACGATGTGACCGAAGGGTGGTCAAGTGTAATGAACTTGCTGTTTTTTTGTTTTTTTAAGTATAAGTACAGAAAAATACCAGGCAACATATAGATATGTAGATAAATTCAATTCATTCAATAATTAACACAAAAAATAAACCAATTTATTCTTCTGTCCAGCGCCCCCTTCTGTCCGGCGCCCTAAGCGGCCGCATGGTTCGCATGCGCCTAGGACCGGCTCTGGGCTTGTCTTTCTGATTATTCTTTGCACACCAAGGAGCAATGATATTTCGTTTGATTGTCACACGAACACTAAACGCTCAAATAGGTATATTTTGGTAAAACTCAAAATCAATTTCGATGGTGTCGTGAAGTCTTGATGAAATAGCTATACGATTGACTACATTATCTCTACTCCCTTTTTGTCAAATCATAGGAGAAAGTACACAACAGAAATCTATAAAATGTTGCGTTTACCATTTAAATGGGTTAACTACTTCACTGTTACCGACAAAAGAACCATTTGGGTGTTTCTTCCAAATAATAATTTATTCAATGATGATATTATTCTAATTTTCGACCAGTATTGGTGAGAAGGATGGTGCGCGGAGAGAATTGTAGAGCTAAAGGGGTCGACGCACAGTGGGGTTAGGCGGCAAAAACCCCGTTTTCAAAATGTGAAGGTTTTTGACACCTATAAAGAGTTTCCTCTGCCTAACATATTTCCTGCTGAATCTCGATTTGGAGGTTACACATTTTTTCTAGCTAAAACAACTAAGGGAAGTAGAAAATGGGAAATGTCGCCAAAAAACCTCCAATTTCAAAAATGTCTCAACACTGACTACAAACTGTAGAATAAATTCGTTTACCCCATGACGTTTTCATTTATAATGCCTTGAGTTGAAAAATATTTTTAAATGCGGTGTTTGATTAAATTTTTTTTACATTTTATGATATTGCTAATCAACGGACTGGCATAATAAAAATGTCAATTTAATTTATTTTTAGGAGGTTTTCAGTGATAAAGATTCTACGAGCTACGTTGCGCCGCATTCTTATTGCTATTATACTATAGATTGAAACCTAACTTCTCTAACAGTTTCAACTCCTGGAATTGACCGGGTTAGCCGCTGCATCATTTTACAGATTGAGTTGTTGAAGAAAATAAGACTCAAGAGGCAAAAGCCGCACAATTCATTCAGTTCGCTTTAAATTTATTGGCCGTATATTACAGTAGATATTCAACATAAACTCAACACTAATTCGTTGATCTGGTCATTATTTGGCGTTGTCGGATCAAATTTCAAAATATTTCAGTTATTTACGGATAACTTCTATCAATGAATGTTTTGGAAAACAAGTTGAAATAATAATAAAGTGCTCTGAATGATATAGATCTTTATGGCATATTACAGATAGATACCTAATAATTTAGTATGTGTGTAGAATTTTGAAGGCATTTTTTGTATTACCAAACAATTTCACATGATGTTAACCAAGCCATCAAATTTACGTCGCACAATTATATTGCCATGACAATTTACTGTATTAATAAATCATTATTTGAAATCATTCAGTTATCATTGTTAGTAATTCATCATTACAGTTCCTAATCCTCCAAGGCCGCGATAAGTATCCATGAATATTTCCTATAACCGATCACCGACGGGTGCATGTGTATAAGAAGACAACAAATACGTTACAACGTGACAACGATTAAGCTAGAGTTCGAAATGTTCAGCCTATTAGAATGCCATTCACAATTAACAAAATTTCTCGTTGATAATCAACCTAGATTGAACACATTTTTGCAATTTAAAACTATTTTTGAGCACAATTTGGGCACGAAATCTGTCGATTTCTCTCTTAAAGTTTCGGATTTCTAATGAAAAGCGTTTCAAAAAGTTTCCTGCAAAATTATTGAACCCATCGCAACAGCAATAATTAATTACAGGGGGAAAATAATTCTTTTAAATGATGATATTGTACTAAGTTTTGTTGACAACTCGCTAAAACTTATACAATTTATGAAATCCATCATCGGACATTTTTTAAACAATGTCGGACTTCGGATTCAGATTCTGCGCCCCAAAAAACCTGAGTGTACCAAGTTTTGTGCAAAAATCCCGACAATAAGAGGGTTTTGCCATTTTTGGAGGGTTGGGTGGACACCACATTCAGCAATCAGCCTTAGGTCCTTCGCCCACACTGCAGTAGCACTGGTGGCTGGTATTGTAGATGTCTTGGTTTGAATAGTACTTTGTGTGGGGTTATCATTTTCGTGTTCCTCAGCAGGGAGAACGTTAACTGATGAAGGACGAGAAGGTTTTGCAATGTTGATTAACTTTACAGTAGGGTGATTGCGGCTAATATGCCTTTTCAAATTGGTAGTAGTTGACTTATAACTTACTGAAATCTTGCAAATGTTGCACCGTGCATTTTCCCTATCAAAATGCTCCCAAATGGGACTTTTCTTGGCCCGCGCAACAAAAGACATCTTGAAACACTTCTGTTCCCGCAAGGGACGTGGTAAAAAACAAACGAGTTTAAATAAATAAAATTCAACGATTTTAAAATGGTATTTGTATAAGAATAAACAGTTAAACAGTATTTTTATTAAGAATTCTGAACGTTGAAGAAGAGCGCACGGCGATAATGAATAATAATTCAAAATTCACTTGTCCAGTTCATTCACCTGATTCAATAATTTATTCAGTGCAGTCTCTTAGCGGCCGGAGGGGTGCGGTTACCTACTTCACGTCATGCTCGAGGTGAGGCATTGGCGCTTGACCAAACAACTTCAAATAAACAGTTAAATAGATAACTACAATGCGATTGTGGATAGCGAAATGAATAACTTCATTCCCCTTCTCTGTTTCCAGCCCTTTGTTGAGTGTCGTCATTTCGAGGAATTACACCACTACCGAGATCTAAAGAAGGTACTGTGGGGACCTACCTACAGCAAGATGAATCAATATTTATTATTATTTTATTCTTCAGTTTTTAATTTCATCTCTAATTACCACCAGTGACCATGCCGTCATACTGGCCAACTTGGGATATTCAAACAATAAAAAATTATTCGCTTCTCAGATCTCGTTTTGTCCTAATTTAAAAATCTATTTTATTCCAATTTAATGTCATTCTACTTGTTCCTCAATTTTAATAGTTCAGCGTTCCAAATTTAATTCAAATTTGTGTGGTATATTTCCAAAAGAGTTACTGGAGTGATACCCCGCAGGGACCTTAAGTGCTATTGAAGACGGAAGGGGAATGGAGAGGAACGATGTAGGGTGGAAGCGTTGAAAAGGGGACGGGATACGAGGGAGGTGGGCAAGGGTGTTGAAAACCAACAGAGCTCCACTCCGGATCGGTAAGCGGAACTGGATCGGTAATTCGGAACCGTTCCACGAGCGGAACTGGAGCAGGTTGGAACAGTTCCAACAAAGATCGGGATCGGCACATCTCTAAGACGAAGTGAAGAATTGAGGCCTTGACAAGTGAAGACATAAAAATCACCTGATCTTCCAGATGTTGCAGATGTGGAGATGCGTTGCAGTATCCGACTCTGAAGGTAGATCAACTAATCTGCGGAATATATAGATATTATTAATTGACATATGTAATAAAATAAATTATTTTATGCCTATGAATCATTTCCGAGTTATTTACTGGAAATGCAATTATTGAAGGCAAAGCTGAATGGATTAAGAACTCTAGCTGGAGACTAGGCCATATGTTGAAACCATGACTTGGAGAAGCTAATATTTCAACAGAGTCTTCACCTAAAGACATGAAATGTCCCAATGTGTTGCAGACTCGTATGCAAGCGTTTCGACGATTTCGAGTTTGTTGACGGGAGGGGATGACTCGGCACAGTAAAATAAGCGGGAAATCTCCAGGTGTCCAGAGGGAGGTTAGAAACGCCGAAAACCATCATAAAAGGGAACTGATGCCCACCCTCCGTAACACGCACTTTTTCTTGTGTACACGTTATATATTTAACTTTGAAAGTATTTTGACCAAAATTCTGAAATTCCAGATAATTTTTGACGATGAGTCAAATTTCTCGATATATCTCGATAAGTACCCGTACATAGCAGCTGAAGTTGGAAGGGTCAGTGGGTAACATGAAAAAAAAAAAAAGGCATTTTGGAGGTTTCAAACCGGAATTTCTTTAATAAATACGTACTTACATTCCGAGATCAATTGGGTCAGAAACATCGTAAAATTTACTTTCAGATAAACTTAATTTTAGAGCGATAGGCTATCGCTATATGTATTAAATTAAACCGCGCATAAGAAAATATTATCAAATCAAATTCCTAAATGTTCCCCAATTGAAATAATCGTTGACAACATTTGAACTCAAGTTTTGAAAGTCAAGTTTTAAAACATTGTATTGGAGGAATTACATAGGAAGGCCTCGTTTTCAGAGGCAAGGAGTTTCAAGAGGCATAATACGAAAGGGGTAGCATAATTTTAATGTCTAATTCCAAAATTTGAGGTCCATAATGAAAAGTCCATTGGTTCTCTTACAATTTATAGGATCTTTTTGATAGTGAGGCAAACTAGATAGGTAGGTACCAAGAACGTAAATTATTGTAAAGATCCATACAAATAATGACAGAAATATAAGGATGACTAAGTACATATCGAATGAAAAGTACAAAGGCCCTAATACTTCTTTTTCTTCTAATGCTGGAATCAAGAGTTTTCTCATTTTTTTAAATCGCAAAATTGGGGTCTTAAAAAAGGCACGGAATCAACCCTTGACTACACGGGTGTTTTTTGCACCATCTGATACACTAGTGGGGTGTCCAACACCCCAATACCTGGTTCTCTTCGTGGAATGTTTTCAGCTCATCCCTAAGCCGAAAAATGAATTTTCCCAGATTTAAGAGGGTTTGTGGAGTAAAACGAAAAAAGAAAGAACGATATCTCGATATTTCCAACGATCTCGGGTTGCTCCATTAGGTATCTCAGTCAGAATGATCCGTCGTTCACTAGGTGACAGATGAAGATGCGGAGATTCACAGGGTTTCACCGATGCACTTCAGGTTTTTCCTCCACTTCATCCAAATTTCCCCTTTTTTCCCGTTTCATAGCAGGCTTATTTCCCCCATTTTTCCCCTGCCATCGAACTGTACCCAGGGTTGCCACTCCATACATACTACAAAAATGTAGTATCTGTACTATATTTCCCTTTGAAACGCAATTTACTATATTTTAAAAAAATGCGGTGCGAAAAAAATATTTTTATTAATAAAATAATGATTTAATTTCATAACAAAATTAATTATGGGACCCTATCTAGGGGATGTAAACTCGATTATTGCTATCGATTATTCGATTTATGCACCTTATTTCATACCTTGCATTTCTTTGATGTAGTTTCTTAGTCCCCTTACTCACATTTTTCTGTCTTCATCTCAATCGATGTGACTACTAGTAGTTGTGGGGTTTTGCCACAACTACTAGTAGTCACATCGATTGAGATGAAGAGAAAAAACTGGAAAAAAGTTTTTTCGATTCTTCACCGTTAAAAAATTGGTATTATATCGCAAAAATCGAATTTATCGGCTCAAATTAGTACTTACCAACTGAAAATTTATGATATAAACCGATTCGATTTTTTGAGGTTCAACTGTTATTTTTATTTTATTTTTGAAGTGTATACTTCTATAATTTCCATACCTATAATCCCTAGTTCACACTGCTCCCCCGTTATACGTTTTCATTTCAGCTTGTCTAATTTTAACCATACAGTGTGAAATTTAATTCTACCTTGAATCGGACCTTTGTCGTGACATAAGGGCACAAAAAGCGAACGTTATAGAACACGCTGGCACTCCTAATACAAAACGAACACGTCTGCTACAAGAAATATCAGCGAACCAACGCACTCTGCTGGGGCCGACAGAAAGGGGGATTGTAGCGAAAGAAGCGACTGTACCTATTTCTTGAGTAAATTTATCAAAATCTGTGATCATTTTTCGACAGGAAATTTCGTCCAATGGGTTAACATACGAGTACACTATCACTCGTATTTTCTCACAATTGTTTATTTGCATACAATTATTTCTTTTTTTCGATAATTTCCAAACCTATATTCCCTGGTTCACATTGTTCCCCTATTATACGTTTTAATTTCAGCATGTCAAATTTTGATCGTACAGTAAGAAATTTAATTCTACCTTGAATGGGACCTTTGTCGCGACATTAGTGCACGAAAAGCGAGTGTTATAGAACGCGTGCAAAACGAACACGTCTGCTACAAGAAATATCTGCTAACCAACGCACTCTGCTGGGGCCGAGAGGAAGGGCGATTGTAGTGCAAGAAGCGATTGTAGCTGTTTCTTGAGTAAATTTATCAAAATCGGTGATCATTTTTTGACACGACATTTCGTTCAATGGGTGCGCAATGTTGATTTTCATACAATCCTTTTTTTCCGATAATTTCCAAACCTATAATCCCTTGTTCACACTGCTCCCCCGTTATACGTTTTCATTACTTACAGCTTGTCAAATTTTAATCATACAGTAAGAAATTTAATTCTACCTTGAAGGCGACGTTTGTCGTTACATAAGGACACGAAAAGCGAGTGTTCTAGAACACACTGGCACTGGCACTCCTAATACAAAACAAACGCTTTTGCAACAAGAAATATCTGCGAACCAACGCACAAATTTCTAAATACTTTTTTTTATATTTGATATGTTTATTTGCTATATAAATTCCATACACATTTTCAGCGATTGTAGCTATTTCTTGAGTAAATTTATCAAAATCAGTGATCATTTCTCGACACGAAATTTTGTTCAATGGGTTAACATAAGAGTACACAATCACTTGTATTTTCTCACAATTGTTGATTTTCATACAATTATTTCTTTTTTACGATAATTTTCAAAGCTATAATCCCTAGTTCACACTGTTCCCCCGTTATACGTTTTCATTACTTACAGCTTTCAAATTTTAATCATACAGTAAGAAATTTAATTCTACCTTGAATTGGACCTTTGTCGCGACATTACGGCACGAAAAGCGAGTGTTATAGAACACACTGGTACTGGTACTCCTAATACAAAAAGAACACGTCTGCTACGAGAAATATCTGCAACCAACGCATTCCTCTGGGGCCGATAGAAAGGGCAATAGCAGCGAAAGAAGCAATTGTAGCTATTTCTTGAGTAAATTTATCAAAATCTGTTATCATTTTCCGACACGAAATTTCGTCCAATGGTTTAACATACCCACGTACACAAATCGCTACGTACACAATCACTTGTATTTTCAGACAATTGTTGATTTGCATAAAATTGATAATTTCCAAACCTATAATCCCTAGTTCACACAGTTCCCCATTATGCGTTTTAATATCAGCTTGTCAAATTTTAATCATGCAGTAAGAAATTTAATTCTACCTTATAAGGAATTTAGGTGGGCCTTGGTAGCCAAGTGGAAAGAGGCACCAGTTTTGACATTTTCATGTCTTTGCCCTGGCACATTGCACAAAAAACTGTCACGTAACGTAACGTAAATATTTTGACGATTTCCGCTTACAACCGAGTCGTTGCTAGGGAAATGGTACTTCGTCGTTTTTCATCCCAAAAAATTCGTTGACCATTCGTTCGAAAGCTCTCCATTTATCCAACCATATTATGTTTACTACTGCGAAGTGCGTGGCCAACAAGCTGAGTTATGAGCAAGGTTATTTGAATAATTGTGTACACTCAGGTGATCATTCTCAATAATTGATATTGTGAACATGATTGCCACCGCTTGTTAATTTCTGATGATTTCATTGAGCTGGTGTTTCGATGATTTGATTCATAGCAGGTGATCCAAATATTGCGAGAACGGTTTGATTTGTGAAGCGGTGGTTAAATAATTTTAATAGGTAATTTCTATGCTTTACACTCTAGGAAGCTGTAATTTCTTATGTAGCCTCTTTAGGACATTGACTTGACGATGCCCAGGGTCCGGATCAGATGAGTGGCTTTTGAAGCTAATTTCTATGTTTTACACTCTAGGAAGCTGTAATTTCGTATGTAGTCTCTTTAGCACATTATTTACGTGACGATGCCCAGGGTCCGGATCAGCTGAGTGGCTCTTAGAGCTTGCATACGAGTCTGCAGGGGGGTAGGTGATGTAGCCTGGCTCGAATTCAATGAAGTACCCACGAGTGAGCGGTTTCTCTTATGGCCCATTTAATTGATTTGTACGCCCCGCCGTGCGATGCACGGGTGAGATCTGCCTAGAGTAATAAATACAATAACAAAACACACATGAAAATGTCCCAATGTGTTGCAGACTCGTATGCAAGCATTTCAAGCTGCTTTAATTGATTCAAGCCTACTTACAAAGTACAGAAGTCTAAGACTACTTACAAAATATTAGATTCAAAAATCTCAATTGATTCTTCCGTATGTTTTATATACAAACCTACTAACTAGAGAAACTGTTTAAGTTGATTCTCTAAAGTCAATAATTATGACGAAATTTATTATAGAAGATAGCTATTGCATAGAAGAAATCAATCTTCATTGATCGTTTATGAAGAAACCAATCATTGATTTCTTCTATGCAATTAGGAATCTTCTGTAATAAATTTCATCATAATTAATTAGTTTAGATCATCAACATAAACAGTTTCTCCAGTTAGTATGTATATTTAAATGGTGTGCTACAGTGCAATGTGTCCAGCAAGAACTGTATAAATGTTGTAACTGTGCAATGACGACCTAAAACTTTTCCTGCTCCACTACTAAGCCCTGAAGATGCTCTGAAAATATAGCGAAACGTCGGCCTAGAACAGTTTTGAATTATTGACCAACCCTCGCTAACCCTCAACTTCAAATAGTTCAAAGGCAAAAGTTTAAGGAGTGCTGCACAATTGTATGAGCGAATTTTTGTAAAATATTGTATTGTTATTTTATGTAATTAGGCTTGCCCGTTAATAAATAAATAAATAGACACCCATCATCACCTTTCCAGATGTGGCAAGCTGGCGTAAGAGTTTTTTTTTTTTTTTTTTTTTTTTTTTTTCAAACATGTAGGTATATATTTTGCAAACATGAATGTTTTACCTCTGGGTTTTTTTGCTTGAAAATTAAGCAGAATTCAGTGCGTGCCGGCTTGTTTTGTATTGATTTTCACGTACAACTAATGCGTTAGTAGGGAAGTGTAACTCTCTTAGTTTTCATATCAGGAAAATCGAGCTTTTTGGGATGCTCTAATTTTTTCACAACATCATCTCATGAACCGTAAACAGCAACATTATTAACTAATATTGCTAAGTAGCCATAATGAGTGTTTGTGAAAAGAAGGCACAACATGGTAGGTACTGTTGAGTAGTCAGTACTTTTTAGCAGTAGGTACTAGACGATGCATAGACCTCTTAGCAGCTGATTGGCTCATAGAGCTGATTTCTGTGGTATTTAATTTCCGAACCTGAAATTTAAATCAGGGACTGTATTAGTCAGGTATGTAGAATAGAATTTCAATGTACGAAACCACCATAATATGCTAATTGAGCTCGTAAAATAATTTCTATGCCGCTTAATCTACGAAGCTCTGAAATTTGAAACAATGCCTCTGTGAGAAAGGTAGAATAGAATTAGTTGAGCACCCAGATCAGCTGAAGGAGCTCGAGAGCTCAATTCTCTCCTGATAGACCAAGGAGATTGAAATTTGGTATGGATCTTCCTTAGGTGTGCACTGTACGATTGACAAATTGAGGACCCACACAGATTGGCTGAGTGAGCTCAGGAGCTCGACTCTATCTAATAGACCAAGGCGACTGCAATTTGGTGTGGAGCCTCTATAGGCCTGCTCTGTGTGTTCGGCAAAGTGAGCTACCACCCAGATCAGCTGAATAAGCTCGGAAGCTTAATTCTCTCTTAACAGATTTGGCTCCTAAAGCTGATTTCTAAGGTATTTAATCTGTGAAGCTGAAATTTGACACAGGGCCTTTATTCGACAGGTAGAATTTAATTGTGGAGCATATTTCTACAGCACATGATGATGTTTGAAATATAAGTGCCATTGATACCACCAAAGGTAGTTAACAGACTCTCCTTGTACCTTTCTATATCACACCAGGTACATCCACTCGTGAGGTAAGACACTTCTTTGCATTGAACTTGATGGCATACAGTCAAAAAGCAGCTGTTTTTGACGTTGTAGTAGATTTTTAATAAGAGGCTATAGAGTAGCAATAGGAAGCTGAAATTTGGAATTGATAATCTATAGGCCTTCTGTGTACAAGTGACAAAGCGAGAAACCACCCAGACAAGCTGAGCGAGCTCGGTAGCTCATTTCTCTCTCAATAGACCTAAGAAGCTGAAATTTGATACGGATCCTCTATAAGCCGGCTGTGTACGATTCAACTGAATCCATCTGAAGATGAGGATCACCAGCATCAGCAGGAGGACTTATATTATTGCGATCCTTCTCAGCGATTTCACTCGTTGGTGCCAAATTCCTGAGTCAATTATCTACCATTTGCAAGTCGCCCACTCTCTTGAGTGGATGCTGCTTTCCACAACAATTCTAGTGCTTGCATTCGAAGTACTCTGAATATTTACTACTTGTATGGCTTTCTCCTCGAAGCTTTTTACCATTTCGAAGAGGTTTTCTTTTGATTTTCACGTACAACCAAGCCGTTGCTGGGGAAATGAAACTTCTTTATTTTTCACCGGACAAAAATCGTTCTCCACTCGTTGGAAAGCTCTCGATTTATCACGCATTTCTTTCGTACTTGTTCTTCTATTCATGTCGTAGTTTTATATTTATTTCTGTTATTGAATATAGTAAACAATGCCGCTTGTTTTGTTGTCACTTGGTTGAGATGTTAATCTTGCTTATAGTAATTGTAGACGCGCACCACAGCAGAAAATTACTTGCACAAAATTGAGTCAAGAACATTTCTCTCTTATTTCAGTTACCAAAGGGCGATAAAGGTTTAGTAATGTTTGAATATTAATTTTTTATTCTTTGAAATTGGTGTTTACAAGATTTTTTCGGCAACCAAAATCATTTCTTTTTCATCCATTATTTCCTTTTTTCCTGGGTCAATTACCTTACCTGGTATCTACTCACTTGAATGTCGTTATACTTGTATGAATGATACTGAACGTATTGGTACTGTCAATTTCGGAATAGATCATGACTTCAATTTTTTCTAATTCAAGTCTAAAGATAATGAAATTTCAAACAAGAAGGGCCTATGAAGAATGAGAACAGTCATGATCAACCCTACCAGAATGCCAAGTTCGAAGGAACTGCAATCTTGACGTCATTTATTCTGTGGGAGAATGAGAAACAAAGTTGGCCCCAGGAAGAAGCGTTGTGGGTCCCAGAAGAGGGTGAAGTAGATCATGAAAAAGGTCATAACGGAGAAAAATCTAGCCAAAGAAGAAAAGGTGTAAAGGAAAAAAGTCCCAGTCATGCAGCATGATCTCTTATGAGCGAATTTTCGTATATTTCGGATTTTATTATATTAAATTTCTTTGAAATTTGATCTTTTTGAGAGCGAAGAAATTGTTACATAATAATTGTATGGTAAAAATCGTATTTTGAATAATAACCTGGCATTTACGTAAAGGTAATGAGTTTTTAGTTTTTTTCTTTGCAGTATTTCCCGATTTTTCATTTGAATATTAATGAAATTTGATTACATTTTTCAGCATAATTTTGTACATAAATTTTTAAATGTAACAGTTTATAGTTGATAACTGAACTTTATTTGAGCAATATTCTACCAAAAATATAAGTTTAACAATTTTTAGTAATTTTCTAAAGCATATTTTCTAAAATTTCACCAAAAAATACTGTGCTAAAAAAATGTTGGCCAACGAGCTCGTCCTTTCGTTTGAAAAGCTTGATTTTTTGGCGCAAGAACGGAATTTTTATCTCAATCCTAAGGAGAAGTATCGTCTGGAATGACTCATATATATATATATTTATCCCTTAAGCACAAAATTGATTGGATAAGGTGTTCCGATGGATCCCGTATTGCCTCGCTGATTCATGAGCAAAAATCTCTTTGTTCTGGATACATTGTATCGCTGCGCTCATGGTCTCCTCCGTATAATTTTGGTATGGACGTTCAACCCACGTTTCTCCGATTCTGAGCACCCATTTTCTTCAAAAATACAACGAGAAAGTCTTGAATTTTATTGCAGTAATTATAAAAAAGTTGTAATTTCGTTTCAAACTAAGGAAGGTATTGGGTACAGCTTTGTGGCAACAACGGCGGCTCAAGTTCTACCCCTAACTTTCCGTTTCTAACATATCTGGTCATATCATAAAAACAAACAAACTTTTGAAAACTGCAATGTTGAATGGGGGTGCACGAAGTTGTATGGGTTGACAATATATATATATATATTAATTGCTATGCAATTCTTAGGCCGACCCCCAATAATTTTTTTTTAATTTTTTTTTTTTTTTTTTTTTTTTTTTTCTTTTTTTTTTTCGTGAGATCCGGCGAGGCGCGAAGCGCCGAGTATAGATTAGGGGGGTCCAGGGGGGCGGAGCCCCTCGCGAGGCCCGAAGGGCCGAGTATATATATATATATATATATATATCATATTATTTTTGTCCATATTTTGCCTCAACAGTATATAAATATTTTTATGTAGATAGCTATGTTTTAGAGCACTTATGTTTGCAGTTGTTTCAACCAATGGTATTATTCTTTTATCCCTGAAGAGGTTCTACAAATAGAACGAAACGTTGGCATGAAAATCTGAGTATTTTTTCCCCCAAGACCGACTCTCAAGAACCCTACACCGAATTTAATCTAATATATATATATATATGAAAAAGTGTCAACTCAAGGATTTGTTTCGGAATCCTCAAAACGGATTCCAATGAAAGAATTCATCAAAAATTCTGATTTTTAAATTTTCCGAGCCATTGCAATAGTCTATTTTCTACGACAATTCGCTAAAAGGAAGACCGATGGGAAACGAAAAAGCGGGAGGTGTAAAAATGATGTTTGAGCCTGCAGGAAGAGCAAAAGCAGTAGAAGATTAGAATAAAGCAAGCAAACAAAAACCGGGTCGCAGATGACAAATTTTGGAAGAAGATGAAACTGAAACCCCTCACTCGTGATCTTGGTTCCTCCTTTCTCTTTCTGCTGGGAGTGTCACGAACCCGCGATTTTACAATTTGTTTCATTGAAAAATTTTTTATTGACTGTAGCATGCGTTTGACACCAAAATTATTGTTAGTACCTACTCATATTTCAATAAATCAACGCAATTATACTCGTACAACATATTAGACCTTATACATGACAAAATATTAGACCCAAAGTTAGTTTGCAAGTGTTGTCAGTTAGAATTAACGAAACCAAGAGAGTGAAAAGTTTGAAATTGTGAAAAACTAAATAGCAAATCGAATTCTACTTTTCTGTATACAAATACTACATCCATGTTGGGGGGGAAATAATAATCATATATCGTACAGAGCAAGGCATAGGGCCCAAACCAATCTGTAACCCTCCCTTCATAAAAAATACACAGTAAATGAATGAACCACAACTGGCAAATGGCTATAACACATAACTTTTACTTATCTACTGTACGTAATCTCTCAAGCAGATGAATTACGATTATTGTAACAGAATAGCTGTTGAGCCCATCTATGCATGTTGAACGCTACATAACTCAAAGATCACTATTTATTGAATTTGGGGTACTTGTAAGCTACCTCGGTGATATTTTTGAATCAAATGTACAGTATTTCACTCACATTTTATTTCTCTACTCAACTTTTTAGATAAACTTCACGTACACTTGAATTTTCAACCTACTCCCTCTTCGCAAATATGCAAGAATGGGAATGGTTCCTAATGAAACATAAATATGGTACCTATGTGAAGATAATATAAATTCAATATGCCGTTACAACAATTGAAGATGGATTTCCTTCTTTATTTGCCTACACGTAATGACACGGTTGTAGAAACACAGAGACCATCCAATATCTCACATTATGATGCTTTTCATTGTTTCGAAAGTTTTGATCCGCCTCGTATCAAAGCAATATTCCATTGTCATTATGTCCATCCTCAAATCACTTCAGAAATTTGCCTGCTGCTATGTTCTGGAGACATGCGTTCAAATGCCACACATGATCCCATCTTTAAATTGTGCATCCATCGCTAATTCTTCATCTGATACTGATTCGGAATTTTAATTCTTCGTCTCCCAAACTCCTTAGAAATATCAAGTGATGGATTAGAATCATTCACGCTGTCCAGCTTATTATTATTGACGCTCCTTGTGGTTTTATATTATTCGATTTTAGGCCGGTTTATCAATTACCTACATTAACTGCGGGATAGCTATACCGAGTATAGCGCTATACTCCAGCTAAAGAATCTGAGTCGTTTATCAATGCCGAATTACCTAACGGATAAAATTATCTCTCAGATAAATATTGTACCTCAGATAGCACCGTTAGCATCCTCGTTGGTGTCCGTAGGCAACAAAATACGGGAGATTTACACATGGAGCTACACTTTTGTGACAGTTCCCGCGAGATCCAAGGGAATGCGCTGCCGTCGCGCTCCGTTGTTTCCCAACGGTTGTCGCACGCCTGTCCCGTGTTCTTGAAAGGCCACGTTTGGTGATGGATGGGTGATCCTAGAACTGGAAAACGAATCTTCTCCGAATGTATCTTATATGCTATTAGTACGAGTTGTATCTCTTATGGTAATGTCACACCCCTCTCTATCTATGAGTGTGGATTTAGGCCCCCATTGCACCTCCGGGGCGCTTAAGTTCATTACACTTTCTTCATGGATCTACTATTAGAAAAGCGGGTCTGACGTTATTCCCACACAAGTGCCCATTATATAGGGTGAGTCTCTCGCAAATGCAAAAAAAAAATTTTGGTTTTGGGTAAAACTACATCAAAAATGGAGTAAAATGCCGCCAACTGCATATTTTTATCTCAATCCGTTCTCGAGATATGATTTTTTAAAGGTTTTTTCAGGAAAACCGTGTTTTTTTTCTTTTAAACTCAACTTTCTTCACTTTACTTCATTTAATTTTAATTTTTGACCACATTTTCGGAATCAGCACTAAATTTACTATAAGAATAGTGTACTTGGGTTCTTGAAAAGTACCATCCAAAGGCCCTCACATCAGCTCAAACATTGACGATTTTGAAAAAATAATATTTAATATTTCTGAAAATCTTTAAAACTTTACTATTTTTTTGAAAAGAATCGTAGAAACTGGCAAATCTCATGAAAGCTGCTTCGTCTAATACTCTTTCCAACGGTATAATCAAGTTTACTTTTACTTTGTTATATCGGGGAGAAAATTATGTTTTAATGTTTAAAAATGTTGGTTTTTCAATGAAATCGTTGGTTTTCTCGAAAGATGACCCTCCATGAACCTACGAGTATGGGGTCGGTTTCTATGTATTTTTTCACGCTGTATCGAGTGGTAACATTTGTAGATCTCTCCAACTCCGTTGTAACCGAGTTTTACACTTAAAATCGCAAATGTTTAGTTTGTTTGTTACGATTAAATGTATGTGTGTTATGGGGTAAAACTAGTTAATTAGAGTGTAAAACTCGATTATAACGTAGTTGAGAGATCTGCAAGAGTTTTCATTCGATCCAGCGAGAAAAAATACATAGAAACCGACCCCATACTCGTTGGTTCATGGAGGGGTCATCTTTCGATAAAACCAACAATTTCATTGAAAAACCCACATTTTTTAACATTAAAATATTATTTTCTCCCCTAAATAACAAAATAAAAGTAAAATTGATAATACCGTTGGAAAGCATATTAGATGAAGCAGTTTTCATGAGATTTGCCAGTTTCCAGGATTCTTTTTAAAAGAGTAGTGTTTTAAAGATTTTCAGAAATATTATTTTTTCAAAATCGTCAATGTTTGAGCTGATGTGAGGGCCTTTGGATGGTACTTTTCAAAAACCCAAGTACACTATTCTTATAGTAAATTTAGTGCTGATTCCGAAAATGTGGTCAAAAATTAAAATTAAATGAAGTAAAGTGAAGAAAGTTGAGTTTAAAAGGAAAAAAAAACACGGTTTTCCTGAAAAAACCTTTAAAAAATCATATCTCGAGAACGGATTGAGATAAAAATATGCAGTTGGCGGCATTTTACTCCATTTTTGATGTAGTTTTACCCAAATTTTTTTTTTTGCATTTGCGAGAGACTCACCCTGTATAATCAACAGCGGCAAATATGAAACCACCACCTTTTTGCCGGTTCGAGTTTTGAATGTTTCACTTTTTTCTTTTTGTATGTATGGTCTATTGTCATCCACTACTCTATTGTGCTTTTGTGCCGTTTTTCAATCATTCTTTTATCAATGAATCTACAAAGCCAGGTATGAAACGTTAACAGAAACGTCGTCGTCGTCGCTGCTGTTGGAAGACAACTCCCAAAGTATATCCATTGTGAATAACATTTAGGGGGAAAAAAAACTTGTAAACAAATTACTGAAGCACTTGATACAGGTAAAAATTATGTGGATGAGGTTAGAAAGCTCTAGATATCTCATTAACCACCACAGTTACAATTGTTATCCAGCCTGAAAATCCAAAGTGTTTTTGAATAGCAGAATATAATTTAAATTTAGAATGAGTTTTTTGCCGTTGAATTGGTAGTTGACCGATTGAAACGGGTCAGAAACCCCCATCCACCACCTGTGGCAACTGGCTATCGCCACACTAACCATTCCTTGCTTGTGGGGTGTATGGATCCATATTCTGATATCTATCGACTTGTGAACAGCAGGTGTCTGATTTGAACATAAAAAGGAGGACCGATGAACAAAATTTATTGAAGCTTAAATAGGTACCACACTCAATGTAAAGCTAGTAGAAATCAAAATACTTAAATGTAGAAACGTATGTAGTAATCACGCAGAACGTAGGAATGTATGTAGTAATAGAAATGTAGTAATCACAAGAGAATTTTTGTAAGCGCGCGCGCATACACACACCACACATCCTCACGCGGTGCATGTGGGCAAACTTTCTTGTAATGGGAATGGGGGTTAATTCCATTCTCATTACTTTTCTGTAATGGGTAAAATTGGAAAGACTCATTACTGTCCCAATAACAAGTAATGGTAATTGGAAAAAAAACCCATTACCATTACATGTAATTGGAATAAGTAATTGCTTCAAACCGTTCCCATTACAGGAATGGTAATGGTAATTGCAATACTTTGTAAGTAATTGCCAGCTTAGAACCCCAGTCTTTGCTTGTAGGCATACCTAATCATACTCACTGTACTAATTTTAGTGCATTTAGGAGAAGTAATCGAAAAGTAACCACTACTCAAAATAATCATTACCGTACAACTCTTCTACGTTCGTGTGCTTCAATAACACAGTTTCTATTGACGGTGGTGTGTATTTTCTATCCAATGGCAATTATGACTTTCTATTTAATCCTCCTCAGTGTAAATTGAATGTGACCGCAATACGCAAGCATCAGCTTGTTCAGCTTGCTGGCTATCTTGTCGGGTTTAGGAATAGTGGCAGATGTCAAAATTCTCTTCAGACCTCTTCTGGCTATCTTGTCGGGTTTAGGAATAGTGGCAGATGTCAAAATTCTCTTCAGACCTCTAGGACCGGTCATGTATGCCTGTATATGTACTTTGGAAATCATAGGAAACAAGTGAGGATTGGGAAGATCGGCTATGCCTGTCACAAGAGATTCTGAGCTGTACACATTACTTGTCAAGTCTGCTTGGTACATCGTTCTCATAATTGAGGAGCAAGCCGTCGCAGGGCCCATTACCACAAAAAAGCCAGGGGATGTCACACCCTCAACCACCAATGTAGCCTGTAACCAGAGTACACATGTTTTTGACCTCCATAGTTGGCGAGCGGCTTCATACAGATACCTGTTGTCCAAAGACACAGCATCATCTTCCATGCCAAATAAGACTACTCTTTCACGGCGGTCCCTTGTGAATGCTCTAATCTCACCCATGGATCCCATACACCACACTGCTTGAATTTGTCCTATCCTGGGATCCCCGATTTCGTCTGGAACCTAAATAAATGAACTTTTCTCGATGGGTCCAATATTAGCTGTGTTCTGAATCTTTCCTATGGTTTTAAAATTTGAAAGCCTGTTCAGTTTCGTTACCAAGGTTGTCAAAATTAAGGTTTGACTCTCCTAATTAAATATCATGCACCTAATAATATGTCACGTACCTCGCAATCTATAAGGAACTCAAATTTTATAGCAAGGTCCAAGACCTAACCTTCGATAAATGCTGTTGCCGTAGGCTTTTATTATTTTCGTTCCGGTCACCTGCCAAAGGTGATTTTGTTCCACTATTCCCGAGTAGTTTGGAAGTTCATCCAATGCGAATTGTGGCATTTTGATTCATTGCAAAGGTTAAGTGAGGACGTGGGTAGAAGTAGGGCTCATTATCCCAAAAGGAGTTTTGAGATATTGTCGTTCTATAATTTCACAAGTTTCTCTAAAATTAGCCATGCATCGTGGAATTGAGGATACTTTTGCAAATAAACCTAGAAATATCACCGAAATTGTTTATTCGTTTTTTGATGATTTGGTCCATTTCAGGAAAATAAAACCGCGCATCAGAGGCCCTTTTTTTGGAAAACAGATTTGATGCTTTTTCTTGCAGTGAAAACCTGTGTACCTTTCTTTCTTTTCATCTTGAGCAAAATTCAGCTATACAAAAATTAAAAAAATACTTCGGTTTCCATTCGGCTGTTATTAGAAGGAAGGATTGAAATATA
This sequence comes from Adelphocoris suturalis, assembly GCA_030762985.1. Taxonomy (NCBI): domain Eukaryota; kingdom Metazoa; phylum Arthropoda; class Insecta; order Hemiptera; family Miridae; genus Adelphocoris; species Adelphocoris suturalis. The sequence goes on from CM061042.1 coordinate 32,852,069, forward strand.
ATAGGCACCTTTTTGGACCTTTCTGGACTGAACTGTCCCCCCGACAACCCCTGTCAACCGAGATTTTGAATAAACTTACAAGAAATGCTCGACGTAGGTTTTTTTTTCCCAACAGTACTTCCAGCAAAGGATTTGTTCGACCTTAGGGTCCATTCGGGAGTTTTTGCAGTTTTCCATCTGAGTCGACGTACAAAAAGGGCTTTTCTAGCGCAAGCAAACCAGAAGCTAACCACTGAGTCGTAGTGCACGAATAGGGAATCGTTGTACGATTGAATGAAACGATTCAAAAGTCTCCTGACGTGACTACACTACTTACTCCGAATCTTCATTATTAAGCCCGAGTCATAGATTACCTAACGTGTAATGAATTCTTCCATAATGTAAGAAGTATCAAATTAGCAACAATCTCTATCTGTGGTTTAATTTTTTTCACTAGAAATAGATGTAGTAGAAGAAGGAAGGAAACTTGGAAGGGTGGGTAGGTAGTTGTTTAGGCAACATCGAAATTCGCCTTGGGTTCGGAGAATCTCATTCGGGAACTTCAACATGATCAACGATCAAGATATACATACCTATTATAACTATTATAAAATTGTACCTACCTACCAGTACCCATTACCTTCATATGTACGATATTTTACACTTCTTTTCCCTGGGTCAATTACGTTTCATTATTGGAGATGTGGATATGGAGATGTGTGCTAATACAGGACAAAAGATGAATACAGGCGTTTTTGTCTGTGTCTATTTTCTCTGTAATGTGGCACAATCCCTACATATTTCATCAAAATCGATCTATCAGTATCGAAGCTTGGTCTATAACAACCAATTTCAGGTTTGGCACGTGCAATGGTTACCTATATTTCAACAAAATTAGTAGGATGACATCCTGAGACCTACCCGAATACCCTCGAACGAAATCGGACTGATGGTAGATCGTGACGTTATAGAATCCATTATGAGGTATCAGCGTAATTTAAGTTAGGATGAATTCGACAAACCAACCACCTTTTTTTGAAAATTACGAATATTACAATGCGCGTGTCATGCCATCTTCAAATGGGAACTAAAAATAAAAAAGGTTATAGCATTCTAGGTTATCTTCATGGAAGGTTACATGCGTATTCGGAGCTGTATTCGGTTTTCCTTGAGCTCCGAATAGGATTTTTCAATTCGTACAACGAATGGGCCGCTAACCGTTAGCATTTTTAACACATGCGCAATGCTTCATTTCTATTCGTAGTTCCTCCCACTCGACTACGACTCAGCGTTGTGCAAAAACTCCTATTGTCAGCCGCCCACGAATAGACTGTACGAAGATGCATACATCCTCTTGAGAAAGTATCTTGTAGGGCCTTCTCCCCATTGCCCCAAAGCTCGCTGAACAAAAACTTTTGCTGGCAGATATACTGATCGTAGCACTTACCCTTACAAAAACTTTTCACCAATGCAAAAGTTTTCTCAGGAATTTGAATCCCCGCACTAGGAACATAAGCTTCACGTCTGACTTTTCTTTTTCCTGTTCTCTTCCCGCTTACATCACTCTCAGGTCTGTTAGTAATAATTTTACAGCCGAAAACGACACCTTCACTCATAAACAACGGGGTTCACAATTTATGGAAGAAGGGCCTCTCAGTACAGGTTAAATAAAAAGCGTAGTAGGTAGTATCGCGAAAAATGAGCCGAACGACTTGAAAATTGGAGGCGACATTCTTGAGTTGCTAATGAAGCGATTTAAATAAACGGGTTCCAGAAAAAAAGTTCATACGACGATTCTTCTTCTTTCAATCTTCTAGCTATGCCCTCAATTGATGATAATAGGGAATTATCATGGGTATTTTTTATTTGTTCAATGGAAAGATCTTGATGAGAGCTTTCCAAAAAGGTGCTAATCTGAGGTCAAAAGTGTGAAATTCCAACTCGTGAAAGTTCCCCATTTCGAATCCAACGTTATGCTCCACAGCTGGCTGAATTTCGCAATTGGCTAATCCTGCTCACACGTCATAATTTCTCCTACTATCTTTCAACGCGAAAGGTGTTTAACATTAAATCCCTCGTCTCTCCAACCTTCTCAAACAGAAATTGAAAGTGACCGATTGCGCCATCCTCCACATCCTCTGACCTGCAACTCTCCGATGTTGACCCAATAGCCGATGTGCAAACGCCGAGCGCCGAAACTTTTGAAAGAAATAAAAAACGAACCGGTTTTTTTCGTTCGCCGGACCGTCGTACGAATTATTATTTTCGTTTTCAAAAATCCTTCTGGAATCCTTTACTTACCTCTTCCCGAGCTTTTGGGGGCTCGCTCGAAATTAGATGGGAAAAAAAAAAAAAAAAGATTAAATCGTCTCGCATAGAATATTGCTCAAGGTTCGTTGGGATAAGGGATTCTGGATATCGCCTCTCTCAGTCGCCGAGCGTTACCCCACTTGGACGACCCATCTTGCAACCCAGCCCGGCCTTCCAACTCGATTCCGCATTCGTCCGTTTCGCACTCGCCCGCGCGACTCCGATCTTCTCGGTCCTCAAGTAACCCAAGTGTTCCAAATTTGACCAGTGTGTACGCCAAATTCTCCTGTCGGGTTAAACGGAAAATAAATTCGTGAAATCGTAAAGTGAATTGTACAAATCTGCTTCGACTTTTTCGTTTTCTGGCCAACGAAGATAAGGTGAGTTTTCTTGAATTGTTCTTCTCAAATTAATGTTGATATCACGATGAAACACATGATTCTTGAGGGGGTAATTATTTTGTCGTTGAAACGTTGAAAAAGGTTGTTTTTCAAAGTGTTTACATGAAATATGTCCGTCCCCTCCATGAACCAACGAGTTTGGGGTCGGTTTCTTCGTATTTTATCACGCTGAACTGTGGCATTTTCAGATTACCCCCGTTTCGTTATAACATGGTTTTACACTACAACTATTCCTAATTCTGAAGACCTTGAGATTCTTAGTGGTGTGTGATGGTTTTCGAGGAGGAGCATGCAAATTGGGATCATTTCAATCTTGGGGAAAAAGTGATTTATCCAAAATCGCTTATTTAACAAATTTTCGTGGATTATGAAACTGCTGCAATGGATTCGAAGAATTCTTCAGTAAAATCCGTTTTGCGGCATTCTGGAACGATTCCTGGTGCTTGCGCTTTTTCTTATCTAAACAAATATGAAGATAACTCACCTGAAGGTTGATGAAAAAAATCCCTTTATCCGCCAAAACATCTTTGGAACATCATTCCAAAAAAAAAAAAAAAAAAAAAATCCGTTATAGAGGAAAATTTTCATTCTGGCATCGTCGAAATAACGCTTCGAAAGGAGCTCTGAGGTTTCCTTCAAATTGAGATTGAAGGCGTTCCTATATCAATCGTTGCTGAAGGGCTCGACTACGAAGAAGTTGAAGTTTTTCTTTTCTTTCGGCCATCTTTAATTAATCGTTCGGTTTCGGGATTCGAAGGGTAAAGAAACCGGTTTTTCGGTGCCGAAGGGGTCCGGGGGTGGCCCCAAGTTACCAAAATTACTTTTGAGATGGGCTGGAAGGGTTCGATTTCTAACGTATTTGCTTTGGCCTACGAAATGAATTTGTCGTAACATTTACACAACGGTTATAGTCCGGTCATTTTAGACATAAAAATAGTGATCAAATAAAGAAAATTCCGACAGAGCCAAATCTTCGTAGAGACCTTAGGTTTACCACAAGGAATAAAGTGTCAAAAGTCCCCATCAGTCCCATGTGAGCTTAGGGACTTATGCGGGGCCAAAGGTCAAAATTTTAGGTTTTTTGGATTTTTCTCGAAAACGGTCAAGCCCCCTGGACCCCCGGTTACCTCTATTTACATACTTCGGACGAAATTATTGAAACACAGAATGTGTTTGCGTTGTCGCGCAACCAAGTGACAACCAAACAAGCGTCATTGTTTACTATTCATTTACTATTCATGCTCATAACTCAGGTTGATGGCCACGCACTTCACAGTAGTTAACATAATATGGTTGGATAAATCAGGAGCTTTCCAACGAATGGTGAACGATTTCTGTGCGATTAAAATTGCGGAAGTTCCATTTCCCTACCAACGGCTCGGTTGTACGTGAAAATCATAAGAAAATTTACAAGCGGTTGCAATCATGTTGACAATATCTATTATTGAGAATGATCATCTGTGTGTAAACAATTGATTCAAATAACCATGCTCATAACTCAGGTTGATGGCCACGCACTTCGCAGTAGTTAACATAATATGGTTGGATAAATCAGGAGCTTTCCAACGAATGGTGAACGATTTCTGTGCGATTAAAATTGCGGAAGTTCCATTTCCCTACCAACGGCTCGGTTGTACGTGAAAATCATCACCGTCACACATTTCGTTACCATCCCGCGTTCCATTTTCGGCTAGTTAGTCCATGGCTAAAACACATTCTGTGTTAAAAGTAATGAGTTTGTTTGGGTGCATACTTTGAGCTCAAAAAATAGGTCAAATTTCAAAATGTGCTGAAGAATAACGACTTTCTGTTTATTACACCTTGTGTCTACCGAATTTCAACGTTAGATGTATCTAGGTTTTTCCAAAGAATGAGCTTTAAACACTTTGAACCTCTTCATATGTTATTTCGGACGCTGGCTTGGTTGGAATGTTGCCATATTGCTAACCAAGTTTGAAAAAATACGTTTGTCTGTTTATTACACCGAGTGTCTACCGAATTTCAACGTTAGATATGTCTCATGTTTCCAAAGAATGCGCTTTAACACACAACTTCAAACTTCCTCATAAATTATTTCGGACGCTGGCTTGGAATATCAATCTTGCATATTACCAACATCGTCTTGAAGAACGAACAGTTTTTGTCTGTTTATTACACCTTGTGTCTACCGAATTTCAACGTTAGATGTCTCTCAATTTCTCCAAAGAATGCGCTTTGAAAACTTTCAACCTCTCCAAATATTATTTCGGACGCTGGCTTGGAATATTAATCTTGAATATTGCTAATACAGTTTGAAAAAATACGTTTGTCTGTTTATTACACCTTGTCTCTATCGAATTTCAACTTTGGATGTCTTTCCGTTTTTCCAAAGAATTTTCTTCAACACACAACTTCAAACGTCTTCATATATTATTTTGGACGCTAGCTTGGAATATCAGTCTTGCATATTGCCAACATAGTCTTGAAGAATAGTTTTTTTCACTTTATTACACCTTGTGTCGACCGAATTTCAACGTTAATGTACCTAGGTTTTTCCAAAGAATGAGCTTTAACACACAACTTTAAACCTCCTCATATATTATTTTGGAAGCTGGCTTAGAATATCAATCTTGAATATTGCTAACAAGTTTGGAAAAATACGTTTGTCTGTTTATTACACCTTGTGTCTACCGAATTTAAACGTTAGATGTATCTCGCGTTATCCTACGAATGCTCTTTAACACACAACTTTAAACCTCCTCATATATTATTTCGGACGCTGGCTTGGAATACCAATCTTGCATATTGCGTTCTTGGGAATAACGTTTGTCTGTTTATTACACCTTGTGTCTACCGAATTTCGACGTTTATTTACACCTTGTGTCGACCAAATTTCAACGTTGGATGTATCTAGGTTTTTCCAAAAAATGCGCTACAACACACAACTTTGAACCTCCTCATATATTATTTTGGACGTTGGCTTAGAATACCAATCTTGCATATTGGGTTTTGAAGAATAGCGTTTGTCTGTTTATTTCACCTTTTGTCTACCGAATTTCAACGTTAGATGTCTCTCGGGTTATCCAACGAATGCACTTTTTCAACACATAACTTCAAACCTCTTCATATATTATTTCGGACGCTGGCTTGGAATATCAATCTTGCATATTACCAGCATAGTCTTCAACAATAGTTTTTGTACTTTATTACTCCTCGTGTCGACCGAATTTCAACGTTAGATGTATCTAGGTTTTTCCAAAGAATGAGCTTTTTAACACAGAACTTTAAACCTCCTCATATATTTATTATTTCGGACGCTGGCTTAAAATACCAATCTTGCATATTGCGTTCTGAAGAATAACGTTTGTCTGTTTATTACACCTTGTGTCGACCGAATTTCAACGGTAGATATCTCTCCGTTTTTCCAAAGAATGCACTTTAACACACAACTTCAAACCTCTATGTATTATTTCGGACGCTGGCTTGGAATATCAATCTTGCATATTACCAACATCGTCCTGAAGAATAGTTTTTTCACTTTAGTACACCTTGTGTCGACCGAATTTCAACGTTAGATGTATCTAGGTTTTTCTAAAGAATGAGCTTTTTAACACAGAACTTTAAACCTCCTCATATATTTATTATTTCGGACGCTGGCTTAGAATACCAATCTTGCATATTGCGTTCTGAAGAATAACGTTTGTCTGTTTATTACACCTTGTGTCGACCGAATTTCAACGGTAGATATCTCTCCGTTTTTCCAAAGAATGCACTTTAACACACAACTTCAAACCTCTTCATATATTATTTCGGACGCTGGCTTGGAATATCAATCTTGCATATTACCAACATCGTCTTGAAGAATACCTAGTTTTTTCGCTTTATTAAACCTTGTGTCGACCGAATTTCAACGATAGATGTATCTAGATTTTTCCAAAGAATGAGCTTTTTAACACAGAACTTTGAACCTCCTCATGTATTATTTTGGACGCGGGCTTAGAATATCAATCTTGAATATTCCTTCTTGAATATCTTGAATATTCTTCCGAATTCCAACGTTAGATGTATCTAACGGATTTTTCTGCGTTGGAACGAAGTTTTTCGTTTGGAAATACACCCTAAGATAATTATATATTCATACTATGTTGAAATCTAGGATTTGTTCTTTGATGTAAGATTTGTGGAGGATCCCCTTCCTCTCCCACATTTAAAATTTTAAAGCCATCTAAATTCGCTCATTTTTTCTTTGAAAAATTTGAATTTTCGCTAAAACGTTGGTCGATTAGTTTGGGAGAAAAGCTAAGGAGTGCGGAAGGAATGGATGCGTTCATTTATTTATTGTAATTCAATATTTTTTTCTATTACTTATTTTACTTATTATTTAATTCGGTTTTTGGATTCTACGCCTCTAGGAAAGTGAACCAACAAATTTTTCCGATGTATTGTTTGTTTGTGGTGAGGGGGGGGATCCTCGGGTTTAAATATTTTTTCTTGATTACGAAGATTCGTTGTCTCAAATGAATGTAAACTGAGAAAAACGGGGTTTGTTACGCACCTTCCTTACTCTCCCCTCTCCCAGGCTAATCTTATGATTCTGGCCAGCTGATTGAAGAATTGAAGCGCATGTCCTCTGTGAATTTTAACATCTTTAGGGACTCTATTTAAACCTCTTCGACCTAATATACCCGAGTCTACCTATACCTATCTATACATTATTCATTATACGGGACCCGTCCCTGTAATTATAATTTTTCATCCGGATCAGTGATAGGTTTTGCTAATGCGGCAACGGGAAACGTCGTTTTTACACATACCTAGTTGCATTTATACACCCCCATAATTATTAAATTAGTTTATGATGAATTACGAATTACAAATAATGTATCATGGAATATTCACGAACGCGAATTATGACAAGTATCTATTGGAATTATTTATATACAACAGTTTTTAGCGAATTTTCGTAGAAAGTGATGCTATTGCAATGACTTCGAAAATTTTAAAATCGAAATTTTTGAAAAATTTTCTTCATTGAAATCCGTTTTGAGGCATCCTGAAACGAATCCTTGAGATTTCCGCTTTCTCATGTGTGTGTGTGTGTGTGTCCTTGCAGCCGTAACTCTCCATAGCTTTCCAAACGAATGTTCGAATTAGTTGGCCAGAAGTTTTTGAGTACAATAAATTGGTCAAATGACAGAAAAACTATTAACTAAATCAATAAAAATAGCAAAAAAGGCTACAAGTTGTTAAATATAAATTTTTTTTAGCAGAATATTGCTCAAATAAAGTTTTTTAGCTACAAAAATGAACATTCAAAAATTGATGTGCAAAGTTATGCTGAAGAATGTACATGAATTTAATTAGAATGTGCTAAAAAATCAATAAAACCTGCTAAAAAGTTGAAAATCCAAAATTTTCTTCTGAATAGGTAGTAGATTTATATTTAGAACTAGCTTTTGCCATAAATTTGGTAGTTACCAATTTTTGTTCTGTTAAAGTCCTCAATTTTTTCAAAACACTGTAACTTAGTGAGATAATTTCCGAAAATTCGCCCATACGATCATGCTGCATGACTGTAATTTTTGAGCATATTAAATTAGTCAAATTTCGAAAAATGGCTAAAAACGCCCAAAAATTATAAATTTATCATTTTTAGCAGAATTTTAGTCAAATCAACTAAAACATTTCAAAAATTATTCCCAAATTTATGGTGGAAAATGTATTTGAATTTCATCAATATTTGCTGAAAAATCTATTTAAAAAACTGAAAAGTTGCTAAACACCCTAAATCTGTTTTGAATCGTAGAATATGATTTGGAACGGGTTTATTTGCCCCCAAATTTATGGTTAATAATTTCTTTGCACTCTAAGTGCTCAAATTTCGAAGCAAAGTAAGATAGGTAATATGATTCGATAATCTACGAAAATTCGCTCATACGATCATGCTGCATGACTGGAGCTTTTATTCCTACTTGGTTGTTTACACATTTGGTTCGAAACCTTCTGGGGATCGATTCTACTACGAATTTCTCATGTGATTTCACATCAAAAATTTTTCTTGTTTCCAACTAACTGTATGTCATGACTTTGACTTGATGGCCGTAACACTAACACCTCTTGGGTTCACTGTAGAACCAATGAATAGGCACACCATTGGAAAAAGCTTAAAATTTCCTTTCAGAATATTACTCTTCAAAATTTTTAAGATCATTCCGTGGAATAAATCTTTGTCTGTATTGCAAATTTTTACCATTTTTACGAAATTACAATTTTCGAATAGCTCGACGACATACCTTGGAAAAATTATATTTTCCCGTTTTCGTACCTTGGAAAGATTTTCCAAAATGTCAGCTTCCCAACAGTGTAGTTAATTTTACTTATACTTGGTATCTTTTCAATTTTCTTTTTTCTCGGTAATTTTACTTTGTTAATTAGGGGAGAAAAGTATGTTTTTAAGTTGGAAAAGGTTGTTTTTCAAAGAAATCGTGGGTTTACATGAAATATGTCCCTCCATGAAACAACGAGTTTGGGGTCGGTTTCTTCGTATTTTATCACGCTGAACGGTGACATAAAATGATGGTGACGGTGATTCACAAAGTGTTGTCCGCGGGACAAGCCAGCAAAATTGAAAAATCGGCATCAATAGATACCAGTGATATGACCTACCCCAAAATTCAAAAAGATAATCCTACGACGCTGTGACCTATAGTAAGGATACTCATGGTGCGTTTCATAACTCGAATCGTCGAAATTGATGGTTTCACGAAGCTCCCTCGTAGATTCGTCGGAAATCGGGATACTCTGCAGCTCTCTATTTATGGGAATTGGTGGAGGCCAAATCAGTGCAGTTTACCTGCTAACCAGGTTAAAAAATAACAAAAAATGTTATAAATACTAAATAGAAATAAGCCATCCTCCATGAATAGTCCAGTCATATGGTGGTTTTCACAACAGAAAATTTGCAAAGAAAGTTTCTCGACGGATTCCTGTTTTAAGGTGTGCTGAATCAGAATCTGATGTTTGCCAAAACAAAATGACGGCTTCATACTTGCAATTACAAAAAAACCCTGAAAATTCCGGACTTTTTCCACGATTTCACGATACCTATTGTTTATAACTTGAAAAGTATGCGTCCTAGCATTTTCTATCCCATATATCTAATGAAAGTATAGACAGAATTTTCTGTATAATGCACTGGTCATATTCAATTATTGATTGCAGGGTACCGCCGTTTAGAGCGCGCTGAAAGATTGGGACTTTTTGGCACTTGATCAAAATCGAAAGAAACTTGATCCTAATTAGTCCCAGACACTTCCTTATCGCGTTTCCTACGTGGATATGTGTTTTATTCGCATATTTAGTCTATTTATTCATTTATATGGACTCCATATGACTGACTGGAAAGCCGGTCCTTCAACTCAGGTAGGATTGTTTGCAGCTAGAGTGGCAAACTGATCCTGGCCAGCCGGTATTCTCAGCTTGTAGAAAAGAAGAACCTGAAAAATTTAAGCTGTACGCTCTCTCTACGCTCTATAATTCTCATAAAGCGGATCCCATTTGGGACTAGCATACTCTATATCTATAACAGGGCGAACTAGAGATTTATGAAGTACTTTTAGTACCACTCTCAAGTTGTCTCCTGAACAATGTTTAGACCGGTCAATCGTTCGATTATTTTTCTTTTTTCACTTTACTGCAAAAGGCTTCCGCTTTTGAACGCCATTCGACACCGACTGAGATTTTGTGCGTGTTCTGAACTTTGAAAATTTCCTAGCGATTTTGCTTTCTCACTACTGGAATCAGGAGCGCTATGAAAACCTCTACTGCTTTCTGTGACGGTCGTTTTTGACCAATCCTTCCTTGTCCCTGTCGTTAGTAGTATTAGTTGAAATGCTTATTGATTGACGTACCGTCCACTGGCCGTAGACCTCAGAGTGTGTACCCAGGAAAAAAAGCAAATAGCCGAATGAAACGGAGAACAAGTCTTACGTAAAAATAAAGAGAACAGAAGAAATTGCTTGCAACAGTTGTTGTCCCTGGTCCTACTAAAACCGTATCATATATGTACAAACATACATCGATTTTTAGTCTTTTGTTGACGTTTGCAATTTTAAAAAGTTGACAACAAATATAGCAAATGTCTTACTTATCTTGGTCAATTCAAAAAGATAGTTAGGTATCGCAACTAATAAATCATAACTAATCGTGTAGAAAATTTGCTTGTGAATTGATGTTCCCTATAAAACCTTTTGAACTAATCGGCTGGCAATTTTCCAACTACTTGGAATATTCAACAAGCTATTTGCAGCTTAGAACCGTAAATCATTTACGTCACACTTAATTCTTGGGGAGATCATATTACATAAGCTATTACACAATTTTCTTTCATTAAATCGTTGATTGATACAGAAGTCAAGTTTTATTGTTATGCTCTTGAAGAATATGAATAATCCGTTACATATTGTTACCTTGGTGGTTATGCGTATGCTTCCTTACTCGTATCTCATTTAATAAACCCTTAACCTCAATGAATAGATGAATACAAATATATATTGTAGAGAAATAAGAAATTTAACCACTACAGTCACTCATATTGTCAATACGGAAAATTCATCTTATCCATGTTAAATAAGAACCTCAACGACTCATTTTTAGAGGGACGAATCTCCTGAAATATACGAGGGGGCAAAAGTCAAGATTGTGCAATTATCCCTTTTTATTAACATATAACCTGTTTAAAGCACAATCGTATCTAAGAACTGTTGAGTTGTTCATTTTTTTCAACTCTATCCTATTGACTAGTGGTCCCAATCTTTCCAGCAAGTGGGGATGTTTTGTAACTATTCAAGGTACAACCATCTGTGGAATAACTTCCAGTTAAAACAAAAGTAGTAGTCTAACGAAGATTGCTTGGTTTCTGGGATTACCGCCAAAACCAGAGGTCAACTCTTATGACGGCAAAATGGATAAATTTCATTATCTTTTTTCACTTTAACATTGAGTACACTAAACTCATAGGCCCCTTTCACACCAAACGAATCCAAATCAATCAGCATCACTCCGAATCAAGTTGAATCTGATTCGTCATCTCCACGCTTTCACACCAGCTGAATCAACCTGAATCAATCAAAATCCTTTCATCTTTTTGTTTTCCTTCTTTTAGTTGCTTTTGAGCCATCATCATGGACGCAGTGGTTTTAAATGCAATAGTGTTTCGTAGGAGGCAACGGCGAAAACAAAAAACAAGAAAAGTGTGGATACATCACATAAATAGGAAAAGGCTGGATTTAGGAAATAGGAAAATGATAGTACGATATTCACACAATCTGCAATGGGGAAAAGTTACAACGCTCGCCAATTGAATGTACCAGAAGGCCAGTTCTCATTGCCAGGTTCTCGCAGTACGAAACAGAGATGTACCTAGTTGGCGATGAAGCTTTCCCTCTCCAAAAAAATTTGATGAGACCTTTTCCACGAAGGGATCTAGATTTCAGTAAAAGAAATTTCAATTTCAGACTGTCTCGCGCTCGAAAATCTGTAGAATGTGCTTTTGGAATTCTTACAAAGAAGTTTGAAGTTTTGCAGGTATCCATTAAAACTGATGTCATCCAAACAGATATGACTATAAAGTGTGCCTGCGTTTTACATAATTTCATTAAAAAACAACAAAGCCCGAGAGATGTTATGTTGGATCAAGAACTTTTCTCTTGGAATGAAGAAAATAGCCAATCCCTCCCACCTACCACTCAGAGAAGAGGAACAAACGAAGCAATCACAACAAGAAACCACCTGAAAGAGTATTTTCTTCAGCCTGCAGGATTTATACCTTGGCAAAATTGAAATTACCTACTGTATTTACTTGAAAAAGATTGTTACTTACTTTACTTATTCAAAAAAAATGGTTCATGGTCCATTTATTTCATTAAAATATTAGTGTAAAAAATTCATTAAAAATGGTAGTGTGGTAAAATATACAGTGTGGTGTTGTACAATTACTTTTCATATATAGCCGAAAAACTCGAATATTGCAAAATACAAACAATATGGGCATATTATTATTGCTGAGTACAATATAATTCTTACCTGAAATGTTTAATTCTTCTCCAATTTTCCTCCACACAGAAGCTATGACGTTTCTATTGCTGTGATTTTTATCACTGGCGTCATAAATCGCACTATTTTCTTTAACTTTTAAAATTAACAATTCTACGTCCATCTCGTATGGTTGTTGATTCATGACTGACCGGACGAAGAATCCGACCGGTTGAATCAAGTGCGACGTCGAATGAAACCTGATTGAACCAGATTCGTCCGGTGTGAAGGCGGGAAAAGAGTTCCTTCACATTTAAACGGAGCGCTCCCAAGCCGAATCTTGGTCAATCAGATTCAACTTGATTCGGAGTGATGCTGATTGATTTGGATTCGTTTGGTGTGAAAGGGGCCATAGATTACATTAGTATCCAATGCTTGAATAACGGAAAACGTCTTCCAAGTTGTGTGTGGCACATAGCTTCGTCATTTCCGTATCAAGAATGTATAAATCATTGAAAAGTTTTATATGATCTTGAGAAATTCCAAAGCGGAAAAGAGAAGTAATTGATGATGTAGCGTCAAAGGTCAATTAGGAAACGAAAAAATTGAACTTGAGGTAAGTTGGCGCATACGCAGGATGAAGTAATGATTTGAGAACAATGAAATTAGCACGGAACCATCAATTTCCTAACCCACACACTCCCTGACAGATTTATTAAAATCAGACAGAAACTGGAAATTTAGTCGTTACTAGGGTTACACATTGGCGCATCCGCAGCAGTTGTTAATGACACAATCATGTTGAAATTGATTTGGGATAATCTAATCGTCTTCTCCCAACTATCGTCCAAATTCGAACGAGATCGAACGGCTAGTGTGTGAGAAAAAAAGAATGCTCGGTGGAATTTACGTTTGCGGATATGCTGATTGATGATCAGCGTTTTCAGATATTGTATTCTACTTATACATGAAGAAGGTTCTTAGGAACCCAAGGGCATGGTGGAAACCTATGGTAGTACCCGCGAAGTGGTTCATCAATAACAAATCCCAACGTAGGACTGCAGAAAGAAAAATGTTTTATACGGATCCTCCCAGGAGAAGTGAATCATTTCGGTAGCTGCTGCAGAGAGAGTATTTCTTAAGCACTGTACATTTACTACAGCATGTGAATGCTGGTAAAACATGCAGGGAACAGTGGCTATACCAGTAGAAATTATACATATTCAAAAGAAAGGTTGCCTTCTGGACGACCCTTGAATGTAAAGGACGATCTCTTGTAAAGCATGTTTGAACTCACTGAGATTTTTAGGACGAATTCCAATTTTTCATTTGACGTCTTATCTACCAGAAAAAAATTTGAAACAACCTTGAGAAGGTGATATGCAACAGTTCAGAGGGTTGTGTATGATAAAGGCTGCTGTTTTGCCCTTGTAATTTTTACCTAAAATAATTTATACTTGAAATATTGAATAGGGTAACAGACATCATGAACTATAAACGAGTCTCAACTTCTACAAGAAAATTTTAATCTATAACATAAGAGAATAGCAATTTTTCGCCTCAAGTGGCATATTTATTCCTCATCGAATACTGGCACATAACATAGTAGGTATTATTTCAGATGCTATCACCATTATTTTCAGTATGTCAATATTATACATATGCTCCCTCACTGGTTATTAACATTACACATTAGACAAATCAATATTGATTGGCACTGGCGAAACTTCGTGAATAGTGAACAGATTTTGTTCGAATTTTCAGAGCTACTAGATGATATCTAAATTTCATTGCCGTCGGATCAATAGACATGAGTGCGCCTGTGCCAACATGAATCTTAATAATTTTTATTTCTCATCTATCGGTCCTTGGATATGATTGATGTTTTTTACCACTTGTTGCTGGCAGAGATTACCTTCCTATTTCCCCAAATTTTTCAGAAGGAATTCGTGATGATGGAAAGAAGCGCGATAAGTCGCTGGTTAGACGCGCTCTCACGATTGGTGCAGAAACCGTCACACATGAGCAAAAGCTCTCGAATCAAGAATTGCATACTGTTGGGAAAATTAATTTCAAATACGATCACACCCATTTATGAAACAATGGAAGTCAAACTGGAAAACAATGGAAAACAATCGATTCTTGTAGTTCATAAATTGGAATTGGAGATAGAGTGAACTTTTTATTGGAATTAAATTGAACTCTTGACCATGGATCGGAAACGGTAAACACAAATGCATGACCAAATCTGATAATATAATTGAAATCAGGCTTCCTATTCTTCCCTTTCCATTTGCTGCCTCGTTTTGTTTTATAGCAGGGCTTGGTACCATATGTGGTACTCAGGGGAATGACTTTATCACGACAGGGTATAACCTTCCGTTGGTCGCATTTATTTTTAGAACATCAATTGTCACATGCACCTCACAGATGTGAAATCTCATTTTACGCTGTATCCGAAGTGTTTTACCAGTGTATGAATTTTTTCTATCAATGAATCATCTATCTATATGCAATGTTTCATTGTTTTATTTTGTAGGTAGGTAATGGTAACTAATTCATGCTGATGAAACTGAATGGAGCAACTTGTGAATTTTATCAAAATAACGTTATCAATTTTCGAGGAAGCAGATTTTTTATTTATCCCATCCATTTTCTTTGGGTTCCCAGAGGTTAATCGCCACACTCCTGCGCAGCATTTAAAAACAATTTCCGCTGGGAAATTATTACCTAACATCGTACGATCATCTTGCATTCTGTTGGTCACTTTAAACGTTAATTCATGGACGTTCCAGGAAGGCAATCGACCTGAATATTTTATTATTAATTTCTGCAACTTCACCGCTAGTCTTCTCATTTGATTTGAGCACAAGATGACTAGTTTACATTATGTAAGAGAATTCTCACAGATTGTTGAAGAAGCCTACTCCTACCTATACGGCTAGAATC
This sequence comes from Adelphocoris suturalis, assembly GCA_030762985.1. NCBI lineage: Eukaryota > Metazoa > Arthropoda > Insecta > Hemiptera > Miridae > Adelphocoris > Adelphocoris suturalis. The sequence goes on from CM061042.1 coordinate 32,867,719, forward strand.
GGCATTATGGAAATTGGCCTATTCAACAATTGTTCTATGATAATTCTCTTCTCAGCATAGGTACTTACTATTATAACTATTCTTAAGTAATTATCCTAAGGAACTGAAGCGCAATCCATTAATGTTGGTCATTAGCAATTTATCATTGAACGTTCATTGTGTTATGTAACTCCTAAATCAATTGATTACAAGTTACTCATGCATATAATACGAGAATAACCTACCTATTTTTCAGAAATAGACCTCTTACATAGGTATACATTTACTGATATGTGGCGGAGCACAAAGCACTTTGAAGTAGTCTTTTGAGTGAGCATACTACGCAAGTACCTGCGTATTCTAGAATTAAATTTGTGTGCTAGTGAATTATATTGCAAGAGTAGGTAGCCGTATATTTGGTGAGCCCAAGGAAAATTTAATACCACAATACGTACTCCCGCAGTAAATAAGTATTCATCGTGCAGCATAACTAATAGAGCAATTTTTCTGAGAAAAGTTATGCAGAAAATTGAATTAGGCATTAAAATTCTGGACAATTAGGCCAACCATATCCTCAATAATCGTGCTGGGATGACCGTTTGATGACATTGCAGAGGAAATTTCAAGACTCAGCACGACTCGAAAACTACAAAATTTTAGTCAGTTATGATCATTTTTCACATAATAATTGATTTTCTCACTTATTTATGAATCCTGGAGATCAGGAGTGGTCGCTATCGATTCATAGCTAGAAAAAAGTTCGACTGTGACACCCCACGTGCCCTATCATCGAAAAACCCATTTTTACATTCTCTTAAACTCTCTGGGTCATTGAGAGACGATTGGAATATCGGGCTGTTTTCCGATCAGCTGAGTAAGTTTAATTCTCTCATTTCATTCTAGGAAGGTAAAATTTGATAGGGAAACTCAAACTCTCTCAATCATTAAGAGACTATTGAAATGATGGGCTCTTCCTTGATCGCCTAAATGAGCTAAATTAAGAGGCTTAAGCATGTTCATGTTTTTATAATTTTAATCTCTAAGTAGTTGTATCGGGGGGTGCAGGGCAGCAACAGCTTTTGAACTCAATAAGGAACAAAACGATTCTTCTACAAAAACTAGAATTTTTATTTTTTGAAACCTTGTAAAAATGTGCTTTTTTCATTTTTTTAATTTTATTTATTTTCATTTTTTCCCAATGTGGTGTTTTTATTATTATTCACAATCGAAGTGGAAACATCGTTCAACGTCAACCTCTTTACAGATTAATTAAAAATAAATAATTAAAAACCTTACCGGCTGAAGAACCTTGATTATCCACCTGTTGAGGAACTCGGGCATTATGAATGATTTCGTATTGACATTTTCTCACTCATGATTTAAAACTTCTGTATAAATACAAAATAAATGGCATATTCCGTTGTAGTTATAGTTAAGACTGTTAATTGGTAGCTCTTGAATATTTGTGTACCCTATATTTATATTTTTGGCTGCTTCTAGTGAAACGAACTGGACCATTCCGGATTTTTAAGATTCTGTCAAGCAAAGTGTCAAATTGCCTGAAAGTGAACTCTCCAAAGATAGGGTCGTTGACGATTCAGGGGAAAGTAAGATATCTCCCAAGAACGGTAGAGGCAAGAAGGCTTCAGAAAAGTCTGATTTGTGCCAGGAAGATGCTAGTAGAAAAATAGTGGCAATGCCACCCCCACCACCCGACTACTATATCACCCGATTGAAAAATTTATCGTACCTTTCTGAGTGTCCTCGATAGTTTCTCTTGAGCGTAAGCCAATCCTTTTGATAACTCTGAGGAATTGCATCACAGTTAGGCGTCTTATAAATATGTGATTCTTCGCTGAACCTATGTTTCCAATTTGTCTGTGTTAGTTGAATTATATTAACATACACTCCTTTAACCACGAATTTCGCTCCCGCGTAGAGGTTGAATGGATTCAGAAACCAATTGCCGTCTGTCGGAAGTCACAAATTCTCCGGTGGGCAGTCCCGATTCCAAGGTCTTTGGAGACAAGGGTTCGCCTTCAAGCTTTGAAATTCTGTCTGCAACGTTTTATTTCTTCCTGATATTCAATTGCCGGTATACGTCTATGAATTTCAATTCAAACCAAGTAGGCTTTCGGTTGTTCGTTTCTTGAAATAGTTTCCATGGTGGCTTGTTGGTTGTTTTTGGAAAATATCGACAAAATCATTTAGTTGCATAAGTACACTTGATGCTCTTTTGAGTCTATGTATATACAAGTATTTTGAGTCTATGTGCTTTTTCAAATTGAATTCGTCCTTCATAAAGAGGGATCGAATCTTGATGGTGTCTTATAGTAAAGGCGGTGTCTGGGGCTCGGGAAAACGGTGGCGGTCGGAATGCACGCTTTATGGAAGTGCGCGAAAACTGTAGGCACCAACTTCGTAATGCATATCCCTTCCCTCATGTCTGGAGGAGATAAATAGTTCGTCATGCAGCATGATCGTATGAGCGAATTTTCGTATTGTTTAATGTTTAATTACTTTAAAATTTGAGCTTCTTGAGTTCAAGATCTTCTCTCCTACCGTCTACGCACATTAGACTCAAATTACTGTAGCCACCAACTTTGTAATGCATATGCAACTTTGTGTCTGGAGCAGCGTCAGGGCTGCCGCTGCTTTGAGAGATGAATAGTTCGTCATGCAGCATGATCGAATGAGCGAAGTTTATTTTAAAATTTAACTTCTTGAGTTCACGGAAATTGTTAACTATTGATTTTATGGCAAAAACGTATTCTAAATAAATGAATAAATTCTCCTGTTCAAATTGAGGTTTTGAATTGGATTTTTAGCTTTTTTTTTTTCAGTTTTTATCGATTTTCCAGCCAAATTTCATGAACTTTGGTCCAGTTTGAAGAGACGCTCATGGCTTTGTATGAATTTCTTGCAAATTTTTTGTATCAATTCCTTGTAAACGTAAATTTCTTCAATTCCTCTTTATCACCTATACAAACCAATGCAATAAATTATTATTCTTGGATAAAAGGTATTTGCATATCATTTTCTGGTTGCCTCCAAGATTTGGTCCGTCTTTTTGAAGGACGAATTAATTTTGTAAAAGGACAAATTCAATTCTAAAATGCTTCAATCAGCGAAAGAAACATTGTTTTCCCTGTCGGAAGAATGCAGAAATACCCCCCCCCCCCCCCCCCCCAAATTCTTGACAAATTACAACGATACCTACGTACATGTTCATGTCGACCGCTCCCGCAAAATTATATACAGTCTGTTTGATAAAACATTGCTTCAATTTCCACTGCTTGTAACCAGGGTTGCCATGTGTCCGGTTTTCCTAGGATGAGCGGCACATTTCCAGTTGTGGATCCATCCTAGGTTGTTATTCTACGAACTCAGCCGTGACTTCTTCAGGACACCTGCCTGCATATAAACCTTCCAACCGACATGTTATGTTATCTTCTGGAAATCGACGCTAGGAAGCTATCTAAACGTCCATATCATAAACATTTGTACTTATGGATTATTTCATAGGTACGAAGGAACTCTCGATCTCTGCCGTTAATTGTGCTTCCGTTCTTTCAGTTTTAGACCGAATTGAATAAACTTGAATCTAGACTTGATATCTTGATTTTTGTTGCGAAAATTCCAAATTATCGGCTGTTTATTGATTCGAATGTTTTCTGTCTTCGAATGTAACCTACATAAATCGGATTATATAAAAGTTCTTGAAATTATTAAGTATTTTTTATTGTTTTTTATTTATCGCAGTACTCATTCTCACTCCAAAAATTAAGAATTTCCGTCTATTTATCGTTGAATTGGGTACACACACTCAAAAACAAGCATACAAGTCAACCTCTGTATGTTCATCAAACATGATTTGGCTATAACGTTGAAATCGTTGAATTTGTGACCATTAAGTGGTTTCCAAATGATGGATAGCAATTATTATATTATCAGTTATTCTTCGAACTTCTGAATTTATGTAATGCGTGTACTATTATTATCATAATAGAGACGAATGAGGGGTTGTAATGATCGGTACACAATGATGTATTTAAAAAACACATGCAATTTGAACAAAATTGACTTGATTATAAGAAAATATATTTAGTGAACATAATATAAATTGTATATCAATTATTGAGCTGCCTACATAGAACTGTATGTTTTTAAGTAGTTTTGAATCTGCCTTCTCGACTCATAGCGTCCGGATTTTATTTTCATACTTTCTACTACGAGTATTTACCCTTCTGTATATACAAGTTATTGCTTCAACTATCCATTCTCTACTGCTTCACATTTTTGTCCTTGATGAGACCTCCCCGTGTCATTCTGATATTCTTGTTTGGAATATATCTCGTATCATGATTTGGTCGTCCCTACGTCAATCACTCCCAAGAATTAATGTTGGTACCTTCTGTGTGGTGAAGCCAATTGCTTCAATTTTATACTACAAGGATCTTCTGAATCTTCACCCCAGCGTTCTCTTCAGTCTTCATTACGTTTCACGCCCAAGGAAATGCAAATAGCGAAGATGTCGCATAATTCATTCGAGCGTCCATTCCTCGCAATATTTACATTTGCATTTCAAATAGGGTTCCAAGATCAATGACATGATGAGCCCCTCTATGTGCAATGGTCCTGGTTAAGGTATTTTTACGATTCTTTTTCATGATACCCTGACAAAACCACCTCTCAATCTCCTATTTGTGTTGGTATTTACCTTACTTCATGGGAAGAGATTTCGACAAAACGTTGGAAGAAGGGGGTGCTTGGGTTCACCCTCTTTTAACCGGCTTAGGTTCATCACCTGTGACAGCCTGGATGGCACTTGTTGGACTTCATGGATGGTTGGCGTTTTCCTTCATCGTAGGAGTGGTTTGTCTTAGTGATGATCAGGTTTCTCTTTTGTTTCAATCCATCTGTAGGACTCAGTTTCAAATTGGAGGACTTGACAATACAGCTAATGGAGAGATCAATAGTTATACGGCAGAGACGTTCAAAAATATCCAGACCAATCTCGCCTTTCGGGCACACACTGAGACCAGTATTAGAAAATTCACGCTCATTCACTTAGTTAGAACCATCGCTATTCGTTGTGTATTGCAAAGACTCAAACAATTCAAAAGGGACCGTCAACTACTGGTAATCGATCACACACTTCACGGATGTCTCCTTGAACCGCAAATCCATGACCTCCGCCCTCACCAACATTCCAACTTTCCAAGGAAGGAAAGACTTAGCAAAAAGAGAAATTATTAGAAGTTTATCTTCAATTGTAGTGTTACACAATATAGAGGCTTAATCAATAAGTTCTTATGCTTTTTTTTATATAAGAATAACCTATGCTTAAGATAAAGAGAATTTATTCAACGATGAACATGGCATGATATGTTAGTGAACTAAGCTAAGCTAACTGATGTCATTCAACTTGAGGTAGCAAACATTGCAACCATCTGTCGGCCTGTGGTGGTTGATGATGTTGTCTTGAAAGATCCTCAAAATATTTCAACCCTGAAAATACGTATTTTAAAAAGAAGATATTCATAGTATCTGTGGTAGTAGTCATCTCAAGATCCCAACTCAGATTTCAACTCGTAGTTAATGTAACTGTTCTACTTGAATGAAAAATTCACTTCAAAAACTCAACAAAGACACATTTTCCCCAAGTTGTACCAGTAGCACAGTAGTCATCGTAATGGATCTGGGGAACCACCACTTTTAGGATAAAACCTACCTGGTTACAAATAAATTATTCTGTACATAAACTGCCCCAAACTTACTATCTAATTAAAAACAAACCATCATTACTTACAGTATTGGTTGAGGACGGAAAATACACACTTGCAGGGAGTTAGTGCTGGGGAATTACGACAAGCAATGTAGTACAAAACTACTACTTCCCTAATAAATTGTAAGTTCTACAGTAATGTTATTGAATTGCAACACAAGCCTTGTTTCGACGAAACCCCTTATTCTTTATTTGTTCTTCCGTTTCTTTTTTAGTACCTGATGAAGTCTTACCAGTCGAAACTAGCTGTATGGTGAATAAAACTTGATACTGGAAGAGGCCTATAATATCTTCCACCCTCAGCTCACACATTCATCCGAAGATATTCATTATTTTCTTCTGGAAGTTAAATTCCTTTCCCTAATTTTCTCTGAGTGTGGTTGGACCCGCTTCATTTTTTCCAGTTTTTACCGCTTCATGTCTTTGTCTCCCAGGAACGGGAACCCCCTTGTGATTTTATTGTGATATGACGCCAATGAAATGCTACAGGTAGGTATGTGTTGAAGAAGATTTAATCCTCCGGGTTTGTTGATAACAATTGCTCTCGCTAATTAACCTTCTGTTTAGCGAAGTCATTCACTTCCGACGAAGTTTGACCTTCACGGTTATGTCTCCATAACCTAAGATTCTGGTTTTTAACGAATGTTGAAGTCATTGCTTTAATTTTCCAGTCCTTGCCGCTTTCTTTCACGCCTTTGTCTTCAGGGGAACCCCCTTGTGATTTCATTGTGGAATGACGTTAAATAACTTAATATCACGGAGGGGATTTCCAAGCGTTGATAATAATTGCTCTCGCTAGAATTACAGTTCTGCAGATTCATCACCTTTGACGAATTAAGTCTTTCGGTAATCACTCCCTAATTAAAGTTCTTGGTTTTCCACGCATGTTGCCTCAGTTTTCCCCATTCCTTAACTTGGATAATTTGCCGCTTGTTACCCCCTTTTTTAACCCAGAAGAAATGTATTTCACGAAGAGGGCATTCATATTTACTTTTGAACGTTAATTCATTCCCCTCATTAAATAATTTACCTTCTGTATGATGAAACAACTTCTTCAATTTTCAATGCTTACCGCTTTAGGCCTTCGTTTCCCGGGAATATGACGTCAATGAAATGTAAATCACATTTAATCCTCCGAGCGTTGATAAAAATTGCCTTCGCTAATTGACCTTCTGTTTAGCGAAGTCATCACCTCCGTCAAAATATGTCGCTCGGTAATCGCTCCATAAACGATGATTTTGATTTTCAACGCATCACCATCACCGTTCTTCCAATGAACAGTCTAATCACTATATCTCGTTTATTTATTTCCGATCATCATCGAGCAATCACTGGTAATAATTGCTGGCTTTAACTCCGCATATTCCGATTAAACGATGATGCGCGTAAATATATGGAGAAATTCCACTCGTCACCTTCCGATTGGGGGACTCTAGAAAATAATGACCCTGAGTCAGCCAGTAAATCTGTGATTACCACCCGGTACTGCGAACGTATGAAAATTCTGAAACAAGAGGGAACTTGAACTAGCAATTACTGGTTGTTACTTATCCACCACTTACGAAGGTTATGGGTAAGTTATGCAACTCCGTAGCGAGAGGACCACTGAATGGGTCTGGACTCGAATTGATTAGGGGGAACTGGGAAGTAGGTCATTGGGGTAAAAAGTGCCTCTCCGGTTGCTAAATTTGAAACGACTTGAAGCTGTATAATAACACAGTACCAATTTGGCGCTCTCAAATGATTTTTCAAACAGCTTGGCTGAAACATATTAGGTGTGTCCCAAGCACCCGCCTGAGTTCATGAACTGAGATGGGTTTCACGAGTTCACGAAACTTTAGGTTCAAGAACCCGTCGGTGGGAACACTAGTTCACCTTACACCAACCAGCGCTAGCTTCGTCTTTAGTTATGTGAAAACCTCGTCATCGAAATCTTTTAAGCATTTTGCAGAAAAGGCCAGAAAGATGCAAAAAAAAAAGAAAGAAAAAAGCATTTTCAACTATTTTTGAAGGTTATTATTTGCTAATTACCACCCTCAGAGTATTTCACAGGTATAAAGAGTATGGGATATCATTCCTACCCAGAAGAAGAGTGACTGTTAGGAATTTCATCAAAATCCCTTGAGCCATAATTCAGAAAAGGCAAATCGTGTAACCTATGTAACCGAAGCTGAAATTTGGGAGGGAGGCTCAAGCGCTCAAGGGAGAATGCCGAAGACGCCTGGGTGAAGTTATTATCTCGCTATTGGAAGTTAACCAATCTTCAACCTAGGATTGAAGACGGGTTTATGTGAAACGCGTGAGCTAAAACACATTCTGTGTTTCAATAATTTCGTCCGAAGTATGTAAATAGTGGTAACCGGGGGTCCAGGGGGCTTGGCCCCTGGCGAGGCGCGGAGCGCCGTGTTTTTCATTTGTATTTATGAAATTCACCTTTAATTCATATGTAAGGCAGTAAACAAATAATAGAAATCAAGGATTGTCAGTGGATCTCAAAAATCCCCTCCCACACTTCATCACCACTAGGGCTCTGAGAGCCCTTAAAAATGTATCCCCCGCGTTGGCAGCACTGCGCGTCAGTGACCTTTGGAAATATTGATGATCGACCAGAAAAAAGGAAACAATTCAGATGAGTACATAGATTTTTTTCAAGCATCGTGTTGAGTTGAGCGGCAAATCTAGTTTAATAATCTCGAAAACTCTCTTAGTTTTATGTAGAAATAACTTAGTGGTGCCACTTTTCCAGAAATAAAAAAATGGAGGTTGAGCCAGGGAAAATGTTGATCCACGTTAAGCGCCTAGCAGGTCTATTTGATCCTCAACTCAACAGATCAACTGATTGTCCTCAAATTTAGAGGAGACTGGACTCTGGAGTAAACGAGGTCCATTGGGTAAATATAGATCCTTTTCAGTTCTAAATACAAAGACTCGCAAGTATATGGAAACGCAGATGAATATTGTCAATAACGAACCTTTGTGATCGACCAAGGAAAACAATAAAATAACGAAACAACTCTCCTAAAAATTTGTAGGTTTATATTTTATGATGCGCACGAAAACAAAACGAGGGGGAGGGGAGGGGGGGGGGGGTTGTAGGGGGGAAAATCCCATACCATATTTTTCTATTAGTGGTAACCCATTCTTTACTGTATTTCTATCTGTGATCTATACCAATAAAGGTTATTAACGTTGTTGTAAGTTAACTTAATAAATAATAATAAACTGTAATAAAATGCACCCATCATTCGCACACCTTCGTCTCTTCTTACTCTCTTCAATTGAATGAGATCATACGTCATAGAAAAATGGAATATAAACATTGATTAATAATGTTTGTAAATATGACATACTCAAGTCCAAAATCTCATATAAACTCAGGAACATGAAATTAAAATTAACATTTTAATTAAATTTTCGACTTATAAATTAATTATTAAAATAAAAAACGGTGGCTTTGGATTTGCTTTTGTATCCTTTCTGATAGGTGAGAGTGGGGTTTGCTACTAAAAAATTTCATGAGGAGCTGATCGGTCCAGTCGTAGCGAATGTCGTCGAATACACGGGATGACCGGTTGGACTAGACAACGGGACCAACATTTTTTTCTTTATTTGCTTTTGAATCGCGTGAGGCATGAAATGGTTATTTCTTCCCTGAAATTGAGTTGGGTTATTTTTTTCTCGTTGACAGGCAATGAAAATATCTTCAACTTCTGGATAATCATCCCCATCACGTGGTTTTTCCACCAAAAAGTGGATTCGCACACATGTAACAAGCACAATATAAGATATCACCAAACTCAAATTAGATATCTCGGTGCACGATGTAGTTTCGATGCGTAAACAACCATCTCCGCTCATTTTGTTAATTGCTCACTCGGTCGTCCCTTAAGGTGGTCATGACTAACCGGACTGCAAGAATTCATCAAGGTAAAGCCTTAGAGAAAACCTCGATAAAATAACGAGGCCAAACAATGGTGGTCTTCAACAAGGTTGTGGATGTAGGGCTGAACAACCTTGACATTACAGACTCGCAGAGGCTATGTGCAACATCACCGAACCTGTAAAATGAAAAGTGTAATTGGTCTGTACTCTGTACTCGTCTACCAATATTCTAAATATCCCCATTTTCAATGTCACGTAGGGGACAATGGGGTCCCACGATCAACGCCACCTTAACCATATGTGTCTAACACAGCACTCAGATTTTGAAGCAAATTATTGAAAGAAAAAAAAACATCTACAGCAGTGAATTACAACGGTTTTGCTGGTTTTGTATCAACTTTATATTAGTAAACAATTTACTAGACCCTTGTAAATGGTATTAAAGCTAGCTGAGGAAATACAACCATATTAAAAGAAGGAGGAAATGAACAGTCACATCGGAATAACGATTTATTGATTTTTTTTTTTTTGCAGGTTTCATGCTTCAAATATTAGCTGCATCTTGCTTAATCTAATCTTTCTTTCATCATCATTTAATTCAATTCGTCCATGGTATTTGTATTTTCTATTCACCATTAAAGCACTCATTAACAGCTTTTGTTGACGGGCTCCCTGATGCGATTGTCGCTTTCATTCTTCAATAGGATCCAAATCATCGTCTTGAGGCCGATCCAGTGAGATCTTGACCTTAATTCCTTCGTCTCTAAGGGTTTCTGTTCCATCGCATCAAGGTCATCTTGATGTAACCGCCGCCGCGCTCTGCCGCCGATGAAGGTGGATGTCAGCATGCGGTCCAGACCCTCCGGAGGTTTTTCGTAGGTTTCCGTCTCAGGTTGAAGGTTAATTACCATTACTTAACTTCCCCGTTGCGTTGGAAAATGGAATTAAATTATTGTGATAGGATGTTTGAATTGTGAATTGACTCAGATGTACTTACGTACATTACATACCACCACTATGTTAGTACGCGATTATTTATTTTCGAGATGAGTCAGAGAAAAGGCCATATCGATTCTATACCGCTCGTGGTGTCTACTGGGGTAAGTTGTGGTACTTGGGGTTAGTCTTTGACCAGGAGCGGTACTGACATACGTGCGCCGTACAAACAACTGAAGATTTGTACTTTTTTGCTTCCTGACTCCAAAAAGAGGGAAGCCTTCTGTTCGTGTGAGAAGTCGACAAAATGCCTTCCAAGTTGGGTTTGTTGGCATTTTTTTTTTTTTTTTTTCCCCAAGTTTCAGAATTTATGAATCAATGTTAGTTCCGTGTCTTCCTGTCTGTGGTAAATCCTTGTCACCCCCTAACTTACACCAAGTTTTATCCTGATTTTTATGCAACTTTCTGGGATTTTGTGGGTTAGCTCCTAGACGGTTTCCTACAACTTGCATTGAGCTGTCGGACCAATAGTACCCTGTGCGCATGCGCAATCGTAAATTTCTCACCATCTATCAGACCGATTTCGTTGAAACTCTGGGGGTCGTTAATGTAGGTGTGTGTCCAAGATGATGCCCTATGTATTTTATCGCAATTGGTTGAGTAATATCCTCTTACGCATGCGAAGAGCTTGGAAGAGTGCTTGTTTGACAATCGGTGACCAACTGACAGAGTTTGATGAAATATTCCTGGATTGTACGAGTTAACATTTAGAAAATATCCTTCAAATTCCATCGCCTTATTATACCTTAGATGATGTACCTGGTCTGGTATTCCTTTGATCCCGCTATTGACGGTACAGTATGCTCACTTATTTTGATATCCTTTTCGTATATATTAGCATGTCTACCCATGTATTACTGTTCTATTATTTTGGACTCTGGTAATTTGTTGTGCAACTAATTCCATACGTCCATGTTACAATATAATGGGGTAAGCTATACTGCCCTGCCCGGCCCACCCATATCGCCACGCGTCTTCAGGAGTAGCGAAGAAATAACAGGTTCCATGCTGGAATATGATCGATTGTTAATTATTTGTATTCTTTTGCGCGGTGTGCGATGCTGGAATATGATCGATTGTTAACTATTTGTATTCTTTTGCGCGGTGTGCGACTGTCTTCTGCTAGCTGCCTGCCTTATATGTTTATCGTCTGATTCAATTCGCCCACAATGACGGTGGTTTTTCTTATGTTTTCGTCTTCGATTGAAGGTCATTGTCAAACCAGACAATTGTGATAAGGTGTTCAAATTGTAAATAGATACAACCCTGTATCTACTGTCGCATTACTGTTGAGTTTATTTCCTTCTTCAGCTTACTTTATATCACGGTAAAAGTAAAAACTAGAGACTTTCAAAACATCAGATCCTAAATCGCATCTATCCATCGCACGTACCGAACTTTTTCTTCTATTGTGGAACACTTTTTTATATTGCTTTCGACGCTCATTAAATATTAGAATGAATTATATTTTTACGGATGTTTTCCATGACTAACAACCATGACCTGTTCGTTTTGAGATACTACTGTGGCTTTTGATTGTAAAATAACCTCCTATTCTTTCAATAATACGTTTTATAAGGTACGATTTTTCTCTCTTTCTTCAAAACAGTTATTACCTAGCTTATTCTTTTCAAGGTAACAGAGGTATCATATTATCAACAATCTGATCATCTTTTTTAACGAATAGTAACAATTTTTATTGATAGCTCCAATCTTTTTTCTTGTTGAGTAGAAACGTTAAAGTACCTTACCCCCCATCGAAAATCTTGTCCTTCCCTGCAATTTTCTATATCGCGAAGCTTGTAAATGTTGATATAGAAAAACTCATTCATTTCTGGAATAACTCATTCATTACGAGAAAATAGGAATCGATATACAGAAAGAAAATACCTTAAATAAATTGATCTGTAGTCTTTATTTGTACTTTGTACCGAGTGGCACATCTAGTTGAGAAAATCTGTTACGTTGATGATTGAATAGTTGTGTAATTTACTGTACCTTCATTGTGAATAATCTGAAAATATTAAAAGACTTTCTATTATCTTTAACAGAATGTTGCAAGCTTCCTTAATGGTCAGGTATTATAAACATGATTTTCATAAACTAGGATAAATTGAAGCATCGCCTTCAAATCATAAGTATATAAATGAACTTGTTTTCTGAGAAATGAATAGCATATTTTACTGTAGACTTATTTCTTCCCTTTCCCCTTGAGGGTTAGTACCAGACTCAGGTCTGGTAAAATGTTAACTTACTGTAATTTGTATTGTAACTTATATGTTAACTTCACTGTTAGCAAAATCATTAACAAAGTCCTGTATGTGCTTGCCAACCCTAGGTACTCATTCTATTCCTCTTGGCAGCTACTTTCAGGTACCAAATTTCTAAATTAAAATGGTAATAGTTCAGTCAAACCATGCCAATAATATCATACTCTGAGATGAATTTATATATAGAGAACCCCTATTATATGTCCGATGTTTAATTATAAATCAACCCGGTTAGTAAACAGGTACCCCAATTCCACAGTGCTAACCTGAGATTTCTTATTCCGGACAAAACTCCGAGACTAGTAGATTATATTATATATAGCATTTCCCTATTGAGTTAAACTTTTTCATTTAGGTTTAGTCCTTTTCCATTTAGGTTTAGTCCTTTTCCATTTAGGTTTAGTCCTTTTCCATTTAGGTTTAGTCCTTTTCCATTTAGGTTTAGTCCTTTTCCATTTAGATTTAAACCTTTTCCATTTAGATTAAACCATTTCCACTTAGATTTAAACCTTTTCCATTTGGATTTAAACTCAGGAAATTATCGTGGAGTTAGAGGTAAAAGTACCCAAGTCACAAATTCAACACGTGGGAAAATCAAATGAGAATATTATGATTATTTAACTGTTGTTATTATTGGTGATCAATATCATCAAACTATGTATCCAACTAAGAAAATAATCATATTTACAACTAACTTTTGAAATTTTAATTTGATTTTTGCACAATATGAATTTACCTCTTCGGTACTTTTACCTCTAACCCGACGTTATTATGCCACAACTTGAAAATTAAATCATGCAAGTGTTTTTTTATGCACAGAAATGTAATATAATATAATAATGAACAAATGTTTTTTTAACACAAGAATTTCTCATGAACGGAAGTTATAAATTAAGTTAAAACTATCTGTTTCCTTTTTTTTTTTACTTCTAGCCTAATGAAATTTTAGTAGATAGGCATTACTTACTATGATGGGGCTAACTACTGACGTTTTGATGGAGTTTAAATCCAAATGGAAAAGGTTTAAATCCAAATGGAAAAGGTTTAAATCTAAGTGGAAATGGTTTAATCTAAATGGAAAAGGTTTAAATCTAAATGGAAAAGGTCTAAACCTAAATGGAAAAGGTTTTAAACCAAAATGAAAAAGGACTAAACCTAAATGGAAAAGGACTAAACCTAAATGGAAAAAGTTTAACTCAATTGGGAAATGCTATAGATGGTAAAAGCCGTTTGATTGCTGGTATTATTTGCTCATACATGGGTTATAGCGCTATTTTCCATACACGCATGTATATATTTGTTTCATTTTGCAATACATCATTACGTTTTTCATCAAATTCTTTTCGTCTGATGGAACGAGTTTCTTGTCATAAAATGTGTAGTCCACCATTTCTTTGTAACTAAATAGTGTGACTGGAACTGTTTTGTTTATTTATATTTCTTTTTTCAATTATTGTGCAATGTTCAGTAGATTGGGTTCGAAAGTTTAATAGTACAAATGGTAAATCTGTTGAAATTTTCGTGTGGTTTTATTTAAATCTTATTATTCAATGAAGATGAAGATTATTCTAAAATGTTTTGCAAGTGACAAATTCAGATATAGGAATATTTTTTCATTGTCTTAGGTATATGCTATTACGTATATGTTGGGTGCTTCTTTTGTTTTCTCATCCAGCATTTTCCACTTTGAACATCAACTTGTTCACAGGTGTATGGACACGTACGTTGATTCGATCTCCACTCCGTTTTATTCAAATACATAAAGCATGAGAAATGTACTTGGCGATTACATTCTAAAAGCTCCTTATGTCACAGACATGGCGCAGCGGATGCATCTTTCTCTCATTTCATTTGACCTCTCCAGAGATTAATACTGCCATTTCTTTCTTGATTGGTCAGGATTATCGATCGATATCATTTTTCTGCATTATACATTCAATTGAATATAAGACATAGGTAGGTACTCCGGTTTTTTTTTTTCCTCCAATTGACATCAGTACAAACTATTCAGCCTATCAGAATGAATTGAATTGAACAAATATCTGCATAATATTAATATAAATTTTTTAAACTAAAACATACATAATTTTTAAGGTTACAATATGACAAGAATAATAATCGATAAAATACACAATGATAAACGAGTCATTCAAAAACTTTAAGATATGGCTTGGTACGACAGTGGCCCGTTCTCACTCTGCTCAACGTCCTGAAGAAAATTTTAGGTCCCAGTGGCGGCACGTCTGCGACCCAAGCATGCATTCGGGGAGGAGGAAATAGCTGACATAACGTCTACCTGCTTCGTAGTATTCGTGTTCCCGCTGCCACTGTTTCGTGATGCTTGCTGCTACTATCTTTATGAGGTCTATATAAGTCTATAGAGTCTATATATGAGGATACCAAGGGGTCATCGCTAGATGTGTCCCATACAGTGCAGGTCGTTTAGCATTCGAGTCAGCGACTTAGTTGCCCTCAATTCCTTTGGGGCTTCGTACCCAGATAAATTCCCGAGTCTTAGTACGGTTGACTTAATCTCCATATCCAACTTCCCCATTTTCTTCCTAGGATTCGCAGACCGTATCATAGATAAGCACTGACTGCGAATTTGTGATGAAGACTGCTCTTTCTGTTGGCCTTGTCCGAAGTATAAACTTTTTGAACCCTCGTATATGGCGAATGCCTCAGCCATGTAGATTGAGGTGTTATCCAAGATTCGGTATCTAAACACTTCATTAGCAGAGGAGACATGAACAGAGCACCCTACTGTACCATTATAATGATAGAGCCATCAGTGTAAATAATCTGAGTAATGTCGAGATACTTTGGGGTGCAGTGTCTGAATTCAATGACCATTGAATACTGTTTTGGGGAAACAGCATTTTCCAAAAGTATAGAAAGTTATTGACAAATTTTCCTCCTTTTGCCTTCCTTACTGCAGGGTTCCTTCCGACTCAGGTATCCTTGAGTATCCCTCAGGCGTTGTAGCGCCGTTAAGAAATTTTTGTTTGCGTAGCAAACGAGTAAAGTTGAAAATCTATGGTTTCGTTCAATTTACAATTTTTTTGTTCGCTAATATTCCGATTTTTTGAAGAATCAATCAAAGTACCTCCCAGCTATTTCAATTTCTCATTCGGAAATTACTGATGAATTTTAAAAAAAAATCCTCTCACCACCGTATTCTCTTTGTTAAGTCGAAATGCCGAATTTTCGTAACATTTTCATGTAATGCACTGAAGTGAACATTTTGTATATTGTATCCTCCATATTGGAAATGTCAGTTAACCGTCAAAGGTCCTTCTTTCGGGGACATTCTGCTGATCAATAATCCATAATTATAGGTTGAAATATTGCCTTCTTAATAGGCGTAATCATCCGGCAAAGTTGAGAATTGTGTGTTGGTCATTGTTGAATGTTCATCCGCCATCTTGGTTTTGCCAGAGTTTCATGATTCATCCCTCCTTCATCTCATTATCTGATTCAACACATCTTGGACTGAAAAATAGATTTTCACGTCATCCTATGACAATTTAGCAGAATTAGAGATTTTCATGAAGATTCAAATTCGAAATTTCGAAAATCCGACTCATGTCCCTCCTAGGGTATCACTCAAGGAATGTAACGCCGTTGAGGAATTTTGATTCCCGAGTGCGTAGCAAACAGCAAAATATATTTTTCATGAAATTTAAATACTGGAATTTCGAAATTTTGTATAGGGTATCTCCTAGAGTGCTTTATTCAACATTTTTCTGTTGAAATTTTTTTAGAAAGTCCCGATCCGTGGCAAAGCAAAGTTTCAATTTTGAATTATCATCATACCAACCAGAGCAGTCGTACGTAAGGTTAGTAGTGGTTGATACATTTTTTTCAGCATATTTACCTTCTCAATTTCACTGGTAATCATATTCAAAGTTCATGTTCTTATTAAGCAAAGATTGATTGATCCAATCGCAATGACATCTGTCAATTGTCAGCAGTCTTGACGTATTTTCCGCTGGACATCATATGATGTTCCTGTGTTTTCTGTACAGAAGTTGTTCCAATCGCAATGGAATGTGCCAGCAATCTTCACTTTCTCCATCCTATTGGCAATCATACTTGATTTTCGAATGTTCTATGAATTAGTCGAAATAGTAGTTGAACCAATCTCATTGTACTTTGTCAGCAGCCTTGACTTTCTCATCAGTGGAAGTCGTATTTGATATTCGTGTTCTGTAAATGTATGTAGGTAATAAATATAGCTCATCCAAACTCAATAAACTTTTCCTGCATTCTGGCCTCCTTATTTGTATACCAATACTCAATTGATTTATATTTATATATATATATACATACTTTTTTTTTTTTTTTTTTCTGTCCTTTGTGTTGGGCTCACCACACAGTGGCATACCGACAAAGCGCCCATCAACTCTATTTCTGTGAATACATTATGGCTCCTAGCGTAAGATATAATTTCGCTTAAGGCCTCCTTCAATGCTCTCAGGTGGTAGACATGATAGGGCCATACACAACCTTACTGATTTGACTATGAGTCCATCGGGTCTTGAACCTAGATCCTGTCTTAAACCTAAATCTGCGCTTGTAGAGAACTGTCCTGGCACTTCTTTTAGCGAATTTTCTTTAAAAAAAGCTATTGCAATAGCTCAAACATGTTTTAAAAGCAAAAGTTTTTAGACATTTCTTCATTGAAATCCGTTATGAGGCGTTCCTGAAGTTTGCACTTTTTCGTAAACGATAAATCTCCTTAGGATTGAGATAAAATAAAAATCCCGTTCTCGCGCTAATGAAAATCAAGCTCTCCAAATCAAAGGATGAGTTCGTTGGCCAGCACTTTTTGAGAACATTAATTAGGTCCAATTTCAAAAATTTTGTTCATAAAATAACTAAAAACTGCCATAAATCGTTAAATTTATAATTTTGAGCTGAATTTCAGACTTATCAAAATGATTAACGATTAACTTGGACATTTAAAAAAATTTGCACTTAATCATGCTGAAAAAGTTAAATTTAAATTAATTAAATTTAATTAATATTTGCTTAAAAATCTATAAAACCTGCAACGGAAAAATCGAACAAACCAAAATCATTTCCAAATCGCCGAATTTTATTTAGTAATTTTTTTTTTTTTTTCCTTAAAATTTGTTTATCAATTTTGTGTGCTCAAATTTCTCAAATTTAACATATATAGGTGGAATTTATTTAAAATGTTTTGATAGTCTGTTATTTTGGCTTTCAGAAATATTATCACTAATCCCACTGCAGCGTCCCAGTTTCCTCTAGACTCAGCCACCCATCATTAATCGTTTCGGGAACCATTTCGCCTATCTCTTCTCTTGACGCATTTTGAGGGGTTTCCCATCGTGGGTATAAAATTTATGGTGTGCGTCATCATCTTCAATATGATTATTATCAAGATTTCCTGCAAAAATCATGTTCATAGGACTTTGGAAGGAGTAAAACAGAACTGCGACTTCATCTCATTTTTTGCGAGCGAAGTAGCCGTGTCCTAAAGGAACTGTGTCAGATAATATCCTGTTTCAGCAACTGTGTCAGCAAATTCATTTCAAGTTCGGTAGTGATCGAATTTAATATTTTCTAATTCACTAAATAAGTGTAGATATTAAGTAGTTGATCGTTATATTTTTCATTAATTGAAAGTGTATGAACACAATGCATTATCTGGCAACCATTTTATATAGAAATCGAAATTATTGAGTGGATGACGCGTTAAGGGTCGCCCACAAGAGTTACGCAGAGCAAAAATCATTCCGTATAAATAATTAAATTGTAGTGGTCGATGAAATTTATCAGCAACCTTGGACTTACATCAATTAAGCTCAAAATCAATTCAATATTACTTCGTTTTACGAATTCATACTAATTCCAGTCACAGAGATAGTTACGTACCCTAGTTTGAAAATACTAACTTGTTTCATCCAATCCCATCAATAAATGTCTATCTTCCTTCAAAGCTTATCTGTACCCCTGGAAAGATATTGAATATAATAGTCAATCAACAATCCTATTCTTTAAAGCATTTGCAAATCGTTATTTAAGTCTCCTTGCGTATTTCCCCCTGTCGAAGAAATAGCCTATTTACTAATATCTTTTTCTATATTTTATTGACTTTATTCTCACAATAGAGAACTCTATCAATTTTTTGGAATATTTCATCCATATTGTTAAATTGTGGTAACTTAAAATATTGTTGTAAGGAAGGTGTTGATGCCAAATCGATTAAACGCTGCAATTTATTAGTGAAAGGTTTATCATTTCTGGGTTAGATATTCCTTCAACGTTGAATAGAGCGATCTGTTTTATTAAATGTACTCTATTGCATATTATACTGTAAGGATGAAGGCACTTGCCGAGGAAAACCTATTTAAATTGAATACAACATCAGCACTTGACTAATCTCTCTAAATATTTACTAATAAAATATTGAACAACAACTGAAACTATTTGTGTCGATAATTGCACAGCTTGCAAATAAAATGACATAAACATAACTTGGTATTGGAAGTTGAATAAGAAGATCGGAAAGTGCCTATCTGACGATATTTATTTTGCACAATTACAACTAGTTAGTTGCCAAGTAAGTAGGAAAGTTGTGATTGCAGTTGTTTATGCTCTATTAAGAGTGGTCGAGTCTTCTTTTATCTTAGTGTTTCAAAGAAATTACTGTACTGTTCAAATTAATGGAAACACGCCCGACAGACACGTAATTTTACATTTTCACCATAAATTTTTATGAAAATGGGTACCTACAGCAATTTTGTCATTCAGGGCATTAGCTAAGGCAATGCTAGGAAAAATGAAGTGGATGAAGGAGTTTTTTGAAGGAGTCATGGGTGAAGGTTATCAAAAATGTATTGCATCTTTCTGACAATTTTGCCTGATTTCTTCGCAATTATTGCAATCGTTTTCACCATTAGAATGGATATTTCTCCAAAAACGAAATAAGATAGTTACTCAGCGGGAATATAGGAGTATAACACCTACTGAGATCCCCAAAACATGTGAAATCAGCTTACAAAGGAGGCTTTAACGTTGTGGCTTTGAAGATGAAAACAATAAGGGTCTATCATCCCTCAGAGAGTAGGGAAGTGTGGAAGATAGGGGAAAACTTCCAAAAGGGATGAAGCATAGCTGATAAAAAATTGTATGTACAATTGTAAAATGTAACAATTGTACATAAAATTTCTAATCAGCCATGGTTCATCCCTTTTAGAAGTTTTCCCCTACCTTACACACTTCCCAACTCTCTGAGGGATGACAGACCCTGTGTTCATCTTCGAAGCCACAATGTTGAAGACTCCCTTCAAGCTGATTTCTCATGTTTTGGTAATCTCACTAAGTTTTATACTCGTATGTTCCCGCTGAGTGGCTATCTTACTTCGTTTTTTGGAGAAATATCCATTCTAATTGTGAAAACGATTGCAATAATTGCGAAGAAATCAGGCAAAATTGTCAGAATGATGCAATACATTTTTGATAACCTGCACCCATGACTCCTTCAGAAAACTCCTTCATCCACTTCATTTTTACTAACATTGCCTTAGCTGATGCCCTGAATGACATAATTGCTGTAGGTACCCCTTTCATCAACATTTTAGGGGAAAATGTAAAATTGCGTGTCTGTCAGACATGTTTCCATTAATTTGAACGGTACTGTACTCAATACATTATATAGGTTTGGTTGAAAATTACCTAAAATCCACAACCAATTCCCCTAATTTCATTGAAGGTAAACAGCTTAATGCTCAGCATTTAATATTGTGTGGATTGTTGGATCACGTACAGGATGTGCACAACATTTATGCACTTGCTCTGCAAAGTGCATCGATTAATGGATAGATTTCGTAAGATTTCAAGAATAAATTCTACTTCAAATGTATCTGCAAACCTGGGACTAGCCGAAGATGCAAGCATGTAGTAGTCTTGCTTTTCCCCTATTCCTACTGAAACCATAAAGGCAGAAGTGTGCTGAGTGTAGATATAGAAACGTACTACATGAACAAAATAAATAATTTTGATTTGGTAGATTCCCTGTGTCCTAGTTAGTACATACCTAGGTAGTTTTGTAACACTTGATCGAGAAACAAACGAGAGGCTCTTGTATTCTGGGCGAAATTCGTTATCCAAATTTGCTCGATTTTTCATTTTTCGTCATATTCTTAATAGATATGTTACTGTTCTACCAGTCTTCATTCATAGTAAGGTAAACTTCACAACTGTTGCGTACAGACGAATGTAGTTACGTAGGTACTACGATTAGGGGAAGAAGACACCATTCGACCATCTAACCAAGAACTATTTTAAAGTTTCGTGCATACCACTGAATTTTCAGAATTTAAAATACTTCATTTTTCTAAAACTCCCACCAACAAAAAAAAACAAAAAAAAAAAAAAAAAAAACGGAGGAGGAGAAGTCTTTTCCAAGACATTTCCAATGACATAGGATTAGGAATGTGATGAATATAAGTAGTTCCTCCTTCTCGAATCTTGCGGCTGCCGCATCTTGGGATAGTTCCTGGGCTTTTCAGCTTTCAGGATATTCTCTGGGTGTGGCAGGTTAATCGCCTTTCCCCTTTGAAGGGGGAAACTACTCCATCAACATCAGTTGAGTCAGGAACTACTTCTTTTATCTGCCGCAAGGTTCACATCCTTATTTGGAACACACTTATCCGCATCGTACGGACGGCACGCATCGGATTTTCTTCTTGTGGTGCACACAATTGATCGCTGCGAAGGTCTCGCATTCCCGGAACTTTGCCCCTTTATTCGCCTCCCCACACTCAACTTCAACCTCTTATCACCAAAATTCAGCAAAATATAAAAATTAATTAACCAAAATGAAAATTGAGACAAAATCGGTGTTCTCCAAAAAGTTCTGGCCAAGGAACTCATCCTTTCATTTGAATAGCTTAGTTTTTGCCACAAGAGCGGGATTTATCTCAACCCTAAGGAGAATCGTTCGAAAAATTTACTTATGAAATTAGTTTTTCTACGAAAATTCGCAAAAAAAAAAAAAAAAAAAAAAACTGAACTTTTGAGAAGTATGTACGGAGGCACATATATTTTTATTGTATGCACATATTGTATAAACTTATGTTTGCAAGAAAAATTAATTTATTTGGACATTGTCCAGGGTATGTTGGCAAGAAGGAACTGCACACAAGAGACGCGTTGTGAAACAAATGAAACTGAAACCAAAGGCTACCTCAAATTATCGTGGTTCCCCAGCCTTTCGGTAGGTATACGAAAAAAACAAAATGATCGTTTTAGATAGCGGAACATCAGTCCAGGATTCCGGCTTCTTCGTGGTTATAACCATGAAATTATAAATTATTTCCACTTGTTTAATTATTAATAATTAATTCAATAAAATGACAATTGTAGGAGGGGGGAAAACGAAAATATCTGGTAGCATGTGAGCAAAGACACGCATAATTTACTCCGACGGTCTCTTTGCACCCCAGAAGGTGGCCTTTACCTAAGTTCTCGCCGGAAAATTGGCTGAAAAATGGTTCAGACCACAAAGACAAATTAGAGGATGGCTGAGGGTGAGAATTGGATTCGCGATAGTAAGAGCAGCATCCATGTGCATCAGAGGATCGCGAAAGAAATGGATCTCCGCCGAAGATTTGATAAGGTTTGGCGATGGGGCCGCCCTGTCCTTGGGCACGAATTAGGGATTACTAAATCACATTTGAGGTTAGTCAAAGAGAAGAAAAAACCCACTCCCAGCTACATGAACAAGTTCCCCTTAAATCAAATATCCTAAATATAAAGTTATAATGGACAATTGTACTTACTAGGTTGATTCATTCTTCTTCGGATCTCTTCCTATGTGTTGCCCTTTTTTTGTTGAGTGCGATAGTGAGGGTTTTTCAACTCCCTCGGCATTGCCGCTCTCTGATGCGCCCGATGCGGTTAGGTGTGCTGTCCGTACTTCTAGTGTACCTACTTCTTAAGGCGTCGATTTTTTAAAAGCATCTTGAAAAGTAAACCATCAATTTTGAGGCCTTTTTAAATTTTTTTTTTTTTTTTTTTTTTTTTTTCCACTTGGTTTAACACGAAGGTTTATTGTTGAAAATGATGAAGCAAAAGTAAAAAAGCATTTCTTTTAGTAATATTTCGATGTTTATTTTACAGAGAGAAGATGGCGGCAGGGCTGGTTCGGATTGCCTATGAAGAGTACACCAATCTTTTCGACAACCGAAGCGGTGAGTTTCGGTTTTACTTCAAGTTATCTGTTTTTCAAATGGGAAAGTTTTTACACATGCCTTACTGAAGCTGGCAATATTCGACTGCTTCTAGTTCATTCTGCTTGCATTCAGCATGACTGTGATGAAATTTGTACAAAATGTGACGATTCCAACGCCGCACAATGGACTGAAATGCTATTCTGAGTTAAAAAAAACTATTTATGAGCTATTCCTATGGGAAATTTAGTAGATACTGATTCCGAATATACCCTTTGTTTTCCTATACTTTGGTGGAACACCCACGATTTTCGACATTCTGTTTTCGAGTCTACCTAAAAGTAGCGGAAGCATTGTTTTCACTTTCGGGAGAGAAAAAATTTTTGATCTCCAAAATCAAAATTTCCATTCGGATTTCACGTTTTACACCATTCTGAACAACTTTGGTTCCGTGTGTGTTTCTGTCGTGCGTCCGCAAATCCTTGTAACCAGCTTATTTTCCACAGTTTTCATCCGATTTGGATGAAATTTTCAGGGGATGTGCGGGCTAGGGGGTAAACGGTACCCAATCAGATCGTTCTTGACTCAATAACTCACTCTGCGCATGCGTAAACGTAAATTCTACCAAGCGTCATTTTCTCACGCCCCAGTCGTCCGATGTCGCTCAAATTTGGATGATAGTTGGGGGATTACAGTTTGATCATCCTATACCAATTTCAACATGATTGTATCATTAATAGCTACTGCGCGTGTGCCAATATAAAATCCTTGTAACAAGCTTATTTTCCACAGTTTTCATCCGATCCGGATGAAATTCTCAGGGAATGTGCGGTAAAATCCTTATATCATTTTGCGACATCACGTTCTGCCAAAAAAGCTGCAGATTTCAACTAAACGGACAAACTACATCAATCTCTCCAAATATTGCCAAATCTCATGTGACTGATTATAGAGCGGAATCATTATTTTCACTTCCGGGTAATCCAAACCTTCGATCCCACCAAAACCAACCAAGATTACCGCTCGTATTTTACGTTTTAGACCATTCTGATCAACTTTGATACCGCTTCTGTGTCAATCCTTGTGTCCGAAAACACGCTCTAGTTGTCCAGCTTCCTTAAGATTTTGATGAATTTTTTAAGAGATTTCGCGGGTTGATTGTGTGGTCCCATAAAAATTTCATCTCAAACTTACCTACCTACCTACCTTACTTGATCTACCCATGCACGAACGTTAAATCCATTAGGCATAATATTGTTACAGCCTAAATCGTCGGAAAATGCTGAAAATTCGTCAATTTCATAACAATATTATCATTAGTAGCTGCAGCGTACGCGCTAATGAGTAGTAGCAACTGACATAACTCCTCCAATTTCCATCAGATTTTATGAAATTTCAGGGAATGTGCAGGTAAGGCAGAGGATGAAATAGATGAACTTCACATAATTATAAAAAATACCGCCATACACGATATTATAACATTCCAGCCCTGCGTATTAGAACTAAACAAACCATTGGCTTTAACGAGAACTATACTTCAACATTCTTTCTTCGAAAATTTGCTAAGATTAACTCAAATTTACCCGAAATTAACTCAAATTTATTCCAAACCCAAGAACTTTTCTCGGTACTACTATTTGTATTTTTAAAATCTAGATTAGTTGTGTGTCTGCCATCTCAACATTGATGGAGTTTGAAACACAGATGGCTAAAACTGCACAATTTCAAGTTATTCTGTGCCCGAGAGAAATCTTATAGCCACTGAAGTTGTGGAGCGTTTAAACAATAGAAGCTTCCTTAATATCCCTAATGCGATCCAAATGTGATTGTGAGATCTTCGAAATGTAATGAATTATCTTGAAAAATGCCATAGGAGAAAACGGTAAATCAAGATAAGGTGTAGTACCATAAGTAAAACGTCAAAATCGGTGTATTAGAAAGCAAGAAAATTATGCTTATAGAAATTGATAGGGGACAGCACATTCACTGTAAATTTCATAAAAATCGGATCAAAACTGCAGAAATTGAGTTCGTTACAAGGATTTCACTTTGGCGAACACGCAGCTGCAACTATCTATTGATACAATCATGTTGAAATTGTTACGGGTTGACCGAAATGGTTTCTCCCGACTAGCCTCCAAATTTAAGCGAGATCGGACTATTTGGGCTGTAGAAATGATGCTTGACGTAATTTATGTTTGCACGTGTGCAGAATGAAACTGATGAGGTACCCTCTGCAACTTAATCCGCTCATTTTCTGAGTATTTAATGTAAATAAGATGGAAAATTTGAAAATCAAGCTTATCACAAGGACTTCTCATTTGCGCATACGCAGGATCTACGAACGATAACGATGATTTTTAAATTGATAAGGGATGCTCAAATAGTCATCTCCCAACTAATTTGCTAACCCTTCTACATGGACAACTTTTCTGTTATAGTCATTATTGAACGATGTACATGTATTGTACAGTATCTAAATATAACTATACTGGCTTGGACGCCTACAGAGAGAAAATTAATTAGATTAGACAACTCTCCTCACTTTAGTAATACTTCGGTATTTAACTAGGGCTGACCTGCCAACTGAAAATAAATTGAGGTGAATAAATCGAGTTACGCCTCACAAGTCCATCTGTAGGAAAGCCGTCCGGGCCATAAAAGGCCTAAGAATTGACTTAAAAAACCTGTTCTTTCGCACATATACTCCATTTGGGGTCTAGTTGGTCCTAACGTTTAACCATCCCGATCGCTTTACTCGCATAGATGCTATGGGCGAAAATTGTGTGTTTTTCGAGGCTTTGAGTGTTAGACTGACGAACGCGCGCACGCCTTGTGGGTGTGAGAGGGTGGGCGGGAGAGGGATGGCGAGGCGGAGTGAGTGAAAGGGAAGGGAGGGTGAGGGAGTGAGAGGGGAGGGAAAGCGAGAGAGAGAGTGTGTGATGAAATTAATTCCAATTAGAAGAGATTGTTTATGAGTATGAAAATGCTCATAATTCTTCCTACGCTTTATGATATAAAGCTTCGCTTCCTTCGGTTGTCCCTAGACGGCCCCATTTAT
Source organism: Adelphocoris suturalis (assembly GCA_030762985.1). NCBI lineage: Eukaryota > Metazoa > Arthropoda > Insecta > Hemiptera > Miridae > Adelphocoris > Adelphocoris suturalis. The sequence goes on from CM061042.1 coordinate 32,893,900, forward strand.
TTATTTATTTTATTTTATTTATTTATTTTTTTTTTTTTTTTTTTTTTTTTCCTCAACTTTACTATAAAGCGTAAAATTATGGGGTCCTGGAGCTGTAATGCAGTGAACGAGTGAACCAAATATTGGAAGCCCCGAGTTTCGATACCTAGTAAATATACTATAAGTGAGGCTAAATGATTTCGGTCAGTTTTCTACGTAGAAGGTCTGTATGATACAGAAATAATAAACCTTTGTGTAATAATTTGCAGCGTTTTTTTAATCAAATACAACCAATCGTTGCTACCGAGAACATAACTTCCTGATTTCCCATATGACATAAATCTTTCACCACTCTTCCGAAAGCTGGTTTATTACACTAGACTCAATCTCAATGAACCGATTCCCCTGTCCTTAACCCTCCTGAGAAGTCATTGGTACTCTTATCCGTTAAGAAAACAAACAAAGTTGTTGCAGCTGTCTTGATCAATCCACAACTCTACAATCTTTGAAATCATCGCAATAAGTCGAAACTAAGTAAATGTGCCACTACTTTCCTTTGTTCAAGAACATTCGAAAACAGCCGAATGGTTGGAAATAAAATTTGACTTTTAAGAATAATTTCGTCATAAGATAATCTAAAGCTAGTGTACTAGAATGTGACAACCCGTTATTTCATTAGGAATTTTAGTATGAGGGGAGACATTCAACTTGATCATTGATAAATTGTCATTGAAACAATAATCAATTTTGAAAATTATGTTGTCCCTGCCTCGTCGCTGCATGACGTGTTCGCTCTGTTATTCGTCAGCTGCACGCGAAAATTATGCTTCTCCGTTACCACAAACATCCATATTCGATCTGCAGTAACAGAATATCAGGCATGCTTTGTGTGACCGATGGTATCATATTGTCTTCCCTGGCCTCGACTTGTTTCTCAGATGCACAGTGTACCGATACTTGGGTATTTGATGGGAAAAATTGCGGTTCTATTACCCTTATTAATTAAAGCGAGAATTTATAGAAATAAGATGAATAGAGAAGAAAAATATTATCTTGAGGCCTAATCGTTTTATTGGCGAAGTTAGCTAAGAATAAGGTGATTTTGGTCAAATGTATGGTAATTTTGCAATAATTTTATTAAAACCGACAGAATATTCAATTTCATGTTATATTTCGAAACTAGGAAGGTATAAATGCGTGTATTTAACTCGGCTTTTATGTCTCACGGTGATTTTCAAATAAAAACTCTATGTTTCAAATTATGATAATTGCTACCGAAATTGAAGAAAATCAATATTTGCAGAGGTTTGCGGAATAAACTGGTTGCAAATTCTAATTCTGCATTAAATTCAGTTTTAGGAATGCTTCTAGTTTCGAGTCTTGAAAAACCGGTACTCATATTTTGTTTACATAAACAACTTTATACCACTGGTTTTCAATATCAATTTTCTGATAAGGAGAGATGGAAATTAAAAATTGATATTCAAAAGTTGAGAATATTATTCGTTGAAACCTTCAGGGGAATCATTTTAGTCCGAACCAAGATGATCAGTAGAAAGGGAAAAATTAAATATTAGACTTCACAGGAATATGTCCTTAGGAAGTTTTGTATTTCTTGCGTGTGGGAGGGAGTTACCCAGATTAGGTTATGTCAAGTAAATATAATCGGTGCTGAATATAATCGATATCCTGGATGCTAAAGGCTTTTTTTTTCTCGAAAACTTTTATCATGACTTTTTTCCACCTGAAATACATTCAATTCGGTCTCCATATTGATTGACCCATCGCCATTTCAATGTAGGTAAATGTGGAATTTCCACAAAACATACAAGTACGAAAACGACACGATTTGTAGGAAAATTTGCTACACTCCCTATAGGTAGCGGAAGCTTTATATTCACTACCGGGAAATTTTTGTCTCCAAAACCAAAATCTTCACTCGCATTTTGTTGGTTCTGAACAACTTTCGTTCCGTGACTATCTGTCGTGTGTCCCCAATCCTTGTAACAAAGTTTATTTCCACAGTTTTCATCCGATTTTGATGAAATTTCCAGGGAATATGCGGATTAGAGTTTAGATAGTCCCCTATCGGTTTCATTGATCCCAAATAAATACTTCACTCTGCACATGCGCAGTATTAAGTTCCATCAAGCATTATTTTCTCACGCCCTGTCGTCCGATCTCGTTCGAATTCGGAGGATAGTTCGGACAGGACGTTTTAAAGTTTCATATTAATTTCCACCCAATCGTATCAATAGTAGCTCCTCCGCATGCGCAGATGTAAAATCCTTGTAACAAGCTTAATTTTCACAGTTTTCGTCCGATCTTGTGAAATTATTCTCAGAGAATGTACGGATAGAGTGTAGATGGTTCTGCATCAATCAGTTCTAATCGTTCAGCTTAGTTGTTGCACTAGTCGTCTAAAAACTTACACAATCTTAATGTACTATTTCCCTTAACCATAGGAACCAGCCATAGAAGATAATTTTAAACATGTCATTGAGCTATATATTCACGTTACTGATACGAGGAAGCTGTGTGCCACCTTGGCAGGCGTTTTTGTATTGAGGATATAACTTTTACAACATTAGACAATGGAAAAGTACAACTATAATATACCATGAATCCTACGTTATTAGGATATCTATGTAAGAACGAAGAAAAACCGGAACTGTCTCGAAACTCGACAAAACGGGCCTAGCCTAATGTTGGGGTGATATCTTCAGATGAACGAGAACCCAATTATGTCGGTACTCTAAATTTATTTACTATCAATTTTGTAGTTGTGAATTTTCTGAATAAACAATTTTCTTTTTTATTATTATGGTGGGGAGTCAGGAAAATAATTTCTATCAAGACATAGTTCTATACGGTTGGTTGTATCAAGAAATTAAAGTAGTCCGTACAGAGCATATTTGTGATTTATACTGCTTAGATGAATGAGGTGCTCTTATGCCATTTCCAATTTTCCTACCACAGGAATTTCCACGTATCTTTTTCAAATGTATCTTCTTCATAACATTACGATGGTTTTGATTGAAGAAGACGTTAGTGATAGAATGTTACTTTTGTATGTAAGGAGTGTCGAATTTTCTACATAAATTGCTGAAATCGATTTCCATGCATGAATGTGACAGTCATAGTGATTTTCAAGTTAATGGTGATAAATATACATTCGAAATTCAATCAATTGGAAATTTTGAAGAAAGATATAATGAGGGAGCTTTTCTGACTGAAACGAAGTCTAAATAAAATTGTATTCATTTTAATTATTAATTGTTAGTTATTATAATTTTTAATATTAGTTGGGTTATAGATAATAATGGTTATTTGCTATAGGAACGCCCAATAAGAGCGTGTTCTAACTGGTCAGTGGACGGGTGGGGGGGGGATGATTGTGGTGGTTGTTCGGAGTTCTTCTATGTTCCAAGTAACAGTTGTCTTGGAACTGTTGGGAAGGCAGTTTTCTTGTTTCTTCTTTTTCCTATTTACTTTCGTATCAACCTAGTTTATTTTTCTTTTTGTTAATAAGTTAGTAATAAGTTAATATGAATGAAAACACAATTATTTTTCGTTGTCAAATTATCAGGATAAGGGTCAACAAAGAATAAAAACCCTCATTGCCGAGCTTTCGGTTTATATGAAACCATCTTCAGGGCTCAAGGATCTTTCGCGGTGTCAAAATAAAGGACACGGTCATGGATTTAGAAGTCAATTGTCATATCAAAAACAAGAAATGGTTGCAGTTGAGGCTGACAAGGGTTGGCACATGAATAGGACTCAAAAAACTAGAGGCTAAAATTGAAAAAACTTCGAAAAAACACTGCTGGCAAGCATACAGAGCTAAACTAAACTCAAATTATTTTTCGTTTGATGTTTTCTCGTCTATTTTTCTTGAAGTAATCAATATACTAATTCAACATTTGAGGTTTTAAACATATCATATGGGACTTTAGGGATAAAATATCAGTAACCAAATAACTTAATTTAATGTCCAAATTGAAATTAATATAAATCAAAATCAATAAATAATCAAATTATGTAAATAAATTCGCGTTCGCGACAACAGTTCCCTCTTTGACCAATTCCTTTTGATTGTTCCTTAACTGTTACAGTATTCGGCTTCAGCATATTTGCTCACGTTCATTAGTACAATTACTGTGATAATCACGTAGATACTTGCTTGCTGGAGTACCACTGTATTTATTTGTTTGTGGTCATTATCACAGTATTTATTTGTTTTTGGTCATTATCACTGTATTTACTTGTTTGTGGTCATTAGCCTAATTTCTGTGAAAAGGTTGCTCCCTCAATTTATCGTCAACAATTCAATGAAGGAATAACACTTAATAAACTTCTTATTGCACTCATACGGTAGCTTGTTCTGTGTTGTGTTCTGAATTTCCAAATATACTTCTGCAACAGTCGTTTAAACAATTACGAGACGTCTTGCGACACGATAATGGGATGACTGCTTTTTGTAAACCACTCCACGCCCTTAAAAAAAGCCTCGTTTCACTTCATGAGCCACGACACGGGCGGAGGCGAATGACCAGTAAAATCACTTTGCAGACCGGTTGAAAAACTACATTTTATGACAGGAGAGAATGTTGTGGAAGACCGAACTATAAATTTTTACGTGTTCGTTCGACCAATATTCACTGATTACGTACGTAGTAGCGTTGCTGACAGCCAAGAAAAAAGCTCTGTTTTTGCTTCACATTTATAGTTTGTGCTAATACTATACTCCTTATATTATTATACTATACTACTACTTACTATTTAAACACCAGAATACGATGTGTTGAGGAAATGTTAACAAATTAACTTGCTTTCTTTGAATAACAGATGAAATACTACCCCGTGTAACAAGTCATTTTCTTGGTACTCATGATGCGTAAGCGAGAAGTACCAAGCAGCACAGCAATCATTTCTCTATGAGAGACGAGATGAAAATTTACGTAAATTATATCATCAATAGTTTGCTTTTCATAAATTAATCTGACTTGGCGATTCTACCATTTGCCTCAAACTACGAGTTGAATAATTACTACGGTTTTTTACATTCCCCGGACATATTTTTATGTCGAAAAGAACTACGTTAGTACTTCATTATAAATTGGTAAAAACTTAGAAGCATTCGAACAACGCACTTTGTTCCCTGTTGAGGTATAGTGGGGCAAGTGCGTTTCCAACTTTCTACCCGAAAAATGCTGTTCGATATGTATGTCAGTTGAATCCTGATGAATAAATAGATACGGTACTTGAAATTCTTCACAAGATTTTGGTTCAAATAATGTCCAAAAAAGCATTTTAGAAAGGTTTTATGTTAAAACTGCGTAATTTGTTGAAAACGCCTGTCAAGAAGTATTGTGTAGCACGAAGCTTCTTCGTACCCGAAACATGAATGTATATATAGTTGAAACTCATAAGGGGTAATCAACTCGCTATTTACCAACCTTGAGCGTGATTGTACGAAAATGACATTAGAAAAAGACGCTTGATAGACTTTCCGTTTGTGCATGCGCAGTGGAAAAGAGTGATGTAATCTATAGGTTTCTAGGTAATTAATGGTAGTGTTGTAATTATACCATCTTCAGCCTAACCCGCTCTGCCCCAGAAAATGTCATCGAAATCGAATGGAAACTGTAGAAGTCATGCGTTTTGAGTTTTTGTCCAACATGGATTGGATGCAACACATAATTGACACATGACAGACACTAAGAGTCACGAAACCAAAGTTTTTCTGAGTGGACTAAAACAAAATACGAGTGGGAATTTCGGAGACAGAAAGATTGTCATCACACAAAAGTAAAAGCAATGTTTCCATACCTGTAGAAAACGAATTTCCATAGAAAATGCGTTTAAGAAGCGTGCGTGTGTCATGCAGACGATAACTCTCCTCAACATCGAGACAAAAATTCCGTTCTTGAGCCAAGTTCAAGTTTTCCAAACTGAAGAATAAGATCGTTGGCGGAAAATGTTTGGGTACATTATTAAGTTGGTTAAATTTGAAAAAATATGCTTGAAAAAAATTACAAAAAGGCTGAATATGGTTGAATTTATATTTTTTAGATGAATTTTGCTCAAAAAAACGTTTATCTTCGAAAAAAATTGCTTTGAAATTACTTTTATTTGTCAGGGAAATCTACAGTCGGTCAGGGAAATGTAAGGAAAATTTAAAATTTCCGTTTGGGATCCACCCTGAATTTCTTTGCATTCAGTGTGCTCTAATTTTAAGACAATGTAACAATAATATAATACCATGATTTACGAGAATTCGCTCTTACGATCACGATGTATATAACATGAACTTTTCTTCCAGTCAGATCTTGTGGTTAAATTTTTATCCCCTCGCATAATGCTCAGAATCCAATTTTGATTGAAGTTCCGGGTGTTGTTGTTCGGATTAGGTCTTGGATAAAAGTCTTCTTCAAGTTCCTTGACCTACATAAACATTCAGTATATTCAGTATATTTATTTGTCAAAAACATAATATGTGTGACAATTGTCAAGGAGATACAGTCTACATGACTACAAAAAAAAAACCCCATCCGTCGATCAAACGCAAAGTTCCTCCTGCAGCCAACAAGTGATTTATACAGTCAGAGGACAAGCAGACTCAAACACCCGCCCAAAGGGCGGCTCGGCCAGGGCGCCCCGGCCAAGCCCGGACCCGACCCACCATGGCGGCCTCCCGAGGGTGCCCACCCATTACTAGGTGAGCACCCCTAGACACGACTAATTAATCGAGCCCAGGCCGAAACCAAAAGAATAAAATGTACCAGCCAGTCAATCTATAAATTACACGCACACAAAACATTCATTTATACAATCAACAACAAAATATAATAAGAAGAATAATATATCCAATAGTTAACAATAATATTATCAACAATTCTATCACAGAGAAACTATAGAAGAAGCTAGCACGAGTACTTTTATAAAATTCTTCGGCTGCTGATGAGAAAATCTACATTGGCTACAAGAAAAACATATAACGAGACTTTACACAATAAATTAATAAGTTGAATCATAATATGGTAGTTATAATGATCATCGAAGACGCAGCCTTAAAAGGACATTTTAAAAAAGTCGTTCACACAATAAAGTTCAGCATGAAGTAATAGATTCTTGACATTTTTCTTGAAGGCCTTACTTGGAAGAGATTTCATAGAAGCCGGCAAGTGGTCAAACAGGCGAGGCCCCATTTGATCAGGGCTACCAAGCAGCGACGTAGTCAGACGAACAGTTGGCGGGCATATTTTATCTCTATTTCTTGTGAAATGGCTATGTACGTCTGATCCTTTTGTAAAGGTGCCCAGATTTTCCTTTACATACAAGAGGCAGTTCAGGATATAAAGGCTAGGGACAGTAAGCGTGCCGAGTTTGACAAAAAGGCCTCTACAGCTTTGTCTGAAACCTAGGTTGAAAATTGTTCTTATAGCTCTCTTTTGTGCCTTAAATACCAAATGGCAACGGCCAGAATTTCCCCAAAGGATAATGCAATATGCAACTCTACTCGTGAAACAAGCGAAATATACAGACTTGAGTACCTCAAATGTAACAGACATGGTCAAGCGACGTAGCATGAAATTCACAGAGGCCAATTTTGACAGAAGCTGTTCAACATGGTTAACCCAAGACAGGCGGTTATCGATTATCAAGCCAAGAAAATTAACAGAAGTCAGACGGCCATTCAAATGGAAATCAAGATGCTGAGTTTTGCTCACGTTGAGCATTAAGCCATTTGCTTCACACCATTTTTCAATAGTGGCGGATAAATAATCTACACCAGAGCGGAGAATCACCTCGGAGGGACCGACTGTCAAAGCAATTATATCGTCAGAAAACAAATAAACGTTTGCATTTGAGGTGCCAAACTGAAAAGCTAGATCATTAATAAATAAAATGAAGAGACAAGGGCCAAGAACTGAACCTTGTTTAACGCCACATGTGATGGCGGAGCATATGAAATCTTACCATTGTAAGAAACAATTTGTTGCCATCCCTTCTTGAAGAAATCAAAGAAACTCAAGGCGAATGAAGAGAAACCATAGTACGCCACTTTGCGCACCATCAAGTCGTGAGGAACCAAGTCGAAGGCTTTAGAAAGGTCATAAAGCTTCATTGTAGCCCAATCTCCGTTTTCCAGAGCACTCAAAACGTGCAGTACGAAGGAACAAGAAGCAGCCGGTGTACTCCTACCCTCCCGAAAACCGTACTGAAGGTCGTGTAGAAGACCCTTGCTTTTGGAGTAAGCCTTCATCCGCCTTGAAACAACATGCTCAATGATCTTTGCAAATACGGGTAGCTTTGAAATGGGCCGGAATTCGTCATATGATTGGGACTTACCTTTCTTAGGTATGGGGGTGACTGCACACCATTTGAAACAATCAGGAAAAATGCCCTCGGCAAAGCTTCTGTCAATAATCAGATTGGCAACACTCTTAATGAGGACTCATACCGAAGTAATCCATTGAGTAACTATTCTTCAGAGACTGAATCACAGAAAACACCTCCTCGACTGATGCAGGTGCTAGTATGAACTCTTCTGAGAACCCTGGAGCGGCTCTCAAGAAATCAGCGGACAAGGAACCTGAAGACGGAAGAACTGAAGAGTGCTTAAACACGGAAGTGAAAAAGTCATTAAATCCGGAACAATTTAGGTTAGGGTTCTGAGCAAAGTTTGAGCAAGACTTCTGGTTTAACTCACTCTTAATGATATCCCAAGCGGCTTTCGACTTATTATCTGAAGAAGAAATACTACGATCGTTATGATCGCGTCGGAATCTGCTCAATTCCCGTCGGTAGGTGTCTCGGGCGATCCCAGCCTTAGTGACCAGTTCAATGCGTCGAGTAGACTCTGCTAACTCTTTTAGTACTACATACTGTTTGCGAAGAGAAATTAACTCAGTACTGAAAATAAGCTTTTTCTTACGGTATGAATCCAAACGAGTCTCATAGGAAACCCATGGGCAAGCAGGGTTGAGACAAGACAAGAAAGTGTCCAAGAAGGCCTTGGCAGCTGTACAGACATCAGAGCAAATGTATATACAAAACCAAGTAACAGAAGACAAAAGCTCATGCAGACGTCCGACGTTATCAGCCTTCAACGCACGACGAGTAACTGAAACCGAAGGCATAGGAGGGTTTTTTGTGGATAATGAGAGCTCAATTGCTTGGTGATCAGAAAACCCAAACTTGCTGACTGAGGCACTGTACCAGGCTGAATCATAATTAGTTGCCATTATATCCAAACAAGAAGGTTTTCCCACCTGCCGACCATGAGGCCTTCTAGTGATATCGTTAAGGGCCAAATGCAGTCCGTAGTTCTCTAGGAGATTCAAGAATCTATTTCTGTTTGTTGTGTACGTGGGATCACTCGAGTCCTCAAAATGAATATTTACATCTCCCATGATGATGATCATGTTATTTCTCCCCGAAGCTCGAAATAACAATTGATCCATACAGGCTAGGAAATCATCAAAATTAGATTGGGATGGGGGCCGGTTAATGCAGCAAACAGTAGTGTTGATAGAAGTCACATGGATGGCTGAAATCTCGCAAAATCGCCTCCGGAGATAGATCACACAATTCACGTAACTCAGAAAACTGAATGGAATTTCTAACAAATATTGTAGAGCCACCACCTCTGGTGTTGCGTCTTGAATAATAGGAAGCCATACTGAAACCGGCCGGAGCATAATAACGTATTTCACCATCTCTACACCAGTGCTCTGTAGTGCCCATCAGTTTAATATCACCACGATCGTCGAAACATAGATTAATATCGTTCAGCTTAGATCTGATACCCTGAATATTCGCCTGAAGAAAAGTTAACGCTTCAGGGGACGTAAGGTGTGGTTGCGAAAGCTCAATCAAGGTGTTACCACTGCACCTTGAGAGCGTCGGAACAAAAAACGCTTAACGAATATTCCATTTGGCCAGAATTGTGGCTCCATAACCGAGTCCTGTACAGATTTGCAGATGCCAACTTTATAACTTTCAAAAAAACCCTTACTGTTCAAACTTTCAACCACGGAGTCAATACCAGGGAGTTTGGAATCAATATACTGTTTTAATGTTGAAGGGTCGGTACCTTTCTTAACTTTACCCACGAACACCCAAACTCTTTGAGGTCCAGCACATAATTGCACACCAGATTCAGAACTGACATTATTGCTGCCAATTATTCCCTTATTCGGTCGCCAGCGACGAGTCTTGACTTCCTTCCAATCATAAACGGAACCATTTGTCGCAATGTTTCGACTATTATTTGATGACCCAAGTTGATTTCCAGAAGATAATGGTCTAGCGTTATTTATGTCCGAATTAGTCAACTCATCAACATCGGGTTGAGTTGCGTTTGAGTCTACACGAAGGGAAACAGGCGTAGTAACATGGATGTCCCTATCGGAAGCTGTAACGGTTCCATAGGAGACTTCACTGATATTATTATCACTTGCAATCACTCTTATTATGGATGCCTTGCTCTTGTCTAGAGATCGACCGAGAATTTGTTGATTACGATTTTCGTTCAAAATACCAATATTCCCGTTATTAGTATTACGATTTTCTTTTCTAAATGGATTATTCGGAAAGTCCACATTACTAGGTCTACTCAAAGTTTCGCTCATGTTTTTTACGGTGGCCTCAAGATCAGACACACGGCGATTTAATGAACAGTTCTCGTTCAATACAGCACTCGCCTCAGCCGTTTTTGCTTGTAACAAGGTTAGTACTTTAAATATAAAATGCTTGTTGTCTCATAAGTTATATAATAAGTTCGCGTGTATCCATAGCGTCAATATCTTCCAGGATAAACGGATCGTCATCAATTTTGTCAGATGGCCATCGTCGTTATCTTTATTTGCAGAACATGATCTGCATGTCCAAGTGGTTTTTAATTTATTTTCGTCACTGGAGTAGTCTTTGTCAAAACAAATCCCATGTATAAACGAGCCACATTTATACGAACAGGAAATAATGTAATCATTCCTGAGACCTTTCATAACCTTATCACAAGATGTGCATCGATCAAAACGGTCCGAAGTCATGATGATTGATTATAAGTTCGCTAGTGGCAAAAACAGCCTTTTCTTATTTCAAATATGAACAAAAGAACTTTGTGGCTAATCACAAGTAAGACATGTTACAGAGAAATACCTTTTGAAAGGAAAATAGCAGGAGCGAAGTTTCGAGGCGAACACTGATAACGATGGATTTTTTTTTTTTTTTTTTTTTTAATACATAAATTATATTTTACAGTAATTATAGTAGAAAGTTTCATATATAAATAAAACTGGAGGAATTTATGAATTAAGAAATAAACTTGAATGAAAAAATAAACAAGTAAACAGGGCTGAGGTTACAGCCAAGTCAAATAACTTAATAATTAAATACTTTAGCGAGGAAGTAAATGAACGGGATTTCTGGAACGTGAAAGAGTGACGTTTGTTCCGAATAATGCTCTGAGGGTAAAGTAGGCGTGATAGATAGCGTGACTCCTTTCGGAAGATACGTGTCTATAGCTACTCCATAGATACATTGTTTCGTCTGAAATGGTATCAGTTTGGGATGCGGGCCAAGCATAGTAGGTTTTTGCAAGTTGAGGATCGTTATGGTTATCTTCAACTGTAAATCCAATTTTGGAATTGATGGCAGTGTTAACTGATCTTGTGGCTAGTACAGGAAGTGGATTTATTGATCCGTCTCTACGGCTTATGGCCATAGGTTCGTAGTTTATGTGTCTAGTTCTACGGACTAAGGCAAGCAAAGTAGGAGTGGTTGATGAGAAGACAGGGCGGATGCTATTCATTCGAATTGATCCTGATAGATACTGAGAGTTTAATGCTGACAGATTTTCCATAGGGTTTGGGATATCAATTATGACTCCGTCAAATTCTGATGTTTCGATTTTAATTCCTAAAACCAATGCATTTCCTAGTGCGCTAGGTGCTTTCGAGTAGGGTTGGAACCAGAAAACATCTGGTAGAACATGGGACTCTGGATTGAATAGAAGGGCTGGTCTGCGGTCTTGACTAAGCGCGAAAGTAGCTTTATCTACTAGATAAAGTGGTTTGGTGCTAGCGTCGTCAGGGGGCGGGGCAACGTTAGTGGTAAAGGTTTCTTTTTTTGCTAAGAACCTAGTGTGTCGTGCGTAATCTGCGTCAGATAGTTTTCTGTTGGACATGGGACATTCTTCAGGAATGGGGAATTTGTGCCAAGTGGGTAGGGTCACTGGTTCTATGGAGTGGTATAGAGGTGTGATACCTGCTACTTTCCCAATGAAGGATCCTAGCGTTGGGAGGGAACTGTCCTTATTTCTATAAAATGTATTTATATTTTTAGAAAACTCAAGTAGAGCTGAATACTGATATAGAGTGAGTCCAATCAAATATTGATATGGATTAAAATCTTGGTCTGGGTAGAATGGTGGAGCGTCTAAACTTGTATAAGTAGGGAGATCAATTAAAACCTTTCCTATTAATGGAAGGGTAAACTGTTCAAAACAGTTTCGAAACCAGTTGGTATGTGATACGTTCTCATCATTTATGAGAAATGGAGAACTGAAAAGTTGTCCTGCATATCTATGTACTTGCTCTGTTTCATAGAGCGAAAGGCTATAAATTTCATGTAGGATGGCTTGTTTGTCATGTGTGGAGATATCTGCTAGTAAATTGTGTATTCTAAAGAATAACATAGCGGGAACTGAACGTCCAAAATCATGGGTTATGTTGAAACATGCAAATGAAGGTGTAAATGCGAGGTTTCGCTTTTGTGGATCCATAATTGGAGCAGTCTGGTTTAGGACTTGTATTGTATCAGGGGGCACTACGCAGTTTAGGAGTTCTTGGAAAACTCGGGCTACTGTAGGATTGAATGAAATATAGTCGGTCCAAAGGCTGGCGTTCTGTCTAGTATATATATCACATGCAAGATAGTGCGTGTAAAATAAAACTAATCGATAACCGATTAAACTAAAACTTGAAATGGAGGAATTGTCTCTTACATAAATGGTTTTGTGAGATTCACGTACAGCATGAAGACTGTAATAGGTAAAGAATCGAGTGTCGGGCTGGATGTCAATAGTGAATTGATCACCAGGGCTGATGGCATATGAGGTTTTAACTCTTAGTGCGTCAAAATATCCATTTAGAGATTTTCCATTCTTGAGAGCTGGAGCTGCAGAAGGTTTTGGCTGGATTAATTGCGGTGTATGTAATGACTTAAGGTTCGAGATTGTGTACTTAATTTTTGGTTTGGTAACTTTAGCGGGGGTTGTGCTACTAGATGGTTTAATAGACTTTTTCTCTGCTGGGGGGTCTGGCTTTGGGTCAGTCTGTTTGGGAGCTGAATCATCTGTTTTAGAGATAGTTTCAGTTGGAGGGGGTGGGGTAGCTGTCCTGCGGGAATAGGATTGAGTACCGAGACTGATTGTGCGGAAGATGGACCAGGGAGGGGAGCTGAAGGTACTTCTGACATTGTGAGTGGTAGATCTAATGATCAATCGGCCTGTTGGCAAGAGATAGTTATTAGAAGCTAATTCGCATGTACCAACGTGAATTTCCTAGGACGTATATTCCTCGCTGTCCAACATTCAGAATTCTCTCAAACTTTGAGGTGCGAGCCCTAGATAATTCGATTGCAATTAAATAATTTGTTTATAGCTACCAATTTCCCTAAATACTTATTAATGTAGGAGGATTTCTTCTTGAGAAGTATGACTCCACTCGCACTTTCCTGGGATAAGTAGTTAACTTTCTATGATATTTGTATAGAAAATACAAGAAACCTATTATAATTTCTATAAAATTGTATGTTTTACGGACCTCTGCCGGGTACCAAGCTTGAGTCGCCCACCTGTGAACACAAGAAATAGAGTTTTAGCTCGTAGTCTCATTATAACCTCCATTCATAGACCACATCAACACTTACATCTAATCAATATTTAGAAGACCAAACAAACGTGGTGAGTAACTTGAGGTGTTCCCAGATGTGTGATGGTATGTATCATAATTCCATATCTAATAATTTGTTTATGATCTAGTTCTGAAATTCATATATCAATATCTGAAAGTTGATTCAATTCCAGCCAGGGAAGGGTCCTGTTGGACACACATGCACATTCTTCTTCTCAACTTCTGTATGCACTGCACATCGCCATCAACCAACCAACCTTGTGCTGTCAGCGGTGTAACATAATAACATGATCCACTAAATATAAATATTGATTAATATATACCTAACTTAAGCAGAATACAAATACTGATATTACTATATGTGGCGAAATCTGCGGTTGTGGCCCTGCAGGGGGGTGGGATGAGGAGATTAAAACACTTCATTCCTTCCTTCCCCTGTAAGGGAACGTCTTTATTAGAGAGTTCCTAAAGACGATTTTTAACGGTGCGGCAAAGCTAACGTTGTTAGCATGTTCTGCGCATGCGCATTATAACGGTGTGAATTTACGTTTTGGCGCTAAATTAAGACCGTACTTGGCCGGTAAACTACGGTACTCAGTCAAAACGGTCATGAACGTAGCGTCTCGCCTTTGGGGTAAAATGACGTTACAGGATGATAACACTTTTCTACCCTCCTCCACGCCACGACAACAACAAGAGCTCAGACCGCTGTCCGCTCATGCCAAACATCCTGTCGAGATCTGTCAGACGATTGGGGTATGATAATCGTCGCAAGAGAATACAAAGAGCAGTTGTGCCAGGCACGAGATGTACCAATAACAAATCAATATCAGGTTTCCGAAATCGAAACTGGAGAAGAGCTTCCGACATTCCGTCAAGTGAAAATCTTCCAAACTCCTCTGCTAACTGACGAGGAATTCGGGGTCGGCCCTCGTTCTCCACGAAGTTATCCAAAACGAGTATAAACTTTTCGGCGGAGATAAGGCCCACGGAATATAGATGCATGAAGCGATCCATAACAAAATCGTTCACTTCAAAATAGAGAAAAGTAAAAATAAATAAATATATAAATAGAAAATACAGAAAAATAAAAAATACGAGATTCAAACGGGAAAGAGCAATCAAAACAGCGATCAATTAGGTAAAACTAACGGTGAATGGGGAAAATTGGCGTTACTTTTCAATTTAGTGTCACTTAAATTATGGCCGTAAAACTCTCCATCACCTTAATCCTTCCATGCCGTTATTTTGCATCCGAGTTAGCTTCAGAGTGATTCGCCCTAGACAGACTGCGTAACGGCACTGCCACTAACGGCATACATTGTATGAACCGGTTTCGGCCCGTTAGCACGGACCCTCTTCAGCACCATACAACTTCGGCATTATTATTATTATAATTATTATTCAGTTATCCATCCAATTGATTCCAATTATCACTTTATATCACTCGTCAGTACCTTGAATTGACCACTGACTGGAGATATCACAGTTCGCAGTAGGTTCCAGCACTTCTCAGGAACAATGTTTAAAATTACTACTCCTATTCATTTTACTGTTTGAATATGTACTTCAGATTATGCTTGATATCATTCATGACATACTTCGTGCCTAGTACTAACAACTCCTCATCTTGCTTCTTTACGCCAATACCTATGGCAAAGCAGTAATTATGAATGTTACCAACAATAACTTGGAACTAACTTGCCACTAACTGATAATGACTTACTTAGAGCTTGAGACGAGTGTAGCAGAACCACGACAGCAGAATGTGCACACAAACCATTTTATTGTAACCATTTATTATAACCATTTTTATTGGTTTAAATCGGGCAGGTCTAAAACCAGGACCAGGACTGGGAACACAAAAAAAGTGGTGGTGGTGTGTGGTTATTTCTCGTTTTCCGACCTCCCCAGCCTCCTCCGCCTTGCCCTCCCCAGCTTCCACTAATATATTGCTGCTATACGTCAACTCTTGTTGTATTTTAGTCGATGTCTACAAGTTCAGACAAGCCGATTCATCAATTTACATTTTATTGGTTCTGAATCGTCTGCACAAGTAGTAGCTGGACAAATAGCTGTTTGCATAAAGCCCAACAGCTCTCAGGAATTACAATATTTTATTACTTGCCATTCGAATGTTTTAATATTTACATTTTATTTATTAGTTATTGCTGGATATTACTTCGTGTCTATTAGGAATGTAGGATTTAGTGATTTGCGTCTTCTTTTTACCGCAGCAATACATCACGTCTTAGTTGTATTTTATTCGATCTCTACAAGCCAACACAAGCCGATTCGTTATACATTTGTGGTTCTGAATCGTTGGCATCATTTTTGATCAACTTCAGTCAACCTACCACTGAATGGAGAAATCGCAGTTTGTTTGTAGTGGGTAGGTATAGAGTAGTAGCTAGACAAATCGCAGTCCTTATTAGAGCCCATCAACTCATTTTTATTACTATTCGGATGTTTTAATATGTAATACGTACTTCAGGTTTTGCTTGGTAAATATTACTTGCCCCCTAATTCAATGTTAGTGTTCTATTTATTTATTTTTTTTTTTTTTTTTTTTTTTTTTTTTTTTTTTTTTTTTTAATGATTTACAAACAATAAATTAGTCTTATTTTCAGTCTATGTATTCAAGTTATAAGACCAGCTGATTCAATATAAATCTGAGTTGGTTCTAAATCGTTGGCATCATTGTCGATCAATCTACCATTGATTAGAGAACTCGCAGTTGTTAGTAGTATAGAGTAGTGGCTAGAGAAGTCGCAGTTCGTATAGCTCCCAGCTGCCCGAAGGAAGAGCAATATATCATTGCTATGCTGGTGTTTTAGAATTTACTTTATAATCTATCAATTCTTTGTTGTGACCACTGACGAGAGATATCACAGTTCGTAGTAGAGCTCAAACTTCTCAGGAACATTATTTCATTAGGTTTCACCATAGAACACAGAAAAGAATACGAGAGGCATCCGCCTTGAAGCAAGTGTCGCCAACTACACCCACTCCACGACATCCATCTCTCAACCCGCGTATCTTGAAATCTCACGCCGTTCACGGCTTTCTATTTGTAGTATTTCTTTCGCTGTTTCCTTAAGATTTTGTTAAAAGTACCCATTGGCGGTAATTTAGTGTGTAGTGGACTACGTGTATGTGTGAGTGTGGTAACAATTTTATGAAATGCCTTTGCTGCTTTAATTCTTGTATGTGAAACGAGCCAGACAAATGAATCATTTTAGGTTTCCAAATTTTTTTTTTTTCCGCTTCTTTGACGATTGTTTCACCTCTCACATGCTTTAAGTGCAATAGCCTATTTTAATTAAGCAATTCTCTTTATTCTACATAAGTTGTCTCAAAAATCACTGATTCAGTTAGCAAGTAATGTATAGAAATACATTTTAAAGATACATACAAACAATTTTGATGCAATACATCAAACTTTAGCTAGAAGATTTGATTTCTTCCAATGTATGTAAGTAAATTGTTTCTGGATTTGAAGCGGTTAAGTGCACACAAATTCAATAATGTTTTGCTTTACAAACCTACTCATTCTCAAGCCTTATTTCATTTTATTTAGTTATATTTGTTTTTCTAATTTGAGTACAATCTTATGTATGAAATTTTTATGGTTCTAATTCATGGTCGACAAATTTTTCATAGTACAAAATATAGATTACAGTAATGTTAGACATTTTATAAATATGTAATGTCGTTGTAAGGTTTGGGTCTTTTGCTAACTAGCCTTGTTACTAGTGTAGTTTATCCCATGGCGTGTGGTCAGATACGGTCTCAAGGAAAATCGCAAAACCCGGTATGTTGACAAGTTGACATGGATTTCTACAAAGTGAATGTTTTTTCTTCTTCTTTCTCGTTGTTGTACAGTTTTCCTGTGTAACGCCGGAGGTTGTGAAGTATGGAGTAATAATAATAACTAAGATTAGAGCTTTTGGTGTTTCACCAAGCTGTGAGATGTGTTTTAACTCCGGCAGATTTTCGCCGTAGTTACTTCCTGTATTGCTCGGCTTTTCGAAAAATGACGTTTTTCAAAGCTTTAGGGGGATTTTGCTCGCTAACTACCGAACCGCTTCTGACGATTTGTTATTTTATTTTGTTCTTATTGATTAGAACTATCTTTGGACATCGAACTGGGTCATTATTCCGCTATCCGCGGTGGTAACATCATATTTCCAAAAGAAGGGCATTTTCTACGACCTACCAGCAGAACTAATCCATTTACGGAATTGAAACTGTATCAATTTGTGAATTATCACTGTGCTTTGTTGAGTGAATGAACAAAACAAAAAATTATCGTAATCCATGCGTTCAGGGCTGGATAATATGCCACCGAAAAAAAAACCCCTAAATGTTTAGGAAGTGTTGAATCCCCTAATAAACTAATAACTAACTAGCAAAACTAACTGCAAGAAATACTAAGAATTTTGAAATTGGTTTGAGTAGCAAACGGACATGAATAAATTGCTTGTTTATGCTAAATTTGTAGGAAGTGTTGAATCCCTAATTAACTAATAATAACTAACTGCAAGAAATACTAAGAATTTTGACATTGGTTTGAATAGCAAACGGACATGAATAAATTGTTTTTGTCCATTATTATTTATACTTTTCACAAGTTCTGTTTGCACAAATTACACTTATCAGCAATTCGTACGATAATTTAGAAAATTCTCACTATCGTAACTGTTAACTATATATATATATTTTTTTAATCCATAAGTTTTTTATAATCATTAAAATTTTGCACAATGGTCAAACGTTGTTTTCAATGGCATAAAAACGTTTACCTACTGTAGAAATCAGCTGAGATATCTTGCCCGAATTCATTACCTCTACCAAAGGTCTACGCCAACACATCAAGGAAGCTTCGATCATAATTTTGTTTCATCTTTGAGGCGCTTCACAGCGTTAAACGTTAAAACTTCCAGAAAATATCATTTTACTGTACCTGGATAAATGTATTTGTATTTTTAAATAAATTAAATTATACCAATTATTGTTATTTTAAAGAACTAGGAAGAATCGTACTGCTATATTTTCAAAAGATATTGATATTAGTAATCTCTATCCACTCTAATATCATACTTGAGTCCTGACATCGTCTCACTTTCAACCCTTTTTTTGTGTTAGTGTTATTTAATTGTTTGTATCAACATAGTACCTATTTTAGTGGTATCATGAGGATCACCAGTTCTTGAGGATTATAGGTAAAACCCTTTAATACCTCAGTGGTATGATGACAAACTATAAAAATCAAGCTTTCCAAATGCTAGGGTGAGTTCCGCTTTTTGAGCTCGTTAAATTCTTCAAATTATTTCTCAATCGTCTGATTTCTGATCGATTGATTTCTCAAATCCTCTAAAGACGGATACCGACGCTTGAAAATCGTTTTATCATAGCAGAATTTTAGTCAAGAGAAGTTGAACAACGATGAACTGTAAACAATTTATGCACACAATGCTGAAAATGTACTTTAATTTTCATTAATATATGCTGAAAAATCGATAAAAACTGCAAAACAAACTATAAAGAAAATCCTTTCTGGATCTCGGGTTATTATTTAGAAAGAATTTTGCGTCTTACAATTGGTAGCTGACAATTTCAATGCACTGGAAGTGCTTGAATGTAAGAACAATGTCACGTTATATAATACGATAATATATGAAAATTCGCTCATACAATCATGTCTTAGGACTTTTTAATTGTAATTTCTTTCTTTTTTTTATTATTATATCTTCATTTTTTAGGGAACTTTTAGGGAATTTTCTTAAAAATCGAACAATTGCAATAGCTCAAAAGTTGTTAGACATTTCTTCATTTAAATCCGTTATGAGGCATACCTGAAGTTTGCGCTTTTTCGTAAACGATAACCCTCCTTAGGATTGGGATAAAAATCTAGTTCTTGCGCTAATGAAAATCAAGCTTTCCAAATGAAGGATGATTTCGTTGGCCAGCACTTTTTGAGAACATTTAATTTGGTCCAATTTCAGAAAATGTGCTCGTAAAATAAATAAAAAATGCCAAAAATCGTTAAATTTTGAGGTGAATTTCAGACTAATCAAGTCTGAGATTTTGAGTTTTTTTGTTTTTTTTTTTCCAGTGTTCAGACATTATAAACTTGAATACTTGGCTGTAAATGCCAGTTGTCAATTTTAACTATTAGCTTCTCTATAATTGCTCTACATAAATCAAAATCTGGTATCCTTTCAAACTTGGTTTTTCGTTTCAAATGCCTCAAATATATTCTTTCGTTATTTACAGTTTTTTGATGTCGTACGTAACTAACTAATACATATATTAATCTGTTTCCCCCAATAAAGCGTTTTCTAGTACGGTTTGGTAGATTTCTGGTTCATTTCTTCTGCACCAATTAACTTCAAGAAGCAACCAGCAGATATGATTCCTGTATTTATAATTCAAGTATTCTACAATAGAACAGTGAATGTCACTTTTTGGTTGGTCATATTCAATAATAAACTTCGGTACTCAAAAAAAGAAAAGAAACCTTCGAACTTTCATTTTACGTTTCAGGATGCGTAGCATCCATAAATAATCTGCAAATTACTACAGAATGGTTAATTATTTCTGTATTGGGTAGCCTTTCTATTCGGATAACGAAAAAGAGTTAGATTAAGAATTAAATGTGCACCTATCGCAAAAAAATTAACTGACCCCCCCCCCCCCCCAATTGATGAAATACACAAACAAACCAAATTTAAGAAAAGAAAATTAAAACACCCACTTCATCTGTACGCTACATAGGCAGTATTATCGAATATACATCAGAATCTAAGTGTATCAACACATGAATAATATTTGATGAGATAAAATAAAATACTTACGCCTCACTTGGTAGAGTATGCTTTTAGGTGACGAACTTTATAATGAACTCGTTTCTTGAAGTGACAATTCCAATAGAATTTTATCTCGTAAATCTTGTAAGACCGGCCAACCATGTCTCTTATTTGGTTTCACGAGAGCTCCTCGCTTACAATTTAACGCGTGATTGAGAGTGAGTTCCGCTTCACACCCATCACATCTTACTGGGAGACCTGCTGGCTCCTTTCCATAACGCATTGCCAGTGCGTCTCTAAACTGGGTTGCTGTCAAGTCTAAACTATCAGCTGCTAGAGGAACTACAGCGAGCCATTGGGAGACATTCCCTTCAATGATCCAGTCATTGTCCTTTTTGATCCAGGGGAAAGGGTGCTCATTATTTCCTGGCTTCGTTCTGAGTCCCTCAGTTTTCTGGCCAGTTTTAGCGAATTTTTGAAGAAAATTAAGCTATTGCTCTCGCCTCAAAATTTGTAGAATGTGAATTTTTGAAAAACTTTTATGCAGAAATCCGTTTCAGGCTATTCTGAATCATATTCTGAAGTTTAACGCATTTTTTTATGTATATATGTATGTATGTATGTGTCATTACAGACGATAACTGTCCGTAGAATTGTGCTAGAAACTTCAAACAGATTTTGAAATGTTAAGGACACAAAACGAAAGTTCAAATTCGTTGGTCAGCATGATCGGATTACATCTTCGGGTTGAAATTTTCAAATATTGTAGTCAAAAGTTTCGAAATAGCCTGTTTTTTGAGATTTTTTGTGCGAAATAATTTTTTCAGCATACTAACATGTGGTATATTCGGAATCAGCGTATAATTTCCTATAAGAATATGTATCAAGTTTTCAAAAATTTCAAAGTTGAAAAATCAGTCAAAAATCGAAATAATGCCGTTCGCTAGTTGTAAAAATCGGTAATATTTGCATGAAACATTGTCCAAATTCAGATTGAACTACTCTTATGGAAGTATCCCTGTATAACCAATCCTAGAACCATGCTGTTTAAAACGTAGGTAGTAGGTGCTTAAAAAAAAAAAAAAAAAATGTAATCACAACTGATGAGTTTACTCTGTGCATGTGTTAATAATTTGATTCCATGTCTGTCTATCAAAATCACAAACTAAAATTTCTCAATACGATCATTAGCGACTGAAATGTCGAAGATTTCTTCAAAAATTCGCTCATGGGGTCATGCTGCATGACTGGACTTTTTTGAGACTTCGTCTCTCTATCCACTGTTTCCATGTGATCCTCTACACCCTCTGTCACAATATGTGTTAATAATTTGATTCCATGTCTGTCTATCAAAATCACAAACTAAAATTTCTCAATACGATCATTAGCGACTGGAATGTCGAAGATTTCTTCAAAAATTCGCTCATGGGGTCATGCTGCATGACTGGACTTTTTTGAGACTTCGTCTCTCTATCCACTGTTTCCATGTGATCCTCTACACCCTCTGTCACAATATTCGAAGCTAATACATCAGTAAACCTCCTTGAAATCACCCAGGCATTCTTGGACGTCTGTATTGAGTCGTCCAGGGCTATACCTTCAGCTTAATAGGCAGGGCGAGTAATTAAATTTCATTTTCTGATGGTCTCCATCCCAATATAGTATAGCAGGAGCAAGTTGGTTTCGGATGGCATCACGCAGTGGTTCGTACTGCCTTTCATCTCCTTTTAGCGAATTTTTGAAGAAATTTAAGCTATTGCTCTCGCCTCAGAATTCGTGTAGCATGTGAATTTTTGAAATTTTTTTTTTTTTTTTTTGCAGAAATCAGTTCTATCAGTTCAGGCTATTCTGAATCATATTCTGAAGTTTAACGCATTTTTTTTATGTATGTATGTATGTGTCATTCCAGACGATCTGTCCGTAGAATTGCGCTAGAAACTTCAAACAAATTTTAAAATGTTAAGGACACAAAACGAAAGTTCAAGTTCCGTTGGCCAGCATGATCGGATTACATCTTCGGGTTGAAATTTTCAAAAATGTAGTCAAAAATTTCAAAATAGCCTGTTTTTGCGATTTGTTGTGCGAAATAATTTTTTCAGCATACTAACATGTGGTATATTCGGAATCAGCGTAAAATTTCCTATAAGAATATGTATCAAGTTTTCAAAAATTTCAAAGTTGAAAAATCAGTCAAAAATCGAAATAATGCCGTTCGCTAGTTGTAAAAATCGGCAGATTGGACAATGTATCCTAGAACCATGCTGTTAAAAACGTAGATACTAGGTGCTTGTTTAAAAAAAATAAAAAGTAATCACAATTGATGAGTTTACTCCGTGAAATATTCCGTCCTCCGATTCTCTCGGTCGCTCTCTGTAATGTTTTACGCTCAGCTGTTTTAGGACTTGATGTAGCTTTAATACTGACTGTGGCTTAGAAAATATCAGCCATGATCAATACACGGTCTCAATAGCGACTGAAATGTCGAAGATTTCTTCAAAAATTCGCTAATGGGGTCATGCTGCATGACTGGACTTTTACTACTCTCTGGAGATACGCCCATGGATTTTTTGTCATTAGTAGACACAATAACTCCACCAAGATATACATGTGAGCTTACGATCTGCACATCTGGAAACAACTCACGAGCCTCCTCCCTCCTCTTTTCCTGTTTTGACTATCAGGTGGCTTTTTCGTGGTTCTGGGTGATACCCCATTTTGGTCCCTCTTGTTTGAGCAGGTTCAGCCATTCCTTCATTCTGTGGATATCTCTGGCACATGCTGAGTCATCAGCGTACCAATTTTGAGTGTAATGTTCGCTTTTCAATTTCCGAATCAGTACCTACTGCATACATCAGCATGCCAAGTGGGTCACCCTGTGTAGTTCCTTCTTCAGTGAGAATGAGAGCATTACTCTTTCTGAACGTAGTCATTGGATACCCTCTATACGTATTGAAAAGAAAACGAGAACATCTTGGCCACTTCATACTGGCATATCATAGGGTTAAAGGACGACTTATAGTATTGAAGGCGTTTGCCTCGTCCATCAGTAGTATCCCTTCATACCCCTCACTCTCTTTAAACAGATCTGATATTCCGTGAAATGCACCTTCAATACCTGCTTTCACTCCCCCAAACAGTTTTCGGTGCCACATTCCTCTTGTAGATCTGCACATGTAAGAGTTGCCATCGTTTTTGCGCAAAGCCTCTGTAGCACTTCTCTCCCACACTGATTGGACGAACACCTGGATTTTTGTTGAGTGCTACTCCTCGTCTAGCAAAGAGGGCTGTAATGCGTGACCATTCTACTACGCTATTAGCCATTGAGCGAATCAAAGCAGCTACAGCTTCTCTCAAATGGGCGCTGTGTGTGCCATAGCGGAGTAGAACATTCCTCCACTGCTCAGCGTCTGTACCACTTGGCCCAGCGCTTCCCTTCAGTTTTTAGGCAGCTCTCTCAATGTGTCCTGCAGTGACATTTACATCAACCAAAAGAGGTAGATCACCTGTGAGAAACATTTTGGCATTGGGAGTCATCTTAGATAGATGTTTTTATTTTTGAACGTCCAATACTGAGGTCTCCTCATATAGCACAGTTTCTGGCAAGAGTACTCCACTACTTCCTCGATTGGTTTCCCACCTAGAGGCATTTCTTAATCCTCCACTCGTAGCTAGTCTTGTGAAGATCCTGGCTCTTTGTCGAGGGTCTGAGGTTTTTTGGACATACATACTTTAGCATTTTGTCACATCGGAGATAGCCTCTTGCACTAGTTCATCATACTTCTCCTCCTCCCACAGTTCCATCCGCTTATTTAGTGATCTTTTTATGTCGGGTCCGGATTTCTCTAACTTTTCCATTTGTAAAATCACTGCACATAAGACGAATTTTCTCTCCTAATTGTAGGCCCCATTTGCTTCCTGTGTGAGATCTCAAAGGTCAGCATAGAAATAATGAATTTCCGACCAACGTTTCCATGTGGTATTACATACTGTTTGCCTTGAAGAGAAGATATTTTCCGCCAACGAATTGTCCAGGTGTCATCACTCGTTCCACTGGTATTGAGAAGGGATGCTCCGAAACCACTTGTAAATTGTTCCTGTATGTATTCAGGGATATTAGATTGACTAGAATCATTTGAGTTTTGCACACTATCCAATACACTGATTCGGTTGGTTGTCGATTGATGTGGATGAGCAGCCCGAATATGCGTTGTTAGCCCTCTTCTTCTGAACCGACGAGGACATTAGGGACACTGTTGGGTGTCCGAATTCGGAAACACTGAAAATGAACTTGAATGACCTCGTAAGCCTCGAAATAAATTTGGCTAAATGTTATTTTTCTTTCTCACCACTAGCTTACCCTTACCCTTTGCTGAGTAGTTTCTCCACAGAAATGCCCTAAAACTGACAGTTACATTTTTCACAGAGCGGAAATTGTTGCGTTTTCAATTTTCCGTTGCCAACTTGTCAACCCTATTCACTTCTATCTATATACATTGAATTTACTTGATTAAATTTATTCCATATTGTATTTTTTAAGCTTTTGGCCAAATTATTGAGAAATAGGTTTGTTGTTTCATGTTCAAAATACAGTATCATAAAATAATAGTACATCTCGTAAACGAGAGTGCTTTCAACATTTTCACAAATGATGACAACTGATACTTTCGCGAATCATAATTTTTACAGTTCAGTATAATAATTCGTATCGTGTCTATATTCTTCAATTTTTGATGTCTTCGTGATATTAGTGTAAACTCTTTAGGACTTCGGGATATTATGTAACTCTTACTTCGCATAATTATTTCTGGAATTTGATTCGATAAATCGTGAATAATTGATACATTGGAGCTTGTGACGATGAATAAGAAGAGTTATGCTTCGTAGTTGATTGATACATTACATAGATTCATTGGGATATTGGTAACTGCGAAGGAATATGCTGCCTAGAGTGACCGAAGTAGACATGAAAACCGAATTGATTTCAAGAAGGTCAACAAAAACGACGATTTTCCGGGTTTTATTCTGAAAGATACAATTTTTCCATTTGACGTTCTTGAGATCAGGGGCTTTTTCAGGGAGCGAACAATAACAGTTGCATACTAATATGTAAATTTTAATTTTATTAACAAAATGTTACCTTCTTACTTCTTTATATAGTAAGAAGGTCTTACTTCTTCTTTCCTTGACACTACAGAGGCTTAGGGATTATGAGATGCTGTGATAAAATGAGAGCATTCCAAAGAGTGGCTAACGATTTTCCTCGGGGGAGTTGCACTTCCCTAGTAGCGCATTGGTTGTACGTAAAAATCAAAAGAAAGCCCCACCGTGACATGACGCTCGTGACGTGACGGAAACAAATAGAAACGTCCTGTTAATCATTGATAAATTATAAAAAGCTAAATATCCAAAGTCTATTGTTCTGTACTCCTAACAAGTATCAAATTCCTGTCCATCCGCGTTCATGCAATGTCATTATGATTTCTATTGGATGGACACCCACCAACCCTCATTCTTTTCATTTCAATATGATAGTCATCATCTATGTTATATTTTGGCCAACATTCCACAATGGCACTCAGAGATCGAGAATTTCATAAAATTAAAACAGTGAAATACTGAACACCTAGAGTTGTAGCAGGGTGAGAGGGAAAAGTTTGAATAAAACTCTAAGCTATATTATTCGCAATTATAGATGTAATATTAAAGAAATGTATAAGAAACTTGTTCAGCGCAAGTAGGTACCTACCTAGGGGGCCCCTTGAAGAAAGAAAATACAACAAATAAATCTTAATGAAAAGCATCTAAAATAAATATTTTAAACTGATAAAGTCTCTGGCCTGGATCCTCGTAGGTAGGTAGGTACAGATGATTACTCTTCTTGCCAAATTTCAGGGATGTGGGCCGCGAAGCACCGCTTGTGAGTTGCCGGGAATTGGGCCAGTAATGTGTGGAATCCACATACGATGAGGAAAATCAGAAAAAACTGCCTCTGGAGAGACCTTGAAATAAGTAAAGGGAAACAGGGGACAAGAGATGACGTCAGAGAGAATGAAGTCGTTAGCATGGAAGAAGAGAGCTCTCTTCTTCCATGTCGTTAGCCTCGTGAAAGAAAATGAATGCATCGTTGTAATCCCAGAACTTACCGGAAACGTCGGTAAAAAGAGGTCGAAGTGGGATACAGGGACCCACAACGAAATTTCCTTCTTGGAAAGTCGGGAAGAGGGAACTTGAATTTTGATGAGCTGGTGGTTGTCGATGAGCGGTTGAGACTGCACTGAAAGTCTGAATAGAACGGTAGGTTCCTCTCTTTCCTCCGATATGCGATTAAAGGGTAAAGGGATTAGCAATCGTGAGATCCGATAAGCGCGAGGCGGCGCGGCGTGTTGACAGAATCGAACAAAGATGATGAGCGATAAGGCGAGCAGCGAGACAAGAACGTCGACAATGAACAAGGTAAAATAACAAAATAACCAGGCACTTCGTGAACAAAGAAATAATTGAGACTCGACGGAACAAATCCCTAATTAAAAAAAGAGACCAATAATAAAAAAATATTTCAAAACAAACTTCGTTCTTTGTTTCTAAACTCCCTCAAAGAAGTAGATATAATCTACACCCACCAACCCTAATTCTTTTTCATTTCAATATGATAGTCATCATCTATGTTATATTTTGGCCAACATTCCACAATGGCACTCAGAGATTGAGAATATCATAAAATTAAATCAATGAAATACCTAATTCAACAAAGAGACCAATAATAAAACAATATTTCAAAACAAACTTCGTTCTTTGTTTCTAAACTCCCTCAAAGAAGTAGATATAATTCTCCAGTTAACTGAATCTTGGATACTTCATTCCTTGATATAATAAGAGAAAATTATTTTCGTAAAGTAAATTATGATAAGAATCAGTTACCTTCCTTATTTTTACGCATCAACTGCAGACATTTACTGCAAAACCTCCGTTTCGAAATTTTATGTCTTTACTATGGCACATAACTCAAAAAGTGTGACGTTACGGTGTGACGAAGAAAGCGTTATTAAAAATGTCTAATGATTTTCACGTACAACCGAATCGTTGCTACGGAACTTGAACTTCGCCAGTTATCATCGTACAAAAATCGTTCACCACTCGTTGGATAGCTCTCGATTTACCCAGCCATATTACGTTAATCACTGCGGAGTGTGTGGCCGACAAGCTGCGTTTTGAGTGTGATTGTTTAAATAATTGTTTACACACAGGTGATAATTCTCAATAATTTATATTGTAAACACGATTGCAAGCTTTATATTAGTAAAGACACAATTTTAAGACCAAACAACCGATAAACGAATTATCTCTTGTAGATGTACGAAATATATGTAAATAAATGTACGAAACATATGTAAATAAATGAACATTTGTATAGTAATTTTGTGTTTCTCATTTATTATTTTAAAACAAAAATTTTTAACCAAAAAAAGTAGAGTACCGAGGTACGTGGTGTGGGTGCGGGGAGGGGGCGCAATGACATAAAATGTCCCTCGTGGTTGCGTACTTGTACGAAAGCTGTACCCACCGTTTGTGTTTTGATACATTCTCTAAGCCACAATTCAGTTACATTTAGATTACGGGTTACTCCTTTTGCGATCAATTATGATGTCTTTAATTCCAATAAATTTACCACTTATAATAGCGTTAAAATGTGAATTCCCAAGTTGGTCAACAATTTTCACATTCACTTCCTTGTTGATGTATTTTTTCTCGTCGATGCTTTAACCCTTAGAGAAAGCCCGGGGTGGTTTCGTTCTATTCTTTGGGCGGATACCTATAAAATCTCAAAAAATCATTACTGTTACATAGAAAGATTTCCAGATATGTTCACATTCACTTCCTTGTTGATGTATTTTTTCTCGTCGATGCTTTAACCCTTAGAGAAAGCCCGGGGTGGTTTCGTTCTATTCTTTGGGCGGATACCTATAAAATCTCAAAAAATCATTACTGTTACATAGAAAGATTTCCAGATATCGTTTTTTTAATATTTCAATCCATAGGTTCTACCATTTTATGTTGATCAAACGCGATGCCGATGTTACCCGGCTCATCCCAGGCCAATAAATTATTTTTAAGCCAAATTTCTTAAAGATTGGTCCAATACTTTTTGAGAAAAGCTTCGGACGGCGGACGGACGGATTTTTTTAAATTCCAGTTTTGGATTCTACGCATCTTGAAACGTAAACCAACGAATTTTGAGAGATGTTTGAAAAAAAATTTCTTGGTCGATTACAAAGGCTCATTATTGAAAATAATAAACCAGATCTTGACTTTTTTTTCCGTAGGAAATATCCGTGACAATAAATAGTTTTGGTTATATTGTTGTATTGTATTGTTGGTTATATATCTTGTGCTGATTTTCTTGCAAAACTTGAATAAGATATATTTTTTCCCCCTTTTATTTCTGCATGCTCGAAATTTCGTAGTCTGTTGTATAAAAATTTAGCCACAACCCTGTCTAAATAGTTTTTTTCTTCTCTTTTTATTTATCCTATGGCCTTGGAATTTTAAAAATATTTCGCCTTTGAATACTTTCTTTTCAAATCTCTACTCACTCGCTTCTTCCACTCGATGAAGAATCCACTCCTTGACAATGGAAATATTAAGTATTTTATCTTTCGAATACTGACTTTTGTTGTTACCTAGTTGTGATTACTGAAATTGCTTCGTGTTCGGAATTCAGCAAATTTTTTCTTGATAGCTGTGGAGTGTGGAGTTGTAGATTCTCTTGGCTTTGAACCAACACTATTTTTAAGGAATTGACAAAAAATGTTGATATTTGGTTGCAATGACTTGATCTAGTAATGATATAAATTAGTTTCTCTGTCGCTAAATGGAAACCATTCGAGATATAATTCCGAAATCAATCTTAATTAAACTTCAATTTGAATTCATTAAATTTGAGCAGAAAGAGGATGCTTTTTAATTGAGAATAAAAAAACGGAGAATACCGTGACACAGGGTTTCGAACGCCTTAAGGGCGTCTTAGGTGCGCAGTTTTGTCCCATAAACACGTTCCTTAACCCTGGAATGTCCCGGCTAAATTTCCAACACCCAACTCCCCGGTGGGGGTGTGTCAAACCCCAACTTTGAAAAATGTTAGAAAATTCAATATAACTTACGCTTGAATCAAATTTTATTTTTATTCTGTTATCAAGATTGTGAAGAAACACGAAGTAGGTACCTAAACTCATGACGAAAAAAGTACCTAATAGTATGGCAAACCTCACGCTCTGAAGAAAAAAATAATAGCAGAAAGGTACCTCATTGTAACAAAATTTCAATATAAAATTAACACATTTTCATTAAAAAAATAAATAAATATATAAAATCTACAAAATAATTTTCTGAGATTAGTTTGATACTACTTACAAAATCCAAGAACTAGAACGAAAAGGTAACATAAAAATGGCACCAAGCAATAGGATCAACATTCTCAACACTTGAAAGATCTATGATGTTCACAGAAGGAACATCGAACTAGTTTCTCCAAAACTGCGTCACTGTTGACGCTTCTTCGTCGGAGGCAACTTCTTGTAACTCGACATCATCTAACGTGTTTCAATTTTCTCCACCAAAATGTACATTTTCTTCCTCCAACTGTTCGAACATGGATCTAATGATTTCAGGATCCGAAAACTTACGTTTTTCAGCCATTTCTAACGATGAGCCAATAACAAAACTGTGGGAACGCCCACAAAAGAAAATCACTAGCGGTTAACCCAAATGAGAAGACGGGGTACCGACCCATATCCCTCCTCCCTGTCTTATCAAAACTGTTCGAAAAATTGTTGCTCAAACAGCGTAAACCAATTATTGAAGACAGAAAATTGATACCAGACCACCAATTCGGTTTCAGGCAATGCCACTCTACGCTAGATCAAGTTCATAGAATCACTAACATAATAGAAAAGGCTCTAGAAGGTAAAAAAATATGTGCCAGTATCTTTCTGGACGTGGCCCAGGCATTTGACAAGGTCTGGCACAAGGGACTTGAGTATAAACTGCACAGGGATCTCCCAAAACAGTTTTACTTACTCCTAAAATCCTACCTAGCGAACAGACATTTCAGGGTAAAGCAGGGTGACCAGTACTCTGTCTTGAAGCCTATAAAAGCAGGGGTACCGCAAGGCAGTGTCCTAGGCCCTGTACTCTACCTGCTGTACACACGAGATCTTCCACAACAGGAAAATACAACTGTAGCTACTTTTGCAGATGATACTGCCATCCTCTCTGTTGGAGATGACGCTGAAACTGCAACTCGCAATCTACAGACGTCCACTAACAAGGTTGTCAATTGGACCAAGATGTGGAGAATGAAACTGAATGAAACAAAGTCAGTGCATATCAACTTTACTAATGGAAAATCTTAGCCCCAGAAGTTGAGATCAATTCAAATTAAATTCCATACTCTGAACTGTAAAATACTTAGGGATGCACCTTGATTCCAAACTTAACTGGAAATATCACATTGAAAAAAAGAATCAGGAACTAAAAATCAAGTTCAGAAAGATGTACTGGTTGATGGGAAGGAACTCCCTTCTCTCACTACACAATAAATTACTCATATATAAACAGATACTGCGCCCTATCTGGACCTATGGGATTCAGCTCTGGGGTTGTGCGAAAAAATCAAATATTAAAACAATCCAAACCCGACAAAATATAATACTGAGAAGTATAGTTCAGGCCCCCTGGTTCATGCGGAATGATGATATTCATCGAGACTTGAGGGTAGAAACGGTCACCGAAATTATCGCCAAATATGCAAGGAAGCACGAACATCGCCTCCACAAACACGAGAACCTGGAGATGCTCAACTCAAGAGAAAATAAACCTCTGGACCTAATTGTGCTGTGCAAATAGTACATGTGTAATCCAGTGTTTTTAACTGTACTTTATACAAGTATGGGCCAGGTTTTGCTGTAAACCTCCCCCCTTAGTGAGCTTATCATGAAATGAAATATTGCTAGATGAAGTGTACTATGTTTCAGTTGCAATAAATAAATCACGGAAAGAAAAAACTAGCAGTTAACTCCCCGGTGGGGTTTGTCAAACCCCAGGCACTAGAATTTACTACACTACACAGAAGTCTTGAACGTACTAAACTGGAAAAAGGCTGAAGCCTTTAGCGAAGAAGTGGGGGGGGGGGGGCGGTGATATAGAAGGGGGTGAGAAGAGCCAGACGTGCGGGATTCAACATGGTAAACTGACTTCAAATCGCGATTGGGGTTTGACAAACCCCACGGGGAATTCCAGGGTTAAGGTACCCCCAAAGAAAAAAAATCGCAAGTCGTCAAGTCAGGTGACCTGGGGGGCCAAAGCACGTCCCCAAAACGTGATTCGACGCGATTGGGGATCATCTCCCGCGCACCAGGGCCATCGAGGCAGTGGAAGTGTGCGAGGTGCCCCATCTTGTTGAAACCGAACATCCACTGGGTTGACAATTCGCCTTCTTCTGTGCAACTCGGGTCTCAAAAAAGTTGGTCAGCATTTCAATGTAGCGCTCAGAATTGACAGTCACGGTGATTCCTTGTTCCTCAAAAAACCGATGATGAATTTTCTTGAAAAGGCACACCAAACAGTAACTTTAGGGCTGTACAGGGGCCGTTCGTGGAGACTTTGAAGGTTTCTGCTGCATAACACCGGTAATTTTGCCAATTAACAAAACCGTTGAGGTGAAAGTGCGCCATATCATCTCACTCACTTGGAACAACGAGAGCTTCTCTAGTACAAATGAAGAGCGCTGAAGGTAATCACTAGGTTTCAACTGTTGAACTTTGTATGGATGAAACTTTAGTTCTTTTTTAATGATTCGCCGAACTGACGTGCGTTTCATTTGCAGGGCCTGAGCTTGTTTGCGCACAGAAACGCCCTGGGCTCTGGAGAACAGCTGCTCTTACCTTCCCCGTGTTCTCTGGGGTTATCACTGTCCGTGCAGGGCCAGGTGGTTTTTTGTTCATAACGTTCCCTGTCGAGCGAAAAGCTATGACCCATCATTGTTTTCCAAGTGGGAACAACTCCGCGACATCCAAGGTTGAATCTGATTGTGAAAGCACGCTGCACCGCAACTATTGATTCATTGTTTTTCACATACGTCATAAGCAAATACACGATGAGCCACATCCCACCGATCCATGATGGTAACAAAACGGCATCATATAATTGTTCGAATGAGCCCTCACAGACCTTCCTACGTCTACCCTGAGCGGCGCAAGGGCGCCCCACTTTTTGGTCTGTTCCCGGGGCCCACACTGTATGATTTATTTGAAAATGATTGAGCGCTTTGTGAACCTGGATCTTGGTTTTCTAGCGAGGTCTCCAATTAACTATCATATTTCAGTAAAAAAATGAGGCTACTGCTTTGCAAAGGGCTCTAACCAAAATTCTGTTTTCTTAGAAACCCATTTTGAGGCATTTTGAAGTGATTCCTAGATTTTAACGCTTCAACTAGAAAAGAATAGTGGCATTGAACAAAGAGTCATAACGGTTCTTAGGGGAGCCAAGTTGAACCCTTCGTTACTGAACTTATTACCATCATGGACTCCACCAAGAGATCGGTTGGGGGGGGGGGGGGGGGGGGGGGACACAGTATTCCGCAGAGAAAGGCATCGCCACACTTTATTGCGGAAAAAATACAAGTAAGACCTCAATAACCAATTGTTTATTAACTATATCTAATCAGATATATGAAATACAACTATAAGCTGATGCACATACAGATATATATCACAGTTCATGCTAGAGCCCAGCGGCTCTCAGGTATAATAGCAGTGGCTAGTCCAGTTTCATATGGACCACAATGGGTATTATTGAAGGCTTTGAGGCCTATAATCAGGGCTTTTTTTTTTTTTTTTTTTTTTTTTTTTTTTTTTTTTTTTTTTTTTTTTTTTTTTTTCCCAATAAATATTGACAATTGCAAACCTAAAATATTGAAGAAATAAAACTCGTAACATGAGAACGCGCGCAGTATTTGAAGAATAAATCTCAAATTTTATTGCTAAAATAGCCATTTTAGTCATGGTTATGCAAAAGCAAAATCACTTGGGACCTTAAATTGTGCATACAATGCATGGGCAAAAAAATAAGAGAAATACGAGCCATAATGGAGCAGCGACCCTATGATTTTTTGAGATAGCTAAGTTGCATAATGACCTGTAGATAGCAAGCTGGCAGCATAGCGCCGCCTCACAGTGGGCCAGATTGCGTAATTAAGGTTGTAACCATTTTTGAAGTTTGTTTGTGTGCTGATTCGAATGAAACTGTCCCCAAGTCGTTAAAATTTAAATTAACTGGGCGAATTTTCATAGTGGTAAGATGAAGTGAAGCAGTTGAACAAGTTCCTCTTGTTTCCTTTGTACTGAGAGATCAATAATTATGAGTGAATATGAAAAGAACAGTTTATTTATATTTCATAGAAGTTATTAGAATTGCTATACAATTCAGGAATGAATAATAAACCTCTGTGTAATGAGCTTTTTTTTTTTTTTTTTTTTTTTTTTTTTTTTTTTTTTTTTTTTAATGCCTTCCATTCATTACTAGTTCATATTAATACGGATAAACACATTTCTTGATGACTGATATCGGTGGTTGGTTACGCAGATGCTCGTGTCAATGACTGGCCTCTCATGGACTCCCCGTGGCCCACACTCGTCATGGTTGGCTCCTACCTCTACGTCATCATCTTCCTCGGCCCAAAAATCATGGAGAACCGCAAGCCTTTCAAACTCAACAACGCCATGATTGTCTACAACGCCTTTCAAACCTTTTACAGCCTCCTCATGTTTTCCGAGGTAAGTTGCTGTGATTCATGCCATATACACCGAAACGTACATACAAGTACTAAGTACAAGTGCACAAATGCTCCTATATCACGCCATGGAATGCGCTTTTTAATAGATTGACCCTAATACATCACTGTTCGCTTCTTTTTCTATACGTACGGGAGCTTGAAAAAGTACAAATGTACTCGCACCTGGGTATATAATACACTAGAATTATCTCGTTTTGATAAATTACCAAAGAAATAGAAACTTCATGTACAAATCTTACTTCCACAAAGAACTCGAATAAATTTCTTTAAATGAGCATTCTCAAATTCAGTATCAACTCTACCCCCAGGTCTCTTAGTTTGTAGCCAAATGTTTCAATTCTTCGGACATATAGTTATTGCAAGGTTGATGTTGTTGATGAAATTGAACCAATTAGCTGTTGACGATAAAAGCTTTTTATGGTTCGAAAACTATCTGTCAAATAGAAGATAAGTGGTTGATGTAGACTCAATTGAAAGCCAGAAAAGTAGTACCTTCTTCTTAGTAGTACTAGTACCTTGTTTCTCATTTACGTAAACCACGTTGAGAATTTCGCCCATGGGTGTAAAATATATCTCTTTGCGGATAACACAAAACACAACCCTGCTATTTGAGGCCGATTCATGGGTTGAAGTTTATTGCGAAGCTAATAGAAAAAATATAAATGAACTAAATCTTGGTTCGATTGAAACTTGGAATTCGGGTCTTGGGACTGAATCTTGGAATTCGGGTCGAAGAATGATAAGGCTAATAGCATTGTAATTCATAGTTGTATAAATCCTGGATATTGCGCTTGCTCACCAATTGAGTTAGTGAGATGACAAAAAGATTTAGGGATCACACTGGATTCCGGTCTCAGGTGGGGAGCCTCACATTATAGTGCCATGTCGAGTAAACTGAAAAAATGCATACCTATATTTTATGGAGTAAGAAATGTTTTACGTGTTGACAAGCTAAAATCAATATATGACACGATGTTTCAATCAGTTTTGCAGTATGGAATTCATGTTTAGGGATCCACCTTGTCCACCGCACTTAATGGAATTGTGAGGGTGCAAAAAGCGGTGTTAAAAGTGTGATTCAGTCTTCCACGCAGGTACCCACCCGTCCGATGGATTATATCAGAAATCATAATGTTTCACAGTGAATCAACTATATTGCAAGAAGCCGCTGATGTTTCCACAAACATCCCGAGATAATAATAACCCCAGGATCTGCCCACTCGCTACACAAAACCAGATACAAATCATCAAGCATTCAACTACTCGCACTCCCCGTTACATGTTAACAATATTTCACCGTCATCTTAGTACCGATTTGAAAAACCCTCAAAATTATTCAAGGTCCAGTTACAAAACCAGAATTTTTTCCTTCCTCATAAGTCACGGCCCGCAAATCTATATGACCAGAGTCAGTACATTCAACATATTATATCCTCATACATTTATATTTATTATATTATATTTGCTTCTTAGCTTAATTCTTATTATCGTCCATTCAATCCGCATCAATCATATCAGTCACCCCCATTTAATCCACATTTGTACATGAGATGGTTGGCTCCTCGCTGAACAACGGGGCACCCCTTTTAACGACACAGAGTCATCACAGTCTAGTGCTGAAAGGTAATTTGCGCTATACGTTATTTGTTGTAGGTCTCATTATAATATTGGACTATTAATATTAAAACAGTTGTTAGTATTTTCATTTTTCTCTTGAAACCAGTGAATTAATTTTGTAACGTGAAGATTATATAATTTTGAAATGAAATTATATAATTTCTCTCTCTGTGTGTGTTTTGTGCGCGCGCGCGTACCTGCGTGCATGAGAGAGAGAGATATTCCAGACGATTACTATCTTCAGGATTGAGATACGAATTCCGATGTTGCGCCAAAAAAAAGAAGCTTTCCAAACAATAGGATGAGTTCGTTGGTCAGCGAGTTTTGAGCACATAAAATTGGTCACGTTCCAAAAAAATCTAATAAAAACGGCTAAAAATCGTGGAATTTATATTTTTTGGCATTGCTCAAATAAAGTTTATTATCTATAAAACAGAACGTTCAAAAATTGAAATACAAAACTATGCTGAAAATCGATTATGCCGAAATTTGCTCAAGAATCTATAATAGCTAAAAATTCAAAACCTCTGTTTGAATGGGAGATTATTATTTGGAATACGTTTTTTATCATAAAATTAATAGTTAACAATTTCTCGCACTCAAATTTCAAAATGATCTAACATTTTACAATACGATAATTTATGAAAATTAGCTCATACGATCATGCTGCATGGCTGGTACTTATTCTGACTCGTACTCATCTGCTAATTCAGTAAGCTAAGTGAGGACGATGTCCAACCGCAGGCGTTTTCTGTCTCAACTCCGACGTTTCCTTTTCTAACAAATGTCTTGATTTCTCTAAACTGAGGTTGGATGACTCTTAACTTAATAGCACTGACCCCCCTCACATCTGGGTGCGTTCCACTACGTTAAGCCCACGAGCACGACAAAGACGCTCGCAATAGACGGTGTCCTTCACCAGCCTATTCTCGGGTGGTCGAAAGGGGTTGTGTGCGGACGCACAAATGCGTTTGTTATGTTAATTGTGCATGCAACGACTTTTGTACGGATCGCGTTTCAGACATTCTGTTTTAGAGTTCCTTCGAAGCTTCACTGGTCATTTGTAATCTTTTCTAATCGCTTCTCTAGGAAACAAATTTCTGAAGGTTAATCGGTAACTTCCTCTACCTTTGTTGAACGGAAAAGTGCCGTCGCACAGTGGAAGTGGAGCATCTTGAAAATCGTTCGTCCTACCAACCTGTTGGCTTCTGAATGAAAAAATACTTGAAGATAAATTGTTAAATTATTTTAAATATTTTCGTGGGTAGTTTGTGAGGGTGAGAATTTGATATGCTTTTCTCATTTTGTAGAGGCTTAGTATTTCGCCTTCAAGGCCTCAGCAGAGCTGTACAAAAATTATTGTCTTAATTTAGTTGTTAGCTAATCTTATAATTAATTATAGGTAGGTTGTCATCATTGCATATTTTTACCTTTTGGATAAGTGTATAAGATAGCATAGTTGGTTCGTTTAGTAAGGGGGTCCTCCTTCATCATGTACCTGACAACCTGCTGAGGAGTATTGGTGATCAGTTGTTTTTGATTGCCTTACTACAGTCAATTTTAGTTTTAAACTGAGAAAGATGCAAAATTCGGTGGATGGCGCACATATTTTCCTGGGAGAATACTTTTAACTTTGTTTCAGTTATTGCTAGAATCAGGAATGGAGGACATAAGTTTGTCTTCTCATTGTCGGGGGTTTTGGTGTCATGGGTTATGTTGCTAATTACTCAACAATACTAAACAAGCCCCCTTGACCCCTCGGTTGCTAGTTACTTAAAGCTGTCGGCTTAAATTATTGAAAACATGCGCATGCTTTAGCCTATTATATGTATTATTATTGCATCACTAGGCTACTATCAGGCGCCTACAATGATTTATTTTAGGGAGAAAAACGAGACATGAATTGCCATTATGTTTACGAAGCTTTATTAGTTAGTAACTTGGCGCTATAAATCAGCTCCCTTTGACACTAAAGCGTCTTAGGAATCATGACATTTTGTGATAAATTGAGAGGTTTCCTACAAGTGGCGAACGATAACTAAGGGAGTTACACTCCCCTAGAAACGGAATGTTTGCACGTGGAAATCAATAGAAAACTCCGCGCTACTTTCGTGTCATATTTGTTGAACGCTTTTGGTTTATTTTCAATAATGAACCTTTGTAATCATCGACCAAGAAAATGTGCGTAGACTCCAAAAATTTAATTAAAAAAATCCGCCCGTCCGCGGCTTTTCTCCGAAAATACTTGACCAAACTATTTGAAACTTGTGTTGCAAATCACATTTGGGGTCTAGATGGTCCTAGAAGCTCGGCATAAACTTTTTATCAACCCTAAAGGGTTGTATTGTAGGGCTAACCATTCAAAAAATTGAGATCTCGAAAACTTTCCAAGTATCAGTAATAATTGTTTGCTTGTAAATGATGATTTTAATCCCACGGAATCAATTAAAACCACCCGCAACGCTTTACGTTGAATAGTTAGCTTTCCCCTAGGGCTTGAACATCGAAAAAAAAAAACCTTTTAATTTCTACGCGAAAAAAAGAGAGAAATCGCGCGCTGCTAGCGGATCTATTGAATAGACTAGACGATCGAGCTCGAGATTCCATCGAAAATCGTTAGATAGTGATACGGGAGTACATAAAAATTGCTTTCAGCTGATATAATGTCAAAATTGGAATTATCAGGTGATATAGTTCCAATGGAAGTTTTTATAACGTTGCAAAATCGAGTTTATTTACTATCGTCCGTGCGGTGTACCTACTAGTGAAGTATTGGTACCTAAATGCTATATTTCATCTCTTAATAAATTGCTCCCAAGTCTACCGAAAGGTAGCGGAAGCATTGTTTTCACTTTCCAGAGATTTAAAAGTTTGGTCTCCATCAAAATCTAACTTTTTTTTTTTTTTTTCCTCAGTGGTAAAATTTCCACCCTCTCGCATTTTACGTTTTATACTATTCTGATAGTGTCTTTCGCTCTCTATCATCTATGTATGTCCGCAAATCCTTGTAACAAGCTTAATTTCCACTCTATTCAACCGGTTCTTATGAAATTTTCATGGTACGTGCGGGTTAGCGTGAAGATGGTCCCGTATGAGTTTCTTT
Organism: Adelphocoris suturalis; assembly: GCA_030762985.1. NCBI lineage: Eukaryota > Metazoa > Arthropoda > Insecta > Hemiptera > Miridae > Adelphocoris > Adelphocoris suturalis. Next base: position 32,933,185 of record CM061042.1, read on the forward strand.
GTTCCCAAATCAATACTTCGGTCGGCGCATGAGCAAACGTAAATTCCATCAACCATCATTTTCTCACGCCCCCGTTGTCCGATCTCGCTCAAATTTTGTGGATAGGTGGAAGAGGTTAATTTGAGCATTCCCTAGCAATTTCAACATAATCCTATCATTAGTAGCTATCGCGCAGGCGCGAATATGTATTATTTTTTAAACGAGCCTAATTTCTACAGTTTTCATCTGATTTTGATGAAATTTTCAGGGAATGTGCGGGTTAGGCTGTAAAATGGTCCACTACTAACTCCATACTTCTCAAATCATTACTCCATTAAGTACATTTAATTTAATTTACTCCAGTAAATTCCTTCAAGCATCTTATTTTACGCCCTAGTCGTCCAACTAGGCTAATAGCATTGTGACACTCGTCATGGTTGGCTCCTACCTCTACGTCATCATCTTCCTCGGCCCAAAAATCATGGAGAACCGCAAGCCTTTCAAACTCAACAACGCCATGATTGTCTACAACGCCTTTCAAACCTTTTACAGCCTCCTCATGTTTTCCGAGGTAAGTTGCTGTGATTCATGCCATATACACCGAAACGTACATACAAGTACTAAGTACAAGTGCACAAATGCTCCTATATCACGCCATGGAATGCGCTTTTTAATAGATTGACCCTAATACATCACTGTTCGCTTCTTTTTCTATACGTACGGGAGCTTGAAAAAGTACAAATGTACTCGCACCTGGGTATATAATACACTAGAATTATCTCGTTTTGATAAATTACCAAAGAAATAGAAACTTCATGTACAAATCTTACTTCCACAAAGAACTCGAATAAATTTCTTTAAATGAGCATTCTCAAATTCAGTATCAACTCTACCCCCAGGTCTCTTAGTTTGTAGCCAAATGTTTCAATTCTTCGGACATATAGTTATTGCAAGTTGATGTTGTTGATGAAATTGAACCAATTAGCTGTTGACGATAAAAGCTTTTTATGGTTCGAAAACTATCTGTCAAATAGAAGATAAGTGGTTGATGTAGACTCAATTGAAAGCCAGAAAAGTAGTACCTTCTTCTTAGTAGTACTAGTACCTTGTTTCTCATTTACGTAAACCACGTTGAGAATTTCGCCCATGGGTGTAAAATATATCTCTTTGCGGATAACACAAAACACAACCCTGCTATTTGAGGCCGATTCATGGGTTGAAGTTTATTGCGAAGCTAATAGAAAAAATATAAATGAACTAAATCTTGGTTCGATTGAAACTTGGAATTCGGGTCTTGGGACTGAATCTTGGAATTCGGGTCGAAGAATGATAAGGCTAATAGCATTGTAATTCATAGTTGTATAAATCCTGGATATTGCGCTTGCTCACCAATTGAGTTAGTGAGATGACAAAAAGATTTAGGGATCACACTGGATTCCGGTCTCAGGTGGGAGCCTCACATTATAGTGCCATGTCGAGTAAACTGAAAAAATGCATACCTATATTTTATGGAGTAAGAAATGTTTTACGTGTTGACAAGCTAAAATCAATATATGACACGATGTTTCAATCAGTTTTGCAGTATGGAATTCATGTTTAGGGATCCACCTTGTCCACCGCACTTAATGGAATTGTGAGGGTGCAAAAAGCGGTGTTAAAAGTGTGATTCAGTCTTCCACGCAGGTACCCACCCGTCCGATGGATTATATCAGAAATCATAATGTTTCACAGTGAATCAACTATATTGCAAGAAGCCGCTGATGTTTCCACAAACATCCCGAGATAATAATAACCCCAGGATCTGCCCACTCGCTACACAAAACCAGATACAAATCATCAAGCATTCAACTACTCGCACTCCCCGTTACATGTTAACAATATTTCACCGTCATCTTAGTACCGATTTGAAAAACCCTCAAAATTATTCAAGGTCCAGTTACAAAACCAGAATTTTTTCCTTCCTCATAAGTCACGGCCCGCAAATCTATATGACCAGAGTCAGTACATTCAACATATTATATCCTCATACATTTATATTTATTATATTATATTTGCTTCTTAGCTTAATTCTTATTATCGTCCATTCAATCCGCATCAATCATATCAGTCACCCCCATTTAATCCACATTTGTACATGAGATGGTTGGCTCCTCGCTGAACAACGGGGCACCCCTTTTAACGACACAGAGTCATCACAGTCTAGTGCTGAAAGGTAATTTGCGCTATACGTTATTTGTTGTAGGTCTCATTATAATATTGGACTATTAATATTAAAACAGTTGTTAGTATTTTCATTTTTCTCTTGAAACCAGTGAATTAATTTTGTAACGTGAAGATTATATAATTTTGAAATGAAATTATATAATTTCTCTCTCTGTGTGTGTTTTGTGCGCGCGCGCGTACCTGCGTGCATGAGAGAGAGAGATATTCCAGACGATTACTATCTTCAGGATTGAGATACGAATTCCGATGTTGCGCCAAAAAAAAAGAAGCTTTCCAAACAATAGGATGAGTTCGTTGGTCAGCGAGTTTTGAGCACATAAAATTGGTCACGTTCCAAAAAAATCTAATAAAAACGGCTAAAAATCGTGGAATTTATATTTTTTGGCATTGCTCAAATAAAGTTTATTATCTATAAAACAGAACGTTCAAAAATTGAAATACAAAATTATGCTGAAAATCGATTATGCCGAAATTTGCTCAAGAATCTATAATAGCTAAAAATTCAAAACCTCTGTTTGAATGGGAGATTATTATTTGGAATACGTTTTTTATCATAAAATTAATAGTTAACAATTTCTCGCACTCAAATTTCAAAATGATCTAACATTTTACAATACGATAATTTATGAAAATTAGCTCATACGATCATGCTGCATGGCTGGTACTTATTCTGACTCGTACTCATCTGCTAATTCAGTAAGCTAAGTGAGGACGATGTCCAACCGCAGGCGTTTTCTGTCTCAACTCCGACGTTTCCTTTTCTAACAAATGTCTTGATTTCTCTAAACTGAGGTTGGATGACTCTTAACTTAATAGCACTGACCCCCCTCACATCTGGGTGCGTTCCACTACGTTAAGCCCACGAGCACGACAAAGACGCTCGCAATAGACGGTGTCCTTCACCAGCCTATTCTCGGGTGGTCGAAAGGGGTTGTGTGCGGACGCACAAATGCGTTTGTTATGTTAATTGTGCATGCAACGACTTTTGTACGGATCGCGTTTCAGACATTCTGTTTTAGAGTTCCTTCGAAGCTTCACTGGTCATTTGTAATCTTTTCTAATCGCTTCTCTAGGAAACAAATTTCTGAAGGTTAATCGGTAACTTCCTCTACCTTTGTTGAACGGAAAAGTGCCGTCGCACAGTGGAAGTGGAGCATCTTGAAAATCGTTCGTCCTACCAACCTGTTGGCTTCTGAATGAAAAAATACTTGAAGATAAATTGTTAAATTATTTTAAATATTTTCGTGGGTAGTTTGTGAGGGTGAGAATTTGATATGCTTTTCTCATTTTGTAGAGGCTTAGTATTTCGCCTTCAAGGCCTCAGCAGAGCTGTACAAAAATTATTGTCTTAATTTAGTTGTTAGCTAATCTTATAATTAATTATAGGTAGGTTGTCATCATTGCATATTTTTACCTTTTGGATAAGTGTATAAGATAGCATAGTTGGTTCGTTTAGTAAGGGGGTCCTCCTTCATCATGTACCTGACAACCTGCTGAGGAGTATTGGTGATCAGTTGTTTTTGATTGCCTTACTACAGTCAATTTTAGTTTTAAACTGAGAAAGATGCAAAATTCGGTGGATGGCGCACATATTTTCCTGGGAGAATACTTTTAACTTTGTTTCAGTTATTGCTAGAATCAGGAATGGAGGACATAAGTTTGTCTTCTCATTGTCGGGGGTTTTGGTGTCATGGGTTATGTTGCTAATTACTCAACAATACTAAACAAGCCCTCCTTGACCCCTCGGTTGCTAGTTACTTAAAGCTGTCGGCTTAAATTATTGAAAACATGCGCATGCTTTAGCCTATTATATGTATTATTATTGCATCACTAGGCTACTATCAGGCGCCTACAATGATTTATTTTAGGGAGAAAAACGAGACATGAATTGCCATTATGTTTACGAAGCTTTATTAGTTAGTAACTTGGCGCTATAAATCAGCTCCCTTTGACACTAAAGCGTCTTAGGAATCATGACATTTTGTGATAAATTGAGAGGTTTCCTACAAGTGGCGAACGATAACTAAGGGAGTTACACTCCCCTAGAAACGGAATGTTTGCACGTGGAAATCAATAGAAAACTCCGCGCTACTTTCGTGTCATATTTGTTGAACGCTTTTGGTTTATTTTCAATAATGAACCTTTGTAATCATCGACCAAGAAAATGTGCGTAGACTCCAAAAATTTAATTAAAAAAATCCGCCCGTCCGCGGCTTTTCTCCGAAAATACTTGACCAAACTATTTTAAACTTGTGTTGAAAATCACATTTGGGGTCTAGATGGTCCTAGAAGCTCGGCATAAACTTTTTATCAACCCTAAAGGGTTGTATTGTAGGGCTAACCATTCAAAAAATTGAGATCTCGAAAACTTTCCAAGTATCAGTAATAATTGTTTGCTTGTAAATGATGATTTTAATCCCACGGAATCAATTAAAACCACCTGCAACGCTTTACGTTGAATAGTTAGCTTTCCCCTAGGGCTTGAACATCGAAAAAAAAAAAAAACCTTTTAATTTCTACGCGAAAAAAAGAGAGAAATCGCGCGCTGCTAGCGGATCTATTGAATAGACTAGACGATCGAGCTCGAGATTCCATCGAAAATCGTTAGATAGTGATACGGGAGTACATAAAAATTGCTTTCAGCTGATATAATGTCAAAATTGGAATTATCAGGTGATATAGTTCCAATGGAAGTTTTTATAACGTTGCAAAATCGAGTTTATTTACTATCGTCCGTGCGGTGTACCTACTAGTGAAGTATTGGTACCTAAATGCTATATTTCATCTCTTAATAAATTGCTCCCAAGTCTACCGAAAGGTAGCGGAAGCATTGTTTTCACTTTCCAGAGATTTAAAAGTTTGGTCTCCATCAAAATCTAACTTTTTTTTTTTTTTTCCTCAGTGGTAAAATTTCCACCCTCTCGCATTTTACGTTTTATACTATTCTGATAGTGTCTTTCGCTCTCTATCATCTATGTATGTCCGCAAATCCTTGTAACAAGCTTAATTTCCACTCTATTCAACCGGTTCTTATGAAATTTTCATGGTACGTGCGGGTTAGCGTGAAGATGGTCCCGTATGAGTTTCTTTGTTCCCAAATCAATACTTCGGTCGGCGCATGAGCAAACGTAAATTCCATCAACCATCATTTTCTCACGCCCCCGTTGTCCGATCTCGCTCAAATTTTGTGGATAGGTGGAAGAGGTTAATTTGAGCATTCCCTAGCAATTTCAACATAATCCTATCATTAGTAGCTATTGCGCAAGCCCGAATATGTATTCCCTTTTAAACGAGCCTAATTTCTACAGTTTTCATCTGATTTTCATGAAATTTTCAGGGAATGTGCGGGTTAGGCTGTAAAATGGTCCACTACTAACTCCATACTTCTCAAATCATTACTCCATTAAGTACATTTAATTTAATTTACTCCAGTAAATTCCTTCAAGCATCTTATTTTACGCCCTAGTCGTCCAACTAGGCTAATAGCATTGTGACACTCGTCATGGTTGGCTCCTACCTCTACGTCATCATCTTCCTCGGCCCAAAAATCATGGAGAACCGCAAGCCTTTCAAACTCAACAACGCCATGATTGTCTACAACGCCTTTCAAACCTTTTACAGCCTCCTCATGTTTTCCGAGGTAAGTTGCTGTGATTCATGCCATATACACCGAAACGTACATACAAGTACTAAGTACAAGTGCACAAATGCTCCTATATCACGCCATGGAATGCGCTTTTTAATAGATTGACCCTAATACATCACTGTTCGCTTCTTTTTCTATACGTACGGGAGCTTGAAAAAGTACAAATGTACTCGCACCTGGGTATATAATACACTAGAATTATCTCGTTTTGATAAATTACCAAAGAAATAGAAACTTCATGTACAAATCTTACTTCCACAAAGAACTCGAATAAATTTCTTTAAATGAGCATTCTCAAATTCAGTATCAACTCTACCCCCAGGTCTCTTAGTTTGTAGCCAAATGTTTCAATTCTTCGGACATATAGTTATTGCAAGGTTGATGTTGTTGATGAAATTGAACCAATTAGCTGTTGACGATAAAAGCTTTTTATGGTTCGAAAACTATCTGTCAAATAGAAGATAAGTGGTTGATGTAGACTCAATTGAAAGCCAGAAAAGTAGTACCTTCTTCTTAGTAGTACTAGTACCTTGTTTCTCATTTACGTAAACCACGTTGAGAATTTCGCCCATGGGTGTAAAATATATCTCTTTGCGGATAACACAAAACACAACCCTGCTATTTGAGGCCGATTCATGGGTTGAAGTTTATTGCGAAGCTAATAGAAAAAATATAAATGAACTAAATCTTGGTTCGATTGAAACTTGGAATTCGGGTCTTGGGACTGAATCTTGGAATTCGGGTCGAAGAATGATAAGGCTAATAGCATTGTAATTCATAGTTGTATAAATCCTGGATATTGCGCTTGCTCACCAATTGAGTTAGTGAGATGACAAAAAGATTTAGGGATCACACTGGATTCCGGTCTCAGGTGGGAGCCTCACATTATAGTGCCATGTCGAGTAAACTGAAAAAATGCATACCTATATTTTATGGAGTAAGAAATGTTTTACGTGTTGACAAGCTAAAATCAATATATGACACGATGTTTCAATCAGTTTTGCAGTATGGAATTCATGTTTAGGGATCCACCTTGTCCACCGCACTTAATGGAATTGTGAGGGTGCAAAAAGCGGTGTTAAAAGTGTGATTCAGTCTTCCACGCAGGTACCCACCCGTCCGATGGATTATATCAGAAATCATAATGTTTCACAGTGAATCAACTATATTGCAAGAAGCCGCTGATGTTTCCACAAACATCCCGAGATAATAATAACCCCAGGATCTGCCCACTCGCTACACAAAACCAGACACAAATCATCAAGCATTCAACTACTCGCACTCCCCGTTACATGTTAACAATATTTCACCGTCATCTTAGTACCGATTTGAAAAACCCTCAAAATTATTCAAGGTCCAGTTACAAAACCAGAATTTTTTCCTTCCTCATAAGTCACGGCCCGCAAATCTATATGACCAGAGTCAGTACATTCAACATATTATATCCTCATACATTTATATTTATTATATTATATTTGCTTCTTAGCTTAATTCTTATTATCGTCCATTCAATCCGCATCAATCATATCAGTCACCCCCATTTAATCCACATTTGTACATGAGATGGTTGGCTCCTCGCTGAACAACGGGGCACCCCTTTTAACGACACAGAGTCATCACAGTCTAGTGCTGAAAGGTAATTTGCGCTATACGTTATTTGTTGTAGGTCTCATTATAATATTGGACTATTAATATTAAAACAGTTGTTAGTATTTTCATTTTTCTCTTGAAACCAGTGAATTAATTTTGTAACGTGAAGATTATATAATTTTGAAATGAAATTATATAATTTCTCTCTCTGTGTGTGTTTTGTGCGCGCGCGCGTACCTGCGTGCATGAGAGAGAGAGATATTCCAGACGATTACTATCTTCAGGATTGAGATACGAATTCCGATGTTGCGCCAAAAAAAAGAAGCTTTCCAAACAATAGGATGAGTTCGTTGGTCAGCGAGTTTTGAGCACATAAAATTGGTCACGTTCCAAAAAAATCTAATAAAAACGGCTAAAAATCGTGGAATTTATATTTTTTGGCATTGCTCAAATAAAGTTTATTATCTATAAAACAGAACGTTCAAAAATTGAAATACAAAATTATGCTGAAAATCGATTATGCCGAAATTTGCTCAAGAATCTATAATAGCTAAAAATTCAAAACCTCTGTTTGAATGGGAGATTATTATTTGGAATACGTTTTTTATCATAAAATTAATAGTTAACAATTTCTCGCACTCAAATTTCAAAATGATCTAACATTTTACAATACGATAATTTATGAAAATTAGCTCATACGATCATGCTGCATGGCTGGTACTTATTCTGACTCGTACTCATCTGCTAATTCAGTAAGCTAAGTGAGGACGATGTCCAACCGCAGGCGTTTTCTGTCTCAACTCCGACGTTTCCTTTTCTAACAAATGTCTTGATTTCTCTAAACTGAGGTTGGATGACTCTTAACTTAATAGCACTGACCCCCCTCACATCTGGGTGCGTTCCACTACGTTAAGCCCACGAGCACGACAAAGACGCTCGCAATAGACGGTGTCCTTCACCAGCCTATTCTCGGGTGGTCGAAAGGGGTTGTGTGCGGACGCACAAATGCGTTTGTTATGTTAATTGTGCATGCAACGACTTTTGTACGGATCGCGTTTCAGACATTCTGTTTTAGAGTTCCTTCGAAGCTTCACTGGTCATTTGTAATCTTTTCTAATCGCTTCTCTAGGAAACAAATTTCTGAAGGTTAATCGGTAACTTCCTCTACCTTTGTTGAACGGAAAAGTGCCGTCGCACAGTGGAAGTGGAGCATCTTGAAAATCGTTCGTCCTACCAACCTGTTGGCTTCTGAATGAAAAAATACTTGAAGATAAATTGTTAAATTATTTTAAATATTTTCGTGGGTAGTTTGTGAGGGTGAGAATTTGATATGCTTTTCTCATTTTGTAGAGGCTTAGTATTTCGCCTTCAAGGCCTCAGCAGAGCTGTACAAAAATTATTGTCTTAATTTAGTTGTTAGCTAATCTTATAATTAATTATAGGTAGGTTGTCATCATTGCATATTTTTACCTTTTGGATAAGTGTATAAGATAGCATAGTTGGTTCGTTTAGTAAGGGGGTCCTCCTTCATCATGTACCTGACAACCTGCTGAGGAGTATTGGTGATCAGTTGTTTTTGATTGCCTTACTACAGTCAATTTTAGTTTTAAACTGAGAAAGATGCAAAATTCGGTGGATGGCGCACATATTTTCCTGGGAGAATACTTTTAACTTTGTTTCAGTTATTGCTAGAATCAGGAATGGAGGACATAAGTTTGTCTTCTCATTGTCGGGGGTTTTGGTGTCATGGGTTATGTTGCTAATTACTCAACAATACTAAACAAGCCCTCCTTGACCCCTCGGTTGCTAGTTACTTAAAGCTGTCGGCTTAAATTATTGAAAACATGCGCATGCTTTAGCCTATTATATGTATTATTATTGCATCACTAGGCTACTATCAGGCGCCTACAATGATTTATTTTAGGGAGAAAAACGAGACATGAATTGCCATTATGTTTACGAAGCTTTATTAGTTAGTAACTTGGCGCTATAAATCAGCTCCCTTTGACACTAAAGCGTCTTAGGAATCATGACATTTTGTGATAAATTGAGAGGTTTCCTACAAGTGGCGAACGATAACTAAGGGAGTTACACTCCCCTAGAAACGGAATGTTTGCACGTGGAAATCAATAGAAAACTCCGCGCTACTTTCGTGTCATATTTGTTGAACGCTTTTGGTTTATTTTCAATAATGAACCTTTGTAATCATCGACCAAGAAAATGTGCGTAGACTCCAAAAATTTAATTAAAAAAATCCGCCCGTCCGCGGCTTTTCTCCGAAAATACTTGACCAAACTATTTGAAACTTGTGTTGCAAATCACATTTGGGGTCTAGATGGTCCTAGAAGCTCGGCATAAACTTTTTATCAACCCTAAAGGGTTGTATTGTAGGGCTAACCATTCAAAAAATTGAGATCTCGAAAACTTTCCAAGTATCAGTAATAATTGTTTGCTTGTAAATGATGATTTTAATCCCACGGAATCAATTAAAACCACCTGCAACGCTTTACGTTGAATAGTTAGCTTTCCCCTAGGGCTTGAACATCGAAAAAAAAAAAAACCTTTTAATTTCTACGCGAAAAAAAGAGAGAAATCGCGCGCTGCTAGCGGATCTATTGAATAGACTAGACGATCGAGCTCGAGATTCCATCGAAAATCGTTAGATAGTGATACGGGAGTACATAAAAATTGCTTTCAGCTGATATAATGTCAAAATTGGAATTATCAGGTGATATAGTTCCAATGGAAGTTTTTATAACGTTGCAAAATCGAGTTTATTTACTATCGTCCGTGCGGTGTACCTACTAGTGAAGTATTGGTACCTAAATGCTATATTTCATCTCTTAATAAATTGCTCCCAAGTCTACCGAAAGGTAGCGGAAGCATTGTTTTCACTTTCCAGAGATTTAAAAGTTTGGTCTCCATCAAAATCTAACTTTTTTTTTTTTTTTCCTCAGTGGTAAAATTTCCACCCTCTCGCATTTTACGTTTTATACTATTCTGATAGTGTCTTTCGCTCTCTATCATCTATGTATGTCCGCAAATCCTTGTAACAAGCTTAATTTCCACTCTATTCAACCGGTTCTTATGAAATTTTCATGGTACGTGCGGGTTAGCGTGAAGATGGTCCCGTATGAGTTTCTTTGTTCCCAAATCAATACTTCGGTCGGCGCATGAGCAAACGTAAATTCCATCAACCATCATTTTTGTACGCCCCCGTTGTCCGATCTCGCTCAAATTTTGTGGATAGGTGGAAGAGGTTAATTTGAGCATTCCCTAGCAATTTCAACATAATCCTATCATTAGTAGCTATTGCGCAAGCGCGAATATGTATTCCCTTTTAAACGAGCCTAATTTCTACAGTTTTCATCTGATTTTGATGAAATTTTCAGGGAATGTGCGGGTTAGGCTGTAAAATGGTCCACTACTAACTCCATACTTCTCAAATCATTACTCCATTAAGTACATTTAATTTAATTTACTCCAGTAAATTCCTTCAAGCATCTTATTTTACGCCCTAGTCGTCCAACTAGGCTAATAGCATTGTGACACTCGTCATGGTTGGCTCCTACCTCTACGTCATCATCTTCCTCGGCCCAAAAATCATGGAGAACCGCAAGCCTTTCAAACTCAACAACGCCATGATTGTCTACAACGCCTTTCAAACCTTTTACAGCCTCCTCATGTTTTCCGAGGTAAGTTGCTGTGATTCATGCCATATACACCGAAACGTACATACAAGTACTAAGTACAAGTGCACAAATGCTCCTATATCACGCCATGGAATGCGCTTTTTAATAGATTGACCCTAATACATCACTGTTCGCTTCTTTTTCTATACGTACGGGAGCTTGAAAAAGTACAAATGTACTCGCACCTGGGTATATAATACACTAGAATTATCTCGTTTTGATAAATTACCAAAGAAATAGAAACTTCATGTACAAATCTTACTTCCACAAAGAACTCGAATAAATTTCTTTAAATGAGCATTCTCAAATTCAGTATCAACTCTACCCCCAGGTCTCTTAGTTTGTAGCCAAATGTTTCAATTCTTCGGACATATAGTTATTGCAAGGTTGATGTTGTTGATGAAATTGAACCAATTAGCTGTTGACGATAAAAGCTTTTTATGGTTCGAAAACTATCTGTCAAATAGAAGATAAGTGGTTGATGTAGACTCAATTGAAAGCCAGAAAAGTAGTACCTTCTTCTTAGTAGTACTAGTACCTTGTTTCTCATTTACGTAAACCACGTTGAGAATTTCGCCCATGGGTGTAAAATATATCTCTTTGCGGATAACACAAAACACAACCCTGCTATTTGAGGCCGATTCATGGGTTGAAGTTTATTGCGAAGCTAATAGAAAAAATATAAATGAACTAAATCTTGGTTCGATTGAAACTTGGAATTCGGGTCTTGGGACTGAATCTTGGAATTCGGGTCGAAGAATGATAAGGCTAATAGCATTGTAATTCATAGTTGTATAAATCCTGGATATTGCGCTTGCTCACCAATTGAGTTAGTGAGATGACAAAAAGATTTAGGGATCACACTGGATTCCGGTCTCAGGTGGGAGCCTCACATTATAGTGCCATGTCGAGTAAACTGAAAAAATGCATACCTATATTTTATGGAGTAAGAAATGTTTTACGTGTTGACAAGCTAAAATCAATATATGACACGATGTTTCAATCAGTTTTGCAGTATGGAATTCATGTTTAGGGATCCACCTTGTCCACCGCACTTAATGGAATTGTGAGGGTGCAAAAAGCGGTGTTAAAAGTGTGATTCAGTCTTCCACGCAGGTACCCACCCGTCCGATGGATTATATCAGAAATCATAATGTTTCACAGTGAATCAACTATATTGCAAGAAGCCGCTGATGTTTCCACAAACATCCCGAGATAATAATAACCCCAGGATCTGCCCACTCGCTACACAAAACCAGACACAAATCATCAAGCATTCAACTACTCGCACTCCCCGTTACATGTTAACAATATTTCACCGTCATCTTAGTACCGATTTGAAAAACCCTCAAAATTATTCAAGGTCCAGTTACAAAACCAGAATTTTTTCCTTCCTCATAAGTCACGGCCCGCAAATCTATATGACCAGAGTCAGTACATTCAACATATTATATCCTCATACATTTATATTTATTATATTATATTTGCTTCTTAGCTTAATTCTTATTATCGTCCATTCAATCCGCATCAATCATATCAGTCACCCCCATTTAATCCACATTTGTACATGAGATGGTTGGCTCCTCGCTGAACAACGGGGCACCCCTTTTAACGACACAGAGTCATCACAGTCTAGTGCTGAAAGGTAATTTGCGCTATACGTTATTTGTTGTAGGTCTCATTATAATATTGGACTATTAATATTAAAACAGTTGTTAGTATTTTCATTTTTCTCTTGAAACCAGTGAATTAATTTTGTAACGTGAAGATTATATAATTTTGAAATGAAATTATATAATTTCTCTCTCTGTGTGTGTTTTGTGCGCGCGCGCGTACCTGCGTGCATGAGAGAGAGAGATATTCCAGAAGATTACTATCTTCAGGATTGAGATACGAATTCCGATGTTGCGCCAAAAAAAAAGAAGCTTTCCAAACAATAGGATGAGTTCGTTGGTCAGCGAGTTTTGAGCACATAAAATTGGTCACGTTCCAAAAAAATCTAATAAAAACGGCTAAAAATCGTGGAATTTATATTTTTTGGCATTGCTCAAATAAAGTTTATTATCTATAAAACAGAACGTTCAAAAATTGAAATACAAAATTATGCTGAAAATCGATTATGCCGAAATTTGCTCAAGAATCTATAATAGCTAAAAATTCAAAACCTCTGTTTGAATGGGAGATTATTATTTGGAATACGTTTTTTATCATAAAATTAATAGTTAACAATTTCTCGCACTCAAATTTCAAAATGATCTAACATTTTACAATACGATAATTTATGAAAATTAGCTCATACGATCATGCTGCATGGCTGGTACTTATTCTGACTCGTACTCATCTGCTAATTCAGTAAGCTAAGTGAGGACGATGTCCAACCGCAGGCGTTTTCTGTCTCAACTCCGACGTTTCCTTTTCTAACAAATGTCTTGATTTCTCTAAACTGAGGTTGGATGACTCTTAACTTAATAGCACTGACCCCCCTCACATCTGGGTGCGTTCCACTACGTTAAGCCCACGAGCACGACAAAGACGCTCGCAATAGACGGTGTCCTTCACCAGCCTATTCTCGGGTGGTCGAAAGGGGTTGTGTGCGGACGCACAAATGCGTTTGTTATGTTAATTGTGCATGCAACGACTTTTGTACGGATCGCGTTTCAGACATTCTGTTTTAGAGTTCCTTCGAAGCTTCACTGGTCATTTGTAATCTTTTCTAATCGCTTCTCTAGGAAACAAATTTCTGAAGGTTAATCGGTAACTTCCTCTACCTTTGTTGAACGGAAAAGTGCCGTCGCACAGTGGAAGTGGAGCATCTTGAAAATCGTTCGTCCTACCAACCTGTTGGCTTCTGAATGAAAAAATACTTGAAGATAAATTGTTAAATTATTTTAAATATTTTCGTGGGTAGTTTGTGAGGGTGAGAATTTGATATGCTTTTCTCATTTTGTAGAGGCTTAGTATTTCGCCTTCAAGGCCTCAGCAGAGCTGTACAAAAATTATTGTCTTAATTTAGTTGTTAGCTAATCTTATAATTAATTATAGGTAGGTTGTCATCATTGCATATTTTTACCTTTTGGATAAGTGTATAAGATAGCATAGTTGGTTCGTTTAGTAAGGGGGTCCTCCTTCATCATGTACCTGACAACCTGCTGAGGAGTATTGGTGATCAGTTGTTTTTGATTGCCTTACTACAGTCAATTTTAGTTTTAAACTGAGAAAGATGCAAAATTCGGTGGATGGCGCACATATTTTCCTGGGAGAATACTTTTAACTTTGTTTCAGTTATTGCTAGAATCAGGAATGGAGGACATAAGTTTGTCTTCTCATTGTCGGGGGTTTTGGTGTCATGGGTTATGTTGCTAATTACTCAACAATACTAAACAAGCCCCCCTTGACCCCTCGGTTGCTAGTTACTTAAAGCTGTCGGCTTAAATTATTGAAAACATGCGCATGCTTTAGCCTATTATATGTATTATTATTGCATCACTAGGCTACTATCAGGCGCCTACAATGATTTATTTTAGGGAGAAAAACGAGACATGAATTGCCATTATGTTTACGAAGCTTTATTAGTTAGTAACTTGGCGCTATAAATCAGCTCCCTTTGACACTAAAGCGTCTTAGGAATCATGACATTTTGTGATAAATTGAGAGGTTTCCTACAAGTGGCGAACGATAACTAAGGGAGTTACACTCCCCTAGAAACGGAATGTTTGCACGTGGAAATCAATAGAAAACTCCGCGCTACTTTCGTGTCATATTTGTTGAACGCTTTTGGTTTATTTTCAATAATGAACCTTTGTAATCATCGACCAAGAAAATGTGCGTAGACTCCAAAAATTTAATTAAAAAAATCCGCCCGTCCGCGGCTTTTCTCCGAAAATACTTGACCAAACTATTTTAAACTTGTGTTGAAAATCACATTTGGGGTCTAGATGGTCCTAGAAGCTCGGCATAAACTTTTTATCAACCCTAAAGGGTTGTATTGTAGGGCTAACCATTCAAAAAATTGAGATCTCGAAAACTTTCCAAGTATCAGTAATAATTGTTTGCTTGTAAATGATGATTTTAATCCCACGGAATCAATTAAAACCACCCGCAACGCTTTACGTTGTACTTATAGTTAGCTTTCCCCTAGGGCTTGAACATCGAAAAAAAAAAAACCTTTTAATTTCTACGCGAAAAAAAGAGAGAAATCGCGCGCTGCTAGCGGATCTATTGAATAGACTAGACGATCGAGCTCGAGATTCCATCGAAAATCGTTAGATAGTGATACGGGAGTACATAAAAATTGCTTTCAGCTGATATAATGTCAAAATTGGAATTATCAGGTGATATAGTTCCAATGGAAGTTTTTATAACGTTGCAAAATCGAGTTTATTTACTATCGTCCGTGCGGTGTACCTACTAGTGAAGTATTGGTACCTAAATGCTATATTTCATCTCTTAATAAATTGCTCCCAAGTCTACCGAAAGGTAGCGGAAGCATTGTTTTCACTTTCCAGAGATTTAAAAGTTTGGTCTCCATCAAAATCTAACTTTTTTTTTTTTTTTTCCTCAGTGGTAAAATTTCCACCCTCTCGCATTTTACGTTTTATACTATTCTGATAGTGTCTTTCGCTCTCTATCATCTATGTATGTCCGCAAATCCTTGTAACAAGCTTAATTTCCACTCTATTCAACCGGTTCTTATGAAATTTTCATGGTACGTGCGGGTTAGCGTGAAGATGGTCCCGTATGAGTTTCTTTGTTCCCAAATCAATACTTCGGTCGGCGCATGAGCAAACGTAAATTCCATCAACCATCATTTTCTCACGCCCCCGTTGTCCGATCTCGCTCAAATTTTGAGGATAGGTGGAAGAGGTTAATTTGAGCATTCCCTAGCAATTTCAACATAATCCTATCATTAGTAGCTATCGCGCAGGCGCGAATATGTATTATTTTATAAACGAGCCTAATTTCTACAGTTTTCATCTGATTTTGATGAAATTTTCAGGGAATGTGCGGGTTAGGCTGTAAAATGGTCCACTACTAACTCCATACTTCTCAAATCATTACTCCATTAAGTACATTTAATTTAATTTACTCCAGTAAATTCCTTCAAGCATCTTATTTTACGCCCTAGTCGTCCAACTAGGCTAATAGCATTGTGACACTTGTCATGGTTGGCTCCTACCTCTACGTCATCATCTTCCTCGGCCCAAAAATCATGGAGAACCGCAAGCCTTTCAAACTCAACAACGCCATGATTGTCTACAACGCCTTTCAAACCTTTTACAGCCTCCTCATGTTTTCCGAGGTAAGTTGCTGTGATTCATGCCATATACACCGAAACGTACATACAAGTACTAAGTACAAGTGCACAAATGCTCCTATATCACGCCATGGAATGCGCTTTTTAATAGATTGACCCTAATACATCACTGTTCGCTTCTTTTTCTATACGTACGGGAGCTTGAAAAAGTACAAATGTACTCGCACCTGGGTATATAATACACTAGAATTATCTCGTTTTGATAAATTACCAAAGAAATAGAAACTTCATGTACAAATCTTACTTCCACAAAGAACTCGAATAAATTTCTTTAAATGAGCATTCTCAAATTCAGTATCAACTCTACCCCCAGGTCTCTTAGTTTGTAGCCAAATGTTTCAATTCTTCGGACATATAGTTATTGCAAGGTTGATGTTGTTGATGAAATTGAACCAATTAGCTGTTGACGATAAAAGCTTTTTATGGTTCGAAAACTATCTGTCAAATAGAAGATAAGTGGTTGATGTAGACTCAATTGAAAGCCAGAAAAGTAGTACCTTCTTCTTAGTAGTACTAGTACCTTGTTTCTCATTTACGTAAACCACGTTGAGAATTTCGCCCATGGGTGTAAAATATATCTCTTTGCGGATAACACAAAACACAACCCTGCTATTTGAGGCCGATTCATGGGTTGAAGTTTATTGCGAAGCTAATAGAAAAAATATAAATGAACTAAATCTTGGTTCGATTGAAACTTGGAATTCGGGTCTTGGGACTGAATCTTGGAATTCGGGTCGAAGAATGATAAGGCTAATAGCATTGTAATTCATAGTTGTATAAATCCTGGATATTGCGCTTGCTCACCAATTGAGTTAGTGAGATGACAAAAAGATTTAGGGATCACACTGGATTCCGGTCTCAGGTGGGAGCCTCACATTATAGTGCCATGTCGAGTAAACTGAAAAAATGCATACCTATATTTTATGGAGTAAGAAATGTTTTACGTGTTGACAAGCTAAAATCAATATATGACACGATGTTTCAATCAGTTTTGCAGTATGGAATTCATGTTTAGGGATCCACCTTGTCCACCGCACTTAATGGAATTGTGAGGGTGCAAAAAGCGGTGTTAAAAGTGTGATTCAGTCTTCCACGCAGGTACCCACCCGTCCGATGGATTATATCAGAAATCATAATGTTTCACAGTGAATCAACTATATTGCAAGAAGCCGCTGATGTTTCCACAAACATCCCGAGATAATAATAACCCCAGGATCTGCCCACTCGCTACACAAAACCAGACACAAATCATCAAGCATTCAACTACTCGCACTCCCCGTTACATGTTAACAATATTTCACCGTCATCTTAGTACCGATTTGAAAAACCCTCAAAATTATTCAAGGTCCAGTTACAAAACCAGAATTTTTTCCTTCCTCATAAGTCACGGCCCGCAAATCTATATGACCAGAGTCAGTACATTCAACATATTATATCCTCATACATTTATATTTATTATATTATATTTGCTTCTTAGCTTAATTCTTATTATCGTCCATTCAATCCGCATCAATCATATCAGTCACCCCCATTTAATCCACATTTGTACATGAGATGGTTGGCTCCTCGCTGAACAACGGGGCACCCCTTTTAACGACACAGAGTCATCACAGTCTAGTGCTGAAAGGTAATTTGCGCTATACGTTATTTGTTGTAGGTCTCATTATAATATTGGACTATTAATATTAAAACAGTTGTTAGTATTTTCATTTTTCTCTTGAAACCAGTGAATTAATTTTGTAACGTGAAGATTATATAATTTTGAAATGAAATTATATAATTTCTCTCTCTGTGTGTGTTTTGTGCGCGCGCGCGTACCTGCGTGCATGAGAGAGAGAGATATTCCAGAAGATTACTATCTTCAGGATTGAGATACGAATTCCGATGTTGCGCCAAAAAAAAAGAAGCTTTCCAAACAATAGGATGAGTTCGTTGGTCAGCGAGTTTTGAGCACATAAAATTGGTCACGTTCCAAAAAAATCTAATAAAAACGGCTAAAAATCGTGGAATTTATATTTTTTGGCATTGCTCAAATAAAGTTTATTATCTATAAAACAGAACGTTCAAAAATTGAAATACAAAATTATGCTGAAAATCGATTATGCCGAAATTTGCTCAAGAATCTATAATAGCTAAAAATTCAAAACCTCTGTTTGAATGGGAGATTATTATTTGGAATACGTTTTTTATCATAAAATTAATAGTTAACAATTTCTCGCACTCAAATTTCAAAATGATCTAACATTTTACAATACGATAATTTATGAAAATTAGCTCATACGATCATGCTGCATGGCTGGTACTTATTCTGACTCGTACTCATCTGCTAATTCAGTAAGCTAAGTGAGGACGATGTCCAACCGCAGGCGTTTTCTGTCTCAACTCCGACGTTTCCTTTTCTAACAAATGTCTTGATTTCTCTAAACTGAGGTTGGATGACTCTTAACTTAATAGCACTGACCCCCCTCACATCTGGGTGCGTTCCACTACGTTAAGCCCACGAGCACGACAAAGACGCTCGCAATAGACGGTGTCCTTCACCAGCCTATTCTCGGGTGGTCGAAAGGGGTTGTGTGCGGACGCACAAATGCGTTTGTTATGTTAATTGTGCATGCAACGACTTTTGTACGGATCGCGTTTCAGACATTCTGTTTTAGAGTTCCTTCGAAGCTTCACTGGTCATTTGTAATCTTTTCTAATCGCTTCTCTAGGAAACAAATTTCTGAAGGTTAATCGGTAACTTCCTCTACCTTTGTTGAACGGAAAAGTGCCGTCGCACAGTGGAAGTGGAGCATCTTGAAAATCGTTCGTCCTACCAACCTGTTGGCTTCTGAATGAAAAAATACTTGAAGATAAATTGTTAAATTATTTTAAATATTTTCGTGGGTAGTTTGTGAGGGTGAGAATTTGATATGCTTTTCTCATTTTGTAGAGGCTTAGTATTTCGCCTTCAAGGCCTCAGCAGAGCTGTACAAAAATTATTGTCTTAATTTAGTTGTTAGCTAATCTTATAATTAATTATAGGTAGGTTGTCATCATTGCATATTTTTACCTTTTGGATAAGTGTATAAGATAGCATAGTTGGTTCGTTTAGTAAGGGGGTCCTCCTTCATCATGTACCTGACAACCTGCTGAGGAGTATTGGTGATCAGTTGTTTTTGATTGCCTTACTACAGTCAATTTTAGTTTTAAACTGAGAAAGATGCAAAATTCGGTGGATGGCGCACATATTTTCCTGGGAGAATACTTTCAACTTTGTTTCAGTTATTGCTAGAATCAGGAATGGAGGACATAAGTTTGTCTTCTCATTGTCGGGGGTTTTGGTGTCATGGGTTATGTTGCTAATTACTCAACAATACTAAACAAGCCCCCCTTGACCCCTCGGTTGCTAGTTACTTAAAGCTGTCGGCTTAAATTATTGAAAACATGCGCATGCTTTAGCCTATTATATGTATTATTATTGCATCACTAGGCTACTATCAGGCGCCTACAATGATTTATTTTAGGGAGAAAAACGAGACATGAATTGCCATTATGTTTACGAAGCTTTATTAGTTAGTAACTTGGCGCTATAAATCAGCTCCCTTTGACACTAAAGCGTCTTAGGAATCATGACATTTTGTGATAAATTGAGAGGTTTCCTACAAGTGGCGAACGATAACTAAGGGAGTTACACTCCCCTAGAAACGGAATGTTTGCACGTGGAAATCAATAGAAAACTCCGCGCTACTTTCGTGTCATATTTGTTGAACGCTTTTGGTTTATTTTCAATAATGAACCTTTGTAATCATCGACCAAGAAAAGGTGCGTAGACTCCAAAAATTTAATTAAAAAAATCCGCCCGTCCGCGGCTTTTCTCCGAAAATACTTGACCAAACTATTTGAAACTTGTGTTGCAAATCACATTTGGGGTCTAGATGGTCCTAGAAGCTCGGCATAAACTTTTTATCAACCCTAAAGGGTTGTATTGTAGGGCTAACCATTCAAAAAATTGAGATCTCGAAAACTTTCCAAGTATCAGTAATAATTGTTTGCTTGTAAATGATGATTTTAATCCCACGGAATCAATTAAAACCACCCGCAACGCTTTACGTTGTACTTATAGTTAGCTTTCCCCTAGGGCTTGAACATCGAAAAAAAAAAAACCTTTTAATTTCTACGCGAAAAAAAGAGAGAAATCGCGCGCTGCTAGCGGATCTATTGAATAGACTAGACGATCGAGCTCGAGATTCCATCGAAAATCGTTAGATAGTGATACGGGAGTACATAAAAATTGCTTTCAGCTGATATAATGTCAAAATTGGAATTATCAGGTGATATAGTTCCAATGGAAGTTTTTATAACGTTGCAAAATCGAGTTTATTTACTATCGTCCGTGCGGTGTACCTACTAGTGAAGTATTGGTACCTAAATGCTATATTTCATCTCTTAATAAATTGCTCCCAAGTCTACCGAAAGGTAGCGGAAGCATTGTTTTCACTTTCCAGAGATTTAAAAGTTTGGTCTCCATCAAAATCTAACTTTTTTTTTTTTTTTCCTCAGTGGTAAAATTTCCACCCTCTCGCATTTTACGTTTTATACTATTCTGATAGTGTCTTTCGCTCTCTATCATCTATGTATGTCCGCAAATCCTTGTAACAAGCTTAATTTCCACTCTATTCAACCGGTTCTTATGAAATTTTCATGGTACGTGCGGGTTAGCGTGAAGATGGTCCCGTATGAGTTTCTTTGTTCCCAAATCAATAGTTCACTCGGCACATGCGCAAACGTAAATTCCATCAACCATCTTTTTCTCACGCCTCCGTGGCGCCTCAAATTTGGTGGATAGGTGGAAGAGGTCAATTTGAGCATTCCCTAGCAATTTCAACATAACCCTATCATCGCGCATGCGCGAATACGTATTCCTTTTTAAACGAGCCTAATTTCTACAGTTTTCATCTGATTTTGATGAAATTTTCAGGGAATGTGGGGGTCAGGCTGTAAATGGTCCACTATCAATTCCATACTTCTCAAATCATTACTCCATTAAGTACATTTAATTTAATTTACTCCAGTAAATTCCTTCAAGCATCTTATTTTACGCCCTAGTCGTCCAACTAGGCTAATAGCATTGTGACACTCGTCATGGTTGGCTCCTACCTCTACGTCATCATCTTCCTCGGCCCAAAAATCATGGAGAACCGCAAGCCTTTCAAACTCAACAACGCCATGATTGTCTACAACGCCTTTCAAACCTTTTACAGCCTCCTCATGTTTTCCGAGGTAAGTTGCTGTGATTCATGCCATATACACCGAAACGTACATACAAGTACTAAGTACAAGTGCACAAATGCTCCTATATCACGCCATGGAATGCGCTTTTTAATAGATTGACCCTAATACATCACTGTTCGCTTCTTTTTCTATACGTACGGGAGCTTGAAAAAGTACAAATGTACTCGCACCTGGGTATATAATACACTAGAATTATCTCGTTTTGATAAATTACCAAAGAAATAGAAACTTCATGTACAAATCTTACTTCCACAAAGAACTCGAATAAATTTCTTTAAATGAGCATTCTCAAATTCAGTATCAACTCTACCCCCAGGTCTCTTAGTTTGTAGCCAAATGTTTCAATTCTTCGGACATATAGTTATTGCAAGGTTGATGTTGTTGATGAAATTGAACCAATTAGCTGTTGACGATAAAAGCTTTTTATGGTTCGAAAACTATCTGTCAAATAGAAGATAAGTGGTTGATGTAGACTCAATTGAAAGCCAGAAAAGTAGTACCTTCTTCTTAGTAGTACTAGTACCTTGTTTCTCATTTACGTAAACCACGTTGAGAATTTCGCCCATGGGTGTAAAATATATCTCTTTGCGGATAACACAAAACACAACCCTGCTATTTGAGGCCGATTCATGGGTTGAAGTTTATTGCGAAGCTAATAGAAAAAATATAAATGAACTAAATCTTGGTTCGATTGAAACTTGGAATTCGGGTCTTGGGACTGAATCTTGGAATTCGGGTCGAAGAATGATAAGGCTAATAGCATTGTAATTCATAGTTGTATAAATCCTGGATATTGCGCTTGCTCACCAATTGAGTTAGTGAGATGACAAAAAGATTTAGGGATCACACTGGATTCCGGTCTCAGGTGGGAGCCTCACATTATAGTGCCATGTCGAGTAAACTGAAAAAATGCATACCTATATTTTATGGAGTAAGAAATGTTTTACGTGTTGACAAGCTAAAATCAATATATGACACGATGTTTCAATCAGTTTTGCAGTATGGAATTCATGTTTAGGGATCCACCTTGTCCACCGCACTTAATGGAATTGTGAGGGTGCAAAAAGCGGTGTTAAAAGTGTGATTCAGTCTTCCACGCAGGTACCCACCCGTCCGATGGATTATATCAGAAATCATAATGTTTCACAGTGAATCAACTATATTGCAAGAAGCCGCTGATGTTTCCACAAACATCCCGAGATAATAATAACCCCAGGATCTGCCCACTCGCTACACAAAACCAGATACAAATCATCAAGCATTCAACTACTCGCACTCCCCGTTACATGTTAACAATATTTCACCGTCATCTTAGTACCGATTTGAAAAACCCTCAAAATTATTCAAGGTCCAGTTACAAAACCAGAATTTTTTCCTTCCTCATAAGTCACGGCCCGCAAATCTATATGACCAGAGTCAGTACATTCAACATATTATATCCTCATACATTTATATTTATTATATTATATTTGCTTCTTAGCTTAATTCTTATTATCGTCCATTCAATCCGCATCAATCATATCAGTCACCCCCATTTAATCCACATTTGTACATGAGATGGTTGGCTCCTCGCTGAACAACGGGGCACCCCTTTTAACGACACAGAGTCATCACAGTCTAGTGCTGAAAGGTAATTTGCGCTATACGTTATTTGTTGTAGGTCTCATTATAATATTGGACTATTAATATTAAAACAGTTGTTAGTATTTTCATTTTTCTCTTGAAACCAGTGAATTAATTTTGTAACGTGAAGATTATATAATTTTGAAATGAAATTATATAATTTCTCTCTCTGTGTGTGTTTTGTGCGCGCGCGCGTACCTGCGTGCATGAGAGAGAGAGATATTCCAGACGATTACTATCTTCAGGATTGAGATACGAATTCCGATGTTGCGCCCAAAAAAAAGAAGCTTTCCAAACAATAGGATGAGTTCGTTGGTCAGCGAGTTTTGAGCACATAAAATTGGTCACGTTCCAAAAAAATCTAATAAAAACGGCTAAAAATCGTGGAATTTATATTTTTTGGCATTGCTCAAATAAAGTTTATTATCTATAAAACAGAACGTTCAAAAATTGAAATACAAAACTATGCTGAAAATCGATTATGCCGAAATTTGCTCAAGAATCTATAATAGCTAAAAATTCAAAACCTCTGTTTGAATGGGAGATTATTATTTGGAATACGTTTTTTATCATAAAATTAATAGTTAACAATTTCTCGCACTCAAATTTCAAAATGATCTAACATTTTACAATACGATAATTTATGAAAATTAGCTCATACGATCATGCTGCATGGCTGGTACTTATTCTGACTCGTACTCATCTGCTAATTCAGTAAGCTAAGTGAGGACGATGTCCAACCGCAGGCGTTTTCTGTCTCAACTCCGACGTTTCCTTTTCTAACAAATGTCTTGATTTCTCTAAACTGAGGTTGGATGACTCTTAACTTAATAGCACTGACCCCCCTCACATCTGGGTGCGTTCCACTACGTTAAGCCCACGAGCACGACAAAGACGCTCGCAATAGACGGTGTCCTTCACCAGCCTATTCTCGGGTGGTCGAAAGGGGTTGTGTGCGGACGCACAAATGCGTTTGTTATGTTAATTGTGCATGCAACGACTTTTGTACGGATCGCGTTTCAGACATTCTGTTTTAGAGTTCCTTCGAAGCTTCACTGGTCATTTGTAATCTTTTCTAATCGCTTCTCTAGGAAACAAATTTCTGAAGGTTAATCGGTAACTTCCTCTACCTTTGTTGAACGGAAAAGTGCCGTCGCACAGTGGAAGTGGAGCATCTTGAAAATCGTTCGTCCTACCAACCTGTTGGCTTCTGAATGAAAAAATACTTGAAGATAAATTGTTAAATTATTTTAAATATTTTCGTGGGTAGTTTGTGAGGGTGAGAATTTGATATGCTTTTCTCATTTTGTAGAGGCTTAGTATTTCGCCTTCAAGGCCTCAGCAGAGCTGTACAAAAATTATTGTCTTAATTTAGTTGTTAGCTAATCTTATAATTAATTATAGGTAGGTTGTCATCATTGCATATTTTTACCTTTTGGATAAGTGTATAAGATAGCATAGTTGGTTCGTTTAGTAAGGGGGTCCTCCTTCATCATGTACCTGACAACCTGCTGAGGAGTATTGGTGATCAGTTGTTTTTGATTGCCTTACTACAGTCAATTTTAGTTTTAAACTGAGAAAGATGCAAAATTCGGTGGATGGCGCACATATTTTCCTGGGAGAATACTTTCAACTTTGTTTCAGTTATTGCTAGAATCAGGAATGGAGGACATAAGTTTGTCTTCTCATTGTCGGGGGTTTTGGTGTCATGGGTTATGTTGCTAATTACTCAACAATACTAAACAAGCCCTCCTTGACCCCTCGGTTGCTAGTTACTTAAAGCTGTCGGCTTAAATTATTGAAAACATGCGCATGCTTTAGCCTATTATATGTATTATTATTGCATCACTAGGCTACTATCAGGCGCCTACAATGATTTATTTTAGGGAGAAAAACGAGACATGAATTGCCATTATGTTTACGAAGCTTTATTAGTTAGTAACTTGGCGCTATAAATCAGCTCCCTTTGACACTAAAGCGTCTTAGGAATCATGACATTTTGTGATAAATTGAGAGGTTTCCTACAAGTGGCGAACGATAACTAAGGGAGTTACACTCCCCTAGAAACGGAATGTTTGCACGTGGAAATCAATAGAAAACTCCGCGCTACTTTCGTGTCATATTTGTTGAACGCTTTTGGTTTATTTTCAATAATGAACCTTTGTAATCATCGACCAAGAAAATGTGCGTAGACTCCAAAAATTTAATTAAAAAAATCCGCCCGTCCGCGGCTTTTCTCCGAAAATACTTGACCAAACTATTTTAAACTTGTGTTGAAAATCACATTTGGGGTCTAGATGGTCCTAGAAGCTCGGCATAAACTTTTTATCAACCCTAAAGGGTTGTATTGTAGGGCTAACCATTCAAAAAATTGAGATCTCGAAAACTTTCCAAGTATCAGTAATAATTGTTTGCTTGTAAATGATGATTTTAATCCCACGGAATCAATTAAAACCACCCGCAACGCTTTACGTTGAATAGTTAGCTTTCCCCTAGGGCTTGAACATCGAAAAAAAAAAACCTTTTAATTTCTACGCGAAAAAAAGAGAGAAATCGCGCGCTGCTAGCGGATCTATTGAATAGACTAGACGATCGAGCTCGAGATTCCATCGAAAATCGTTAGATAGTGATACGGGAGTACATAAAAATTGCTTTCAGCTGATATAATGTCAAAATTGGAATTATCAGGTGATATAGTTCCAATGGAAGTTTTTATAACGTTGCAAAATCGAGTTTATTTACTATCGTCCGTGCGGTGTACCTACTAGTGAAGTATTGGTACCTAAATGCTATATTTCATCTCTTAATAAATTGCTCCCAAGTCTACCGAAAGGTAGCGGAAGCATTGTTTTCACTTTCCATAGATTTAAAAGTTTGGTCTCCATCAAAATCTAACTTTTTTTTTTTTTTTCCTCAGTGGTAAAATTTCCACCCTCTCGCATTTTACGTTTTATACTATTCTGATAGTGTCTTTCGCTCTCTATCATCTATGTATGTCCGCAAATCCTTGTAACAAGCTTAATTTCCACTCTATTCAACCGGTTCTTATGAAATTTTCATGGTACGTGCGGGTTAGCGTGAAGATGGTCCCGTATGAGTTTCTTTGTTCCCAAATCAATACTTCGGTCGGCGCATGAGCAAACGTAAATTCCATCAACCATCATTTTCTCACGCCCCCGTTGTCCGATCTCGTTCAAATTTTGAGGATAGGTGGAAGAGGTTAATTTGAGCATTCCCTAGCAATTTCAACATAATCCTATCATTAGTAGCTATCGCGCAGGCGCGAATATGTATTATTTTATAAACGAGCCTAATTTCAAGAGTTTTCATCTTATTTTCATGAAATTTTCAGGGAATGTGCGGGTTAGGCTGTAAAATGGTCCACTACTAACTCCATACTTCTCAAATCATTACTCCATTAAGTACATTTAATTTAATTTACTCCAGTAAATTCCTTCAAGCATCTTATTTTACGCCCTAGTCGTCCAACTAGGCTAATAGCATTGTGACACTCGTCATGGTTGGCTCCTACCTCTACGTCATCATCTTCCTCGGCCCAAAAATCATGGAGAACCGCAAGCCTTTCAAACTCAACAACGCCATGATTGTCTACAACGCCTTTCAAACCTTTTACAGCCTCCTCATGTTTTCCGAGGTAAGTTGCTGTGATTCATGCCATATACACCGAAACGTACATACAAGTACTAAGTACAAGTGCACAAATGCTCCTATATCACGCCATGGAATGCGCTTTTTAATAGATTGACCCTAATACATCACTGTTCGCTTCTTTTTCTATACGTACGGGAGCTTGAAAAAGTACAAATGTACTCGCACCTGGGTATATAATACACTAGAATTATCTCGTTTTGATAAATTACCAAAGAAATAGAAACTTCATGTACAAATCTTACTTCCACAAAGAACTCGAATAAATTTCTTTAAATGAGCATTCTCAAATTCAGTATCAACTCTACCCCCAGGTCTCTTAGTTTGTAGCCAAATGTTTCAATTCTTCGGACATATAGTTATTGCAAGTTGATGTTGTTGATGAAATTGAACCAATTAGCTGTTGACGATAAAAGCTTTTTATGGTTCGAAAACTATCTGTCAAATAGAAGATAAGTGGTTGATGTAGACTCAATTGAAAGCCAGAAAAGTAGTACCTTCTTCTTAGTAGTACTAGTACCTTGTTTCTCATTTACGTAAACCACGTTGAGAATTTCGCCCATGGGTGTAAAATATATCTCTTTGCGGATAACACAAAACACAACCCTGCTATTTGAGGCCGATTCATGGGTTGAAGTTTATTGCGAAGCTAATAGAAAAAATATAAATGAACTAAATCTTGGTTCGATTGAAACTTGGAATTCGGGTCTTGGGACTGAATCTTGGAATTCGGGTCGAAGAATGATAAGGCTAATAGCATTGTAATTCATAGTTGTATAAATCCTGGATATTGCGCTTGCTCACCAATTGAGTTAGTGAGATGACAAAAAGATTTAGGGATCACACTGGATTCCGGTCTCAGGTGGGAGCCTCACATTATAGTGCCATGTCGAGTAAACTGAAAAAATGCATACCTATATTTTATGGAGTAAGAAATGTTTTACGTGTTGACAAGCTAAAATCAATATATGACACGATGTTTCAATCAGTTTTGCAGTATGGAATTCATGTTTAGGGATCCACCTTGTCCACCGCACTTAATGGAATTGTGAGGGTGCAAAAAGCGGTGTTAAAAGTGTGATTCAGTCTTCCACGCAGGTACCCACCCGTCCGATGGATTATATCAGAAATCATAATGTTTCACAGTGAATCAACTATATTGCAAGAAGCCGCTGATGTTTCCACAAACATCCCGAGATAATAATAACCCCAGGATCTGCCCACTCGCTACACAAAACCAGATACAAATCATCAAGCATTCAACTACTCGCACTCCCCGTTACATGTTAACAATATTTCACCGTCATCTTAGTACCGATTTGAAAAACCCTCAAAATTATTCAAGGTCCAGTTACAAAACCAGAATTTTTTCCTTCCTCATAAGTCACGGCCCGCAAATCTATATGACCAGAGTCAGTACATTCAACATATTATATCCTCATACATTTATATTTATTATATTATATTTGCTTCTTAGCTTAATTCTTATTATCGTCCATTCAATCCGCATCAATCATATCAGTCACCCCCATTTAATCCACATTTGTACATGAGATGGTTGGCTCCTCGCTGAACAACGGGGCACCCCTTTTAACGACACAGAGTCATCACAGTCTAGTGCTGAAAGGTAATTTGCGCTATACGTTATTTGTTGTAGGTCTCATTATAATATTGGACTATTAATATTAAAACAGTTGTTAGTATTTTCATTTTTCTCTTGAAACCAGTGAATTAATTTTGTAACGTGAAGATTATATAATTTTGAAATGAAATTATATAATTTCTCTCTCTGTGTGTGTTTTGTGCGCGCGCGCGTACCTGCGTGCATGAGAGAGAGAGATATTCCAGACGATTACTATCTTCAGGATTGAGATACGAATTCCGATGTTGCGCCAAAAAAAAAGAAGCTTTCCAAACAATAGGATGAGTTCGTTGGTCAGCGAGTTTTGAGCACATAAAATTGGTCACGTTCCAAAAAAATCTAATAAAAACGGCTAAAAATCGTGGAATTTATATTTTTTGGCATTGCTCAAATAAAGTTTATTATCTATAAAACAGAACGTTCAAAAATTGAAATACAAAACTATGCTGAAAATCGATTATGCCGAAATTTGCTCAAGAATCTATAATAGCTAAAAATTCAAAACCTCTGTTTGAATGGGAGATTATTATTTGGAATACGTTTTTTATCATAAAATTAATAGTTAACAATTTCTCGCACTCAAATTTCAAAATGATCTAACATTTTACAATACGATAATTTATGAAAATTAGCTCATACGATCATGCTGCATGGCTGGTACTTATTCTGACTCGTACTCATCTGCTAATTCAGTAAGCTAAGTGAGGACGATGTCCAACCGCAGGCGTTTTCTGTCTCAACTCCGACGTTTCCTTTTCTAACAAATGTCTTGATTTCTCTAAACTGAGGTTGGATGACTCTTAACTTAATAGCACTGACCCCCCTCACATCTGGGTGCGTTCCACTACGTTAAGCCCACGAGCACGACAAAGACGCTCGCAATAGACGGTGTCCTTCACCAGCCTATTCTCGGGTGGTCGAAAGGGGTTGTGTGCGGACGCACAAATGCGTTTGTTATGTTAATTGTGCATGCAACGACTTTTGTACGGATCGCGTTTCAGACATTCTGTTTTAGAGTTCCTTCGAAGCTTCACTGGTCATTTGTAATCTTTTCTAATCGCTTCTCTAGGAAACAAATTTCTGAAGGTTAATCGGTAACTTCCTCTACCTTTGTTGAACGGAAAAGTGCCGTCGCACAGTGGAAGTGGAGCATCTTGAAAATCGTTCGTCCTACCAACCTGTTGGCTTCTGAATGAAAAAATACTTGAAGATAAATTGTTAAATTATTTTAAATATTTTCGTGGGTAGTTTGTGAGGGTGAGAATTTGATATGCTTTTCTCATTTTGTAGAGGCTTAGTATTTCGCCTTCAAGGCCTCAGCAGAGCTGTACAAAAATTATTGTCTTAATTTAGTTGTTAGCTAATCTTATAATTAATTATAGGTAGGTTGTCATCATTGCATATTTTTACCTTTTGGATAAGTGTATAAGATAGCATAGTTGGTTCGTTTAGTAAGGGGGTCCTCCTTCATCATGTACCTGACAACCTGCTGAGGAGTATTGGTGATCAGTTGTTTTTGATTGCCTTACTACAGTCAATTTTAGTTTTAAACTGAGAAAGATGCAAAATTCGGTGGATGGCGCACATATTTTCCTGGGAGAATACTTTCAACTTTGTTTCAGTTATTGCTAGAATCAGGAATGGAGGACATAAGTTTGTCTTCTCATTGTCGGGGGTTTTGGTGTCATGGGTTATGTTGCTAATTACTCAACAATACTAAACAAGCCCCCCTTGACCCCTCGGTTGCTAGTTACTTAAAGCTGTCGGCTTAAATTATTGAAAACATGCGCATGCTTTAGCCTATTATATGTATTATTATTGCATCACTAGGCTACTATCAGGCGCCTACAATGATTTATTTTAGGGAGAAAAACGAGACATGAATTGCCATTATGTTTACGAAGCTTTATTAGTTAGTAACTTGGCGCTATAAATCAGCTCCCTTTGACACTAAAGCGTCTTAGGAATCATGACATTTTGTGATAAATTGAGAGGTTTCCTACAAGTGGCGAACGATAACTAAGGGAGTTACACTCCCCTAGAAACGGAATGTTTGCACGTGGAAATCAATAGAAAACTCCGCGCTACTTTCGTGTCATATTTGTTGAACGCTTTTGGTTTATTTTCAATAATGAACCTTTGTAATCATCGACCAAGAAAAGGTGCGTAGACTCCAAAAATTTAATTAAAAAAATCCGCCCGTCCGCGGCTTTTCTCCGAAAATACTTGACCAAACTATTAGAAACTTGTGTTGCAAATCACATTTGGGGTCTAGATGGTCCTAGAAGCTCGGCATAAACTTTTTATCAACCCTAAAGGGTTGTATTGTAGGGCTAACCATTCAAAAAATTGAGATCTCGAAAACTTTCCAAGTATCAGTAATAATTGTTTGCTTGTAAATGATGATTTTAATCCCACGGAATCAATTAAAACCACCCGCAACGCTTTACGTTGAATAGTTAGCTTTCCCCTAGGGCTTGAACATCGAAAAAAAAAACCTTTTAATTTCTACGCGAAAAAAAGAGAGAAATCGCGCGCTGCTAGCGGATCTATTGAATAGACTAGACGATCGAGCTCGAGATTCCATCGAAAATCGTTAGATAGTGATACGGGAGTACATAAAAATTGCTTTCAGCTGATATAATGTCAAAATTGGAATTATCAGGTGATATAGTTCCAATGGAAGTTTTTATAACGTTGCAAAATCGAGTTTATTTACTATCGTCCGTGCGGTGTACCTACTAGTGAAGTATTGGTACCTAAATGCTATATTTCATCTCTTAATAAATTGCTCCCAAGTCTACCGAAAGGTAGCGGAAGCATTGTTTTCACTTTCCAGAGATTTAAAAGTTTGGTCTCCATCAAAATCTAACTTTTTTTTTTTTTTTCCTCAGTGGTAAAATTTCCACCCTCTCGCATTTTACGTTTTATACTATTCTGATAGTGTCTTTCGCTCTCTATCATCTATGTATGTCCGCAAATCCTTGTAACAAGCTTAATTTCCACTCTATTCAACCGGTTCTTATGAAATTTTCATGGTACGTGCGGGTTAGCGTGAAGATGGTCCCGTATGAGTTTCTTTGTTCCCAAATCAATACTTCGGTCGGCGCATGCGCAAACGTTAATTCCATCAACCATCATTTTCTCACGCCACCGTAGTCTGATTTCGCTCAATTTTGGAGGTTAGGTGGAGGAGGTTAATTTGAGCATTCCCTAGCAATTTCAACGTAATCCTCTCATTAGTAGCTATGGCGCATGCGAGAATATGTATTCCCTTTTAAACGAGCCTAATTTCTACAGTTTTCATCTGATTTTCATGAAATTTTCAGGGAATGTGCGGGTTAGGCTGTAAAATGGTCCACTACTAACTCAATACTTCTCAAATCATTACTCCATTAAGTACATTTAATTTAATTTACTCCAGTAAATTCCTTCAAGCATCTTATTTTACGCCTTAGTCGTCCAATCCCGCTCAAATTTGGTGCATAGTTGGGGGACATTGGTTTAATTTCAATAACATGATTGCATCATTATTACTAGCTCCTTCGCGTGTGCGAAAGTGTACTCCCAGGAACAAGGTCTAGTTTTTATCAGATTTTGATTACATTTTCTGGGAATTAGTGGGTAAGGCTGTGGATTATACCTATCCTACCAATTCCGTATTTCTTAAATCATTAAATTCACCTAAACATTCACCTAAACTTCCCTAAACTTCGCTGGTTGGACTGTGTCAACCAACGAGAATAGAAGATAATAGAGTGGCCCTGTGCGCCCGCACGATGTGTCACGCTTCCCCCACCCTCTGGTTCCCCAACTTTCTTGGACCTCCCTGCCTACTACGCAGTATCCGCCACTTTGCCACTGTTTTCGTGCTGTTTTTCGCCTCGTTTTCTTTGGTTCTCGTTAGTGTCGTTTCTTTTTCTTTTTCCCCACGAGAATGGGTGTTTGCGTAGCATATGGATGGACAGGAGCCTAAGAAGAAAGCATCAGGCGTTAGTGAAGAAGTACATTCCTTACCTTTCTATCTAATTTGTACAATGGCTATTTATGTCGATCATTCCTGAGTTGGCTGCGATAGAGGAATGAGGAGTTGGTCGTTGATGGAGGATTTTGTCACTGATGTCGCAAAGGGATGAGGAGGGGTTTAGCTCGTCTCCATTACTAGATTGTTAATTTTTGGAAATTAATGGGAAATAGGGAAAATGTAAACTGACGCACATGAGGGTCGCTTTATACAAAAGGTCATACAGTAGGTATACTGACACTGTATAGTATACTAACACTCAAAATGTATTGCAATACATTAAATAGGTAAATGAAAAAAATAAATAAAGGTGTCACTTGTGTGATAATCTTTTTTTTTTTTTTTTTTTTCTTTCAAATTTGTGAAAATTCATAGAAAATTGAGAACTTGTCAAGGGGTGCATAGAGCACAAAAGCGAATAATCACGTTTTGTATTAGTACCATAAAATTGGGACAAAAATCAAGAAAAAACTATGGTTTAGGGCTTCATTCGCGTGATATTGGAAAACTGTGTTTCGAATTTTTGAAAATTTATGTAAAGTTGAAAAATGGTCTAACTCGCAAACCGTCAGATAATCACTCTAGGATACTTATATTACGCATACATATAGATTCCATGAACTTGAGTTTGCCATGTTTTATTCTTTTAGACCACGAAAAATACATTTATATGATAATGACCCAGTTAACAATTTCTACGCACTCAAAGTGCACACATTTTCAATTAAAAATCATTGAAATTAATTTCATATTCATTCATTCATTCATTTTTATTTATTTATTTTATTATAATTCAATAATGTACAAAAATTCGCTCCTACAATCATGCGGGAACTTTTTTCTAATTTGCCTGATTGAAGATTTTGCTCAAACTGACCCTCCATGTAATCTTTAAAGATTATTTGAAACAATGCAATGTTCTAACCTGCATTCATGTCGCGAAAACGAGGAAGCCAAGTGTACATCTAACTTGACAGACTTTTTTTTACTATAAACTATACAGATATTTTTTTGACTTCAACACGAATCAGCCAAAACTCGGCCCTTCGGGCCTCGCAGGGCGGCTAACTTTCCGCCTTGAGCATGCAGCTAAAATGCTAAAACATGAAACAAGCTTTCTTCCCGCTAATTCGTAAATGTAAATAAATTTAAAACTATGACATAAATGTTTTACTAATCGAAATTAGAACAGAGTACCTAAGTAGGTAATTTTCTGTTATGGTGTGCGTCTACAATTACTATAACCAAGATTAAGTTCTCAACCAAGTAACAACAAAGCAAGCCGCATTGATTACTATATCAATTTATAACATAAATAAATATAAAACTGCGACATGAATAGAAGATCAAGTATGAAAGAAATGTGTGATAAATCTAGAGCTTTCCAACGAGTGGAGAACGATTTTCGTGGGATGAAAACTAACGGCGATACATTTCCCTAGAAACTGGTCGGTTGTAAGGTGGTAACGCTCCGCAGGGCGGGGTTGGGGAACCAAGGGGTTGGGGGGGCAGAGCACACTTTCGGCTCGGCGGCTTGCACGGGAAGGGCTGCTCTAGTATCTTCTATTCTCGTTGGTGGCAACTCGGATTCCCGCTCCATCCTAGGGACAAGAAACTGGAGAGCAGCAGCACAAAATAGAGAGGACTGGCGAACATCATTACAGGAGGCCCTGACCCCGGGCCGGGTTGTAGCGCCATAAAACAACAACAAATCATTGCTCCATTCCGCGCATGCGCAAACGTAAATTACTTCTAGCATTATTTTTCCGTTTTTTAAATATCTTTACTGTGAAGCGTAAACTTGCGGGGTCTTGGAA
This sequence comes from Adelphocoris suturalis, assembly GCA_030762985.1. Classification (NCBI taxonomy): domain Eukaryota; kingdom Metazoa; phylum Arthropoda; class Insecta; order Hemiptera; family Miridae; genus Adelphocoris; species Adelphocoris suturalis. The sequence continues at coordinate 32,967,678 of CM061042.1, forward strand.
CTATTTTAAAAGTGTGAATCCGTCTCAGAGGAGCGATGCGCCATGTTCTGATCATATCAGATCATTACATTCGGGGCTTAATAACTGTAGACCAATGATCTGCGTGATCTGCTAGAAGGGCTATCTAACATAGAAATTATAAACCATTGCGTAATCATTTGCAGCGTTTTCTTGTCGTTTTCGGAGCGGGGACACATGGCTAAATCATGAGCATGCTAAAACCAACAATGCTTTCCTATTATAATACACTTATCCGAAAGGTAAATATATGCAATAATGATAACCTACCTATATATGATTAGCTTACAAGTAAATTATGACAATAACAATTTCAAGGCTTCTGGAGTACCCAGGCACTTATCCACCCACCATATAAAATAATTACAAAATTTAGTCTGCAGCACAACCTGGAAATGGAAAAGTGTTATTTTAATAATGACGGATATTTCATCTGAAGGTCATGTTATGATTTGCTATCAATTTTATGTAAGTATGATAATCGTAATCATTCTGTAGGTGAGTAAAATATCCATTCAACTACATGTTAATGTTACTTTCTAGTAAAGTTTTCCCCTTACATTCTGGTCGCAAACTTGAAAGAAACTGTTCGGGATGGCTCCCAAAATTCCACAGGTACAATGTAATACTTGATGTAAGGTCAGAACTTGATTCGATCAGTAATATGGATGTAGGTAGTCGATTACTTGCTGAATAAATACGATAAATCGGTAATATATTAACGTTTGCTGTTTGTTGGACCAGCAAAACACCCCCTAGATGTATTTTTATGGGTTTCATTTTGCAGTCTCGAACACAATTCTTCTCTCCCATCTCCATTTTCCAGTCAATTGACATTTCACTAAATGAACCTTTGTCTGCTGTAAAGACAGAAGTTAGCTTAAACAAGCCCATTAAACTTCCATCTGTTACAGATTAGGTTGTCTGCCCTATTTATTAAACAACACTTGGCTCTGAGACCACATACGGAAATTATAGCAGCTGAAATTTTGATAGGAGTTTCACAAATATGTCAAGTTTCGAAAAAATGTCATGGTCTCACCTTGATGAAGGTAAATGATCAAAATTTATATATTAACGTGCTATCTCCCAACATGTATGAGGTACCTACCCTAAATAATTTTCCCAAGTAGATTTTTGTTAATGAATATAAATGCACCCGAATAAATCAAGTTTAGTGCTAAATATGCAGTGCTAATCAATAAGCGCGGGCCTTGAATGCTCGTTTAGGTTCATAACACACGATCTCAGAGCATTTGAGAATGTCGATACAGCAGCTTGTCAAATGCAAAATCCCAGATCTATACTATTAATAAGAATGAAACTCCGTCTGTTTGTTTGTCTGTCTGTCGTGTCTATGCACGGCCAAACGGCTGAGTGGGCCGGATCTACGAGTGGGGGGATCTTCTTGGGATTTTCCGATAGGATGTATAAGCGAATTTAAAATTTTCGAATCCCACCCTAACCCTGGGCCGTAGGGCGGGAGGGGGGTCGAAGCAAGTTTTAATGCGAGCGAAGCGAGCAACATCCCCTACAGAAGTTAAAACTACCCTTAGAGATCTACCGTTCGCGAGCGAAGCGAGCAACATCCCCTACAAGTTTCAATTGTAATACATCGCATGTATACAGCCACACCTTGCGAGCGAAGCGAGCAACATTCCCCACAAGCCACACTTTGCGAGCGAAGCGAGCAATATTCCCTACATGCCACACTTTGCGAGCGAATCGAGTAATTTAATGGGGGGTCCGGGGGGCTTGCCCCCCGGCTGGACGTGGAGGCGAGCGTAGCGAGCCGGAGCGGCTAGTAAGTGAATAAATTAGTCAATATGAAGTAGAGAACGTACTAAAAAAATCATTAACCTCCTAAAAATTACGAAATTCGCTAGCTAATATTATGATAATGCGCATGACTAGATTATTAATATTAGTTCTTTTAGATGTACAGATTTTTTCCCACGCAATGCAATTTAGTCATATTCACATTATTTAAATTAATTGTACTTCAATTTTAGGAATTATTATGGTCACAAAAAATTGGTCTCTGTTCGTTTTGAACTACAACGACTTTGATAAAATATTGTATCCAATTTTTATCCAATCCCCCTTCTCTCCAGAATCCTGCGCTAATTCAGTAATTTTTCTCTATACTCCATTAATACAATAACAATAATTCACATTTTCAATGTTAAATCAACGCAATGAAGTCTATTCATTCACTAACTCGTAACGTTGTCCTTTTATCATATGTATTATGTAAAAGATGCCTCGATTTATTTATATTTGTCTAATCAATTTACCTATCGCGTTCTAATTTTCTGTTTCATTTCTAATTTTTTCTTTTAGTCCCTAATAATTCGTTTTTCTAGGATATCATCCCCCGGTTCTTGATTTGTTTGGGAAAATACTAACTTACCTACCTAAGAGTTTGTTATTTTCACGCAGCAACAAAAGCGCTTGTACTAGAAATCGACCTAAAGCATTTGAAAATCGTATCACAGTAGCAATGTCGATCGAGCATCTCAACATGTTGAGATGATTGACCTAATACGTAATAATTCACATAACAACGCGCCTAATTATCCCAATTTACAGTTGATCAAAAGGACCTAGAAAATCTCTGTGTCCATAACATTGGTCCAAAGCATTTTAGCATTTCATCACGGTAGCAAAAACCAACGAAAAACACAAGATGATCATCTGTGATAAAGATCCAGAAAAGAAGACAAGTCCGACTAGTTCGGTGTGGCATTTTGAAATCCTTGTATCCATAACATACGAATCGAAGCATTTGATTATTTGATCACTATAGCGAAGTCCAACGGAAAACTCAAGTTTCATTATCACGAGAGATTGATTGAGATCCAGAACAGTAAATATGTCAGCCATGTTGGGTGTGGCACTTGATACCTCGTGTTCATGATATTTGACCCAAAGAAATTAAGGATTTTATTTATTACATTGGCTAAATCCTGCGAAAAAGTAAAAAATTCATAATAAAGTAGTGTCGGAAGTGAGTTTCCGCTACCTATGTATACTCAGAAGCAAATCCCTAAGTGAATGAGCAACTTCCGTGACGTTTTTCTAAGTTTATGTGCCATAGCAAAGACATAAACGAAACGCTTGCATACAAGTCTGCAACAAATTGGGACATTTCATGTCTTTAGTTGAAGACAAGTATGTGTTGCAGACTCGTATGCAAGCTCTAAGAGCCACTCAGCTGATCCAGACCCTGGGCATCGTCACGTAAATGTGCTAAAGAGACTACAAACGAAATTACAGCTTCCTAAAGTGTAAAACATAGAAATTACCTATTAAAATGATTTAGCCACCGCTTCACAAATCAAACCGTTCTCGCAATATTTGGATCACCTGCTATGAATCAAACCATCGAAACATCAGCTCAATGAAATCATCAGAAATTAACAAGCGGTGGCAATCATGTTCACATTATCAATTATTGAGAATGATCACCTGAGTGTACACTATTATTCAAATAACCTTGCTCATAACTCAGCTTGTTGGCCACGCACTTCGCAGTAGTTAACATAATATGGTTGGATAAATCGAGAGCTTTCGAACGAATGGTCAAAGAATTTTGTGGGATGAAAAACGACGAAGTACCATTTCCCTAGCAACGACTCGGTGTTAAGTGGAAATCATCTAAATATTTTTGTGAGCAATTTTCCGTGACATTTTTTTAGTTTATGTGCCATAGCAAAGACATAAAATGTCAAAAATAGTGGTAGGCGGCAAGTAGATCCAGAAAAGCAGACTAGTTGGATACGACATTTTAATATCCTTGTATTGATTTATTGAGATGCAGAACAGTAAATATGTCAGCCTTGTTAGGTGTTGCACTTACTTAATACGCTCGTTTTCATTATATTTGACCCAAAGAAATTGAGAATTTTATTACATTGGCAAAATCCTACGAAAAAGTCAAGATTCATAATACGAAATATAGGTAGTCCATGATATTAGACCCAAAGCAATTGAGAATTGTATTATATTACCAAAATCCTACGAAAAAATCAAAATTCATGATCAAAAGTGACTGGGTAGGGAAAAGGATTCAGAAAAGTATATGTCAACCAAGTTGGGTGTGTCATCTGAGATATCCTTGTGTCCATAACTAATTTGACCACGCTTACAAATACCAGACGTCTGTCGAAATGATTGGCCTTCTTATCACGTTCTTCATGTTTTAGATCATTTTTTGATGAATTTTGGATGGACAAAAACCAGTGAATTTTTAGCAGCACATCCCAAAAGCCTCTCAAACTGATGATCGTTTCTGAGACCCCATTGTCTATAATGTTATGTTTCCTCCTGATCTTCGCGAACAAATTGCTGTGCCCCTATGATAATTTACTGTTGAATTTAATTTAATTGAATGGAATCAATTCCCTTATCAAATTGTACGGATTATTTTTACAACATCCACGAATACGTTGTAGCTTATAAAGCCAAGTTCATCCATGTTTATAGTTCCTGAGACCACATTTTCTGTAATGACTAGATTACAAAAATGATGATGTTTCAATTTTAATTTTATACGCAAATAGCTTAGACACTTAATTATTGCATTAAGAACTATGGCTCCAAGAAAACGTGAAGCGTAGCTTTGCATCATGAGGAGGCCATTCAACTTATTTTAAGGAGTGGATAACGGAGCAAATAATGAATAAATTATAAAATGAATAAACAATTCTTGAGGAGGCCATCCAACTTATAACGGAGCAAATAATGAATAAACAATATTCTATCTTGCGGGGAGAGGATGGTCACGGATGTTTCTCTTCTGCAAGCTGGCATGCGTAGAGATACTGATCGATTTTGGCATGTGAATTTGACTCTCAGCAATTTCATCATGCAGAACTTCAATATTTTTCCTCTGATACGTGTAAACCTTCACATCTGAGCCACACCGAATGGACAAGTGCTTGTAACAGGAGCTTAAATCCGATTTTTGTATCGTACTGACTAGCATCATTTTCATCAGGATTGACCGAGTTGTGTTCCAAGGAAATAATCTGAAACTACCTACCCAAAAATTCTGGGCTTGGTTGACTCGTGGCAACTGAAATTAATCTAGAACTCATAAGAAGTACCAGCAGATCATTACATGCTGTTTTCATGCACGATGTACCTTTTGAGTCCGAATTCGGCGAAAGTACATACCGATCAATTAAGGTACATTTACTTTTGTGGTTATCACTAACTACATTACCTAGGTATATAAACCTAGTACAGTTTTTTAATTACTTTGCGCTCTTTACACTTTGTGTTTAATAAATCTCTAGTTTTATTGTTGTCCTGAACTGAGAGCCTGGATGAAAGAGGTTTTGGTAGCGAAGTGTTGATAAGTCAATCAAATAAAGGACACGGCGATGGTAAAATGGGGAGTGCCCATTTCATATCTGTGTATTCAATTATTCTAGTGTATTCAAATCGGTGTGTGTCATCAGTAATAAAGACACAGAACCGATTTGATCCGTCATCCATCTGCCCACTATTATGTGTGGACCAGGAACATGCCGGAGAACCATTCCTATGTAATTCCCTCAAAATTAAATTGCTGATTATATTTATTACCTACCCATAATTATAGAATCAACCTCCATGTATATCACCCACTTCAAATTTCAACAATCATGAAAAAAGGTGTGAAAGTTCCCCGTTACAGAAAAACGTGTGAAGGTTAATAATCGTATAAATCGGCATTTCACAATTATCAGCAATTTCAGCGCAGGAAAATACTCTTTTGATAAATGTATTCTATTATCCATTATCAATCAACAAGCAATATGAAATACTATTTACAACAAGCACCACCTTGTAGTTGTGGGTTCTTGGCTTGTTGAATCTCCGGTTTCCCATGATTTGGAATTAACCAGAAAATTCTTTGTGGGGTAGGTGGCTGTGAGGAATACATCCTATGATTGTTGAGGGTGAGAATGAGTCGGCTTCTCGTATTATGTACTTTTATTCAAGCTAAGCGCTTCCGCCTATTGGCCTCGTCAGAGCTATATATATATATATATATATATATATATATATATATATAAATCAATTGCTGTTCGTTGGTCTCTATAACGGCTAGACCGATTTGGCTAATTTTGGTCTTAAATTATTTGTGGAAGTACAGAGAAGGTTTAAAAGGTTTAAATTTTCAAATCTGCTCCAGAGGTGGTGTTTTAGGGGTGGAGGAGGGAATTGGGGTATCTTTGTCATCACTGAACAAACTGGGGATTTGATTGTCGAGAATGTTTGGATTACTCCAATTCAAGTCAAAGACTACTTTTTTCAAAATATTCAAATCTGACCCACAGTGGGAGGGAGAGGGGGGACTTGAAGCGCTTCGAACGTCAGTGAACGAACTGGGGATCTGAGTTGTCGAATATATTTGGAATATTAACTCTTACTAAACTGAAACCTAACAAACCACAGGCTACTTGATAATTTTCAAATGTAACCCATAGAAGGGGGTGTTTAAGGGGAAGGGGTGGAGTGGAGAAATGGAGTATCTTTGTCATCACTTAACGAACTGGGTATTTGATTGTCGAATATGTTTGTATTACTCCAATTCAAGTCAAAGACTACTTTTTCAAATTTTTGACATGGCCCAGGGGGTGAGGGGAGGTGGGAGACGTTAAAGCGTTTTGAATGTCACTGAACCAACGGGATCTGAGTAGGCGAATTACTCAGAATTACTGTAACTTGGGTTACAGGCTATTTGAAATGTTCAAGCCAACCTGTGCAACGCACGGGTGAACCAGCTTGTAGGTATATAGGTCTTTCTGTTATTATCATTTGTTAGGGGGACCCATCCTCTTGTCATGGGTTAAATGTGTTGTACCTTTTAACATGTTGAGGGGGAGGGGTTAATTTTCGTCTTAAAATTAATAAAATATTTAAATTGGTACAGGAAGCACTTATCATTATTTAAAATGAATGACTGTATCATCCAATATTTTAAATAATGATTTTAAGTGCTCTCTATGACTATTTGAATATTTTATTAATTTTAATACGAAAATTAAACCCCCCTTACCTCCATCAACATGTTAAAAGGTACAACACATTTAAACCATGACAAGAGGATGAGATGGGGGGGGGGGGGGGGGATGGGATGAGGCTAACAAATGATAATAACAGAAAGACTTACACTGACGAGGCCAATAGGCGAAATTAACTTGAATAAAAGTGCATAATACGAGAAGCTGACTCATTCTCACCCTCAACAACCCTAGAAAATTCTTTTGGACTATTTAGTACTAAATCCTCAGAGAATTTACTCTTTCGGTAGTATTGCATTACTCGACTGCAGCTTTTGTTATGATGATAGGTTCCTATTATGTATTAAATCAAATCTTTCACTGCAGAATTAGAATGTGCAGTGCAGAATCTATAAGCCATATTTTCTCAGTTCTTTGAAATAAATACTTGAATCCATACCAAGGGAAAATACAAGTTCTGGAATCTCCCCCTTTCTGATAGTTTCCTTTATAGTGAACAATTGAATTATTTGTAATTGATTTGTCTGAGGAACATGAATATCCTCAAAACATTCTCTCATTTTGTCAAGTTACTTGTCTTATTTTGTTCCTATTAGCGAATTTTCCCTAGGACAACTGCAATTGCTCCAAATTTTTCGAGAATTATCTCAATTGAAATTCGTTTTGAGACATTCTGACACGAATCTTAGAGCTTAACATATTCTCATAGGTGTGTACCTATAATTGTCCTTCTAAACGGTAACTCTCCTTAGTACTGAGATAAAATTTCCTCTCTAGCGCCGAAAAATCGAGCTTTGCAAACGAAAGGATGAGTTCGTTGGCCAGCATTTTGTGTGCACATTAAATTAGTAATATTTCCAAAGATCATTTAAAAAAGGCTGAAAACGGTTAAAAATCGTTAAGTTTATATTTTTTAGCAGAATTTTAGTCGAAATGAGTATCATCAATGAACTGAACATTGAAAATTGATGCACAAATTTATGCTGAAAAATTAACTTAATTTATTTAATATTTGTCTAAAAATTGATAAAAACTGCAAAAAAAGCTAATAATCCAAAATCTTATTTGAATTTCACGCAATTAACGATTTTTTCCCCCATCCTATAAAATTGTTAGCTGACCGTTTCTTTCCACTCCAAGTCCTCAATTATCAAAACAACTAACATCACATAATATCTACAGATATTCAAGAGAATTCGCTCTTTACTGCATGGCTGGAGGAGCTTTTTGAATTTAATTGCACAAATCACTGGAAAATCATTGACATTTTGTTGGTTGGTAAATGCTGATGATCCTATAACTAATTGCAATTTAGTGAAAATGTTCTGAAATATTTGTTGATACCCCTCCGAATGTATAATAACAAATTCTGGAGTCTCCTCTACCTGTTTTAAAATTCAGTTGGTATTTTAATGAACCATTGAATTACTTTTAATTAATCAGTGGGAATATTTTCTTGCAAATTCACTCATTTGGTCATGGTGCATGACTAACTTTTGTTCTTTTTTGGCAATAGATTTCTACGAATGAGCAAAACTCACTGCAGAATATGAATGCTTCTACGCCGAATTCGGCCAAAATCCGTGGAAATAATTTTAATATTCAAGTTAGAGAACAATCAAGTGATTCAATGAATAAATTCAAAATTGGACTTCAGTTTAATTAGAGAGAATTAAATTCAAAATGCAATAATGCTGTATAACTTGAACTGTTCGCGTTTTATAGCGATCGATTATGAATGATCAAAACTTTCCTCTGCAGAATTTGAATATGCTACGCCGAATTCCTCCAAATTAAGAAAAATGTCAGTGCATAAATTACGGAAAAATCATTTAGACATGGCCGAATAATGCTGATTATACGTAGTATAGTTAATTTTATGAACTAAATACACGAATCTATACCGACAGACTAGTCCTGGAATCTCCACCTGTTTGAATCTCTTGTTCTCCGTCACTTTGAAATAACCAACGTGATTATTTCTTTCAATGATCGACCATCTGGTAATACTGCTTGAGAGTTTTGCTGGTGTTATGTTGAATGGTTCTTATTATGAATTGATCAAAGTTACGGGAGAGTTTGAATACTATATTACGCAAGATTATTACAATGTCCATGGATAAATCACGGAAAAATCATTGAAACAAAGCTTGCATGGGGTTGTTACGGTATGATGAATCTGTTGACCCCTAGGACGAATTTGATGCCTTTTTTTTTATTGGTGTGAATACTGGATAATCTGTGCTGTCAATAGAATTAAACGATTGGACGAGAGGTTTGTGCATTTGAATGTAACATAGTGAGTTAATTCCATTATTGCACGCTTCGGTGCGCTATCGTGAATTTTTTGACGTATATATTTATCAACTAGCTACTTTCATTCCTCCAGTCTCCGCAAGCAACACCTCTATAGGTGTCGATGCTTATTTTATACTTACTTACACCCCGTACATACCTTATACATTTGTGCTGTAGGGTAGAAAGAGAGAAGGGCAGCTTGCCCCATATCATAATCTATAATCGATCGGTCGTCATTACGATAAAACATCAGTGAGACAACTGGATCGGCTCCCCAGTAGTTATGGATTATAGCTTTAAAAATGTTCAGATATTTTTCTCATTTTCCAATTACGTGAGTGATATATACCTATGTGATCTCCATATTAATGTTTTGTCTTTGAATAATCCTAAAAACTACTTGAATTTATTGTGAACAGGAAATGTTTTTCCAGCCATGACTGTAATGAAGTTCAAACCCAGTCTACTTTTTCTCGTATACGGGACCATTTCGCTGCTTTAATTACGGAAAAATCCTTGAATATGTATACCTGTTGAACTCTGATGATTGTATAATTTATTATTTATTATCTTGAAATTTTTTTTTATTCCTCTTTGAACCAAATACATGAATATATACCAACATCATAATTCTGGAATTCCCACCCGTTCGAACTTCAATTTCTTATCAATTTAAAGTTATTAGTGGGGATATTCGATTGAAAATTCAAACTTTAGCTGGTGTCATGTTGATAACGGGTTCCAATTATGAATTGAGCAATACTTTTCGAAGAAGAACCCGATTATTACACAATGCTGAACTGATGTATACATGGGTAGTGTTTTACTGCTTGAATCATAGAAATATGTATACCTGCTAAACACTAATGATCATTGAATTTATTATGTACTAAATATTATGTTGAAGTATTCGTTTAATACCTCTTTGATGTAAATACGTGAATCTATAACAACGAACTAGTCTTGAATCTTCACATGTTCTAACTTCCATTCCCTCATTTCTAGTGAGCTGCTTTGTATCAATTTGTGGAGATATCCTCTGAAAATTTGCAGGAAATGCTGCATGGCTTCAATCTATGATGTTACGCTTATGGGTTCCTCGTATGAATTATGCAATTTCTTTTCATTGCAGAACTCTTCCGAGCTTATCCACCTGTGCCAATCCGAATCCTTTGCCGATATTTATTGTCCTGGTTTCCATTTTTATCATTAGTAATTGCTATTAGTTAATTCTCAAGAAAACAAAGTTGGCCAAGGGTGTGGTCGCGGAATACCGCCCCGTTGGCCCCAAGGTCTCGGTTACATTCAATGCCCAGTCTCTTAGTTTTTTAATTTCTTCTCGATGTTTGGAAATCTCTTCTTTTTTTCTGAATCGGAATCAGTCATTCGGACCGTGTCTCCCAAGTCGCGTTGCCCAAACAGTTATCACCTTGATGTGCATCCTGTTGGTTTATTTCGTGTAGTAAACCCTTGGCTTTTCCCAAGAAACATGCCACCTGTATTTATATGTCCATTGCATGTCTGCCCTGTTAGATTAGTAAGATAACATTTTTATATTATTGCAAGCTCAAACAGTAGCCCCGAACCGAACTGGACTCCCTTACAGTCAATAAGTAATTTTTCTTCCTATCCACCGAATGGTTTCGCTGTTTTGAAAACATTGTCATCCAAAATCGAAATCTCCTTTGATATCGGCCTTTCAGAGCTTGCTGTCTGTTTGTGGTAGGTAAATGCTTGTCACGCCCAAACTATACGAAGTTTTAGTCTGATTATGATCAAATTTTCAGGGATTGTGCGAGTAAAGACAGTTTGCTATATCTTTAATTGCCATCGGATCAACTCTAGCCTGTATGTATGCTTCAAACGTCCGCAAATTAACGGTGTGGTGGAGGGGAAAGTGACCCTTAGAACCCTGAAAACAATGCTCAAAAAGAATTTCTTATTACGTCGATTCCTCATCATTACCTATCGGTCCAGTTTCGTTTTTTGTTCAGGTTGGGTGGGGGGTAAATTTTTGTATATCACGGGGCAGATGCCCTAAGAATTATAACGCGATTGGTTAAGTAATAACTATTGCGCATGCGCAAATTAAAATTGATTGACACGAGCAAAGCTCTAAGATTAATAGGCCGATAACATGCAGTTTTCACGGATTGTGTGGGTTAACTCCTAAATGACGTGCTATAATTTCATTACCGTCTGATTATTTCTTGCCTGTGAGCGTGCGCTATTAACTTCTTGAACGTTTATTTCTCCAGTCCGATTTCGATCAAACTCGTGGTGGAGGGGGTAGTGAGTATAATGTCCAGTGGGATTGATGTCCTCTCTATGTATTTTTCGCAATTCGTTGAGTAATACTATTGCGCACGCGGCAAACTTATATTGGTAGAGACACTGTGACTAATGGCCCAAATTCACAGACGTTTTTATTAGTGGGAGTGAATTTTCAGAGTTTCCATCTTAGAATTGTGGTCGAAATTTTCTTTTATCCTCCTAAATTAAATTCTCTAATCGCTTATTATTTTTATAAATTTTCTTCATTGAGGCAAATCCATTTCGGAACGGTTCCTGGAGTCTTATGCTTTTTTATATGTGTATATTAAGCAAAAATATGCATTTATTAATGTAAAGTCATAATAAGCACTATAAAATCTGCTGGAACTTTAAATCCAAAATCTTAATTTAAATAGCAAAAATTTTGCAGAAAGTGATCTAATTTCTAAGCCATTTAATATAAATATAATATGATAATTTACGGCCTGCTCTATCGGTCAAATCCCTATGACTACATGGTTGCCTATGTTCATTTCGTGAATTCCTAATTTATGGATTCTTATCGAATAATAAAACTAGATTTCTAACATGGAGTTTGAATTTATGTGAGGATTATCTCGAATTTCGAATACCTAATTATATTGTAACTGCGATCAGTTATACGGAAATCGGAACAATGAACGTGAACAAAAATACAGATGTACATAAACAGAACTATTTAGAACGGTGATTTGAGACGACAACGTAATAAAACTAAACACAGGTCTAATTATAAATTTAATTCACATTTTATATTTCTTATTTTCATTAGTTTGTAAACAGAAGGAAATTGGGTCAAAATTATTAACAAGGGATGCCAAATAGCTATCCAAGAGATAGTAGTGTTGGTGCGGATTTCATATGATATACTTAGTTCCATACTAAATAGTTGGTTGGTACCGTGTTCCCTAATTGTATTACAAAATTTGTTGGAACTTTGAATCCAAAATCTTAATTTAAATTACAAAAATTTCGCAGGAAGTTATCTAATTCCTAAGCTATTTAACATAAATTTAACGATAATTTACGACGATTCGCTCATACAACCGTGCTGCATGACTGAAACAATCTTGGTCTTGTATTTCACAGCTTCTTTCATAAAGCTATTATTATTTGAGTATTATTTGAGGTTGCTGCTCAATTGGTCAAATTCCCTATGACTACATGGTTGCCTACTTTGATTTCGTGAATTCCTTATTTATGGATTTTTATCGAATAATAATACTAGATTTCTAACATTGAGTTTGAATTTATGTGAGGATTATCTCAGCCCCCTAAGCTATTACGCCATGTCCAGGAATGTTTCGCATTTTTGCTTGGGCCAAGTACCTATGTTATGTTTTGTAGCATGCTGTAGGAATTATGTTTCATCGTAAATAGGTGCAGGATTTCATATGATATACTTAGTTCCATACTAAATAAGTTGGTAGGTACCGTGTTCCCTAATAGTATCTTAGTCAGGTCACTTGGAATTTACAATGTTTCTCGGTTGATTCAACTCGGCCCTGTGATTTATAAACGGGCATAACTCTGACAACAACTTTCGAAAACCTCCCTGGATGAGTCGACACATTTGCTCAACCCGTTTCTCTGCCCGCCCTTGAAGCTGATCTTTGGGGCTCGATTACGTTTTCGTAGGTGTTGACCAATCTTCAAACCCACCGCCGTCCTTTTTACGCAAAACGTACGAATAACCTCAACAGAAGGCCGTAGAAACGAAAAGAACGAACCGTGAACCGGAATTCCTGCTTCGGGCCTCCGGAAATTTCTGAGTCATTGTGGCGGCCTCCGGCAGGGAGCACCCTTCGCATAATACAGATCCATTGAGAAGGAATGCCCTCCTACTCCTTGAATGACGGAAGTTATATCAGCCGTAGGTATCACTTTTCCGAAGGTTTGATTTATTTCTGACCCTTGAAATCTAGAGTTCCCTGAGACACGGAATACATTATATAACATGTATATTGATGACTGAGCTGTGCCTTGAATATAGATACGATAATACTGCTTAGAAAATCGTAAGTATCTACAGTAATTATCATACTCTACCACACTCAAAGCGGTTCCTTTCCACATGTTTCTCAATTAAGATTTTAGTTGAACAGTATCACACCCAGTCTTATCTCCTCACAATAACGTGACTGCACTACTCTAAATCTTCGCAATTGATCACGAGTCATAGATTACCTGACGTAGTGTACCTATTCTTTCATAATGGGTGAAGTATGAAATTATCAACAGCTTCATCTATGTGGATTAATTTTTTCATTAGAAATGGATGTGGTAGAAGAAGGAAGGGAACCTGGAATGGTAGTTGTTAAGGCAACATCAAAATTCGCTTTGTGTTAGGAGAATCAATCTCGGGAACTTCAACAAGATTAACGGTCAAGATGTATATTTATAAATATTATGTACCTCCTACTCCTTGAATGGCGGAAGTGATATCAGCCGTATCACTTTTCCGGTTTGATTTATTTCTGACCCTTGAAATCTAGCATTCCTTGAGACACGGAATACATTATATGATTACTATAGTGTCCGTAACATGTATATTGATGAATAGCTGTGCCTTGAATATATATACGATCATTTAAATTTCATTACTGTCTGGAAAATTATAAGTATCTACACTAATTATTATACTCTACCACACTCAAAGAGTTTCCTTTCCACATTTTTCTCAATTAAGACTTCAGTTGAAAACTATCACACCTAGTCTAATCTACTCACCGTAACGTGACTGACTGCACTACTCTAAATCTTCGCAATTGATTACGAGTCATAGATTACCTAACGTATAGTGTACCTATTCTTTCATTATGGATGAAGTATGAAATTATTTACAGCTTCATCTATGTGGTTTAATTTTTTCATTAGAAATAGATGTGGTAGAAGAAGGAAGGGAACTTGGAATGGTAATTGTTAAGGCAACATCAAAATTCGCTTTGTGTTAGTAGAATCTCCCTCGGGAACTTGGGAACTCGGGAATCTAGCGTTCCTTGAGACACGGAATACATTATATAATTACTATAGTGTCCGTAACATGTATATTGATGACTAGCTGTGCCTTGAATATATATACGATCATTTAAATTTCATTACTGTCTGGAAAATTATAAGTATCCACAATAATTAATATACTCTACCACACTCAAAGAGTTTCCTTTCCACATTTTTCTCAATTAAGACTTTAGTTGAACACTAGGTATCACACCTAGTCTCATCTACTCGCCGTAACTTGACTGACTGCACTACTCTAAATCTTCGCAATTGATTACGAGTCATAGATTACCTAACGTATAGTGTACCTATTCTTTCATTATGGATGAAGTATGAAATTATTTACAGCTTCATCTATGTGGTTTAATTTTTTCATTAGAAATAGATGTGGTAGAAGAAGGAAGGGAACTTGGAATGGTAGTTGTTAAAGCAACATCAAAATTCGCTTTGGTTTAGGAGAATCTCTCTCGGGAACTTCAACCAGATTAACGGTCAAGATGTATATTATGAATATGTACCTCCTACTCCTTGAATGACGGAAGTGATATCAGCCGTATCACTTTTCCGAAGGTTTGATTTATTTCTGACCCTTGAAATCTAGCGTTCCTTGAGACACGGAATACATTATATGATTACTATAGTGACCGTAACATGTATATTGATGACTAGCTGTGCCTTGAATATAGATACGATCATTTAAATTTCATTACTGCCTGGAAAATCGTAAGTATCTACAATAATTATCATATTCTAACACACTCAAAGAGGAGATGCCTTTCCACATGTTTCTCAATTAAGATTTTAGTTGATCACTATCACAACTAGTGCAATCCGCTCAATGAACGTGACTGCACTACTCTAAATCTTCGCAATAGATCACGAGTCATAGATTACCTAACGTATAGTGTACCTATTATTTCATAAGGGATGAAGTGTAAATTATTTACAGCTTTATCTATGTGGTTTAATTTTTTCATTAGAAATATTTGTGGTTGAAGAAGGAAGGGAACCTGGAAGGGCAGTTGTTGAGGCAACATCGGAATTCGCTTTGTGTTAGGAGAATCTCTCTCGGGAACTTCAACCAGATTGATAACAGTCAAGATGTATATTATATAGATGTACCTGTACATATCACCTATGTATTATGTACGATATTTTATTGAAAATAATGAACTATTATTGGAGATGTGGATACCTGCTAAAATACGCGACAAAGGGCGAAGACAGCAGTTTATGTCTGTCTTTCTTCTCTGTTGTGTCACAATTCCTACCCATTTCATCAAAATCGATCCATCAGTATCGGAGCTTCGTCTATAACAACCAATTTCAGGTTCGGTATGTGGTTTTCTACTGCTGAGACTTGTACCCAAATACCCTCGAACGAAATCGGACTGATGATAGATCATGAAGCTTTAGAATCCATTATAAGGTATCAGCATAATTGAAGTGAGGATGAACCCTGCAAACCAACCTGTTCCGTCCAGTCTCTATTATTTGTTGGTTTACGAGTGCCTGGTTATGTTGTTATTTTATCTTGTTCATTGTCGACGTTCTTGTCTCTCTGCTCGCATTATCCATTTCATTTCTTTAGGGGTTTGGTGAGCTCCTCTATTCGACTTTCTCGTCCGTAAGCTCCTTTGCCAGTCAGGTTGTGATGGCAAGCGCCCATAGGAGCCGTCTATTGTTGAAAGTAGACCCAGAAGAGCCGTTAATCCTACCCAAAAGAGCCACGGTTAGTACGAATAGTCCATCCCAAAAGAGCCACTGCCCGATGTTATTAGAAATGACTGAGTTAATTCATCTTCCGTCATCGAGCCACTTTGAACCCGTGAACAGGTAAACAAGTCGCATCAGAGCAAGTACAAACAAAGTAAGGTCATTTCTCAGGGGTCTCCTCAACGAATCAGTCTGCGATCGTACGTCCTTCGAATATGTTACGTGTAACAAAGACGAATAAATGTGCTCCGTGCGTAATGAATAATCAATTTCACAGAACATTGCTCGTCTTTGCTCAAAGTATGGTCTATTACTTATTCCCCAAGTGTGTGTATTTTGGATTTTGAAATAGGGGCGCATAATGGTTTCCTGAACCACCGGAGGATGTAGAAGAAGAGGTATTTTTGGACATATGCCGGACGGTCCCTAGCAACGAAAAACTAAAACCTTTTTTAGAATATGTGGCTAGTACGGTTTAGCGTTCGGCTATAGACCCCTTTTTCAAACTTCCACCTTGGCTGTTTTGACCAATTTTACCACCATCTTCTGTCCATGTAAATGTTGGTAAGGGTGGCTCTTCTGTCCCCTGTTGGCTATTAAAACGGCTCTTCTGTCTCGCACCGGTTGTGATTGTCGGCCCGATGACCGACCACGAGATAAAACCCGGTGTTGTCTCACTAGTGGCAGGCAGAGCCTGTCTTGGGGCCAAGGATGGTCTCTTTAGTCCACGATATTGAGTGCTGGATTGGCTTGATGAGGAACCGAGTTCAATCTCCAACCGGATCTAGGTTTAGCTGCATCATATCCATACGAGGAGGATCAAGCGGAGGGAGCATCTCCAGAGTTGAGCAGCATTTTCTAACATCTCAGGCGATAGGGAACAATCTAAGAGTTCATCAATATCTTCAAACTTCAAATCACTTCATTGGCAACAATGAATATAAAGTAATAAATACAAAAATACAAACAAACAAAAAAATGCAATGGATTAAAGAATTGAATATTATAAATTAGATAAATAAACAAATTAAATATGTACCGTTGCCCACCGAAGAATAAGTTGAAAAACTTGTGCTCCTCAGCGGAGTTTAACAATAAATTATTTCAAAAGATCGTTGTCAAAGTAACGATAAAAAAAGTAGAAATAGTGAACAAATTACCAATAAAAAATTTATGAATTACATTAAAATGATGCTGAAAAGAAGGTCATACAGAAATATATATTTCGAAAAAAGAAACATAATCACCCAGAAAAAACTTCAACACTACACAAAATCAACTATCTTCCTTTTAAATGATAATGGACTATTAAACTGAAAAATATTAATGCCATTGTCAAACAAAAATCTCAAAACTTTAATGTATACATTTCTTCTATAGAACTCTGTATGAATCCTTAGGAAGAGTGTACGAGAGATATTGAAATTGCGTGTGGAGTCAGAAACAGAAATAGGAATGTTCATTTTTTACACCAGTACAGTATACGTGAACATAAGATAAGACAAAAAATAATTAGGAGGTACTCATACTTTATTATTATTAAACTAATCTTGTAGATTTAAAGACAATCTGAATTTGGACAATGTTTCATGCAAATATTACCAATTTTACAACTAGCGAACGGCATTATTTCGATTTTTGACTGATTTTTCAACTTTGAAATATTTGAAAACTTGATACATATTCGCATAGGAAATTTTACGCTGATTCCGAATATACCACATGTTAGTATGCTGAAAAAATTATTTCGCACAACCAAATCGCAAAAAACAGGCTATTTTGAATTTTTGACTCCATTTTTGAAAATTTCAACCCGAAGATGTAATCCGATCATTCTGGCCAACGAACTTGAACTTTCGTTTTGTGTCCTTAACATTTTAAAATTTGTTTGAAGGTTCTAGCACAATTCTACGGACAGTTAACTACGAGTTGATTCCTTGAAAACATGAAATAATTTTCTCATTCTAGAAATTAAAAAATCAATTTACTCATTAAATTTTAAATGACTATCAATAAAAACACCTAAGTTGTTACAATGGTCACTAAACGAAAGCGAAGATCTGGAGGGATACATAGGGCCTTAGGGCCCTCTCTTACCGTAACCCTGAAAGGGTTAGAACAAATATTTGTCCGCCATCAATTGTAATCATTTACTAAAATCAAATAAATATACATCATTTACTGAAATATATAAAAATACATATCATTTACTGAAATTAAATAAATATACCCTCATCTAGTTAATGCAATACATGAATTGAACTAACCACATATCTCATACCCTTTCATATTGGTTTAATGTCTCATTATACTTTTGTAACAGCACAGTTGTAAATTTATTTTTAAATGATGCCACTGAGATTTTCGTATCAAAAAAGTCACTAAATTCATTATAAATTCTAATAGCTGACGCACAGTATGATTTATTATAATTGTATTATACTTTATTATAATAATATAATTTATATTATTTATTATAATTTATTTTAATTTATTGTAGTTCTATGCTTTGGAACTTGCAACAGTTTATTCCTAGTTTGGTGATAATGGACGCTGAACTTGGTTTTAAATTCATATCAGCAAGATACTGGGGAGTCTTAAATTTTTAAACAACATTGATGCTACTGCACGCTGAATTTCTTCTTCAATTTTCAAAAGCCCAATTTTTGTATAATATGGCTCATCTATTTTAATTCGATATACAAATCGTAGTACCGCGTTCTGTGCTTTTTGTAGCCGATAGATTTCTTCTCCAGTTAAATCACAGAGCGCTGTTGTCGCATAGTCGAAATTATGTAGCACTAATGATTGAACTAATTGGAGTCGAACATGGAACGGAAAATCAATGGCCATTCGTCTGAGTTGGTACAGTGAACTGAACACGTTATTACAAATTTTAGTAACTTGTTCAGTCCACGATAGCGTAGCAGTGAACCAAATACCTAGATTCTTGACCTTGCCTTCATACTCTAGTTGCTGATCATCTATTACAACTTTAGATACCGAATGAAAACATATTTGACTCATGACGCGAGGGAGGGTAAGCTATAATCATAGCTGAGCACTTTTTCGTATTCATGGACATTCCATGATTCACACACCATTTACTAATACTCGCCAAATCTTTATTTACTATTTCCACTGATTCGTTTAATTTATCAATGGGTGAAGACAGGTAAATCTGCACATCATCAGCGTAAATCATAATCGTATGTCTACACTCTCCTTTGGATTATGTTTTGTAAAGTCCGTTCTTTAGCCATTGAATCAACATTCCGAATGAAAGTTCAAGTACTCAACTTGTCCAGCTAACTTGAAGTCTGCTGAAAATTTGCTAGGTACCTACTAAAGTCTTTCAAAATTGTAAATAACAGTAAACTTATATATTTTAGTGGAATATTACTAATAAAAAGTTCGTTAACTTCGGGTCCTAAAAGATTCAAATATTAGTTGCACAAAATTAAATGTATAATTTAATTACTAAAAAACAAAAAATTAATTTAAATGAATCAATAAAGAAAATCAATTGTTCGAATCTGAGAATTTTACTTTCAAAACTAATAACCAACGAGCAAAACTAGCTGTATCTGTGCTTTGTGTTTGTTAAAATTATTATACCGTATCGATTGATTATTTTCATACCACAATTACAAACAAACAAATTAATACATATTTTTGTCATTAAAAAAAGTATTCATTAATCCTGTTATACCTAATGTCGTATATAAATTTGATATCTGACTTCGATTGGCTATTTGATTTTTTCTTTTTAGACCTAAAATCGGTTTTCGATTAATTCTCATCGCAGAATAACATTACTTATATAACATTGGTAGTACTCAAATTGCATAATATGTAACACTTATCGTAGGTGAATGCTGATATTCAAACCTAATTTTGCTATTGGTAAATACAATCAATTAAATTAAGCAGGACTTGATTGGCTCGCTTATTAGTGTTTCATAGTTGTTATTCGTAGCGACGTTATTATTTAGGCGGGTTTACACCAGACGAGCATTGTTTGTAAAAGTTCGCTAACACGCGGAGGGCGCTCTCGTTCGCACTGCGCAAGCCCGAGTATTCGCGAGCATTCGACCAAGTTCCCAACGGATGTGCACGAGCACGGCACCTGTGTTGTCTAAACTTTGCTGCGCCGAAAGTGTTTCTCTCTGAAATTGAGGAGCAAGCAAAGGCAAAGAAAGAAATTATTTTTTCCTTCGCCGATTCAGTGTTTATTCCCATTTTAGTGAAAACATTTTCCCAAGCTTCATGTTTCTTCAATTTATTATGGTAATATTTAAGGTCCGGTTGCCAAAGCTGTACCTTCTCTTCTTACATGCCGATTAGTTCAAGGCATTTTTCGTTGTCCCATTCCATTACGAACCTACGAAACAAAAAGCAAAAGCAGTGTAAACAATTTCGGAGATTACCAACAAGCACTCCGAAAAGTTTTGAAGATAATTTATGCAGTTATCCACCGGGCCGCTCGTGATCTCGCAGATATGGCGTTCACACCGGACGCGTGACGAACACTGAACTCTGTTCGGCGCGGGTGAGTGTTTACACCACCCGAGCATTTGCTCGCGATTGTTTTGCAAAAAGTGTTCACGATAAATGTTCGTTCGGCGTAAACCCGGTTTTACGGGTTTACGTAGTTACTAAGAAACTTCTTAGTAATTACTAAGAAAAATTAGTTGATGTTACTAGAAAAAGTTGTTGGTCCAGCCAATATTTCAATGATATGAATGAAACTACCCGGATCGCTGTACATTCACCCATTTTCTCCTCATTATGTGATACAAACTTCTGTTGTGGAAATCGGATTACTTAATTATTTGGATCGTATTCAGTCCAGCTTCTAAGGAGCTTAAAGGATCTTTTAGTTTTGGTTTATTATTTTAAATAATGAACCATTGTAATCGACCAAGAAAAAAAATTGTAACACCCCCTGAAAATTTTTTACGTTTCAAGATGCTTAGAATCCAAAATAGAATTGTAGATTTTATTGTCAAACTATACAACAATTAATAACGTACTGAAAGATTTTTAAAAAATGTTCGCATTACATTTACAGGTGCATTATTCTTCTGGCTCACTCCGATCAACTTGCTGAACTAATACCTTCTCTAGGTTGCCAACCTTGAAACTACGCCTGTTCTCACTTAAAAATGTCTTTAGTGTAGAAAATGACCTTTCCATATCACAGCAGACAATGGGTAGAAATCGGTAATTTGCAACCACATCAGCCGAAACATTCTCCGTCAATTCGCATTCCAGACAGCCTGGTTTCCTGCATTCTTTTGCATTTGAACCTTGAGTGAGACCAATCACCCCATTGCGGTTTGAAAAATTCTATAGAAAACAAACTACCACTAGTTTTAGTCAGTTATTTAAAAAAAAAAAAAAAAATTTTTTTTTTTTTTTTTTTTTTTTTTTTTTTTTTTTTTTTTTTTTTTTTTTTTTTTTTTTTTTTTTTTTTTGCTCAAAACGAACTTCTATGAAGGTCTTTGACTTCAGAAAAAAACATGCAAAATCCGAGCCTTAATCATCATACAGCACCTTTTTGGAAAACTCTCAGATCTTTGAAAATTCAGTATTTCTGCGGAGGCGATTCGGAGGGGGAAATGTACATTCAGGTAATGGGGGACCACGGCCCACTATGCCCACTTTATCCGACTATCAATAAAAATAGTTAGAATAGTTAAAAAAAAAAAAAAAAAAAAAGGTATCACTGTATTCCTTTGACGCTGAAAAACACGTTGAGATAAACAAATTCAATTTTGCACACTTACAAATGAGGCCGAATGAGTGAACGAAAAGCTCCAACTTCTTTCAAAAATCATATACAAATTTAATGAAGTGATATTACCTTAGGGAAACGGCTTTCTGCTCGGCGATCGATTGCGGCATGAACACCTGACCTAACAGATGCCATTTCTCGGTGGAGGTGGCTCATGATAACTACTGAATTTCCCTATTTCACTGTGGTACCACAATACCCGAGATCCCACTTTACCCTACGCTCCCCTACTAGGGGTTGAGGTCGTTTCAACTTATCTTGGAAGAAGCATTTTAAGGAGAAGCTAACTCGACAGAATTTGTCGATCACACCCAAACGTATGGTTTTTTTCACGGATTTGTATTGAGGGTTTTTGTCGCACCCCTGTTGCTAATTGGCCGTCCCATTTTATCAAAGTAGCCTTCCCAATGTGACCTAGCTTCAGAGGGACATCCCAAACAACGTTTTGTAAATGTGTGAACTCAAATCACTTTTGAATGATATTTTAACGTAATTTTCCAAAAGTTATATCTTTGCCAGAACATCTTGGTGATTCCTAAATTTGCAACCTTATATATATATATTTATATATTATTTACTTAGAGTTTTATGTGTAAATCACAAAAAGGAGAAACACTGTGCACAGAAAGAGCAGCCTTATTGAGTACATTGTGTTATTTGTTACGATTTTCTTTCCCTCCATTATAATTGTTACAATTGTCATTATAAGTTGTTACCACGAATTCCTATTTTAGCTCGTTTTGTGGCCACCTAGTGGTCGTTGAGTCCTATAACAAATGCCATGTGAACAAAAATAATGAAAATTCCCTCGTATGATCTTGTTGCACGACTGTTTATTTTGATTATAACACGCACTTCAAAAGCTAGCCACCAAATTTCTTCGTTTTGTTGTTCTTTGAAGGTAACTACGTTGATCAAGAAGATACTCCTCATACTACCTACCTATTAATGCTTGGAAATGGACTTTCTTTCCGTTGAGAACATATATTTTGTCTGTCATCTCTGGTTGAATAGAAAATGACTGCTTCATATTATGGCTGAAATTATGCTGTTGCTAATCTCCCCCATTGATGGGGCTTTTAACTAACAAGGTCCGCCACTAGGAGCGCTAGGGAGCGGTGAACCTTAGTAGCATGGTGATTGACATGACTTTCCTCTTGGTGATACCTTGCGTCACCCCTTTTCGCTCTACAATTCGTTCCCAGCACCAACATCCTCATTAATATTGGTCAAACAAGTTTAATTATTTCAGTAATAAATTAGTCATTATAATGGAAAAACACAAACAAAAAACATATTAGTAAGTGATGTTGCATTATATGTATCTTCGCAGTTGATATGGTATCTAGTTGTTTTTGACGTGAGTGCAGGTTTTTCGTTCTCGCTCAGGTCGAATTTTTCCATACAGATCCCTGACATTTTCTATTGTAGTTTATTGCAATTTTAAAGATATTTTTGTAAAAATATTTTTTGTCGCGCATTTTCTTTGAAAAAAATGCGCTACTGTATTCACTTTATCCGTTTATGTATGAATGTATGTGTATATTCGTAAAAGCGCTTTAACTAGAGCAGCTAGACCTGGTTTGACGGGATGGGTTGCAAAATGACCGGCTAGACATTCGAAATCGAGTGGTTGCAAAAATCGTCATTGATATTTAATTTTCCGTTGTTGGAGGAGTAGTAAGGTCTATTCAATTGAATAAGAAAAGATTAATTATAGAAAAACCGAACTAAAGATGCCTGACATATTCGAATGTGCCATTTTCCGAATTGAGTACCTATATTTGTTTTTTGCCGATAACCTCAATCTCTTCTTTGTTGCAATTTTTACTCATTTGAACAGATGGTAGTGATGAAAAAATTGAAGAATAACAATTGAATGCCTGGCGGGAAAAACGTTGGATGTTACATATGCAAAATTTTGAAGGAGGCTGGTAACCGCAAAACAAATCTGTTAGAAATCCTAATCAATGCCAAAGAGAACATCCAACGTTCTTCCATTTATACAATTTTTCCTGGTCAAGATTCTAATGCTACTTACTAAACAAATTGTAGGTTGTCTACCTTGTATATTCTCTATTTTTGGTACCTACTTACTTGAGATTTCAATCTTTTTTACCCCCCCCCCCCCCCCCCCTCTCATAGGTATGTCATTTAAAAAAAGTCAAAAATATAGGTACCTACCTACCTTTATTCTAGTATTTAGGCACCTACTTACTTTGGATTCCAATCGGCTTATGTACACCATTACTACTGACGTGTTGAAGAACTTAGGATAGCTGCTGATATCAAACTTCAACATAGGTAGGAACTCGAAAAACTTTATTACAACATTAAAAGAAAAATAAAACGTGAATAAAATGGTTGAAAAAGTACATGAAAATACTTTTTTTTAACGGCAGGAAGGTTTTCGTAAAACAATCTATGATCACAATCAGTTAGATACTCGCTTTCACTAAAACTCCACTTACATGTCATTATTACTCGGAAAAATCCAACCAAACCAGAAACAAACCGCACAAATAAACAATCGTAACTATTGAAAAGATTATTAATTACTACGATTTAGAGAAGAATTGACTACAAAAATCGAAGAGCAACAGCACGTCTTCCAGTGTTACCAGGCAAGCGCGCTTTCACATCCAACGTTATTCCATTAGAAAAAGTGACCACTTTGTTCCTTTCTACCAAAATTAGAGGGCTTTATCAGGTTCTATGACAACGAACAACACCAGGAACACATGACTGAAGACACAACCAACGTTATTCCATCGAAAAAAAAAAATTCGAAAATATGTAACATCCAACGTTTTTCCCGCCAGGCGTTCAATTATAATGGTAATGAAGAAGAAATTTGAAATCAAATTGTAAAGATATTTTTGTAAAAATAATTATATTTTTTAGCGCATTTTCTTAGAAAAAAAAATTGCGCTATTGTATTCACTTCGTCAGTTTATGTAAGAATGTTCGTGTATCCTCGTAAAAGCGCCCTAACTTTAGAGCTGCTGGACTAAGATTTGAAGGGATGGGTCGCAAAATGACCGGCTAGACATGCAAAATAAAGTGGTTGCAAAAATCGTCATTGATATTTAATTTTCCATTGTTAGGGAAGTAGTGAGGCCTATTCAACTCATAAAGAAGATTTTGACGAATTCTTCAATATGGTTTTATCTTCGCAGTTAATATGGTATCCAGTTGTGTTTGACGAGAGTGTAGGTTTTTCGTTCTCGCTCAGGACGAATTTTTCCAAACTGATTCCTGACATATTCTATTGTATTTTATTGCAATTTAAAATCAAATTTTAAAGATATTTTGTAAAAATATATTTTTTAGCGCATTTTCTTAGAAAAAAAATGCGCTATTGTATTCACTTTGTCCGTTCATGTATGAATGTATGTGTATCCTCGTAAAAGCGCTTTAACTAGAGCAGCTAGACCTGGTTTGACGGGATGGGTCGCAAAATGACCTGGTAGACATTCGAAATCAAGTAGTTGCTCACACAGAAACCTTTGCACATCTTCTCCATCAGCACACCTAACTCCCTCTCCTGCAAATGATTCCGAATCAGCCACTCAAGTACACAAAAGCAGCAATCAACCAGAACCATACAGATCAGGAAGAATTGTAAGGTTTCCATCCAAGTATGCAAGTTTTCGTTGTTATTAGGGAGGGGAGTGTTAGCAGCATCTTGAAATTATCATTATTGTTAATTACATCCCGTTCATGTGATTCGTTTACCCAGAAATTTGTTAACCAAAACTAACTGCGATTTGTTAATAAAAAGTGGTCTTCGTTCAACTCTCGTGTGGTTAATTTAATCATTTTATTATTATACAGCGTTATCTAAAGATCGGATATAGAACACCGATGAAAGAAATATCTACTCTTGCAAACCGAGGAGTGTTAGTTCGTGCGGAGGTGTTATGAATGGCACAGATAAATCGTTGGTAATAATGTCACGATCAGGTTATACACACTTCGACGGTCGATGAATGATTAATGATGTGAACGGAAAAAAAACCGTGTATCTACGCGGAAGATAATTGATAGATAATTGATTGATGTAACGAACACCTATTTAATGACATTCTCTGTGATTTTGTCCGAGGTTTTACAACAGATGTTCGACTGTGTATGTGATCGTGCCAGGGAGAAGGGAGTTTAGCTTGCCAAGGCTTTTTTCCCCAGGAAAATTAAGATTTTTTTTACGCTTTTTTCAAACTTTGAAAAATTATAAATTTTGATTGGAAAATGATGGAAATTAAAAAAACGGTTTTGTTCAGCATAATGTGGAGAACAATGAAAAAATATAAACTCAGATTTGACCTCTGGCAATTAGCTCCTTTTTCTCTTGCAAGGTAACATATTGTGTCATTGAATGTATCGCTCAATAAATAACCACGTACTTCTTACCTTTTTATGTTTTTACTTTGGCGCCCAACCTCGAAAGCGTTTCTTATCATTTTATTTAGTAGCGCTTTAAAACTGACAATTTTCCCGATTCTTTGCAAAAGTAAAGACATGAAAATTGAATCCAAAATATTTATCCCCCCACTCATGCAAGTGATCCACTCTGTCCCTACGTATTCTCTTTTAAGGAATTGTCAAGGATTAATTCCACGAAATATTCCTTCAGAAGACAAGCTCATTGTTTCTTCATTATCACGAAGAAATAGGGAGTGAATGATTACGGAAATACGGCGGGGTTGTGATTTTAAGAAAAACGACAAACGTAAAAACAGGGTTAAGTACACAATTCTTCAAAATAGCGAGCTGTGAGAAAGTTGCGGGTAAGCGCTGATCCATGAGTTAACCCACCCCAACGGTTATTGGGGTTTTTTGATTCCGGAATTCGTGCGTTATTACGAAAAGAATTCGAGTCATGCGATTTGACAGGAAAACACCTTGATCCATGGAAAATTCTCGTCGGTAAAACTGGCCCTAAATGATCAGTGAGTTCCTGACAGGAACGATTTCTGCTCTTTAACCCTTTTCCTGGCAAAAGTAGAAATGCTATTTGTTTTCAAAACATTTTCACAGAATTTAATGTTTAGGCTTATCTGATGAAGAAAAATGCTCAAATAGTTGATCCACTGGTTTTTATGGGCCTCTAAACAATTGTTGTACTGAGGTAAACCATGCCAGGAATGGGTGACTGAGGTACACTCTGCCAGTTCGATGGATACCAGGTAGGGTGACCGAGGTTACGGAGATGTGTGTTTGGCTACTAAATAAGTTTAAAAACTCTCAAACCTTTTTAATTCGCACTTTATTGCTTTAACCCTTTAATGCATGATTTTTTCTTTTGTTGTGAAAAAAATCTGAGTGGTAGGAATAGGTCTCAGGATACCGGGAAAAATAAGGAAAAAAATTCATCACTGTTTTTTTCCTGGAATTCCAAGAAAAACTGAAAGATGCCTGTAAGCATCATTGTGCATATGGGCGGCACCTGAATGATGCCTGTAAGCATCATTGTGCATTTGGGCGGCACCTGGCCCTTGGCCTCGGAAGGGTGTTTTCATAAATGAAATCCAGTACTAACGAGAATTTAAATTTATTGAAACATGTAAGAATCCTCAAAAAACGATTGGTAGGTGTTCTCTTGGTAAATATTCGTAAAACTACACAAGTAGATATCGTCGTCCCCATCCATTGCTCTCAACTTGGTAAACAAGTGCACAATGGTGCCTACAGGAAACACAGGTTGAACCGCAAAAATCGGCACTAGAAAAGAAACTTCAACTAGAACAACTATTCCTCCTCAAACTAGACAATATAAACTAACAAAAAAGATTTTTTTATAGAGAAAATGAACGACTTTTGTAATTCAGAGACCACACGAACGGAGCCCCATCGGGGTCAAAAACGAGACTGCTGGTTTTGTCAACATTAACTTGATTATCTCTTCTTGAGTTCAAAGTACAGCGACCAAATCTCTCCTTGAGTTCAAGCACATGTTGATGCTTGGAGGAAACAAAATAGAACTCAAAATAATCTCAACAGAGTGTGCTGGGGGTGTAAAACATAATATGATGCATACAGGCATCACGAAGCAACAAATAAAAAGTTGCATAAACTTTGGATACTTGACATTTACCAACAATTAAATCGACTTGCACAAAGCCAGAACGGCCTTGGAAATAAAGAGCATTCCTTCTTCTTTTGGCGTGAAATCAATGCTTCTTAACGGTGAGTCCCCACAGTACACAACGAAGTCATACACGATGCCTGAAATCCCGGAACGTACAAAAATTTGAAGCCCCATTTGCATCGCTTCTTAGGAATGCGCTGCTTTTACTACCGGCCTTCTCGACCCTTAATAGGATATCGCAATTTCGTCCACAATGTCACAAGTTCTTCGCCTTCTTCGTCTGAAAGATGGTCATCATTCTAAGGAGAGTTATCGCCTAGAATGAATATATACGAGTGTATATATATATATATATACATATATATATATATATATATATATATATGTGTGTATGTGTGTGTATGTGTGTGTGTGTGTGTGTGTGTGTGTGTTCATGAAGAAAATTTAGGAAAAAATGTAATTTGAAATGCTCGAAGCTTCATTTTCTGCTAATCCGAATGCATTGCCATTCCTCACCTTTGATTCACATCTCTTCAAGAAAAATGGCTCCCGGCAATTTATATTCTCGATCCCTCCGCCAGGTTGTGCAGGATTTCGTAACTTAGGGTTTCCGTGTCTGAGGCTGAAACCGGCTTGAGTGACACAACAGTCTAAAGAAGAGATATATGTTGTGCTTCGGAGGTTTGTACAGGAATTAAAAAGCCCCGGCTCTCAGCTGACCCAGTGACCAACAGGTGTGTTCTCTGGGATCGGTGGCGTGTCGACCCGACCGTCTCCGGTTCGACTCGGTCAAGTTCAACTCTCCCTTATCTTCCTCCTTCTTTCCTCATGGTTATACCACTTTACCTAGTAGCAGTAGTTTATTTGCATCGATCCGAAGATTATTACAATGGAGTTCGACATCATCTTTTAATAATTGAATGTTACAGAAAAAAAAACACAAGACAGGTTGTTAGTGAAGCCAGTCTTTCATATAATATGGTTGGGATATACGTTTTTCCATGAAGAACATATTGCAGAATTTTAAATGTAAAACCGCCTAGTAGGTTCAAGTTTTTTATCAAGACCAGTAATGAAAGTGTAAATCAAGCATTTTAATTTCTCCCTTGATGGGAAAAACAAAAGATCATGGATATGTCTAGTACCTACTGCTTACCAGTTGGTACCTACTACTCAATTGTATACCAACCATGTAGTGCCTTTTTTTCACAAGATTATTCCATTATGGTTACAAAACAATATTAGTTTTTAACTTAGAGTAATAAATCAGCATTCCTTGATACTACAATGGCTTAGAGGTCATGAAATGTCGTGGTAAAATGAGAGCATTCCAAAAAGTGGCGAACGATTTTCCTACTATGAAAACTATGGGAGTTACTCTTCCCTAGTAACGCCGTGGTTGTACGTAAAATCAATAGAAAATGTGCCGGTCGGGAAAAAAAGTGTGAACGATGGTCGGTCGGGAAAAAAAAGTGTCGCGAAAAATTCCTTGACCCCCAGCCAAAAGACATATCCATGTCAAAATCACAGACGTTTCGTTTATCGTTGTCAATAAACTAATTCTCCTAGTCTTGCAGGATTGCTTCTTTGAAATTAGCTCCTAAGCAATACTGGTGACTAGGAGGGAGTTGGAGTCTCACTGGAGATTACATTAAAAAATGGAAATGAGTAAGGGTAAAAAATAATATAAATAAGGAAACATAAAATAAATTAATAAAAAATCTTAGAATAATTAAAAATGAAGAAAATATATTAAAAAATGAAAAAAAAAAAAAAAAAAAAAAAATTGAATGGATGTGGCGATGGTCAGGTGTTGTATCGGTTGAGGCCAAGTGGATATAGTGCTCCCAAGACCCATATATGTGCCTGCTGAGTGATATAAAGCTTGACGGGTGACACTTTATCTGTACGTATATATATATATATATACTCGGTGCTTCGCGCCTCGCCAGGGGGCTTCGCCCCCCTGGAGCCCCCTAATCTATACTCGGCGCTTCGCGCGTCGCCGGATCTTTTCTCTTATCTACTGCGTAGAAAACGATGATAATTTTCTATGCAATTTTAGCCTGAATCAACTTAGTTTTGGAATGTAGCCAGGTACGTAAGGAGAGGGAAATTGGTAGCTTGAAATGTGAACATTTATCAAATAAATCAGGCGCTTTCCAACGAGTGGCGAACGATTTTTGTGCGATGGAAACTGCGGAAGTTTCATTCCCCTAACAACGGCTGGGTTGTACGTGAAAAACACTGAAATTGTGACACAATCTATAGCAACTACTCGGTTGTACGTGAAAATCATCGTTAATTTCGTCACGGGCATTACATAAAAAGTTCCAGTCATGCAGCATGATCGTATGAGCGAATTTTCATAAATAGTCGTATTACATTTATGTTAAATCCTGTTGAAATTTGAGCACTTTGAGGACAAATAAAAATTTTATTATACATTTTATAGCAAACTAACTTTTTGTCAGTAATGTTCCAATGAACAAACGATTTTGTGGATTTTTACAATTTTTTCAAGTGTTCCTATCGATTTTTAGCTTATTTTAATGAAATTTAAGTACATTTCTCAGTACAATTTTGTGCTTAAATTTTTAAATGTCCTAGTTCATGTTCGATTAATTTTTTTCGAGTAGCATTCTGCTAAAAAATAGAAATTTGTTAATTTTTAGCGGTTTTTTGCCTTTTTTGGTGATTTTTTAAGTACATTTTTTGAAATTTGACCAATTTAATGTGCTCAAAAAGTGTTGTCCAACGAACTCATCCTTTCTTTTGAAATGTTTGATTTTTTGGCGAAAGAACGAAGTTTTTATCTCAATTCTATCGAGAGTTATCGTCTGGAATGACACATACATACATATACTTATACACACACACATACATACATATACTTATACACACACACACACACACACACATATATATATATATATATGTGTGTGTGTGTGTGTGTGTGTGTGTGTGTGTGTGTGTGTGTGTGTGTGTGTGTGTGTGTGTGTTGTGTGTGTGTGTGTGTGTGTGTGTGTGTGTGTGTGTGTGTGTGTGTTTGTGTGTGTGTGTGTGTGTGTGTGTGTGTGTGTGTGTGTGTGTGTGTGTGTGTGTGTGTGTGTGTGTGTGTGTGTGTGTGTGTGTGTGTGTGTGTGTGTGTAAAAAAAGCGTTAAAATCCAGGAATCATTTCAGAATGCCTCAAAACAGATTTCGATGAAGAAAATTTTTGAAAATTTTTATTTTAAAATAGCTTTATTTTCTAAGAAAATTCGCTAAAAATTATTGGGGGTCGGCCTAAGAATTGCATAGCAATTAATACTTTTTTAGACCACGGACGTGATGATTTTGTAATTGTGATGGACATGTAAGTGTCGTTTAGTGAATTGGGAGCACCCATTTGAAATACTGACAGTTGTAAATACATAAATTAGCAACGGTTACAAGATCAATAAATAAGCTATATAGTTTTGATTATAAATACTTATCATTATAGATGTACCAGTAAAATGTATGTTTTTTAAAAAGTATAATAATGTTCTTCTAGTTCAACTTATTCTTCCAATGCAAAAGCACGTAGGGTGTATTCACTACATGATTGTATGCCAAGTAGTAAGGCGTTCAGAATACATATTTTTGAAGATCTGCCTTATCAACTGCAATTGAATGAACGGCTCAACCCAACAATTCGTTTTGGTATCTTTGAATACGTAATAGTCAGTTATATCCGCCTGATCCAATCCCAACCTCATTTGACGTGTTAAGTAGTTCATATATCAGGGTTTTCCTTACTTACGAGCTTGTTTACCGAGACAACTTCTTTAGGGAAGTCCGAGCGAGGAGTTTACTAGGTACATCTTAAATTTTGTACCCGAAATTTCCGATAATTTTGAAAAACCCGCATCAAAATCGATCTATCCGGTTTCGACGAGAATCGACATTACAGATACAGACAGACATAATTCTCTCTTTTATAGAAGGGGATATTTAATTTTATCAGATAAATTAACACGTAAATAGCACATTATCAGATAAATGGATTATTTTCCTTCTCTCCGAAATGGGGGTCGCTCTGTTGTTTTTGATCCTGTGACACAGAACTTATCCTAGGTTACCTGTCGAGTCATAAAATGTTCAAATATAGCCACTTCATGCGATGAAAACAGTCAAAACTGAATGTGCAAACCAAGTTTGATACGATTTGAAACACTGTTTCCGTAATGTTGCATTAATAGAGATCATTCTTTTAATCATGATGGTGTTTTCTCCTACCTGAATAGGAGCTTTGATTGCTCTCGAGTGAAATTCCTCAATTCGAATTGCCCGTATAATTCCAACCTCGGTACTGGCCTTTCCCTATTCACGCTCTTTTTAAGGTACCCCATCACTGCTGCTTCCATTTCTGGGGTAGTAATAAGGCCTATACAAATCGTAAATTCTGAAATTCTTTCAGCTCCATATCGTAAAAAGAAGATTGCAAAACCATAGAAACCGAAAAAGTGAGAAATCACGGCTCATGTGGAGAGAAAGCAAAATTTTGTCACTTTTACATTGAGACCACCAGAGCGTTGCATACTACTACAGAATGTATATAGAGAGAATATTATTTAACCCTAATTTCTGTTAATCGATCCCGATGTGGTCTATTGAACTGAAAATTGGTTTTGATTAGCACGTAAAATTTGTTGTCTTTGGCCACCTGTTATTTGGATTACCGTTCAAATGTGAGCTAAATCAGTAGGCAATCCATGAAATACAATTAAAACTCCGTAATCGCTGCAATTTACTCTTCAACTCTATTAAATTTCCTGCTGTGCTGTCCAAAAATACCCGTGTTTAACTTGACACAATAATCTAGTCGTACTGTATATACCTACCTAATGTATGAATACTCTTGAAGAATACCATGA
Organism: Adelphocoris suturalis; assembly: GCA_030762985.1. Taxonomy (NCBI): domain Eukaryota; kingdom Metazoa; phylum Arthropoda; class Insecta; order Hemiptera; family Miridae; genus Adelphocoris; species Adelphocoris suturalis. Next base: position 33,000,832 of record CM061042.1, read on the forward strand.
TAAGGATAATTTTTTTTCTTTTCTAAGGGAAAAACTTCCCTATTCTAACAACAACTGCGTATTTTTGGTATTAATAGTAGAATGTGCGCATGTGCCAACTTACACTGTTCAACGAATTATTTAAGGATATGTAAGTCTATATCTGGGTTGAAAGTGACTGTGCTTTCATTGCTCCATCTTGACTTGAAGAAAAATGACCAGGGTTCATCAAAATATTTGCTTTTGATGTCAGGAGCTTGATTTTTCATGTTTTAATAGCGTAAACGTCTAAAATATTTGCATGTATGGTACAATAATATAACTAGGTAACACAAATAAAACCTTATTAAAACTTGAAACAATGTTTTATATATATATATATATATATATATATATTTCTCTTATTTAAAACAAATAAAATCAGACTTTTTTCAAAATCAATCAAATGCAGGTGTAAGATTAATAAAATGTTCAGCTGCTTGCTGTCCTGGCATCAACATCTCTCGCAAACGATTAGCATCTAACTTGACTAGATGGTCGTGCAACAGGAAATGCTTTTAGTTTAAATCAAGTAACAGTAGCGTAAGAGGGAGGTTTCGCACTCTAACTATTGAAAAATTAGACTGTGTTAACAACAATCAAGCCCCTCGCCTCAAAAGCACTTTTTGGTGAATGAAAAGGTCCAATCCACTCCTATTTTGGCAAACGGGGCCAAGATGAAAAATCATCCTTTTCAACGATACACAATAATAATTGAGTCGTATAGCGTTGGTTGTAGCCCTATTTCGTGTATTAGCCATGCAACCACGAACAACATTGCGTTGAATATTTTTGACAAGTATTGTTCTTCAGTTTATTCTATACCTACGTTCATGTTACGGTAAGTTAGAAGGAAGCTCCTGCCTATCCAACTTGGCTGTGACTTAATATGGCACGTATATAATTTAATATATTGATATTTCTTGATTGGTGTGGATCTTGGTTTCCTTCTGGATGCTTGCATTTAGAATCATATTATTATTCGTTCATTAGATTGTTTATTTTTGCTTTTACAGCACCTGATGAGCGGATGGCTTTGGGACTATAGTTACGCTTGCCAGCCTGTCGATTATTCTACGAACCCCACGGCGTTGAGGGTGAGATACATTTTACTTTTAAAAACAAGATTCAATAAATTGCTAATATAATCTTCGTCGTGTATATGGGTGGGACGAACTAACCAAATCACTTGCGTCTGTTGTGGAAACCCATTTCAAAACGGAAGTTGGTGAAGAAAGTTGCCTATTTCCACGAATAATTGAAGAAGTTTCGACGATTAGTCATCAATAGTTACTAACAAAAACTGAACAACTGAACAGTTGTTGTTTGTTGCTGATGGTAACCTAACCGTGGAAATTGAAGTAACATTGTAGATCTTTATTTTTTGAGGAAATAGACAAAAAGGCTTGATCTCTCATCTATTGGTAGGGAACATGGTGGTACTTATTAATAGTGATAGCCCACGGAGAAAGACATTGTCACACCCTCCTAAAGAGCCACAGCGATGACCACACTTAACCTCTCTAGCGTATATAACTATGGAAAAAATAAAAATCTATATCAGGGACTGCAAGCTGTCCATTTGCTTAGATTACACATTTATATGCAACTAATAAACTATTATGCAGCTATGAGAAAACCAAGCAATGACAAGATGCATATTAAGGCCGTATCACACTTGCATTTTTTCCGCATTTTTTTCGCATTTTAAACGCTGAAACGTGAAGAAGGCAAAGTGCGTTTTTTCAAGGTCAGCAGTGAATGTTGAAGAGGAATAACTGCAAAAACAGCGCATTCTGGAGGAATGCAATTTTATTAAGCCTGTCAGGTTAGGGCTTGAAATAACGTTGAACCTAACGTTTGACGTGCCTAGTGTTTTCAAACAGTGTCTTGACAACTCTTGTTCTTCCAAAGTTATTATACTATGAAGACGCACAATAATAATAAAAATAACGTAATAATAAAAAAAAACTGTTCCCGCTAGAGACGTGGACAAGAACGAAAAATGATTATTCGATTTTAAATTATATTTATATAAGAAGACAGGTATGTAATTTGAACTCAACAGAGAAGCAAGAGTGCACGTGCACGGCAATAATCCTCAAACAACAAACTTCACTTCTACAGTTCATTCACCTGATTCGGCATTTGTTTAGTGCAGTCTCTTTAGTGACCGGAGGGGTGCTGTTACCTACTTAACGTCATGCGAGGTGAGGCATTGGCGCGCGACCAAACAAAAACGTAATAAAAATAGAAGTTCGGCACTGAACTAAGAATAATAAGAAAAGAAGTTCGGCACTAAGAAAACAAGAAAACTTCGGCAAGGAACTAGGAACAATATTTTTGGCACAGGAGAACTGGAACTGGAATGGAAACGGGAAGGTACAACGCGGTTTCTCAGTGAAACGTTAACTCCCCAAGGGTTATGTTTAGCATTGTTCTTGCGTCAAGGTAAAAATTAGAACGTGTTCTAATTTTCCCAAGTGAGTTTAAAAACGCTCCGCCAGGATGCGCAATGGTCGAAAAAGCTGACCTTGGAAAAAAGCACTTCTTCTTCTTCACGTTTAGGCATTAAAAACGCAGAAAAAAATCTAGTGTGATACGGCCTTTAGTTTATTACAATTTGTTGTAGTACAGCCCAGCGGCTCTCAGTTACAGCTGCCGGAATTGTTCCTTGTCTGGTCTAGATAGAGCCAACCAACTATACTGAGAGGGGTCCAGGCTCATACAACATAATTTTACTCTTTAACATCCTTGATTTTTTTTACATTTAAAGTTGAGTTCTTCCTTATTTCTATTGACAACGAATCAAACTGTAATCTACTAGCTCCTCCTTTAATCTCACAAACGTCTATATATTTATAAAAATTACATGGAACATGCTTTAGCCGTGACCAGCTTCCCGAAAACTTTAAGTAGCGTTTCGCCTTCCTGTCACAGTTATTATGAACGATAGTGTGACGTTTCCACGCTTAACCAATCGTTTTCTAGTGTCTCCACAATCGCTCTTCTCCACCCCACAAGAATAGTTCAACAGTCGTTGAAAGCTTTAAACTTAATACACCTCACACCACATCAACTTCGCACTTCTTCAACTTCCTTAAGAAAACCACTGCTACGTATAAAAACTTATCGTAAGTTAATTGGGTTTTCTGTTAATGACGAAAAAATTAATTCACTATTATTCACCCCTAGCCTAGAAAGTGCAATAATGAAGAAATGGATATTTGGTAGGGAACATTTCTGGTATACATCGAGACGAATAAAATTATGGCCCTAGTCAGCTGAAGTTCAATGTGTAAGGGAGCAGCCTCTCTGATAAATCAAGAAACGAATGAATTGATAGGCCCCAGCTAAGTTCTCCCCTATTCATTCGATGATCAAAATTGTTCGAAAGAAGCCTCCATGCTTGATGGGCTCCTCTATGTTCAGCTGAATGAGCTAAGTTCTCTCAGGTTCACCCAAGAAAGTTGAATTTTGATAGGGAGGGAGGGAGCCTATCTGTGGTATCAAGAAACTAATGAATTGATGGGCTCCTCTATGTTCAGCTGAATGAACTAAGTTCTCTCCCGTTCACCCAAGAAAGTTGAATTTTGTTAGGGAGGGAGGGAGCCTATCTGTGGTATCAAGAAACAAATGAATTGATGGGCTCCTCTATGTTCAGCTGAATGAGCTATGTTCTCTCCTGTTTACCCAAGAAAGTCGAATTTTGTTAAGGAGGGAGGGAGCCTATCTGGTATCAAGAAACAAATGAATTGATGGGCTTCTCTATGTTCAGCTGAATGAGCTAAGTTCTCTCCCGTTCACCCAAGAAAGTTGAATTTTGATAGGGAGGGAGGGAGCCTATCTGTGGTATCAAGAAACAAATGAATTGATGGGCTCCTCTATGTTCAGCTGAATGAACTAAGTTCTCTCCCGTTCACCCAAGGAAGTTGAATTTTGTTAGGGAGGGAGGGAGCCTATCTGTGGTATCAAGAAACAAATGAATTGATGGGCTTCTCTATGTTCAGCTGAATGAACTAAGTTCTCTCCCGTTCACCCAAGGAAGTTGAATTTTGTTAGGGAGGGAGGGAGCCTATCTGTGGTATCAAGAAACAAATGAATTGATGGGCTCCTCTATGTTCAGCTGAATGAGCTAAGTTCTCTCCTGTTCATCCCATAAAGTTGAAATTGTCTTGGAGGCTGCCTCTGTGAAACATCAAGAAACGAATGCTTGATGGGCCCCGCCTTGTTCAGCTGCTTCTCTCTTATTCACACTAGGTAGCTGAAATTTGCTTAGGAGCAGCCTCTCTGGGGCATCAAGAAACGAATAAATTGATGGGCTCCACTTTGTTCAGCTGAATGAGCTAAGTTCGCTCCCGTTCACCCAAGAAAGTTGAATTTTGTTAGGGAGGGAGGGAGCCTATCTGGTATCAAGAAACTAATGAATTGATGGGCTTCTCTATGTTCAGCTGAATGAACTAAGTTCTCTCCCGTTCACCCAAGGAAGTTGAATTTTGTTAGGGAGGGAGGGAGCCTATCTGTGGTATCAAGAAACAAATGAATTGATGGGCTCCTCTAGGTTCAGCTGAATGAGCTAAGTTCTCTCAGGTTCACCCAAGAAAGTTGAATTTTGATAGGGAGGGAGGGAGCCTATCTGTGGTATCAAGAAACTAATGAATTGATGGGCTCCTCTATGTTCAGCTGAATGAGCTAAGTTCTCTCCCGTTCACCCAAGAAAGTTGAATTTTGATAGGGAGGGAGGGAGCCTATCTGTGGTATCAAGAATCAAATGAATTGATGGGTTCCTCTATGTTCAGCGGAATGAGCTAAGTTCTGTCCTGTTTACCCAAGAAAGTCGAATTTTGTTAGGGAGGGAGGGAGCCTATCTGGTATCAAGAAACAAATGAATTGATGGGCTCCTCTATGTTCAGCTGAATGAACTAAGTTCTCTCCCGTTCACCCAAGAAAGTTGAATTTTGTTAGGGAGGGAGGGAGCCTATCTGTGGTATCAAGAAACAAATAAATTGATGGGCTCCTCTATGTTCAGCTGAATGAGCTATGTTCTCTCCTGTTCATCCTAGAAAGTTGAAATTGGCTTGGAGGCAGCCTCTCTGAAACATCAAGAAATGAATGCTTGATGGGCCCCGCCTTGTTCAGCTGCTTCTCTCTTATTCACGCTTGGTAGTTAAACTTGCTTAGGAGCAGCCTCTCTGGGGCATCAAGAAACGAATAAATTGATGGGCTCCACTTTGTTCAGCTGAATGAGCTAAGTTCGCTCCCGTTCACCCAAGAAAGTTTAATTTTGTTAGGGAGGGAGGGAGCCTATCTGTGGTATCAAGAAACAAATGAATTGATGCGCTCCTCTATGTTCATCTGAATGAGCTAAGTTCGCTCTATCTGTGGTATCAAGAAACGAATGCTTGATGGGCTCGGACCTTGTTCAGCTGCTAAGTTCTCTCCTGTTCACGCTAGAAAGCTGAACATTTCTAGGAGCCTCTCTGAAACATCAAGATACAAATGAAATGACGTGCTTCATCCTCAGCAGTTGAATGAGCTAAATTCTGACTTGAATACCGTTTTCTTAAAAAATATAATCTAAGAATAAACGCCAAATGGTTCTTTCTGAATATAAAACAGCTGAATAAGCTAAAAGGGGATCTTTCATGTGTTAGAATATCACACTTTTGACCTCAGATTCGGATTCAGCGCACTTGAAACCCCCTTTTAGCAATATTCAGTTCTCAAGGTTTCTTAGTTTGGCCAATAACCGGGTAGGAAGATTACGTGTGAAGTTGTAATGCAAGAGAGCTGAGGGTACCCCCCCTCCCTAGGAGGCCGGTATCCGTGACATCGTGCAAATGAATTTTAAGAGCCGTTTTAATGGTCAGATACCCATCATATCGCACGTTTTTCGAAAGCTCTTGCTCAGATCTTCCTTTAAAGTTATTTCCAGCTCTTTATATATCTCACTTTCGAAATTGAGATTCTTGTAAACTTGAGTGCTTGTCAGCCCCCCCATTCTCTTAACGTATTCATTCTTAATTCTGTAAACAACATTTCTGCATCTTTTCATTTAATTGACCGAATAAATTACTATTATCTACTAAGCTATGTGGGCTATCTACTCGTTTTTCGTCAATATCTCAACAGGATCAATTATTAACTGACTCCCTCGTTTTTCACAGATGGCCAACCTCTGCTGGTGGTACTACATCTCCAAGCTGACTGAATTTTGCGATACGGTAAGCAGTTGAAAATCCTCTTGGCATATTTCATCCAAAATTCATTATGTGAGAATCCATGAAAGACTCGAAAGGCTTGGAAAGTTTTAAATAGATTTATTGGATTGATCATTGAAATTCTAATCTAACCTTACTAGATGATCGAGCGTTCGAAAATACTACCAGATAATACGTGGATGGAATCATGTTTTGGTGCACTGGCCACCAAAATTTCGAACCTGGTTAAAAAAATACTTTATATACCGTGATATCATTATACTTAAGCACTCTTGTGAACTCACTAATATGTGAGCTAACACCTAACCGTATTGATATCGTTGACTGGAAAGAAACTTGGAAATTGAAATGTGATAGGGAAGACTCTCTTGGACATTAGGAGACGATGGAAAGAAACTTGAAATGAAGGGCTCTTTCCTAATCAGACGATTGAAATGACCTAAATAAAATCTCTCCTGTTCTCCCAAGGAACAAGTTCCATGTTCTATCAAGATTTAGTACTTATGACTAAATTCGTTATTCTCTAACATTACTCTAACTCCGGACAAAAGTAACTACTAATGCTTATTGTTTCTGTACTTAGATAGCTCTTCTGCGCGTCACTAGTATACATTTGTAATGTATATTGTAACGAAACAGTATTCAAAATCAACGAAAACCGTTTCTATTTCACTGTATTGACCAACACCAAAACAATGGCAAACAAGTTTTTCAATGTCAACAATAATTCTTAACAACCAACATATGAGATTGATTCTGGCGACCCCACATTACCCCCCTCTTCTTCCTCTTCTTCTGGGCGAACGTTCGCAGGGGCCAATCTGTTCGCATGAAGCCGCCGCTTCTTCCCAGCCAGTTTCACGTCAAATAAAACATCCCTACGTTTCTTGACCACCACCCAAGGCCCAGTCCATGTCGGCTGTAGCTTGGGACAATTCCCCAAAATTATTCATCAGGATGTACAATCAATGAGAATTCCAAGCAAATGTGATTGCTTGAAGCTCTCCTAAAACCTCACGTCTTCTTTTTGTCTAACAGTCTCATTATACCAACTATAACTCATCTTATTTTCAACTACATAATATCTGTTCTTCAAAACTAACTGGCGAATCATTGTTATCTCATTTTCTCACTTCTTTTCCGTCACAACTCTATATATAATTATACAATTCAGTACTACAACTCAATACATAATAAAAACAAATTATCAGCACTTCAACAAGCAACAAGGATTCAATTCAACTTGTGGCTGCCCCGATCCAGGCGGGAGGACCAATAACTTTCGTCTTTGTCTGATAAGGCCTATGTCCTGTCTCCCCAAGGAACAAGGATAATAGCATAAAAAGCAAAAACCCAAAGAAAAGAGTAACCTTTGAGAACTGTTATTGATCAGTGCGGAATGTGAGAGGGTATTTTCCTGTCCCTTTCCCCTCAAACCAGGGAAACTTCCCCTACAACATACTGTCAGGGCTGCCAACTTATGTTGAAAAAGCGTTGTCCCCTGAGTGCACTGTCAAACTCGTGTAATCTGAGTGTACCCCTAACTGTTGAGTGAACCACCCCACTCAACTATGAATTCGAACAGGTGAGTGGAGGGTGACCCTCCATTTAGGTGAGTGCGAGTGAACACACACACTCAGGCTTTGTCTATGAAAACAGTGGAAAGTAGCGGAAGTCATAATTGATCTCCAAACCAGGAAAATCACCAAATGAGAAGACGGGGTACCGACCCATATCCCTCCTCCCTGTCTTATCAAAACTGTTCGAAAAATTGTTGCTCAAACGGCTTAAACCAATTATTGAAGACAGAAAATTGATACCAGACCACCAATTCGGTTTCAGGCAACGCCACTCTACGCTAGATCAAGTTCATAGAATCACTAACATAATAGAAAGGCTCTAGAAGGTAAAAAATATGTGCCAGTATAACTTCCTGGACGTGGCCCAGGCATTTGACAAGGTCTCTGCACAAGGGACTTGAGTATAAACTGCACAGGGATCTCCCAAAACAGTTTTACTTACTCCTAAAATCCTACCTAGCGAACAGACACTTCAGGGTAAAGCAGGGTGACCAGTACTCTGTCTTGAAGCCTATAAAAGCAGGGGTACCGCAAGGCAGTGTCCTGGGCCCAGTACTTTACCTGCTGTACACACGAGATCTTCCACAACAGGAAAACACAACTGTAGCTACTTTTGCAGATGATACTGCCATCCTCTCTGTTGGAGATGACGCTGAAACTGCAACTCGCAATCTACAGACGTCCACTAACAAGGTTGTCAATTGGACCAAGATGTGGAGAATGAAACTAAATGAAACAAAGTCAGTGCATATCAACTTTACTAATAGAAAAATCATAGCCCCAGAAGTTGAGATCAACTCAAATAAAATTCCATACTCTGACACTGTAAAATACTTAGGGATGCACCTTGATTACAAACTTAACTGAAATTATCACATTGAAAAAAAGAATCAGGAACTAAAAATCAAGTTCAGAACGATGTACTGGTTGATGGGAAGGAACTCCCATCTCTCACTACACAATAATATTACTCATATACAAACATACTGCGCCCTATCTGGACCTATGGAATTCAGCTTTGGTTGTGCGAAAAAATCAAATATTAAAACAATCCAAACCCGACAAAATATAATACTGAGAAGTATAGTTCAGCCCTGGTTCATGCGGAATGATGATATTCATCGAGACTTGAGGGTAGAAACGTCACCGAAATTATCGCCAAATATGCAAGGAAGCACGAACATCGCCTCCACAAACACGAGAACTGGAGATGCTCAACGTTTTAAACAACGAAGGAGAACTTCGGCGACTCAAGAGAAATAAACCTCTGGACCTAACTGTGCTGTGCAAATAGTCAAGTGTAATCCAGTGTTCTTTTAACTGTACTTGATACAAGTATGGGCCAGGTTTTGCTGTAAACCTCCCCCCTTAGTGAGCCTAACATGAAATGTAATATTGCTAGATGAGATGTATATGTTTCAGTTGCAATAAATAAATCACGAAAAAAAAAAAAAAAAAACAAAAAAAAAACTCAGGCTTTGTCTATGAATTCCCCTTAAACTTGTTACTGAATATTTTCTGGAGTGGTGCGATTTTCTGTGCCAGACAAATTTCAACAGATAGACAAAATATTCTTTTGCACTTCCTACCCAGAAGATTGAAATTGATTAGGGTAGAATTTATGTTTCAAATTAATATGAAGACATTCATTGTTAGAGTTGTGAATGCTCGTTGATTTCAAACAGTATCTGTGCTTGTGCTATGAGGAATGGATACTTAACTGACTTGGGCATTTAGTACCGGTAACTGATTATTTTCTGCGCCCACCATTATATTTATTCTTATGCACTAGGTTCAATGGTGATTGTTTTCATGTTCTAGGTACCTACGTATTATGAGTTTACCCGCTTGATATACGTTTCATGCTAACTCATAATTTCTTTTTTATTTCAGATATTTTTCGTGTTGAGGAAAAAAGACAACCAAATCACTTTGCTCCACCTCTACCACCACTCGCTGACGCCCATTGAGACCTGGGTGTGCGTGAAATTTCTGGCAGGTGAGGAGAGTTAGGATTTACGAATTTGCAAATTATGTCTCTTAGGTGAATAAACAGCATCACTCATATAACGATTTTTCCAATTATTGGCATAGTAATGCAAATTGTCTACACTTTCATTGTTCAAATTCACTTCATTTCAACTGTTGTGTTGATATAGAACAATTTCAAGGTTCTACACCTGGTAGCGTTGGTTTTTACCCCTTGTTTCTATGAAGGGGATTGTATCCAAAATTCGTCCTACGGTCCATATGAAAAATAGAATTAATCGAAAATTGACGCGTCCCTTCGGGAGTTGGTGAGTTCTAAATCAGCACGTGTTACCTTCTAAACAGGTGATAATTTGTAAAACGGTGAACGTGAAACCCAACAATCTATTAACTTGAAATTTGGGAGTTAGAACAACTTTTTGACCCCAATGTGATCAAGATTACGAGATGGACAAAGTGTTTTATTGATAAGGATGTTTCGCTAAGCATCATCGTTACTACTTTTTGATGATTCGACGTCTTAAATACTTTCGAAAACTTCTTCAGCTCGACGTAAAAGACTACGCGCATTGTCATTGGAACGTTCTAAACTAAGAGTTTAAATGATTCGACGTTGAAACTTCTAAACATACCCCTGACCTAACAATTAAGTGACGTCTGTTGCAAAGAAGTATGCTAGCTGAGCTCAGCAAAATTCGTGGATTTATGTTTCATGTTTAACTGGATGTCGGTAAGTAATATGTGTATAAGCTTGATGGTCTGAATATGAATACTCGCATCAAGCCCACATCGTGTGTGTGTGTGTGTGTGTGGGGGGGGGGGGGGGGGGGGGGGGTGTACCTTCGTTCGTTCGTGAGAGAGAGGCGATAACTCCCCTCAGGATTGAAGGATTGAGATAAAAATCCCGTTCTTGCGCCAAAAAATCAAGCTTTCCAAACGAAAGGATGAGTTCGTTGATCACTCTTTTTGGAGTACATTAAATTGAACAAATTCCAACAAAAAATGTACTAAAAACGGATAAAAATCGTCGAATTTATATTTTTTGGCAGAATATTGCTCAAATAAAATTTATTAATTATAAAATAGAACATTCAAAAATGTATGTACAAAATTATGCTGAAAAATGTACTTGAAATTCATTAAAATTTGCTATAAAAAATTATAAAAACTGCATAAAAAGCTAAAAATTCAAAACCTGTATTCGAATAGGAGATTGTTATTTGGAATACTTTTTTGCCATAAAATTAACAATTTCCTTGCACTCAAAAAGCTCAAATTTCAAAACAATTTTAACATACAATACGATAATTTCCAAAAATTCGCTCATACGATCATGCTGTATGACTGAAACATTTTAAAATGTACTGTCATTGATTTGGACGTTTTTAGTCAATTGATGAATGGATTAAATGAGGGGGAAATGATAAATGATATTGGTATTATTACTACTCCCTCTCATCTATGAAAGGTACCACGCAGGCGACAGAAGAACACGCAAAAGAAAATTATTAGGAACGCATAGTTACTTACTACGCACCTTTCACCCCACTGGTTAGCAAGGACCAGAAATATGAGAGTAAAGATTGTTAGAATTCATTTGCGTCAAGGTCAACTTCCCTTCTCGTATAAATATATTTATTGCTGGTACCATTTACTGATGATATATTACATAGCATTCCTTTCTACCTGTTTCAGCATTGTTTTCCAACACAATTGAGGGACCTATTAAAAAAAAAAGGAATTTCGAGCTAGTTTAAGACGTAACTAAAGTTTACTGAAAAGTTCATCTAGTTTTAACGATTAATTTTCTGACACAAAATTTCATTCCAGAATACTATTTGGGTGTCGAAAAATTATTATAGATATTGATCAGATGTCCAAATTGTTGTGATGATATTTCCCTTGCCTAGTAGAATATGATGATTTTGGTTCAGTGTATACTCCTCAAGGATCAATCCTTTAATTTTCCATACATCCGCATTTTCATAGAATAATTATTGATATCATAACATATGTTTCGTATTCTGAAAATAGCTTTCATTAGCGAGGGTAAGTTCATACGATTTTTGCCTCTTGGTTGGGTAACCACTGAGAAATAGACCCTCGCCTATTATGATTTCAGATGCCATATTTTCATTGAACAATTATACCTACTCAAAAGTTTTTATGAGAGTTTCTTTTGGCGTTTGAGCAAAATCGCGAATGCTACTGAGTCGAAAGCGATGAAGACCGTTGGGGACCATCCACCGTTTTAAATCGTCCAATTTCTGAAAAATTCATCGAATTTTGATGAAAACTCCACGCTGCGTCATGCTTCTTACAACTATTTAAGGTTCTTGCATCCGCATCAGTTGCCATTGATACGATCGCGATTGAAAAAACTCTTGTGGTGTAATCGAATCATCATTTTCCCTACCCTTCGAAATTTTTTGAGCGGGATCGTACGAATAGATCATGAAATATTGGCACTTGATGGATTTTACGTTTGTGCATCCTATCAGTTTCTGAGTGGTGACACTCCTCCTCAGCCTAATTGTTCATTCTCAGAAATCTCCATTAAAATCGAATGGAAACTTGAAGCTGTGCTTGTTGCAAGAATTTCACATATGCATGCGCATTTGCTGATGGATGAATGACACGGTGATAGTGAAATCGATGTGTTTGTATGTTTCATCTCTCGAAAGTGAAAAAATGGTTAAATTAAGCAATAAAATTTGTGCTTCAAAAACCTTGAGTGTTTGTTTAGTTAATTACAAGTATCTTTAATAATTATGTTCTACAATCAACCGAGAAAAAACTAGTCATCCCTTCACCATTTGGTGGATTACTTTACCAGGTTACTGAGGACCACTAATCCATTTTTTACGGCTCTAATATATTACTAATCCATTTTAATCTGGCTCTAATATCACATTCCGGACTTGGAAATGAGCCCAAAATCGTGTTTCTCCACTTAGTATGTCATGGGTTCTTCAACTGTGTCTCTAGGTGTATAATTGAAGGTTTTAAAACCCTGTAACAGATACAAAGTATATTTTCAGGGGTAATATCTACCCTTGTATTTGTTGGAATTTTTCAACAGCTCAAGTGAGATCATCCAGCTCGCAGTACGTTCATTCGTTCGCTCTCTGCAACATTTTTTCGGACGATAAGAGTACGAGTGTAAAAAAAAAAAAAAAAAAAAATCAGTTACCATGCCTGATACATGATGAAAATTAGTTTCTGTCACAGGCCTATAATTGATATATTATATTTAAATATAGTAAATTTATACTATAAGAAGTACTCGACCAACGTACTTACAATTACGTATTTATTATTTCATAAAAACGTGAGTGCGTTTAGGTATAATCGTATGTTAGTTTTAGCGAATTTTTGCAGAAAATGAAAGCTGTGCTCCTAAATTTGGTTCCTAAAATTTTGAAATACTTTTTTATTTTTGTGTGTGTGTGTGATTCCCGACTATTATAATAACTCTCTTCTAATGATCTACATAATGATTTCTCTATAATCTCTTATAATGATTTACATTTTTAACATCCGTTTATCACCCAAAAAAAATTGTTACGTATACATATTTTTTAGCTGAATATTACTCCAATAAATTGATCAACTTCAAAGCGATGGAAACTGTACTAAATTGAAATATTGATATTTTTAACTATATTGAAATTGATTGAAATTTTTACTTTAATTTCATTAATGGTATGTGCTTAAAAAAGTCTGCCAAGTTTGGGTGTGGCACATCTTCCTCGTTTCCGTAACGCGAATAGTTTCAGAATGAAGTTCATTGAAAAGTTTTGAATTATCTTGAAAAATTTCGTCGCAGAAAGGAGTAAATCAAGATGTAAAGTGAAACGTAAGAAACGAATAATTATACTGTGGTGAAGGGGGGGCGCTGCCCAAGCTAAAATTCTCGGTCGATTTCCGTCATCCTCTGCTTCTTCAGTTAGGAAATCGGTCCATTTTCGCAACAAACCTTGGGTGTTTAAAATTCATTATTGGTGAGGTTAATTGAGAGAGGGGGGGGGGGGGAGTAATTCAGATAAATCATGATCCTTTGGTTTACATGTGCGAAAAATCTTGGATTTCGAAATTTTCATATTTTTCTTGAAGTATTTGGTCTCTTCTTCCCAGTAAATTGGAATTTAATAATGATTGTGGCGTTGAGGGGGGGGGGGTTGGGTTGGATACCAATCTATTGTGATATTTTAATCTATTTCCATGAATCTGTCATCGTTCGATTTCACAATGTAAAAGAAGTTTATACTTAGTTATGGTTGTGATGGAGGATTGGATTATGGTTGTGGTGGAAAGGCATATTTGTGTTATGTAATAATGGAGGGGATACATCCAGTAAAACTTGGATCTATTCGCCTCTCTCACCAAAATCATAAACGAAAAATACATAGAAAAGTTTTGAAATGCATACATTACTCACCAATAATTTTCACATTTAGATTCAACTATGTAATTCGTATGACCTTTGAACTGACTTTTTTCCTGCTGTTATGACCATGTCATTTCTCTAAATGAATAATGGAATATAAAATTCCTTTTGCAGGGGGCCATGGAACGTTCTCGAATTTAGTGAACAACTTCGTGCACATCATCATGTACTCGTACTACATGATCTCTGCCATGGGACCCGAGTACCAGAAGTATATCTGGTGGAAACAGCACCTCACCACCCTCCAATTGGTTGGCTTTGTCGCAATTAATTTTAGTTTTGCTAATTTTTCAAACAAAACCATGATAGCAAACACATATGTAACAGTAACACACAAAAACGCTGCAAATTATTACAGAGAAGTTTATTATTTCTGTATTGTATTGCTCTTCTACGCAGAACACCTGTCTATATTATTGAACGAAATATTAGGTATGCATTTAATTGATAATGCACGTCATTGCACGTTTTCTATCCATCGAAAAGTTCTTTGTGTATGAGTTAAACTAAAGATCTCTGAAAGAAAAACTTCGTTAAGACCCGTGAATAAAAACAGTGAATAAAATAATCCATTTGAAGATATTGAAATTTAATTTATCATTCATTTTAGCGTTGTTCCTTTTGTATATGTTCTGAACCTCGTATCTCAGTTTCTATTAAATATAAATTAACTTTTCTAATTTTATATTCATTCATAATTGCGGATCCCTCTGCACAAAGGAAACAAGAGGAACTTGTTCAGCTGCGTCATTTTATCTTACCACTGTGGAAATTCGCCCAGTAACCCAATTTTGATGTTTATCATTGAAAATTTAAATTTTAACGACTTGGGGACAGTTCCATTCGACTCAGCGCAGGAAAATACTTCAGGAATGGTTACTAACCTGGATTTTAGCTTGAGTTTTGGCATGCTGATAATGCAATTTGGCCCACTATGCGGCGGCGAAATCCCAAAAATCATAGAGTCGCAGCTCCATTATAGCTCGTAGGGAGAGACCGGAAGATGATGCCTTCTGGATGATTTCATTGAAAATAATAAACCAAAAACCTTTCTAGACTAAAACAATCGTATAATTCTAAGTCACGCTTCACTGAAAATAGATCGAAAGCAGGAGTAACTTCATGCTTGCAACACCGTTCATCAACATCTCCCACTATTGGATATGCAATTAACGACTTTGCAATGATCGTTCAAGTTCGTTTTAGCGAATTTTTGTTGAAAATTGAACTATTGAAAAGGCTCTAAAAATTAGAAACAAAATGCAGATCCATCGTGGTATTATGAATATGTCCTTTTTTCACTATTCAATTTCTCAATAGTGTTGTTGCGATTATGTTTACAAAGTTAATTGAGAAGTGTATCCTGCATGTTAACAATTTTCACACAACGACGCTCATCATACCACGGATTGTTTATAGTGAATGGTTAGGTAAATCGACAGCTTTCCAACGAATAGAGAACGAGTTGTGTGCTATGAAAACTACGAGAGTTACATTTCCCCAAAAAAAAAAAAAAAAAGTTCATTTGTATGTGAAAAACATCAGAAATCGTGGTATCTTTTTGGGTAACAGAATTTTAGAATAACTCCCAGAGTAAGACTGAGTTTTCATGTATGTCTGTCTCTCTCTCTCTCTCTCTCTCTCTCTCTCTCTCTCTCTATATATATATATATATATATATATATATATATATATATATATATCTTGTTTTAGCAGAAATTTGGATTTTTTAATCAAGAAATCTTCTTGATTACAGAATTAGAGAAAATGATTCTTGATGTCCTGGTTTCTTGCATATTTATAACGACTTCTATGGTTACTTTAATAATTCATTTAGGAAGCAATTGAACGCATTTAGTCGTTAGATATATATATTTAGTCGTTATTATATATATATATATATATATATATAATTATTTCACATTTTTCTTTCTAAGAATCCGGTTTGAGACATTCTGATACGATTTCTAGAGTTTAACTCATGTATAAGTTGATTGAAGATTAATCAATCAGGTTGTGTGTTGTGTCATTCCACACGATAACTCCCCTTAGGGTTGAGATAAAAATTACTTTTTTGCGCCAAAATCAAGGATGATTTCGTTGGGCTGCACTTTTCTCTAGCACAAAAAATTGGTAGAAAATACGCCTTTTACTTACACACCTATTTTCTATTTGAATTTCGCAGGCTCAGTTCATCGTTGTCTTCTTCCACTCGGCCCAAGTTTTGTTCTTTGACTGTGGCTACCCCAAGACCATCGCTCTCTTCCTCCTCTGCCATTCCATTATCTTCTTCTGTCTCTTCTTCGATTTCTATCTCAAGGTAAAATATATCAATTCGCTTTTGTAACTGGAAGTTGAGAAAACAGTCCACCAACTAGGTGACTTGACACCTCACTGTTATCGCTCTGATAAAACCTTTTCCCAGAACCGTAATAAGAGCTTTCCAAACCAGGCTTTACGGATTTAAGTTTTGAATGAAAATTTTTCAGATATTTCAGTGACATTTTCAAGTTCGATAACAAATTTTTGCACAAATATGTGTAGCCTATTTTTTCTATTTGTATTCGTCCATTGTATAGCAATGGCTTCGAAATTCGATAAAATTTTAATTTTCCATTGTTTTTATTATTATAATTAGTCTTGAGACATCGTGAAACTCTATGTGTAACATGAATGATGCAATGTAACAATGATATTTATTAATATATGTCCTTCGGATTGAGAAGGCCCTTTGCCATAACTCAAGCACCCCCGAAAGAAAATTGAGTTCGTAGATCTACGCTTTTCTCTAGTATAATTTTGTTCAATAAATTGGATTTTTCACATTTTATATATTATACTACCTGTGAAATTCCCTAGCTCTTGTGATGATTAAGTACTGATGGACTACTTGATTGAATAAAATATTGAATTGGATGAAACCCACATCACGTTTTCGTCTAACATGACACGAATTCTTACGAAAGTTTGAAGCCAGATCAATGCAGAGCCTAATCAGTAAAAAATTATACTTTTAATTTGGTTAATCATGTTAGTGCGACATTTGTTGAAGAGCTTACTACGAGATATTATTACTATTAAATTTGAAGATTTATTATCACTTTAACACTAAATAGCTTGAAAAGAATACCTGCTTGATTGAAAAACCCACATAACCTTTTCGTCTAATATTATGAGTTTGAGGTCAGATCAATGCAGAGCCTATTCTGAATTCCATCAGCTGTTGAGAAGATTGTACAAAATCGGTTTTAGATTTCTACTTTGGTTAATGTTACCTATGAAATTGGTTGTGAAAAGATTACTACAGTACATAACTAACTGCTGTTGAATAGGTATTGAAGAGTTATTATCACTTGAACACTGGATTGCTTGTAAACAGTACCTACTTGTTTGAAACCCACATAACCTTTTCGTCAGCTCCCATGCTTATAAAACTTTGAGGTCAGATCAATGCAGAGAATCTGAATTTCATCAGGCCCTTTTGATGATTAAAGTACGAAATCTGTTTTAAGCTTCTAATTTGGTTAAATGTTACTAGGAAATTGGTTTAAAAGACAACTGCAAGACATTATTATATTAAATGAAACGGTTTATTATCAACATAAGATCAGCAAAGCTTGAGAAAAGCCAATTTGCGTCTACAAATTTGCGTCTTGTGTTGATTTTGAGAGCGTCATTTTGTTGTCACGGGACACTAGGAAAACATCTATTTGGTCCAACTAATCTGTATGTTATTATAATGATTGATTTAGGACATTCTTTCATTTGTGAGAATAATAAATCTATTATTCTATCTATATATATCATTCTGATTTATTACAAAATCGATTCCTACATCGTAACCCCCAATCGGCAAGAAGAATCGAAGCTTCTGTTATTGCAGATCCTTGTGATGATTAAGTATTAAATTGATATTGAAAGTTCTAATTTGGTAAATATATTAGTACTAAAATGAATATTACTACAAAGCTTATTTGTTTGAATAAAATTCCTGCATGGTTGAAACTCGTGATGTATAATATGTAATATTTTATTTGTAACATCTTCGTCGTCGACAATGTTGTAAATTTTATGAGAGTTTGAGGTCAGATAAAAGCACAGCCTAATTCACCGTATCAAAAATTTGCCTTTGAAAAGTACTTACTTGGTTGAAATTACAACTGAATTGGTTTGCAACCCACATAACCTTTTCGTATAATATTACCCGAATTCTTAAGAAAGTATCTGATCAGATCAATGCAGTCTCATTCCGACCTTCATAAAGTTTTAGTACTTATTTGGTTTTAAAAGTTGTAATTTGGTCAATATATTAGTGCTAAATTGATTGAAAATATTATTACGTTCAAATGATGAGATTTATTATTGCTATAAGATAATACCTTCTTAGTTGAACTAAGTATTGATTGTTTGAAACTCTTATACTATTTTCGTCAACATTAGGTTTTCAAAATTCTAAGAAAGTTTGTGATCAGATCAATGCAGAGCCTACTTCATCAATCCTTTGTGATGATAAAGTGCTAAACTGGTTCAAAAATATTTTGATTAATCGATTAGTACTATGTGTTGAAATCTACATAATAACCTTTTCACCTGATATTTATTAGGTAGGCACTCAAATCTTTTGAAATTTCGTGGTCAAATCAATGAAGAGCCTTAATTTAGCTTCCGGCTTACTCTTATACTCACCACTCTATTTTCACAGGCCTACAAAAGGGAAGAAGAGAGGAAAATGAAGCAGAGGGCGATAGAAGAGCAGAAAAAAGCGACTGATGGTCTCAAAAAACTGGAATAACGTCTTTCATTCGTGGCCATTCACTTCTCGGTCAAACGTAGTTTAGGTAAAAGGTAATTTGATTTTATGGATTTCTCGTTGCATGTTTCATCTCCCTTAGATCCTAAAGAGCTGAGTTATATGTTGAGTAAGCCCAAACATTCTTTCCCGGAAAGTTCCCCCACTCTAAAAACATATCTGAATGACTTGTTGTTCAGATTTGAATATGGCAGAACCAAACAACTTGAGTTTTGACCAAAGGAAGAAGATTCCTCCAAAAACCACGTACAATTTTTTGAGTGCAAAGAAATTTTCGACTTCCTACGAATTAATTATGTGGACCAAACAAAAAAGTGCTAAATAATATTCTGCGATTTAAAAAAACTGCTTTTTGTAGTTTTTATCGATTTTATAATAATTATTAATAATTCAATTTGTCATAATTATTTTATGCATGATTCTATTCCACTGAAACTATTTTTAATTAGAATTCTACTTAACATATCGATAGTGAACTTGTAAAACTCCGTAAGTCTGAAAAACCAAATTTAAAGTAGAGCCAAAAAACTGTATCAAAGCGTGCTTCAATAAATTTGGTTCACCTAGTGTGGTTATTATCATCGAGTAAGACCCATGAAGGCTTCATATTACCTAAAATATGAATTATTTATCACCAGTACGATTACATAGCTAATCATGAGACTTACGTGGTTTTATATGAGACACAGTTCAGACTTACATGTTTTCACCAACAGGAATCGACTAAAAATGAGAAAATAACGAGTAATTCAATAATGAAATCATAACATATTTTATTGTATAAAAAAACACCACCCACTAGAGTTTTTAGGAACATTTAGTTTTTGGAATAATTGGTATCAGGTACATAGTATCACATATTATTTCATAATTAGTCGGTTTGATAAAAGTTTTTTTCAAGAAATAGTTACTTACCTAATACAGCTAGAAGGTAATCGCAGAACTTTATTTAGAAACATACAAAAAAATGAAAAGTTTGTGTTTTGTATAAGGAATGCAATGCTTGAACCCTAATGGTGTAGGTTATCATAAAAAACTATGATAATCTGGAAGCAATACTGACTTAAGTTGCTGCAATTGAATGCACTTATCAGCATTAATTATTGGAGCAGTGTGATAGAGAGGTTTTATACCATCATCGGCTGATGGCTTCTTACTTCTTTTGATCAATTCAATCTCATCTTCATCCATTCTTAGTTAATAATAAATTTTAGAAGGACAGTACTTAAGGGCTTGTATATCGTTAACTGTCGGGTCTCCTTTCCTATATCCGGGCCTGATGGAACTATATGGTCCTAATTGGGAATTAAAGTCTTTGAGAAACTTGAATAATATTTTTGAATAATTGTTATGATTTTTTCTTGGGCTTACGTGGAAAAGAGCGTTGGATACATTTACACATCGGTTTTGATAACCGCAACCCCGACATGCAGCTACACCATTTATTTTATTCAACTCTTCACAAAATATTGTGGCTCTTAATATAGGGCCATGAAGTCTTGTTTAATTGATGCTACTCCTACATCGAAGTTTCCTCAGCTATAATAGCAGCAGCTAGAAAGGGGACGGATTTTGAACTTATCAGCCCAATAGGAGAATTAGTACGAACTGTATAATCCTTTTCGACATGAGTTTGATTGGGAGTAGAAGCTATTTCCTGTTGCTGTTCCAGCTTCATCAGCATTATTTTGGATCTATATCTTGGACGGAACAAAGGCTTCATTACTGCCTTTTTGTATTCATTTTGAAAATCCACAAATTCTGGAAATGGACAAATAAATTTTGAATAAAAGGTACGTAGATCTATAAATGTAAAGTACCTATTTGAATGCATTTATTTTTATCTATTTTATTATTTGAACGAAGAGGGACAGCCATTCTACTGTCTAGTGCTGATACTTGCTCAAAACGTACATAAATCCAATAAACAAATTAAAGAAATCACTGTAAATAGACAATTTTGAATGAAAAAGAGGCACCTATTTGAATGTACCCATTCATTTTTATCCATTTTATTATTTAAACGAAGAAGGACAGCTATTCTACTATCTAGTACTGGTACACAAAACGTAGGGACAAAAATAAAAAAATCAAATTGAAGAAATCACTGTAAGTATTTAACATTTCACCTTCAAATTCAAGAAAAATCATGGTAAAAACCTGTAAGTCTACAGTAGCAAGTGTATAAAATTCTGTAAGTCTTGACTCACGAAATACGGCAGAGATTTTACATTACCTACTCAAGGTTCACTACATAACAGTAGATATATTTCATATTAAGAACTAAGATAGATTAAAGTTCAAACAATAATTTAACAAAAACTATGAGAAAACACCATTAAAGCTTAGCTTTCTCTGTTGTGTCCAAATGCTCGTCAAAAACACGTTGAATCAGACAGACACACGCGAATTTATAACCTTGAAATCACATCTCGGACTTACGGAGTATTTCAAATCGCCATAGCGACGAAATGACGCGGTTCTCGCCAATAATGCTTTGCATTGCATAGCGATTCAGAAGCCCTTATTTTACTAGAAGAGCTCAAAACCTCATTTTCGGAAAATTCAGACTTACGGAGTTTTACAAGTCCACTATCGATATATATATATATATATATATATATATATTTACATCGATTGTGAGTGTTTTTTTAAGCAAATAACTTGAAATTTGAGGTTTAATTTAATTCGGAAAGCTTGGTTTTTTGGTGCATAAAAGAATACACAGAAACAGATTTCAATGAAAAATGTTTCGAGAATGTTGATTTTAAAATTTTTGAAGCGATTTCATGCTCCGCTTTCTCCGAAAATTTCACTGAAAGGTTGAAGCAAAGCCAAAAAACCAACCTTTTCAAAAAGTCGCAAAATCAATAGGATCATGAAAATTTCAATTTCATTAAAATTCAAGTCATGAAAGCTATTTAACAACTTCAGTTTTCGTTTAACTCTTGAATAAACCAAAAAGTTAAAATTTGTGTAAGTCCCTCTGTATTTGAAGAAAAGAAAAATAATAAACCAATCACTAGAGGGATCGAACCACGTATTGGAAAACCGAACTAGCTCCTCTTTGCACTGTATGATTTAAAGGCAACTTGCATAATTTGCTAGCCTTGCTATCCTTGATTCTTTCTCCAGGTTTGAGGCAAAATCCAGCTAATCTTCCAGCATGCACCCTCACCTTACTCCACTTGTCTATTTTATACCATAAATTGGTGCATCTGTTTCTTTGAATCCCAATACTCTTCAAACTCGAAGATCCGAATAAAACCCCTATTGTTGAAAGGATTTTTGAAAGCAATGGTTTTTTCCTCTTTCTTTCATAAACAACCATAAATATTTAAAACTATTCCACAACTCCAATTTTCAATTTCAAACTCTCAAATTCAACAGGTCCAATACTCAACAATCTTGACTATCATACTTCAACGCTATTTCTGTAAATTGGTACAATATTTGAATTGTTTTAAGTTCATGGAAACTATTCAACAACTCCAATTTTCGCTATGAGCAATTTAACGCGTAGGATGGAGGGGACCAGAGAGAAATTCTGACTTTGATAAGCAATTGAGTCATGTTTTCTCATTTTTCAAAACTTAAATCTTACATCTATTGCTGCATCAGGATGTCTAAACTATTCAGTATCGAAAAAATAACTAATTCAAGGCAAAAAAACATTCGTTTTTTCAAAATCAATTTTTTGTCCCACTATTTGACAGCCAAATTTTTAGGTTGCACCTGTGATTGACACACAGCTCTTCTGCAATAAATGATTCAATGTATCAACAAATTATTTATTTCCACGTTTTATAAATGAATCGAGCATTTTCACTAGTTTTACTAATCAAAAAATAAAATTAGAGTATTTATATAGACAATTTGAAAATATCACCAGATGTTTCATCACAAAATATAATTTTTTTTTCTCATTACCATAGGTGATCGAATTTATTTTACTCAGCTGATCAGGACAGAGCCCATCATTTCAATCGACTCTTAATGCCTCAGAGAGTCACCTTATCTAATTTCAACTCCCTAGGATGAACTGGAGAGAATTAAGCAGTGTTTAATTGTCTACATCATTGGGGTTGTTAATGTTGATCAAATCCATTTCTTCACATGAACAATGCATTGGTCTGAAGCGTGCCATTCTTCGGTCTTACTCGAACTTCTTTTTTAGCTTTTTTATTATTTTCCATATCAGACTTTTTCTTATCTAATGTTCTCCAGCGCGTTTCTTCTTTGCATCTTCTAAATATATAGTTCGTCTTTATTCTTTCATATGTGGTAATCTTGCCATTGTTCTGATGTAACCACTGAAGGTATTAGTGGTTCCTTGATATTATTACGTTTTCTCCGACTGGGAAGAGGAGCAGTTGAAAAAGAAACTGGAGGAGCAGAACCTGAAAAATATAGAAGTGGATATTGGACGAACAGTATCATGTTAAGAAAGAAATGATGAGAAAATGTCAAACACTAGTGGCGGTAGCTGTTGTAGACTGAAACCTTCCCAACTCAATGTTTGACAAATTATTGGACCACTGGTTGACATCACTTCAAACCCTGTCATGCTCTGGTCCAGCATTTGATTTACGTCAGAACTTGGATGGGAACTACTTTATTTTGATTTAACCTTTAATTGAAATTGAAAAAATGTAGGAGAGGGGAAGTTGGAAAAGGATCAGAAATTGACAGCATTGTCAATCGCTGAAGTTATCATCGTTTTGGGGACTGGTAATTGAAATTTGCATTTTCACTTTTCGTCTGATTATTTCCAAAAAAGTGATACCAGAAATGCAATTTACACAAAAAAAAACTTTTTGAGAAAAACCATGAGAACAATCTAATTTGGAAATGTGTAGGGCATGGTGAAACAAAATAAAACACTTACCTCCTTAGCAAAATCACATGAAACAGCAACAAAGAAATGGCAGCACGTGGTATTGGGCAATCTTCTCCAGATTTCACAATAACCCGCCTGAAATGTTTTGCAGCCTTTATACTTCATTGAGAAGGTATTTTTTTCAAAATTCAAAAGGATCGAGCCAAGCCCACTTCTATGCTTTATTAATTACGCTTTTTGGTGAGATGTAAAACACTGGTCCCTCCACTCTAAATACTAAATCTTACAATACGGATCGACCCTATTAAAATGTTTCCTTTGTGACCAACCTGTAACAGTTGACTTACCTGGCATGGGAACAGAAAAGGTGTCAACTCCTACCCACTCTAGTGGCTGATTGAAGAACCTTGTACTGCTGCTGAAGAGGATATTTCAAGAAGCCAGACAGTGTTTGTAGGAAGAATATGTTGGCTGTGAGTGTGTGTGTGCTATGATCGAAGTACCAACTGAAAATTCCAGTTAGTTCCTCTTCGCACTGACTGATTGAAGGAAACTTGCATAATTTGCTGCCGCTGCAAGCTCGCGTTTTCCTTGATTCTTATTTTCCTTTCGGAGCATAATCCAGCACATCTCCCATCAAGCCTCTCCCGCCTAACTCCTCTTTCAATTCAAATAGTTGCATCTATTCCCTTGAACACCACTTCACAAACTTCACTGTCCGGATCAACACCTGTACAGCAAAATGTAACGAAAACTATTCAACGAATCCCAATTTCGTTATGAAATTCTCTTTACATTGGGAAAAGGAAAATAATGATCCAGTCAGTTGAGGGATCGTAGTAGGTACTAAAAATCCAAGCTAGTTCTTCATCTTTGCACTGAATAATTGAAGGATAACTGGACTTATGCAATAAGAGGGTAACCGACGCACAGTGGGGGGGGGGGGGGGGGGCAAATGGCCAAACAAATATGGGAAAAAAATCATTATCTTTGAAATGAATTAGTGTTTTGACTTGGAAATGGTTTCATTCGATTCAGAATACAAAAATACATTAGAAAAGTATGTTTTCTGAAGTTTAAAATTATTATTTTAGCACTAAATCTTGTTAATTTTGAAAAAATTATTGATAATAAAAGTGGAAAAGGGTGTGAAAATTTACTGTGATCATTTACCAACTTTTCGTAGAAAAAGTTGTCTTTTCGTTTCAGAGGTCGTGGAATACGATGATGATGGTTGTTTGAATTAAGGTTTCTTTATAAATATGTATGTAGGTATATTTTATAGGTATTATATAGCTTCGGCAAAGTGCATTGCAGATTATTGAGGTTCGGTCAGGTGATTGAGTAAATTTGGTTCCCTAGCTTTCGACGGTTTATTCCATCATCTTCTGGGGGTCGACAGACAGACTTAACTGTATTAAATACAGTATAAAAAATGATTAAATTGATGTTAAGCGATTAAACTTCTACAAAATTAATAATTCCTTCGCTTCCTCATCTAATGGAAGAATCTTCTTCTTGGGCAGCGGCCTCAAAGTTGTCACCACCGGATCATATGAAACCATAATGCTATTAAAAACATCAGTGTTTGTCGCAATACGGGAGTGCTTCGTACTGTGTTGAGTCCTGAAGTACTTGTAGTCCTTATTACGTGCCTCTTGGGCTTCCTCTAAAAGTCAATCGGTTCGGTAGTGCTGCATTCTCAATTATTTGAGAACCATGAAACAAGATCTTGTGGACAGTTGCTGGAAGATAGTACCAGGGATAGGGGTCATCTTAGCTGTTTCCTCTGAAAATATTCGAAATTTTTCGGGGTCAATCGGAAATCGGCTGCGCAAATAACTTGCAATATTGTAGCCAGTCTTTCTTTGATCACATTTTAATCCACTACACCTGAATACGGTGGAATACGGCGATGAAATTTTTACAGCTTCGTGATAATGGTCAGAACTTCAAGAAAAAAAAAACGCTGCAAATTATTACACAAAGGTTTATTATTTCTGTATCATACAGACCTTCTACGTAGAAAACTGACCGTAATTATTTAGTATATAGTATATTTACTAATTATCGAAACTCGGGGCTTCCAATATTTGGTTCACTCGTTCACTGCATCACAGCTCCAGGACCCCATAATTTTACGCTTAATAGTAAAGTTGAGGAAAAAAAGAAATAAATGGGGCCGTCTACGGACACCGGAAGGAAGCGAAGCTTTATTATCATAAAGCGTAGAATAGAATTATGAGTATTTTCATACGCATAAACAATCTCTTCTAATTGGAATTAATTTCATCACACTCTCTCTCTCTCTCGCCTTCCCTCCCCTCCCTTCTCCCTCCCCCACACTCCCTCGCCCTGCCTTCCCTCCCTCTCACTCTCTCCCGCCCACCCTCTACCACCCACAAGGCGTGCGCGCGTTCGTCAGTCTCACACTGACACTTTTTCACACTTTTTCGCCCGTTTTTGGCCCATAGCATCTATGCGAGTAAAGCGATCGGGATGGTTAAACGTTAGGACCAACTAGACCCCAAATGGAGTCTAGAACGGGTTTTTTAAGTCAATTCTTAGGCCTTTTAGGCGGACGGCGAACGGCGGACGGACATTTCAAATTTGGATTCTACGCACCTTGAAACGTAAAGTGACTAAGTATGGGGGGGGGGGGGGGGGGGTATAAAAATTTTTTGCTACACGATCACATAGGCTTATTATTGAAAATAATTAACCAAAATGAGCCAAACCAAAGGAAGGCGAAGCTCGTTTTTTCCATGCCTCTCAAGCTGTATTTCGCCATAAAACCCCAAACTGGAGCTAATGTTCAAGCCATGATGTTTTGAAAAAATAATTAGTATTTCTTAGCGATACCACATGAATATATTGCCAACATTACACCGTTTAGGAATTTTTTCAATCACATTGTAGGCAATTTTCAAATAAATACTCTCATTAAGCTTAAAATCTCGAAATATCATGTTTCAGCCTCCATTCGGTAGTGAAAACAATTTTCAGCCACCGAAGGTCTTTCACTCCCTTATTCTACTGGTAATTAACTTTGAGAAAACCACATAACATCCCTTTTTGAGTCACTTTGCAAAAATGGATTTTTTTCTACCTTGGCCCCACTGTGCGACGCCAGCTAAACTTTGGGAATCGACGATCAAAGTTTTTTAGCGTCAGAATGTTGCTGTCGTCCCTGTAGTGACCGCATCTTGGAGAAAATTGGTTTACATATGTTTTTCAAGGTGTTATTTCAGTTTAGAACCATGAAAAATGTCCTTCCAATGGTTTTTGCGCTTGCCCCCTGAATGCTCAATTTCATTTTGCTAAACTAGTGTATTGCAACATAGCGTATCCATCCATCATCATTCTGCTACAAAACTTGACAAGCAGTCTTGATAGAAACCCCCCCGAGGGATGAAAAAACTCTTGGCGAATTTTGGGGGAGTATGAAAGTATTTCTAATCCAATAAACACAATAATTATTCAAAGTTAATTATGAAAGAATACCTACTTACAAAAAAAATCTTGCTAATATGAAAATGGCTTTTTTTTCCCCCCAATAGAAAAATGATATAGAGCAAAACATGAATAAAATTATTGGTCATCTTCCAATACGAAGTCTAACTCCCCGTCGAATACATCTAAATCGTCTTCCACTGAATCTGCTGCGGTTAGGTTGATGTCGCCTAGTTTTTTAAATGGGAAATGGACTTGCCTTGAGGCCACAATGGTTGCAGATCGAAATTGAAAGTTTGATGAATTTGCCAAAGGTTTCCGTTTCAAATTAAATTTGGATAAACATATTTTATTGTAAGTCGACAATGAAACTGGTTTTCGGACTTCCTTTGTGTTCAGTTCATACATGAAAGGAACCGTCACATGTGAGGGGAGAAATTCAGCTAGTGATTCAGACCTACAATAATGCGACTTGTAGCGGGGAAATTTATGTTTATGGTTCATAACTTCTTCATCTTCTTCTTCATTGGATTTTAAGCGGTTATGCCCCCTCGTTTCCCTCAATTTCCGAAAATTTGTCATCTACCCCCATTTTGCAGGCCGTGCAACTTAAATAATTTGCTCTCACTGCAATCTGGCGTTTACCTTGAATTCTATTTCCTTTTGTAGTATAATCCAGGTCATCTTCCAGCAAGCCACCTCCGCCCAACCCATCTATTCTGCAATTTGTTAACCCAGATGGTGCATCTATTTCCTTGAACCGCAACACTCTACAAACTTATCTAACCAAATCAACCCTATTTCAGCGCGAAAGAATGTGAAAGAATTTAGTTTTTCAAAATCTTAAACAACTAAGTAGTACTACTCATGAAAGCTATTCGACATCTCCAATTTTCGTGTGAGAATGTCAACTCTTTCAAATGAAAAATAATGAAATGTGTGAAATTCTTTTCATTTTGAGAAAAAATAATAATCCTATTCTTCAATCGGTGTATCCATTTCCTTTGAACCCTAAAGTAATGCTTGACTATTTGAATCTCAACCCCTATTTCTGTAAAAGTCAAAAAATGCATAAAACAACTCAAAATAATACAAACTTTTCAATGTGTACAATTTCAAATTTGAATTCAAATGGTGTTTTCCTTGATTGTTCTTTCCTTCCAGGTCATCGTCCAGCGTTATACCCCCGCCGTCTGTCATCTAGACTGCAATTTTTCAATCCAAATCGGTGCATGAACCCCAATACTTTCAAAGTATGCTTTTCTCATACAACCCCTATACAGCAAAATGTTACGAAAACTGTTCATATATTCAAAAAATTCCCATTTCGTCATGAAAGCCGCTTCACTTTGGGAAAAGAAAAATATTGATCCAATCGGTTGAGGGATCGAAGTACTAAAAATGATACATTAGTTCTTCTTGGCATTAATTAAAGGATAGCTAGCATAATTTGCTATCACTGCAAGCTGGCGTTTTCCTTGATTCTTCTTGCGTTTTGGAACATGATGCAGCTCATATATTAGCATGCCACAACCTACCTCAATGTAGTCTGCTATTTTTAAACCCAAATCAGCTTATCTATTTTCGTGATCCTTGATACTATCAATTGAACGTCAGTATTTGAATCAGCGCCTATTTTCAGCTAAGTGTGAAAGAATTTGATTAGTTTTTAGTACATAAACAACAGCAAATCATGAAACGTTGTATGCGAATGACAATAATTGTGGGTCCTCTCGATATTCCGCGCATCCCTAGACGATTCTGGATCGATTTGAAAAGCGATTTCAAGATGTCGGTTGCCTGGGGCCAGTGGTGAGCTTTTTTGTCAATCCATTCACCGAAGCAACTGAAACCAGCACAGTGGAAAACCTGTGCTGAAAATAGTCGGTATAAAGACTGAAGTTATCTTACAAGTACATGCCACAGATGTAGACTTCTGGAAATTAAGAAGGGTGCATCTAAAATAAAATCTTGTTTTGGGTTTAGCTACCTACCTTTGCGAATATCTATTTTCAGTCGAAGTAACGGAGCAGGCTCACTGATTCGCATCGACAAATGTTAGCTTGTGGGAACCACATCGTAAGTACCTAAAGTACAATAGGGTAGAGGGGGGCATGTTCAACCATTTCTGATCGCAATGGCTGTGGAGGCCTGAATCCTAGGTTTTTTTCTCACAGGGAGGCTCAACCATCTCTCTATGAATCGCAATGACCAAATTCATTTAAAATATTAATGGAAAGGCACCGTATCGATTCTTGAAAAAAATCGTTTTTTGGTTGATTCTGCCCCACGAGTAGGGTAGGATCAACCGGGCGGTGGGGCACTTTCAACAACCATCATTTAATTAACCTAAAAACCATCACAACAAACAGAAACTACAACCTAAATTCCAAGACTAGCCAAACATAACAATGATAAACGATAAACAAACTTCAAAAATGACAAATTCAAACTCGTTGATTAAATGATGCAAATAATTATTTTATGTTGCTTCATTAAACAGATTCATTAAGATTTCTTTATTTGAACCACAGTCAACGAACATATAAGTGAGTAAAATTATAATTAAAAATGAAAGAGTCACGCATCGTTTTTAAAGTGGTCAATTTGGCTATATCGTCACTCCTATCTACTGTTGCCTCGTCCTTCAGCTGGGAAAAAGAAAATGATTCTCCTCCCGATTTCATCCTCAGAAACTCAATTTTATAATCTTCATGGCCACCGAACCCAGAAACTTTTTCAACGTAGTGCATTACACTTTTGTTCGTGGTGAAAGCAGTTGATATGAAATAATATTGATGAAATAATTCAGTAGGCATGTACCTGAGTTTTCTAGGTGACGAGAGACATTCTGTGCCGTCACATTCATTTTTTTAAGATGTGACGCCAAAATGTTTCTATTGACTCCATGGATTAGATAGATTAGGTGGACGAAATTCAGTGTCAAAAATTAGCTGCAACATGCTGAAGAGAGTCGACTGTATTGAAAGTAATAATAATTTTCCATGAAATCCTTTCTTCTATGTCGGTCCATATTTTTTAAATTTTTATTTATTTATTTTTTATTACTTTTTAATCTTTGTAAGGGTCAGGGGATGGATAAAGATATATATATATATATATATATATATATATGGAGTGATTTGACCAACCCTCAAAAATCACAAGAATTTATATATGAGTGGTCAAGAAAACAAAATAGCTATATATATATATATATATATATATATATATATATATATATATATATAGCTATTTTGTTTTCTTGACCACTCAGTATATAAATTCTTGTGATTTTTGAGGGTTGGTCAAATCAAACCAAATCAAATCACCCTCAAAAATCACAAGAATTTATATATATATATATATATATAAAAACGTGGGTAAATGGGTTTGGTGAATGACCAAAACTAGTCTGGGTGTGGATATTGTTTTATATTTGGTGCGACGTTTCGGTCAGGATCTGACCCTAATCATGCAGATATCTAAGGCAACAATGAATGAAAATGTGTTGGTAAATGTTATGTGCTTAAAAGTAGGTAACAATGGTCAATCAAGATAGGGTAACTAAGTACTTACAGTTGTTGCTTCAGTTTTAAAAACAAACAGTGACCCTGTGCGTGAGATGGTAAATTTAAATTATTTTAGTGCTAGTTACTAAAAGTAATTGTCACAACAAACACAAGAAATCCGTACTTGCACATCATTTTTTTGGCACTATTTTGCACAATCACAAGAAATCCATTGCAATGGGAAAGTTTACATATGGGTGGTGGTTATTAGTACTGTTACATGGAAGGTGCTGTATGGATGAATGAACTTATTTGTCTGAAGTAAACTACCTAATTAATGGGTGATGAGGATATTATGTATAATTGTTATTATGATGTGGATATTATTTGCTATGAATGATAATTGGGAGGGGTGATTAATACAATTATTCTTGTGTTATCAACTTATGATAGGTAGTTTTACATCTTTTACATCTTTTTTGAAATTCATGTTATTTTTGTTTTTTACAATGTATGCCATCTCTTTGATTTTTCTTTTTCATTATTGGGCTCAATGCAGCATATGTCCCAATTGCCCACTTCAGGTGTGTGTTTGGTGACGGCTGTGTTTGGCAAATGCAGTGGCGTACCTCTCACTTTCAGGGTTGGGGCTGTTCATATTGAAGGCTTTCCTATTATCGTTATTGAGGCCTTTTATTCGTTCAAAACCTAATTGTTTTGTTTCGCCATAATATGTTGAACCACAGTCCTGGCAGTTTGCAGAGTAAACAATACCACTTATTTCGTTTTTGGTTGTGGGGTCTTTGAGCTTTGAGAAATGTTTTTTGTTTTTGTTGTAAGTGGAGTTGTAAAAAGATATTTTGCTGTTTGGATTAAAATTATTTAATTTTTTCTTTATTTGTTCTGATGATGGGCCTATATGTCTTAAGGAAGTGAAGTTAGTTGTGGTGGTGGGGTTGGTTTGGGTATCCATTAGCTAGTAATATTATTTTAGTTTGATTAATGATTTTGGAATGGAATTGAGTGTCAGCTAAGCTTAGTCTCATTTGTATAAGATTTTTTGCTGTGTTTAATTTGAATTGGAAGGGTTGAAATGATTCATAATGTATTAAGCGACCTGAATATGTAGGTTTTTGGTAATTGCCTGTTGTTATGGATCCATCTAATTGTTTTATAATTTTGATGTCTAAAAAGGCTAAACAATTGTCTTTTTCTGTTTCTAATGTAAATGTTATGTGAGGTTACCATTGTTACCTACTTTTAAGCACATAACATTTACTAACACATTTTCATTCATTGTTGCCTTGGACATATGCATGATTAGGGTCAGATCCTGACCGAAACGTCGCACCAAATATAAAACAATATCCACACCCAGACTAGTTTTGGTCATTCACCAAACCCATTTACCAAAGTTTATATATTGGACTAGTCATCTCCATCACCAAAAGTATATATATATATATCACTAATAACTTGTTTTTTCAGCGTCTTTGGATTCACAAGACGAAGCTCGTTTTACGCTCAAAATAGACGATTCTGCGTCTCCAAGACTCCATGATTCCATCAAGAATGATCGAATTTTCGCGAGTATTTGGAAACATCTAGTATTTTAGTACGTAGATTTTGTGATGTAGATGGGAAACAGTAGAAATCTGCTATTTTTCAGTAATATTACTCGTTTGATTTTAGTGATACTTGTTAAAGGAGACTTCATAAAAGGTAGAACATGCTGGATTGAAGAAAGGATCAGACGTGCAGCAGGAGCGAATTTTCGTGCTTACCTTGTATCTATAATTACGGTTGCCTAATCTTTAAGGTTACAAAAAATAATTTTCTTAATTATCAATCTTTCGGAATAACCTAATTCAAGGATTTTGACTATTTTTGCGGAATCATATTCGAATTTGTGAACTTCAAAAACTTATAGTATTCCAACTTTTTTTTTTTTTTTTTTTCCTTTCCTTGTTTTATTGCTCTAGTTTGATCCCATTTTATCACAATTGAAGGGAGCCTATTACTCTCGAACCATCGTTGTCTTAATTACTACGGGCAATAAGAAATATATATATATATATATATATATATATATATATTTTTTTTTTTAAGCGATTTTTCTTAAATTTGTAACTGTTTCTATTACCCAGCCTAGTTTTCTCTAACTGTCGACGTAGTGTCACTTTCCTATTCAAATCGAGTCTAATTCAAAAATCCCAAGTCGCTGACGGATTCTACACATCTACGTAGAGCATAATATTTGTTTGAATTTCGTTTTTTCTTGAAATTATCACCGTTATTGGAGCATCCATAATGTGTGCAATGAATCAAAAGCGTATGTATATTACAGATATACAGACCATGTTTTATCATACCCAAAAATTTGTTGAACCGGAAAAAACAGATGGCAAACAAATTGTCAATATTTAATCATTATAAATCGTTCTTTGTAGTTCCGGAATCTCTCTTAAGTTTCTTACTAACAAAACATGGATGTGAGATGGTATTCACGTCGCATTTGTGTTGTCCACAATTTGTCCTTGCTATTGCTGCAATCTCCCCTTGTCATGAGTTTAATTTGTAAATCACAACACATCGAGTACTTGAATACCTAATTGTTATTTTACGTTAGAAATATATCGCTAAATTGTATGCATTATTCTTTAGTCTTCATTTCCAGAAGTCTACATCGAGTATCAACTGATCAGTTTAGCTTAGTCGAATCGTTCAAAAACAGCGATTTTCTACGTTTCCCATCATGATTTCAACCTTTAATATTTATTTTACCCATTAGACTAGACACAACATTTGTACGTTCCAATACCTATCATAATATTTGTTTATGTACTTTCCGTCCATTTTTTGAAAGGGTGAAACTCTTCTTAAATTTATATGTCCCAAAATATTAATGTGTACCGTTCTCCTAACATGCACTTTGTTGATTTTTGAAAATGTTTTCGACTCTATTTATTGTTATTGTGTCGATAGGTATACCACGCAAATTTCAAATGTATTTTCTACATTTAACTACATTGTTAATAGGTATAGTGGTAGTGTTAATAGTACTACTGCACTGTAATTATTACAGTGTAATCATTTTATTATGTGCCCCCTAATGTTTTTTTTATGCTTTAATATTTCTGTTGGAACCTTGAATTTTAACTCGCCTATTTTTTCCGACTCGTCCTTTTTAATTGGAATAATTTGCATTCATGAATCAATGTTTCTAGTGTGAAGTACTTTAATTTGACTTTTCCCAAATATTTTAAAATTTTGGATTGTACTTACATAATTTTACATTTTTAGAACTTTCATTACTCAACTTTTATTTATAGTCATCGACTTTAGTACAATTTTGAAAGAAATTTCATGCAACCTTACTTATTATGATATACCTTAGCTTATTTCTGTGAGTAGTGCCTAATTCGCCAAGTAGTAGGTACCTTGCAAAATGAACCAGAAATTGATGTTTCATGATAAATTTGATGCGATTCGCTCATTCAGTTGTTGGAAAATTGATTCGTTAGAGAAATTCTATTGAAATTTAATTAATCACAGGCTCGATCAATTTCGTTATTTCATAATTCACTATTATTCATTAAATTTGAGAATTTCCTCAATCGACGTTAATGTCACTTTCCTTTCAAATTATCAAGTCTGAAGAGAATATCTGAAGAGAAAAATACGTTTAGAATG
This sequence comes from Adelphocoris suturalis, assembly GCA_030762985.1. Taxonomy (NCBI): domain Eukaryota; kingdom Metazoa; phylum Arthropoda; class Insecta; order Hemiptera; family Miridae; genus Adelphocoris; species Adelphocoris suturalis. The sequence continues at coordinate 33,035,398 of CM061042.1, forward strand.
TAATTTTTCGCCCAAGATATCCTGTTAAACGGCGAACTTTGAGAGCGCATGCGCACCGTATAGCCTTCGAATTTTCGTTAAAAATGGCATACTCGCTTTACCTTCATTGCTTTACTTACGTCAAAGTGATAAGTAGCATAATTTGGTAGAACAAATTAATTCTGGTTCATCAATTTTTTAATAAAAGCGAACTCTTTATTATTTTTATTAAAGGTCTTATTAATTTAATCGTATTCCGTCAGTATGTTGTAATGGCTGTTGATTCTTTGATTAAAATCAAATGTACAATTTCACCCAATTCGGGTTTACTACTTGACTTTGATATGACGAACATGAAAATTGCTCATTGTCGTATATTGTCTCAACAAGCAACAAAGCGACTCGTACTTTTTGTAAATATCATGTTGTAAATAGTGATTTTGATCATAATATTGTAAGGATAATTTGTACCTTTGGAAGATGATTAAAATATTTTTTGATAAAGTTTTGAATTAATTTTTTGTCTCTGTATGGATCTTTGAGTTGGTGCACCCAATTTTTTATTTCTGGTTTAATTTGGCTCTCTTATTTCGATTTGCTGAGCATTCCAGCTGTAAAGCCTTTTTGAAGTGAACGTAAATTGTGAGTTTAAATGCCAGGAGATACACAAATTTTTTTTTTAAACGTTCGCAATTGCAGACTTGGTTAGTAAATTTTACTTAACATTTATTTACAGTTGACGTTGTGTGGACGACTTTGGCCATTTCAGCCAGGGCTTTTCTGATCAGCGGTCATGCCATTGATGTGTTATTTGACTGGCCAATACCCATGGTAGCTCTTGGCGTCATAACATCAGGCTGAGGGTGCAACATTTAGGAGAAGGGAAGAGCTCATGCTGGCCTTCTTCCACAGCTTCCACAAAGAATTAAGGGTATGGTTTATTAGGGTTGTTATCTCCGATCTCCACCCTCAGGGCTCATTATTTAGTTGCACCCTGTTTATGTTCGCCTAGCGGGTGGGTCATCCCCCTCAAAGAGGTGACCACAGTGTAGAGTTCTCTCCCCACTTCCATGGCTACTAGTAATAGGTTCATTGCTCCTTAAACTCAAGGAGAAATGGTTCGATGCATACTCAAACGCCATTATTGTTTTTGGGTTATTTTTGTTGTTGTCCGTTGTATGCAATATTTATAGTATTGTTACGAATGCTGTTTTTATGTCATGTGTAGGGAACGTTGTTGTGTCTATGTAACTTTTTTTTTTTTTTTTAACTTTATTGTACAAAGTACATTTTGATCAAGTTGAGGCATAATTATAGCAGGTAAAAAGTTCACCTGTTTCACATGTGACTTGAAAGTTACACCCAGTGGTGTACTTCATTGTGAGTGTCGTAGTACCTATATCTAGTTCCTCCTACTAACTGCACTGTCCAAGTCCAGGAGATCACTGTTGTGTTTTTTCCGTTTTAAGCGACGGTTTTCTCTTCTGGGCGGGGGATGGCTGACAGTATTCTGGATCAGGGGATTGTCATGTGATATGAATGTTTCATGGTGGCGGTCGGACGTCTCTTGAATGACTGCTGTTACCTCTGGGATGCTCAGGTCCCGATGGAGTGATGCGTTTCTTATGTACCAAGGTGCGTTGCAGATTAGGTGAATGATGCGATTTTGAACTGTCTGTATTATCTTAATCTGTGTTTTGAATGGCGCAACCATACTTGGCCATATCGGGCGGATGAGCATGATGTACGTCAATCTCTGGGTCTGGAGTGATAGCAGATGTTTGAGTGCATAAAATTTCGACTTCACTTTCCAAACTGTTTCTTTGACATATCCATGCCATGTAAGTCTTCTGTCAAGGAACAGCCCCGAGTAATTTACACAGTTGGATTTCGGGCTCGGTATTCCCCCGAGATTGATTGTGGTGTCTGAGATGTTGCATAAGTAAGTGACATGTGATGTTCGATTTCGTTGGGTTCACTTTTACTCTCAATCTCCCGCACCAACTGTTAATTTCATCTGCGAAGGGTTGCATGATTTCCTGACGTTGTTCAATTGATCTTTCTTTGCACAGTACGGCCACATCATCAGCAAAGTGTGCTGTCTGAATTAGATCGCCCTCAGGGAAGTCGCTGGAGTATATTAGGTACAAGAAAGGCCCACACGCTACCTTGTGGCACGCCCGATTCAATGGAGTATGAGTGAGAATGTGAGTCTCCATACCGAAGGGAAAAAGAACAACCTGTACGGTACGATAGCATGATGCGATAGAGCGTGTCAGAAAGATGAGGTTTCTGCTTAAATTAGAGTGCCGGGTGCCATACAGCCTAGAAAGAACTACTGCGTTAAAATCAATTTACTTTCATTGTAAGGAGTAAATTCGACAGCACTGTATAGTACAGAATGCAAAGAGCTCTCAACATCACCCAACAGTGGTGTGCTGAGGAGGGTTTACACAGTTCTACATATTTCATACATAATGGTGTTTTGAAAATATTAATATTTCATAATCATGAGTACATACATAGCAATGCGGTACAACAGTTTTAGCAATCAGTACGATTTTTTTAAATATAAAATCATTAAAACTAGAATAACTTCTGAAAACTGACGTTCAAGTGGGTTAAAATTCCACCATTGTTTTGAAAAACGGTTTTTCGTTATTTGACGACCATCTTCTACTTAACGAGGTTATAGACAACGGCTTAAGTTATTATGTTCATATAAATTATTGTATAGTAGATCTAGGTACCTATGTACTTACTTTCTCTTCTTCCCCTCATTTTTAATACTCTCATTATTTGGGAGTTTGGTATTTTTTTTTACTGGAATAGTTACCCATCTTCGACTGTAAACAATAAACAAAGTTGGTAGGTAGTCAAATTTGTTTGGATTCTTTGTTTTCCGATCTGCGTAAGTTGAATTAAAAATGTATTGTCGAAAACATTAAAGAATAACATGATCAATGGATCAACTCAAGATTGAAATATTTACCTAGTAGGAAACTAAAGCCACTTACCACTTGAATTGGGAAGCGGGAACTGATTTGGGCACCAGAGGTTGAGACGCTGGGTACGCAAGCTCTGTTGGAATTTAATAAACAACTGGGTAGATCGTAAACAAACCTATCTCGCCTTCCCCGAGTTCGAAATCAAGTCGATTTAGATCGTAGGTGGGTACCAACCAGATACCTACACATTCACTTGAGCATCATATTGCAGAATTTTTCTTTTCATTTCATTTTGTGCTTTGGTAGTCGTAATCCAAAAGAAATTATGGTGATAACAAAGTGATGCTTATACCTCAGCATTCTTTATGAGAGAATATACATAGGAGGATTCGTATTATTGGGGAGGGAAAAATATCTCTCTCAAACCAGTTTTTCGCTTATTGCTCGTAGGAGGTGGGAGTGAAGGGTTGACATTTCGACAGATTGTTCGTCTTGCCTTTTTTTGTCTTTGATTTATAATTTGAAGTGAATCGGAATAGGAGAACACCTTGTTCAACGGTGGTCAAAGGTGGTCACTTGTACGCTATTGCTCGTGTGGGGGTGGAGGGTTGAAATTTTGACAGATTGTTCGTCTTGCCTTCTTTCGTGTTTGATTAAAATTTGATGCGAATCGGAGTAGGAGAACACCATGATCAACGGGGGGTCAAAGCTGTTTGCTCGTGGTGGTGGAGGGTTAAAACTACGTCAGATTGTTCGTCTCGCCCTTTTCAAATTATGTTTCGAATTTGATGTGAATCGGGGTAGGGAAACACCGTGGTCAACGCAGTCAGGTTTTTAGGGACATACGATTCTATCTGCTAAAAATAAGCCCTTCAACAATAAATTAGCATATAGAACCCTTGAGAAGGTCAGTGTGTAAGTAGGTAGTATGTATTGGGTGTGTGGGTTTCAGTAGTTATGTTCTAAGTATGTAGCTAGGTAGGTAGGTAATTGGTAGAATTTTCATTTCGTTTTGGACTATGTAATTCCTAATCCGAAATGGAATTATTCATGATAAAATAGTAATGCTAATAACTTCAGCTTTATGGAAGAATATAGGAGGATTGGTATTATGGGGGAATGAAAAGTATCTCTCTCAAACCAGTTTTTCGCTCGTTGCTCATTAGAAGGAGTGGGTGGGGGTTGAAACTTTGATTGATTCTTCGTCTTACCCTTTTCTGACCTTGGTTAAAAGTTGGTCAACGGTGGTCATAGCAGTTTTACGCTTATTGCACGTAGGGGTTTGAAAATTTGATATATTATTCGTTTTGATTTTTTCCGTCTTTGATTAAAATTTGAAGCGAATCGGAGAAGGAGAACACCGCGGTCAACGGAAGGTCAAACCTGGTCAAAGCAGTTTTACGCTTATTACTCGTAAAGGGAGTAGGGGTAGAGGATTGAAAATTTGACATTGTTCTTCTTGCTTTTTTTATTTTATTTTTATTTTATTTATTTTTTTTTTTTTTTTCTGATGAAAATTTGAAAAAAATCGGAGTAGGAGAACTCCGTGAACAACGGAGGGTCAAACCTGGTCTAAGCAGTTTTACGCTTATTGCTCGTAGAGGAGTTGGGGTGGAGGTTTGAAAATTGACATACTGTTCGTCTTGCTTTTTTTCAACCATGGTCAATGTCAGTCAAATCTCGTTAATTTTGACAGATTTTTCGTCTTGCCTTTTCCCGTCCTTGATTTAAAATTTGAAGCGAATAGAAGTAGGAGAACGCCGTGGTCAACGGGGAGTCAAACCTGGTCAAAGCAGTTGTACGCTTATTGTTCGTAGTGGGGTGGAGGGTTGAAAATTTTACAGATTGTTTGTCCTGCCTTTTTCCGTCTTCGATTAAAATTTGAAGCGAATAGGAGTAGGAGAACACCTTGTTCAACGGGGGGTCCTGGTCTAAGCAGTTTTACACTTATTGCTCGTAGGGGAGTGGGGGTGGAGGTTTGAAAATTGACAACTGTTCGTCTTGCTTTTTTTCGGAGTAGAACAATACCGTGGTCAATGGCAGTCAAATCTCGTTAGTTATACGCTTAATGCTTAGGAGAGGGGGGGGGGGTGAAATTTTGACAGATTTTTCGTCTTGCCTTTTCCCGTCCTTGATTAAAATTTGAAGCGAATAGGAGTAGGAGAACACCTTGTTCAACGGTGGGTCAAACCTGGTCTAAGCTGTTTTACGCTTATTGTGTGTAGGGATATGGGAGTGGGGGGTTGAAACTTCGTCAGATTGTTTGTCAACGCTGGTCAAAGCAGTTTTACCCTCATTGCTCGTGGGGTTGGTTGGGTGAAGCTTTTTCAGATTGTTCGTTTCGCTCTTTTCCGACTTGGGGTAAAATTTTATATGAATCGGAGTAGGTCGAACACCGTGGTTATCAGCGGTCAAAGCTGGTCAACCGTTTAGGGACACTCTTTATCTGGGTCCGTTTCCCTTAATAAAGTGTTATTGCTGATTATTTCACCAAGTGGTCAGATGCTATCGCACTCCCACATCACGATGTACAATCCGTAGCATCAGCATTGGTGGAAAATTTCATCAGCATTCATGGGGTCCCGTACGAATTGCATACTGACCAGGGGCGAAATTTTGAGGCAAGGCTGATGGAGAAAGTGAACCGGCTGCTGGGAACGAGAAGAACCCGAGCCACCCCTCTTCATCACCCACAGTCAGGAGGGTTGGTGGAAATATTAAATCGAACGATTTAAAAGTTGTTTGGCAATGTTGGTGGCCGAAAATCAGGACGATTGGGATAGCAAACTGCCCCTCTTCTCACTAGCTTACAGGTCTGCCCGCCATGAGACTACTGGGCTATCCCCGGCGCAGTTGGTGTTAGGGAGAGGCTTTAATTTGCCCGATTCTCCGTATGCCTTCCAGCTTCGTGAACACTTGGAGTAAGAGCGGTAATTCGCTTATGACAGAACAAAGATGAAGATGAGGACTCGGAAGGAGGAGCATTTTGACAGACGAGCCAAAAATCCAAGCTTCAAATTGGGCGATTGGGTATGGGTTCACGACCCGAAACGAAAGCGAGGAATCTGTTCTTAACTGTAACCACTATGGACAGGGCCGTGGGTTGTTTCCACGAAAAGAAATGATGTACTCTTTGAAGTAATGATGGGACGTCGGAAGAGATTAATTACATGCTAACCGGCTGGCCCATGCACAAATCGTGCGGCCTCTGCGGCTTCAGGCAGAAGAAGAAATAAACTAAAAATAAAAGGAGGGAGCACTGTGGTTACACATGTTTGGTTGCTGTCAAGTAGCAAGTTGTTTATTTTGAAAATTACCGTTGTCAATCTTGTTAGTGAATTATACCTGTTAAGTTACACTGACTTTGTGTTTTTCGTGTTGTTGTTTGGAAAGGTGTTGAATATAATCCTCAGATGAGGCAGATGACTTTTGATTTCGACTTGAAAAAAGAAAGATTGAAGATTTGAAGAAAGATCTTACAAAATAGTGTCCAATATTTTGAAATATGGTGCGATTTAAACCAGCTTTTGCCGTCCATGTATATATGTTCTGTAAGTCGAAAACACTCTAATGTAGTAATATTGGTTCCAATTTATTTTTGAATGAGAGCTTTAGAGAAATCATTCTAGACATGAAAGATTTTAGCCAGAAGGTACCACCTACTAGTAATTAGACGGTAATAGTTACAGCAACCATAATTATACATCTTCAAACCCAATTTACCTTTCCATTGCCTATTTCTATAACAATTAACGATCTAATGCAATGACTATAGAGAACATTTAGGTACCGATACCTTTTTTTCTAACTTTTCTCGGGTTTTGGTCAAGATTTTTGTAGTATCAGTACTTATACCAACAACAAAAAAATAATTGCAATTCCTTAGGCCCGTTTTATAGGTCGGACTAAAGACACGTGGTTGATTGGGACACCACGTTTACGCAACTAGACTCCCTTCCATGGTAAACCTGATAGAGCCTTCCTGATAGTAAACAAGCGGTTTATGATTTCGTGATGAAACCGTTCAATTAATTGGTGGAGAACATAATGGTTAGATATAGTAGCAATGAATTCATAGTTTAAATCTGTGACGGGCAACGTCGATCAGAGTATATTTTTTACACATCATCTATATTGTTCTTTGAATAGTAGATACCTTAAACCAGATCTTCCCAACCCTTGGAGGCCAGCCGGCTGATTTGTGATCTCCTTTAACCCAATCTGTGAAATAATGAGTAAAATCCTCGTTTTATTCCGAATGGAATTTGAATCCACTGCCATATAAATTAAACCGAGACATCATTCAATGCCTAGATGCTGAATACATCCATCCGTCTTGTACTATTTCTAGAACTCACATTTATATTTCTCCCCAAAAATCGAAATTATATCCAAGGAATATTGCTTTTCCTTGCAACATAATCAGCCGATCAAAAGCTTTTAAGCCGAATTTGAGATAGCTTTCTATGAATCTTTACGCTTATTTATTACCCGTAGTACATTATATATGACGCCCCTCATCATTCATTTGTACCTCCTCCCCATTTATATCTTCTCGAGAAATCACATTTATATTTCTCACCGAAAATCAAAATTATATCCAAGGAATATTGCTTTTCCTTGCAACATAATCAGCCGATCAGAAGCTTTTAAGCCGAATGTGAGATATTTTTTAATGAATCTTTACGCTTATTACCCGTAGTACATATTCTGATGATTTCCGCTTACAAACGAGTCGTTGCTAGGGAAATGGTACTTCGTCGTTTTACGTCCCACAAAATTCGTTGACCTTTCGTTCGAAAGCTCTTGATTTATTCAACCATAATATTATGTTAACTACTGCGAAGTGCGTGGCCAACAAGCTGAGTTATGGGCATGGTTATTTGAATAATTGTTGTGTACACTCAGGTGATCATTCTCAATAATTGAGGAGCTGACATGAAAAACCAGTTAAGTCCAAAAATCGAAAGAACATTTTTTTTCGTCGAAGTGCAAGTAAACAGTCATGCCAACGGCCTTAGGTCCTCCCGTCCTTGCTAGATCGCACCCTGAATAAATGTGTGCCTTTGCATGGAGAAGAGATTATGTCCAAAAAATCTGATAAGATGAAATTCCTATGAAATTTGATTTTTGGACTTGACTGCGTTTCCATGTCAGCTCCTCAATTGATATTCTGAACATAATTGCAACCGCTTGTTAAATTCTGATGATACGAGTCTGAACTAAAGACATAAAATGTCACAATGTATTGCAGATTCGTATGCAAGCGTTTCCAGACCTGTTTCGGTTTTTGCTTTTATCTCGTTTTTCTTTTGATTTTCACATACAACCAAGCCGTTGCTGGGGAAATGAAACTTCTTTAATTTACACCAGACAAACCCGTTCTCCACTCGTCGTAAAGCTCTCGATTAATCACGCTTTTGTTTCAAAATGTAAACAAACAACACCTGCATAGAAACGAATTATAAGTAATGGACTGCAGTCCAATCCATCATAGCACACGTCTCCAGTTATCAAATATTAAATTTAATTTTTCAAAATTATATCGAAGTAACCTTATCCTCTCCCAATTTATATCTTGTCATGAAATTACATTTATATTTCTCTCCGAAAATCAAAATTATATCCAAGGAATATTGCTTTTCCTTGCAACATAATCAGCCGATCAAAAGCTTTTAAGCCGAATTTGAGATATTTTATTTATGAATCTTTACGCTAATTACCCGTAGTACATATTCTGATTATTTCCGCTTACAACCGAGTCTTTGTTAGGGAACTGGTACTTCGTCGTTTTTCTTCCCACAAAATTCGTTGACCTTTCGTTCGAAAGCTCTTGATTTATCCAACCATGTTATGTTAACTACTGCGAAGTGCGTGGCCAACTAGCTGAGTTATGAGCATGGTTATTTGAATAGTCGTTGTTACACTCAGATGATCATTCTCAATAATTGATATTTTGAACATAATTGCAACCGCTTGTTAAATTCTGATGATTCTCGTCGTAAAGCTCTCGATTTATCACGCTTTTGTTTCAAAATGTAAACAAACAACACCTACATAGAAACGAATTATAAGTAATAGACTGCAGTCCAAATCCATCATAGCACACGTCTCCAGTTGTCAAATTTTAAATTTAATTTTTCAAAATTGTGTCGAAGGAATATTGCTTTTCCTTGCAACATAATCAGCCGATCAAAAGCTTTTAAGACGAATTTGAGATAGCGTTTTATGAATCTTTACGCTTATTAATTAATTATTAATTATGTACTTATGTACTTAATTAGCTTATTAATTATGTACATTATACATGACGCCTAGTACATGACGCATTTATATCTTGTCAAGAAATCACATTTATACTTCTCACCGAAAATCAAAATTATATCCAAGGAATATTGCTTTTCCTTGCAACATAATCAGCCGATCAGAAGCTTTTAAGCCGAATTTGAGATAGCTTTTTATGAATCTTCACGCTTATTACCCGTAGTACATCATATATAACGCCCCTCATGCATTTTTACAAGTAAAGTATATTATTGTATGTATCTAACCTTTTTTTGTGTATGGTATTCAAATGGTATTCAAACAGGTAGGTAGGTGGTGCTGGAATTTGACGGGACGAGTGTAATCAAGGACAAGCACAATCACTGACACGAACACCAAAATTATTTCGTGCACAAAACAACGAACACAAATACGTTGATATTTATCGTGCCGAAGGAATTTCGCGCGCGGATTTGTCTTCAGAAAGTTTTTTTAAATTGAGTCGGAAAAGTGAAACCTCCCGAAATTGAGATTTTCCGAGTATAACCTGAAAATAACCTAGCGACGTATAACCTGCCCTGGCCGTTGGGGGTGGCGTTCGACGGGGGCGGTAAATCAATAGACTGCAGTGGCGCGGCGACTGTGTCAATATATAAAACGTCTGGAGCGAGGCTTCACACCACTTTCTAAACTTATACCTATTCCATTAGCATTTAGGCACCCAGACGAACTAAAACTAGAGTATTTAAAAAGTAACTGTTCTTTCGTGCCAGGAACAAGTTTTATATATATATATATATATATATATATATATATATATATGTTCGTGTGTGTAGTAGATAGGTAGTGTTGCTACGCGCATAACTTGGTGTTTTCATTCGATTTTGATGAATTTTCAGGGGATGTTCCAATATCACTTTCATTGTTCCCAAATCAATCATTTATTTTGCGCATCCGAAAATGTATATGAGCATCATATTCCTACGGGTCCTCCGATCTCACGTTTGGGGGGTGGTCGGGAGCAGACGATTTAATCATACCATATCATCAGCACGATTGGTATTATAGTAGCTGCTACGCAAGCAAGAACGTAGAATCTATGTGTCAAGCTTGTCTTACAGTTTTCATCTTATTTTTATCGAATTTTCAGGGAATGTACGAGCTATAGACAATAAATGGTTCCTGCATAGATGTCTTCCTAACTGCACAAACATCATTGACATACCGAACCCATTTATTGATTAGTACAAAAATTGCTGCCATTTCCTTTGGAATGTTCTGACGCTTTCGAATCGCAGCCGGATTTGTAGGAACGCAACCCCTGTTCAAAGCAACCATTCGATCGAATGACTTCACACGAATGATGCTTTCAGCAGGCGCTACACCTACTTAATTTCTTTCTTCTCAATTCCGTCATCCTCAGGGTGGCCCACTACTGGAAAAGTCAGGGAATTTTTTGAATGAAAACTTGGTGTAATAATTTGAAGTGTGTTTAGGTATATTCAACTCCTAAACAATTTAACTTCAATAGCGTACTTTATCTAGTTGCATATCATTTCATACGTGAGTTGTACGAAACACTGAGCACACATTCCCGATTCTCCGTTTTCAAGCCTTGCGTTTTCAGAGCCAGATTGATGGTCTTCCACAAGGTGCCATTCAGACGCTCAAACCTGCCCATTACCGGCAGGATTGTAAGGTGTAGTCCGGCTCGTCGCCACGCCATTAGACAGCAGGAAGGTCTTAATATCTTTTGACATGAACGACGCTCCTCGGTCTGAATGTACAAAAGCCGGAGTCCCAAACATACAGAAAAGGTTTTTAAGACAGGATATCACAGTAGCAGCAGTAACATCATGGCAAGCATACGCAAAAGGAAAGCGTGAGAACTCATCAATGATTGAGAGTATATAGAAATTCCGAGTTTTGGATGGAATGGGTCCTTTAAAGTCTATGTTAATTCGTTCGAAAGGTGAAGTAGCTTTCACCAGAGTACCAGAGTTTCTCAGAAATCGTGGCTTCACTTCAGCACAGATAGAGCAGTTGGTCGTCATTTTCCTTACATCCTCTAGCGAAAATGGGAGATTTTGAGCCAATGATACATACGAGTTATCCCGGGATGACATAGCGATTGATGGAGTTCATGCAGGTCAGTAACACTAGCTGCATTACAGGTGCGGGAGAGCGTATCAGCCGTTTGTATTTTCCTCACCCGGACGATAGATTATATCATACATGAATGGAGCTAACTCCAATCGCCATCTTGTTATTTTTTCGTTTTTTATCTTACTCGCATGCTTTCGATGGAAAATGAACGATAATGCTTCCTGATCAGTTATCAGTCGAAAATTCTTCCCAAGCACCGCCAGTGCTTCAAAGTCTCGACAATAGCTGCAGCCTCTTCTTCTATAGACGGGTGACCCTTTATTTCTGATTTGTTCAGAGAGCGAGAGAAGAAAGCGATTGGTCTCCCATCTTGACTCAAAGTGGCAGCCAAAGCAAAACTTGAAGCGTCTGTTTCTACAACTAATGGGCGAGATTCATCAATAGTTGTGACTACAGATTCAGCTATTTCTTGTTTTAGGTCATTAAACGCAACAGAAGCTTCAGAATCCAACGGGAAGACCTTGCTATTTATCAATTTTCTGATTTTATCTGAAAAACGTGGGATCCATTTGGAGTAGTGGGAAAAAATCCAAGTGCACATTTCAATGAATCTGCGTCTTGAGGTAGAGGCATTTGTAGCAAGGAAGTGAGTCGAGAGGGATCAGGTTTGATTGAGTTATAGGAGACGAGGTGTCCAAGAAGGTTGATAGTAGTTAGGTTATATTTACTCTTCTCTTTGTTGACTTCTACGCCAAGTTTATCGAGGGCCATCATTAGCTTATTAAGGTTTTGGTCGTGATCTTGTTTATTTACTCCACAAACAGTCAAATCGTCAAGATAAGCGTACACTCCGGTTAGGTTCTCATTTATCATCACCAATAATCTGGTCAATTACACGCTGAAAACAGGCTACTCCATTAGTTACACCAAATGGAATGCGTGTAAATTGATACAGCTTACTGCCGGCTTCAAAGGCGGTGTATTTCTTGTCTTCATCGCATATCGGGATTTGGTGATAAGCGTTTTTCAGATCAATTGTGCTGAAATATTTGAACCGAGCGACTTTGCGGACTAGCTCATCAATATTAGGTAAGGGGTACGCATCGAGTAGGGTATACCTGTTGATGGTCTGCGAGTAGTCAATCACTAGGCGCTTTTTGTGACTATTTTCCACAACCAGGACTTGGGCCCTCCAAGGTGAGTTGCTGGGTTCAATGACACCTTCGGCTAATAACCTGTCCACTTCAGTTTTTATGAACATCAAGTCAGCATTACAGTATCGACGAGACTTAGTTGCGATTGGATGGCAGTCAGAAGAAAGATAGCCGAAGAGCCTTGGTGGGTCGACTCTTGCAGCTGATGAGCATATGGTGAGAGGAGCTTTGTTACCTCCAAAACTCAGCATGATATTCGAGTGTTCCTTCAGTAGGTCATGGCCTATGAGAACATCTGAGCAAAGGCCTTTCAAGACCGTCAGTTTGCTATTTGTGTAAGTATGCTCAGCAATATCTAGTTTCTACTTTAGTCCAAAGAGAAGTAGAGGCCATGGATACCCTGCTTTCATTTGGGACAACTCTTATCCCATGTTTGTCCACAAAGTTCTGACTAACAAAACTACCAGAACTTCCTGTGTCCACCAGACAGTGGCAAGAAAGTACTGCCAACGGAGGCGAGGGTGGCGGCTGAAACCGATTTGGACTTATTGTTGTCCTTCTTAGACTTTCGACAAACTCGAGCATAGTGACCTCTGGTTTTGCAGTTCCCACACTCCGAGTCGACAGCCGGACAGGCAGCCCGTGGATGTCGATCAAATCCACAGAAATAGCATTAGCTCTTTCCGGATTGCATACCCGCACAAACATCATTAGAAGGGTTAGGGTCAGTGGTCCCTGCACAGGCAAGATCACCCATACCTTGAGTGTACCCATCAGCCTGCTTCTGAGCTAGTTCAAGGGCTTGGGCAAGCTGGATGACCTCATCGAGACTGAGTTTTTTATTTTCTTCAAGGATACGCTGGCGAATGTGTGGGGAGAGTAACCCATTTATAAAAGAATCCCTAATGTACTGGTTTCGGTGCTCATCAGCAGAGACTGACTTGAAATCACAATCCTTTCCTAGTATTTTTAACGCTTGAATGTACGCATCAACTCCTTCCCCTTGTTGCTGTTTTCGAATGGCGAGCAAATGACGCGCAAATATCTCACTCATAGGCTTCGCGTAGATGTCTTTTAGAGCCTTCATCGCGGTATCATACGTTGAAGTTTCAGATATTACCTCATAAACACTATAAGTCAAAAAATTTGCGAGTACCTTGCGTTTGTCAGTGTCGTTGAGAGGTTCTGCAGAAGCATCAAGGTAGTTTTCAAAAGTTTCTAACCAATGTGTGAATTCTTTGGAGGCACTTGGGGATTCCGCACTTGCACAGAATTTATCAGGTTTCAAGTACCTTTCCATTCTTCTTTCTTTGTGAATAAAATTGTTATATAGTTGAAAGAATGTGTCGCCACAAATTAGGCTTTTAGTCACAAAGAATACAACATAGTTTTTTTCACGAATAAAGTAATTCGTAGTCAATCAAACGATATCTAGAGAGGGTTCCCTAGAAACAGGGAGGTTTATCACCACACAAATATGTGTGGTATCAATTTTTATGTTATATTATTATGATGTCTGCATTATTTTATTTTTTTAATGGTAATTTTATCAAGTAATTTAAACCTTGATCTGCCTATTTTAACGTGGATATTTTTTAGGTTGGGGGTCAGTTTGAAATTCGCAACAAAAATCTTTTTAATTATTTTCCAATGATATACACTTTCAAAGGAGCCGTTCCAATGGAAACGTAATTTCGTAATTTTTGAACCGAATTAAGTGGTACACCACTCGCTTGAAACGTCTCAATTTATACTTAAATCTTAAGTAATCAGGCTGGCTTAGTAAGAGAATTTCATTTTCCAACTGAGAAATGAAGGCGAATCTCAGCGAATCATACAGATGAACAATATGTGGTATCCACCAAAATCGTTTTTTGAGATAACATTTCTCACTCCTTTATTTTTAACCAAGAGGGGAAGGATTTAAAAGGTGAAAAAAGTAGGAAAACTACTCAAAAAGGGGAAATTAGAGCAAACCAGAATCTGACAACTGGAATCTGAAGAAATGTTGCGATATGATATTGGTATTTAGATGCACTTCTCTCAAGTGCACCGTCTACGTGTACCCACACCCTGAACAGAACATTTTTTTTAAGGGGACCCGGCACCCACCCCCTCCCGCCCTTTATAGACCTCTTTTTACAGGCGTTTTCCTCAGCCCCCCTGCAACCAATTTCAGTGCTTTTTTTTCTTTTTGTTCCTTATATTCTCAATTTTCAATTAACATAGGGGTTTCCAGGTATCTCAAAAACACGAATTTGTATGTATCATGGAATAAATGTCTTTTTTTTTTTAACTTCAGAAATATCTAGGGGCAGTTGAAATCAACATTTTGTAAAACCGCTACGTTAATATCTTGGCCCAGATCTCTTCTTCAAAACAAAACAGAAATCAACCGAATAGGGTCAACCGTTCCGAAGAAAAACGCCCGTGAACATGAAAAAACATTACTTTACAGGAGAGCAGAAAAACCAACAGCATCCATCTTTTCATGACGTCGCAACGCATTATGCAAATAGAAGCTGTTTTTGCTTTCCCTATACCTATCTGAAATGAATTGTTAAATCATAATAGCTTAACTATGTCATCCATGGATAATATAAACATAATACCCATGGTTGTAGCCCAGTCAAATAAAGACAAAGAAGAAATTGGTGAAGAGACTCTTATCATACATCTTACATCTTATGGTTTCTTTGTGATTTTTAGTGGCCCAATTTCGTGTTTACGTTTCATTTTGATTATTTATTGAAAATGGGTGGTTCTACACGAAGTTTCAAAAAAAAGAAAGGACCAGTAAACCGTTATTCAAGAATAAAGACGTCAGAGCAACCATCTAGCCAGCCTATGCTGCCGGCCTGTACTTAAAGAAAAAATTTACGCATTTGTAAGCATAAATTTGACTATGTTATTGAATTTAGCTGTTCCCTAGACACACATATAGACATACATCGTTTTATGAAAGAAAAAAAATCGATTTTTCTCAAATTTTTTGCTACCTACCCTTAATCATTTTTCTTTATTGCTAAGGTGACCATTTGTTGAAATGGAAAGAAGGAAAATGTGTTCTTATTATTATGCTTAACTTCATTGCACCTGTTGTTGACGTTCCTTTCAATCTGCGTACCTAACTTCGTTAATAGATTTATTAAGACCTTTATTGGCAATCATTTTACAAATAGGCCTCATGGGCCCTTAGGCATGTAAAAATAAGAATAATAACAACAAAGATTGTCTGGCCTAGTATAGTAACACAATGTAAAATTCACTCATCAATATAGATGTAGGTAATCACCCAGGTAATAGGTTACATTGTGGGGTTTTAAATAAATTGAATTGAATTTGTTTTTAAATTAAATTTTCTAAATAAATTTGGGGTTTTCCTCCTCCAGTATTTTTTAATTACTGAAATGATTCTTAGTTGAAGATTGGTTTTTCTTTCTGAGTATCCCATCGGACCTCGAGCAGAAAAGGAGGGGGGAACTAGGAAACTCATCAACAGGAAACTCATCAAAAAAATCGTAGAACCCCATTTTTGATCAGTTTCCCACGTGGGGTGGACACTCGTCAAATCTTCATGAACGAGCGACTCATCGAAAAATGGAATCCAATAAATTTATCCGTTTAATTCAGTTATGAGTCAGTATAAATTTTTTTCGACTAGAATCCAGCACTGCCGAGACACTCCTCAAAAACTACCTTGAAGGAAACTCATCGAAAAGGAGCTGACGGGAAACTCGTCAAAAATGGTGGTAGTAGTAGACGGATATTGGTCTCCTTTGGGTAAACTACCTGCCATTGTTACAGCTCAACGTCAACCTGGCCGAAAACCTAACCTTCCAAATAATAGCCGAGACGTACGTACCCTTCTTTATGATGACAAAGGCTCCAATTACCTAGTCTCTCTTATCTCATAGAAATTGTTCGATATCTTTACAAATAATAATTTCTCACCATGCTTGTGTAGGCTTCTCCTTTGTGATAGAACGACAGATCTCCGCTACCATATGAATGTTGAGCGATTTTTAATGATAACGCCCAGGCAAACATAGTGTTGTGCTGGAAACACATGTGTGCGCGTCGAGAGGGACGCCGAAACCGACAAAAATGTTGTTGTCTAGTTTAAGTTGTGATTCCGTGCATTTCGTTAGAAAAATACAAGCTCATTTTTCATTTCATATTCCGTCGTATTTCGTCTAACACTGGTGTCAGAAGTGTTCTCGGATGGATAGAGAGGAGAATCGACATGGTGTGGGAGACAACAGGGTCGACGGACGAAGACTTCGTAATGGGCGTGTGATTCCACCCCCGCACCCGGAACAAGGAGCCGATCACTTCTTTGATGTAGAGAACGACGGCGGGGTGAACGACGGAGGAGAGAACGACGACATGGGAGCAGGTATCACGGACCCCGCGGCGCCTAATTTTGATGCTCTTGTCCACCAGCTCGCGGCGCTCACTGAGGCCGTCGGACGGATGCAGCTAGATCATTATCAGTGGGAGCAAGCGTCAGGGACTGCCCACAACAACCGTGAGCGCGGAGAAGCAATCCGGTGCGCCCCTTATGATGGAACAACACCATGGGACGAATATGAAACCCAGTTTCGCACCATTTCACGAGCCAATGGATGGAGCCCAGGGGTGGCAGCCGCCCGATTAATGGGAGCCTTGCGAGGACCTGCACTGTCTGCTGTGTGCAATGTACCTGAAGGCCTGCGGACCTTGGCCACTATGGAAGACGCGTTGGGTCGGCGATTTGGAGCCCAGGGGCAGGCCCGATTGTACCTCGCACGCCTGCGCCAACGAGTTCAACGCCAGGGAGAGGATGTCTCAACCTTTGCAGGAGACGTGGAAGGACTGGCCCGACGAGCAGTGATAGGAGAGGATGCCAGGGAAGTGATTGCTGTAGAGCAGTTCATCAATGGGCTCCGCGACCCTCGGGTGAGGGAGCTTGTCATCAGTGCTGACCCAGCAACCCTGCGAGATGCAACAACTAGGGCACTAACGCTGGAAGCAGGACTGGGAATTGGAGTCGCTACACGAGCTGTCACTGCAGACTCTATGGAAGGAGCCGAAGAGTTGGTGCGCCACATACTTCGTGAGGAGCTTGCTGCCAGAGACATGCACCGAAGCCTAGTAATTTGTTGGAAATGTGGGAAAGCAGGACACATCAGAAGGAGTTGCCCGGGAAACGAGTAGGCACCAGCTCCCAGGGCCAGGTGCTGGTGCCATTGTCTGCCCTGTCAGATGCTGAAAGCTTTCAGTGTGTGTACCAGTTGAATAAACCCGCCATTATCATCCCTGGATCCCTCAATGGGCACGCCTGCCCCCTTGTTGTTGACACAGGTGCAACAATCACAATTGTCAACCCCCGGTTAGCAGGTGTCACAGTCACTGGGGCTCGACCAGCCAAGGGAAACCTGCGCATGTTGTCAGGGGCAACAATTCCAATTCAAGGGAAGATGAAACTGCGCCTCCGGTTTGACAGTTCTGACGAGAGGGAACATGATTGTGTGCTAGCTGAGATTGGAGAACCTTGTATCCTCGGGATGGACTTTTTGAGTGCCCATCGGTGTGTAATCGACGCAGGATCAGGGATTCTCCAGTTGGGGCCACCAGCTCAGGAAAACAAAGTTGCGAGCGTTCAGGCAACTGAAGCTTTGCCACCTCAGCTGCTACCATTACGGGAGGCAGTTGCTGCCCGTGTCACACCTGCTCAATTGGTGACTTTTGACCAAATGCTCACAGCCAACCAGGATGTGTTCGCAGCTGATCCCAATGAGCTTGGAGTTTGCACTTTGGGAGAACATGACATCGAAGTCACAGGACCACCTATCAAGCAGCAGCCGCGGCGAGCCAGCCCTGAGCAGCAACGGGTCATCAACGAGCAGGTGCAGAAGATGCTGGCAGCAGGAGCAATCGAAGAGTCGAACAGTCCTTGGGCCAGCCCAGTGGTGCTTGTCAAGAAGAAGTCTGGTGACTGGAGATTCTGCGTGGACTATCGGCGACTGAATGACATCACCAGGAAGGACTCCCACCCCCTACCACGGATTGATGACACCCTCCTGCTCCTCAAGGGAAGCTGCTGGTTCACCACATTGGACCTTCAGAGTGGTTATTGGCAGATTCAGATGGCACCAAAGGCCCGGGCAATGACAGCATTCTGCACCCGGGATGGGCTCTGGCAGTTTAAGGTCATGCCATTTGGCCTCACAAATGCGCCTGCCACGTTTCAGCGCATAATGAGACAGCTCTTGAGGGATTTGATGAAGAGAGGGGTAGTCGAGGTATACCTTGATGACGTATTGGTCCATACTGAGACATTCAAGGAGCACCTGGAAGTACTCAATGAGGTTTGTGGTCTGCTTCGCCAAGCAGGACTGAAGCTCAATGGGCGGAAGTGTGAGTTTCTCCAAAGAACTGCCACATATCTGGGCCACCTCATCACGCCAGAGGGAATCAAACCGGACCCAAAGAAACTGGAAGCAGTTCGAGACTGGCCGCAGCCAAAGACAGCACACGAGGTCCGCGCATTTACTGGGTTCTGCTCATACTACCGAATGTTCGTCCCTGAATTCGCCAAAATCATGAAGCCACTGTACCGAGTGCAGAGCAGCTCAGAGCCGCTGGAGTGGACTGTAGAATGTGGGAAGGCGTTTTCTCGTGCCAAGGAATTGCTGCAGCAACCACCCATCCTAGCATACCCCTGTGCAGACAAGGCTTTTATTATTGACGCTGACGCCAGTGGGGTTGCCATTGGGGCTGTGTTGTCCCAAGTGCAGGATGGCCTTGAACGCGTCATAGCATACTTCAGTCGCTACCTGTCTAGGCCAGAGAGGAACTACTGTGTCACCAGGAAGGAACTGCTTAGTGTAAAGGAGGCAGTTGTGCACTTTGCCCCATATGGACTTGACAATGGACTCGATGTGACAGTGAGAACGGACCACGCATCACTACGGTGGCTGCAGAATTTCAAGATTGCTGATGGACAGTTGGCACGATGGCTGGAAATCCTCGCCCCATACCATCTAGTCGTCCAATACAGGAAGGGGGAGCAACATGGAAATGCAGATGGTTTGTCCCGTCGCCCATGTGCTGCTACACAATGTAGATATTGCCTACGGAGGGAGGAAATAGCTCAAGAAGCTGAACATGTTGAGGTCTACAGGGTTACTCCTGAAGCCAGCTATGATCCTGAGCAGTGGCGGGTGCGACAGCTAGAAGACCCTGTGTTGAAACAGGTAATTGGTTGGATGGAGGCAGGGATACGACCTGAGTGGGAAGCTGTGTCTGGTGGGGGGACTGAGGTCAAAGCCCTCTGGGCCATGTACGACTCCTTGGAGATGATGGAAGGCGTACTGCATCGGCGGTGGGAATCAGCGAATGGCCATTCTGTGCAACTACAGCTACTTGTTCCAAAGGCAGAGCGGGAGGCTGCATTGAAGACTGCGCATGGGTTGGCCCACCATGGGGAGAAGAGGACCCTGGCCAACCTGAGGCTTGTAGCATACTGGGTAGGCATCCACCGGGACGTGCGTGAGTGGTGCCGAGGATGTGACACATGCGGCCGCCGGGCTGGAGGACGGCGTCCAACACGAGCGCCACTGTGTCGGTATGCAGCAGGTTGCCCCTTTCAGCGGATTGGAGTAGATGTGTTGGGGCCCCTGCCAACCACAGATCGTGGGAATCTGTACATCTTGACCATCGTTGACTATTTCACCAAGTGGCCTGAAGCCATTCCCATCCCAGATCAGCAGGCAGAGACAATCGCACAGGCCTTTGTTGATCAGGTTGTGTCACGTTTTGGGGTCCCACGGGAACTACACACAGACCAAGGAAGAAATTTTGAGTCTGCCCTCTTCAAGAATGTGCTTGAGCAGCTGGGGGTGCGAAAGACCCGAACGACGCCCCTGCGCCCACAGAGCGACGGGCAAGCTGAACGGTTCCACCGCACCCTCAATGCATGGCTCGCCAAACTAATTGCAGATCACCAACGTGACTGGGACCAGAAGCTCCCCCTTGCACTGCTGGCGTACCGAGCCTCAGAACATGCTGCCACAGGGTACTCACCAGCGTACCTCATGTTTGGACGGGAGCTCACCTTGCCACTGGCCCTCCTCTTTGGACGACCACCACACGCACAAGAGGTCAGTGAGTACGGCGCTGAGTTGCAACGGCGCCTGGACACGGCACATCAGATCGCAAGGGACACTCTCAAAGGAAAAATGGAGGAGATGAAGCGGCGATACGACCGGGACTGCCACTACAGAAACTTCCAGACAGGGGATCTCGTTTGGCTCCATAATCCGCGCCGCACCAGGGGTAGGAACCCGAAGTTGATGTGTCCGTGGGAGGGTCCCTACACAGTAGTCAATCGAATCAACGATGTCGTGGTGCGTGTGCGGCGCAGGACAGGCTCGCCGAAGGTCGTCCATATTCACCGGCTCACGCCCTACGCGGGCGTTCCAGCCTCACCGGCGGATGGGTGAAGTGTTGTGCTGGAAACACATGTGTGCGCGTCGAGAGGGACGCCGAAACGGACAAAAATGTTGTTGTCTAGTTTAAGTTGTGATTCCGTGCATTTCGTTAGAAAAATACAAGCTCATTTCTCATTTCATATTCCGTCGTATTTCGTCTAACAATATGATAGATAATATCTACGTTTTATTTTATTTGTCCAAATCTAATAGTATATACACAAGGAATCTGGTACTTATCAACTAAATTACGTAGTTTACACTCTGTATACTCGAATGAAAGAGCATATAGCCCTACAAACAGGGCATAAATCTGCTGTTAATTGCTCTATGCATGTTTCACAGAAACTGAGATGGCCGCATGGTGTGGCGATGTGGGTCCTCGGATTATGGAGACAAATAACACAGGAACTTGTTCCCCCTGTGGAAATTCCAAGAATACTCTTTAGTCAATGAGAATTTAGAGGGATGAACCACCTTTTCATACATAAATGCAAAGAAACATTGATTGCTTGATACAATCATTCTTACCTGCGGTATCTGGAATATTTTCTGGAATCTCTAGTTCCTCTTCCTCCTCTAATCCGTCTATTTCTCCGACAGACCTTTCCACATCAGGAAGGCCGGATGAAAAAAAATTAGCACATTTGTGCAAGAATTGCTCCATTGTTGTCTTCCTAGCAATGTAGCTTCTGCCTCCTCGAGCAATCTTGTCATCTAATGTAGCCCACTTGTTCCGCTGATTGAATGAGACTTGACGTCCATCGGCCTGACGCTCTGAATCTAGAACAGCCACTTTGGCTGTGTGTATAATACCATCTTGAAACAAAAAAATAAAAAGCAAAAAATTAGGGCACTTGAGTCTTAAGGTATATTATTGATATAGACGGTACCTCCAGTCGCAGGCAACCTCAGATGTAGATGATTAGTCTCTGTTCTGAACAGTAATTTTGAATGTCAAACCTATAAATTCCCAAACACCAGGATGAGGCTTTTTGAAATAGCGTAGCAACCCAGCGTGGTAGGACTCTACGCCATTATTCGTTCGGTTTTTCTCCCCAAACACGGACATGACAGTTGGAGTAACTTTAATAATCCACTCTCTTTCGATATACCTGTGAATCAAAACATTAATACATATTCATTAATAAAAATGAAAGAATGTTATTGTCTATGATGACTGATTTTCAAAGAACGTCAGATATGTTTAAAAATGTGTAAAAAGCCTCTTACGGAATCAATATTCTTCCTGGTTCTTCATGCCCGTTCTCCATCAAATACGTTTTTGCGTACTGCCGGCCAGCTCTAATGTCTTCTGCTGGTAACAGTGGCAAAGCGATTATGAGTTGAATACCTTTTTTAAATTCATCGTTTCCGCTCAACAGCTGCGAATAGCCTGAGGACCGGACTTTCCGAATGATGGCCTGAAATTAGCGAATATTGATTAGATAAAATAATATTTTATAATGATAAAATTATTATCCATATTTACATTTAGAGCAGTTAATGCGGATGTGATCTGTAGAAATGTATAGCTCACCTGGGCAAAATGGAACCAGCATCCTTTCAGCACGGCATCTGGGAATTTGCTTCTGAGGGCTAACCGTAGACTACTCTCAAAGTCGGTAATTACTTTGATAGGCCTCAACTCAAAACGTTCTACCAGCTCTTGAAATAATTCCTGTTACGATTTTTTATCTTTCCCTTCCATCAGGACTATTACTGTTGGATACACCAGGGAACAAAGATGAGATGAATTAATGGACGGGATTGAGTCTAATACTGATAGCAATGACTTTAAAACTACTTATCGTAAGAATGTGTTTGCAGTGTTATTGTAGACTAGTTAGGTACATCAAGAAAGTAGGAGTACCTCCAATGAGTACGAGGTTGAAAATCTTACCTTATTTCCCACAGTGGCCATAATCGTAAAAAGTTGTCTGGATGGAGGAGAACTCGGCCGAGTTTTAAAAGTGCCGTCCATATGCCATTCGGATGAGGTTTTTAGAATTTCAATGAGTTGGGGAACCACAAAAATTAAACTTTTCTTAGCTCCTGTCGTTAGTCCATAGAATGCCTTCTGTCCGCGGATCTCTCCGTAACGAGCAAGATTGGTGAGAATTGTTTCGCAAAGCTCTGTTAAGGATGAAGGAATACTGGGTACATGGCGTTTTTTGAACTTCCTAAGACAGCTGCTCATCGTTGGGAAATCGACAAGTCTTGCAACTTCAGGGGGCACTCTGGAAAAAGAGATTAATGCTAATCAAAATCTATCCGGTGAATAAAAAAATCTCTATGTATAAAAGTGAATGAAAGAATAAAATAACAGGCTCCATTAGGATCAGCAGGAAAATCATTGAAATATTGTTATGATTCTATGTTTTTCAATGGAGTGGAGAAATTTGAAACTTTTTTCTGTATTATTATCTTGAAAATTTACTGAACTTTATACTTATTTTGTATTCTTTGTATTAGGTTCATATTATCATAAATTAAGTTGAGCTTATATGTAACAAGAAGAGATGGGCATATTCATATACAAGAATATGAATGAAATTCATAAATCGGAAAATATGAATATGAATAATAATACGAATAAAGAAATAATCACTTTTTTGTGAATTTCTGATAACAAGACGTTTACTGACTGTTAGGCGGTACGAAGTTTGCCGGGTCAGCTAGTAGGTAAATGAATAAAAATCAAATCAAACATACAATAATGAAGTGACATGCAATAAAGAAACTTACTTGTTGCATTCCTCGTCGAAGATAATTCGTAAGTCTTTACTCTCCGTCTTGCATCTGTGTTGGATAGTTTTCCTTAGAATATTTGCAGCTTCAATATTCTTATTGGAGGCCTCATGCAAATGTTCTTTGGTGAGCGTGATTGTTGAATTGGTTAAATCTTCCAATGGCATCATCTTCCCCATGGCCAAACATTTCGTATTGCTACACCTAAGATACCACATCTTCTCACTTTTCCTATACACGGTGTAGAAAAAACCTGCATCTTCATATAACGTAGAGCCAACACGTTGACCTTCCACTACGCGGACCATTTCGGTGTGAAGAATTTTGTAGGGGTTGAAAATCGAGACTAACAAACAGTAACGATAACGTCGGAAACGGGAATGATAACATGAGGATAGGTGCCATCCATATATAGGTGGATGACGGGTGTAAATCCCAACAATGCCACTCTTAATGGATAACTAAGGGCTTTAATTCGGGGATTCTACCCTTCATCGACGGCAGGTCAGTTCCCCGTAAACATTCGCCATCTCTCATTCCAGTCGGCTTAAGTGAAGGGTCACGCCTCAAGAACGTCATTAAATAAGCCGATTAGCCGTTTCCGACACTTCAGTAAGTAGTGAGATAATAACTTTCAGAGGTTAAAAATCCACTCAAGTACCGAAATTAGGACAGAAAATGTTGACATATGTCAACATTTGTCTGAATATGTCTTTTGGCTGGGGGTCATGACAAAATTTCCAGGGGTTTTAAATTTTTTTTCTTGGTCGATTACAAAGGTTCATTATTGAAAAAAACTCGTAAACGAGTTCCACTATCTGCTTTACAAGCAGATACCATGTTACACGGATAAGTCTTTGATTGGGGATTTCATAACGGTTGCCCTCGAGAGTTGTTAACAAATCCTTTAACTTTGGACTGTATACAATACAACTGTAGGATAAAGAATTTATTTTATCATTCTTGGAGGCACAAAAGCATACTATAAATACTATTGAAGTTATTTCTCCAATACAGACGCTATTTGCGAAAGATGCAGGGAATGGAACATAAAGCGCTGGAGAACTTCAGTCCTCGTGATGAAATATTATTTATAAATTATACACTTATATTGTAAACACAGAATTAAATAATAATATACTCTTTATTTTTTCAATTTACTTTAGAAGTAAAAAACCTTTTAATAAACACTCACGATGAAATTAAATGAATGAAGTACATTTTTGATTAAAGATGAAAACACAAATACAATTGGTAGCTTGAAATTACTTCACTCCACGATTTCTGTGCGATGAAAACTGCGGAAGTTCAATTCCCCTAGCAACGGCTGGGTTGTACGTAAAAATCATTAGTTTGGAAAATTGTGACATCAACTTTCGCGTGACGGAAATTTTTGGTTGACCCCCCCAAAGCAAAGACATAACATGTCAAAAACCTATAACGGTGCAATAAACTGAAATTAATTAAATCCGAGAACGTTGGTACTCCGTTTCTAGATGGTATTGATCGTTCAAAAAGTATTCTAGTGAGGGTGGTAGTACGCAATTTTGATATGCTTTATAATTGGCGGCAAACACGGCCAAGAGCGGTCGGAGATCAGTAACTGATTCTCTAGATAACGTTTTAAAATCAAGCATACTATCAACGTGATATGCAGCTTAAACACGTTTATTTTCATACGTTTCTTCAATTTTACTAAGTGCTAATAAATAATTTGCATCGGAGATCTCCCTTGTTTCGTGAGAGGAGTATGCAAATTTTGCCGTGTTTGTATGAGCGCCCTTATGGACATCGGAATTATAAAGGGCCCACATCCATCCTTTCTTGGTAATCTTACTTCAGATATCGGAGCGAATTTCGTTTAAAATTTCGCTCGAATATTATTCTCTAGAGGTTTCATTTCGAATGAAGTCAATGTGCTAGCTTCATCCCTGTAATATTCTGAAGGCAACATAACATTGATTTCAGTGAGTGCATCACAATATCCATAGAAACGATCACGAATTTTTCCCAATTTCATTGCAGCGGGCCAAGAACTGGGATATAAAACCAGCCCCAACAGCCTTCGAAGCGTCAAAAGCTGCTTGCAGCTGAGAGGAAGCGTTTTCCCGTAATTTCATATAATATTCCTGCTTGGTTATACGATCAGCATAGTGTGTGTCATTATCTGTGGGAGTGCGGACGCAGTTGTATTTTGGTAGGTTGATCCCTAAATCAAGTTCCGAATCCGATAGAATTTGGGCCAATGGATGCAACTGACCCCACGACACCAATAAAGTATACTTTATTATACTTGTGCAGAAATTATAGCAAGAAATGAAACTTTAAACCTACAAGTGAAGGTACCTACAATTTCCAACTTAACTTCGAAATGATGAATTTAACTCAGAAAACCACCTGCGCGATCTCTACAGATTATATGACACTAATTGCAATAATATAAATTGAGAATAGAGATGATAGTGGTCATATTAAACTAAATATATGAATTGATTTATAATAAATACGTTACGAAAAAATCGTTGAAAAACAATGATGTCTCACTCGAACATGTGCAGCTACCCAAACGTAGGTATTCGTTATTTGTGAACTACAGGTCGGGCTATTACCTGGCCTGGGGTCTTAAGGCCTCCAAATCCGGTTACTTCCTTCACTAATAACGGTTGGGTCTGGCACACGGTGAAGCCTTCCGAAGGTTTGGGTTGATGAGTTTCCTTTCGATGAGTTTCCCCTTAGGAGCGGTTGACGAGTTTCCACAGGGAACAGGAAAGTCATCAAAAATAATTGTCAACTACTTTTAATCTTCCAAATTTACATTTGATTTCTATTTGAAATTATTTTTGACGACTTTCCCTTCCACTCAGTTTTGATGAGTGTCCCACCCAAAGGGGAAACTCCTCAAAAAGCCTCGACCTCACGTTTTTGATGAGTTTCCTGTTGATGAGTTTGTAGGGACCCAAGGAGGGGCCTCTGTCACAGTATGAATTTCAATAGCAAACAGAATTTTTATTGGAGCAGGAATTCAAAGACAAAACATTTAGTTTACGCTTTGAAAACGATTAACGATTCTTGAAGAAACAATGAAATGAATAATGGATAAATTGCATAAAATGTACTATATATATATATATATATATATATATATATATATATATATATATATATATATATATATATATATATAACACATGGTGAACACAGTTAAGGTTTAACAAAATTCAGGGGTCGATTATACAAGTAATTCCAAAGAAAAAAGACTAGTTACAGCATTTTTGTAAACACTTAGTTTCAGTTATTCTTCTTTCACGAAGACAAAAAAATAACAATAAATACAAATAAATAATACTAGTAATAATAAATAAATAAAATACTAACAAATGAACATTATTATCATGATAGTAATGTACTTGTGCTTGTAGTTTTTCATATTTGTACTTCCTTAGTGTCCATACTAAGGGGGCATACAGTGATTTGCTAGTGGTCTCAGGGTTCAACGTGATGGTGGGGCGGAGGAGGGGTCTCAAAAATATACATGACCACATTAAATGGGACGCTTATGGAGCACGAAGGTAGTATACAGTTACAAGGTATGGATGCGATGTTCTCATTCGAAGGACTCAACAGGCTAATTTGTTGGAGGTTTGCTAGAAGATCACAATGCTAACTGACCTCCTACCGCCCTGCCATCTCTGCCACTATTATATCAACCATACCAATTTCCTCCCCAAAAATATTATACTCGTATAGCACTTTATGTAAATATTAACAAATCACAATAGAAATTTACTAATAATCAATCAACAGCGAATCCCTAGAAGGATCGTTTTCTTGCAAATAGATGTACAATCGATCCCACAAGTTCGTCACGGTTTGCATTTGAAGACCCTCTAGGTAGGTACCTATATGAAACCATATTTAGAAATATAGTAGGTGCCTTGTGCCTTGTATTGATAAATATTCCTATGCTAGGTTCAATAACTATATATGTATGGGTATTTGGTCAAAAATATTAGCTAACCATTTCGAAAATGAGTTACTCTCTTGTTAATGACGATTTGTTTTAATCTAGAATCATGATTTATTGGTGTAGTTACTTTTGATTTGATGATTTAAACAGCATCTCAACGAGAAGTGTCATTAGCGGCATTGAAGAAGGTGTCTAACGAGGCACTATACGTTACACTATGAGCGCTACCCACTGTGACAGCTTGGTAGGTACCTATGTGTTTACATCACACCCACGTATTCATTTTATATTCTTAAATGAAAATATATTACATTCTAATAAATTTGACACCATCCACACTCTCTTACGTTGAGTAGTTTTCTTTCTATGATTTTTCAAAGTTTGCACTCGTGTCGTCAGACTGATAAGGCGGAGTGTTTTGACATCATTAGTGTGCGAAACTTTGAAAAATCGTGGAAAGAAAACTACCCATCGTAGTAGTGTGCGATTGATGCCAAACTTCTTAGGATGGAATCGTTTTCGATTTAAAAATGGTTAAAATACCTATTTTCGCACCCCTGTATAGCGCTCACTCTTAGGGGACCCATGTTGCTCTTCGTAACTAAACGGAGGGCCATCGTGGGCTCCACTGGCAGAACCCAGGGGGCAAGAAAAGATGGGTACAGCAATGACAATTTTTCAGCTCCCACAATGGATTGAAAAAAAAAAAAAACGTAAAATAAAATGATGAAATTCTTGATCTATTATCAGGTAGTGGATGTTAACATCAGTTTTTATCATCAGGAAACCAAAACTATTCACTTAGGTACTGGTTTGACGTTGCTATAATGATAGATATAAACTGGCGCGCTGCCTCGCTTTTTAGAAGAAGTTTCTCTACTTCCAGTCCCTTTCTTAATACGAATTCTTCTTGGGTTTCGTCTGTAAAAAAATATAAGTGTTATGCAAGACAGTCACATGGAAATATTCTCATGACCGAATGAATCCCACCTAACGAATTATTCGGTAGGTACCTACATGGATAGACAGTACCCTCAAAATACATTACGTAGGTAATGAAAATAAACAATAAAAATTCAGCACATATTCATTAGCAGTTCCAGTCATGTAGCATGAGCTAATAATATAAGCTAATCTTCGTAAAATATTCTATTACCTACATTATGTTACATTGTTTTGAAATGTGAGTACTTCGAGTGCACAGAAATGGTTAATTATTAATTTTATGACAAAAAACGTGTTCTAATTAATAATCTCCTATTCAAATTGAGGTTTTTACACTTTTACCTTGTATTGCAGTTTTTATAGATTTTTAGCAACTTTTAAGGAATTTTAAGTACATTTTTCAGCATAATTTTGTAAATAAATTTGTTAATGTTCTATTTTAAAGTCAATAAACTTTATTTGAGCTATATTTTGCCAAAAAATAGAAATTAGAAGATTTTTAGCCGTTCACAGCCATTTTAGTACACAGACACACTAACACACACACACGCATTACAAAATATATAACACACAGTGTATATACACGGGTATATATATACACGGGTGTCTCGACTTAAGTAGATAAGACTTCAGGGATCGATTTAACAACTAATTTGCAAAAAAAAGTGCCTCATAGACTTTTTCTTTTAGAAGCTGCGTTTCCGAGTTATTTATTTTTTAAGATTTTTTTTTCGTGTTTTCGACCTCACGACCCAAAAACAGCTCTAACTCCTCAATTGTTGTAGTTTTCCCAAATGTAAGGATATCGTTGGAAAGAGCGTTAAATTCCCTATCTTTCTGATGTAAATTCCAATTTTTTTAATTACTTCTAGTTAGTGGAAAAAATGGCCAAAGTTTCACATTTAAAAAAAAAAATGTAACATTTCATTATTATGGCTATGTATGTTGTAGTGGATTTATATACATTTGGCTAGGAGTCGGGATACCTAGCGGAATGTTGCGAGCCGAGTTATTGAGATGGTTATGCGGGCTTGACTCTTTAAAGTGTTCGGGCGAGAGGTACGAGAAAGTACCGTTGTTTTCTCGCATGAATCTTGTAACGAGTCTGGGACTGGTCGAACTTCACTGCGTGAGTCTAAATGTGACTCTCTCGCGGGTGAATATTGGTATTCTGGCTCTAATCGAGAGTTCTCATGATAATATGAGGTAGTTTTCTTGGGGTACTGAAAAGAACCTTTATTTCCGTGCGGTTCATGCACTTGTTGAGGCTGATAAGCACTCGCGTCAGTCGCATACCCGATAGGTAGCTGTGGAGGAATTTCTGTTTTAGCAGTGAAATCTCCGTAATTTCCCCTTGGAGGGGTGTATTTGACATCTGCCAAAGATGTATGTGAATGTGTCGTATTCAAAGCTCGATCTCGCCGTGTCTCAGGGAGATGAGAAAGGCTAGCGTCGTCTCGCACGGAGGCTGCGCCCAATGACTCGTCGGCGCTAGGCCTTGAGCTTCCGTAGGCCATGGCACGTGCCGGCCTAGGAATGCGATTAGGGGTCGCGTGCCCGCTGTCACCTTGATCAGCGGCGACTCCCGGTCTGGCAGTCGTCTCCGACTGCACGGACTCGTCTAGAAGGCGAAAGGAAGGGATTCACTCCATCTAGGAAGTTTTGCCTTCTAAATTCTATAAAATACTGAGGCTTGGCGGGGACTCGCTTCCAGCAGGAGCTAGAGGGTCCTCCGCTTGTTCTTATAAGAACAGTTATAACGGGGACTCGCTTCCAACAATTAATTGTCAGAGGGTCCTCCGGGCTGTAAAGCCTTTTCAGTCGATCAAACCGAATGCGGTTTTGCTTGATGATCGACTGGCTAGCCCCTGCGGTCAGCTTACGAGGTATTTCGAAAGCTCGGGCGACTAGACTGCACTTGCCCCAGCAGACGTTCAGTGAATAAATTCTCTGAACCGGGCGACAAGTTTTATTGAAGCTCGATGGTAGTGAGTAATACAGGGTGTATTAGGCTCGAGCTACCAGAAGTCTTGATGAAGAAGGTTGAATATCTCGTCTCTGGATCGTGTAGAAAGCTTCGTAGAGAGAAGGAACTTCAGATCAGAAGGTTGAGAATAGTATATCCGGACGGCCCATCAAATGCTATATTTATATCAGTCCGGATGTCGGATTCTGCATTTGATTGGTCGAATCAGTTTACCTCTAGCGCTCGCGTGGGCGGAAGTAGAGATCTGTTCCGATTTGATTGATTGCGCCCGGCGGGCGGAAGTCGAAACTTCCTCTTCCGGGTTTCCTCCGTAGATCGCGTCTGACCTAGTTTGCCCTTGATCGGATTTGAAAGTCATTTGATTCAAGGCAATTTTTTTGTGTTTTGCCGGCTCGTCGAGTCTTTCTCGTGCAGTGAGCTTTTAGCTTGACGAGTTTTGTCTTTCGACGAGTTAATATTTTTTGTGATTATGTATTTCTCATGATCTTTTCGGCGATTTCTATTGTTTCGTTTAGACGTAGCCTGACGTCTTCCTTGTATAGTTCTACAGTGTGAACTTCTTTTTGGTGGCCCTGAAAAGGGCCGGTTAAGGGTGGTGAGTTCACCACATATGTACATAGCAAAGCGGTACATCAGTGTTAGCAATCAATACGATTTTCTACAATATAAAATCATTAATTTGCGCATTTCAGGTGAAAACCGGAATAACGTCTGAAATCAGACGTTCCGAATTGTTTTAATTACACCATTGTTTTGAAAAACGGTTTTTCCACAATTAACGCGGTTACCTTCTAGGTATATACGCAACACTACATCCTAACGGTAAAGTTGACAGGGGCTTAACGAGGTTATTGTCAACGGCTTAAGTCATTATGTTCATAGAAATTATTGTATAGTACATCTAGGTACCTATGTACTTACCTATTGTTCTCCTCATTCTTAAAACTCTCATAATTTGGGAGTTTGTAGTTTTATTTTTTGTTGAAAAGTTACCCATCTTCGACTGTAAACAATAAACAAAGTAGGCAGTTAGTCAAATTTATTTGGATTCTATGTTATCCGATCTTTGTAAGCTAAATTAAAAATGTATTGCTGAAATCATTAAAGAATAACATGATCAAGGATCAACTCAAGATTGAAATATATACCTAGTAGAAAAGTAAAGCCACGTACCACGGCGGGAACTGAATGCAGACGCTGAGACGTTGGGTGGGACAACAGACAAGACTCACCGAAATCGCACTTCAGTTGGCACTTAGTCCGCTAGGTATGAAAGCGGTGTTGGAATTTAACAACCGGGTAGATCGTAAACAACCCTACCCGCCTTCCCCCAGTTCAAAATGGAGTCGATTTAGATCGTAGGTAGGTATTGCAGAATTTTTCTTTCATTTCATTTTGTGCAATGGTAGGCGTAATCCGAAATGAAATTATTCATGATAACAAAGTAATGCTTATACCTCAGCATTCTTTATGAAAGAATACACACAGGAGTATATATTATAGTATGTTTTTATACACTAAAATAAATTAATGTATTTATATTTATAAATAATAAATCTAATAGAGTATTTATTATATAGTATATAGGAGTATTATATACACAGGAAATTATTAGGAAAGGGAAAAATATCTCTCACAAACCAATTTAACGGTTTTAGGTACATGCGATTCTATCTGATATTAATTGCCCTTCAACAATAATTTAGCATTTAGAACCGCAGACACCCTTGAGGTATGTAGTATGTAGGTAGGATGTATTTGTTATGTGGGTTTAAGCAGGGCCGCCACAATCTCCTAGTCGGGCCCGGGACCAGATTCTGGCCACGGGCCTCTCTCTCCCCCCCCCCCCCCACTTTTTTTTTTTTTTTTTTTTTTTTTTTTTTTAGTAGCACCACTTTTACTGGAGATGGCTATGATAATTGTGAAAAAAAAACTATTAAACCTTCTCTAACCAAACGAAAAATCATTTATACTTCCTACCAAGGTTCAGTGTTCGAATAAGAACACTTGAGGGGCTGAACTCTTACTACTTCACTACGTTTTATTCAACATTTAATCAAAATTAAAGTGTAACTTAAGAATTGAAAATTCTAGTATTCATACTCTAGTAATTACCAACCAATTACAAAACCATAAAAATGCCATAAATTACCTTGAAACAAAAATTCTATATCCAATCAGTCATAGGATTTTTATTTTAACTACTTTGAATACAATTGTTTGTGAATAGAGGGCGTATTCAGATAAGTTCCAATTTACTCATTCCTCAATTGGACGATTGTGGCAGAAATTATGATTGACTAAATTTCATATTATCATTAATCAACACATACAATTAACTTTATTTTAATGTTGTGGACGGATTAAAAAGGAAAGTCTCTGTAAACAAGATGGCTGAAGGAATTAATTGAAACAACGATTATGTTTGAAAGAATACATTTATTAATTTTGGAAAAAATCTACAAAAATGTAATTGTTTTATTACAGTTTATCTACTTGTAATGAAGCTATGCAGTAAAGAATTAGATTTATAACTACAAAAGATACAAGAATTATTCAGTGAAAAACTATCAAAAATATCAATTAGTAAAATGATAAATTTTTTTTGTTGAGTTATAATAGCATTCTGTAATTGTAATTATAATTGTGGAAAACTTTTTAAATATAGAAAACTGTAATAGGCTATAATTTCATGTTTTATAAAATGAAACATTTTAAAACTAGTAAAGTGAAGTGAAGAAAAGTGTATTTGCATTTGAAAAATACAAGACAAAACACTTAAAACTTTCGTGCCTTTTTAATTGAAAATTCTTTAATAACCTTAGAAAAGTCAAGTTTGGATGCTAACTTGTGCTCAATGCTGAGAATGGCAAGAGAATTCAACCTTTCTTAGCCCATGGATGCTCTCTCCCAAGTCTTCAGTCGAGTGCCTACTGGTAAAGACGGTAAAGGGTAAAAGTAATATTTTGGGCCATCGCAATCGTCGCAACTGTTCAAGAGACACAGTCTGTAGTAAATCAAATGTAAATCAGGGCCCGTCAAGTGTAATACGCTCTGTTTTATTTAGGCCTAAAAATTCTAAAATTCTTTATTTACTAAACACAGGACTGGACCGGGCCCTCCCCTGGGCCCGGAGCAACAGTACCCACTTGCCCCCTCCCCCCCCATGTGGCGGCCCTGGGTTTAAGAGGTAATGTCCTAGTATATTGTATAAAGGTAGGTAGGTACACGAAGTAGGTAGGCAACTGGTAGGTACCTACCTACCAGTTACCTACACATTCACTTGAGCAATATATTGTGGAATTCTTCTTTTCATTTCGTTTCGGAGTATGATATTCCTAATCCGCTATGAAAGCTATTTTTTGTCTTTGATCAAAATTTGAACGGAATCGGAGTACGAGAACACCGTTGTCAACGGGGTCAAATGTAGTCAGTTATACGCTCATTGCTCGTAGGGGGATGGAGGTGGAGGGTTGAGATTTTGACAGATTGTTCGTTTTGCTCTTTTTCGTCTTTGATCGAAATTTGAACGGAATCGGAGTACGAGAACACCGTGGTCAACGGGGGTCAAATGTGATTAGTTTTACGCTTATTGCTCGTAGGAGGGTGGTGGTGAAGGGTTGAAAATTTGACAAATCGTTTGGTTTGCTATTTTTTGTCTTTGATCAAAATTTGAACGGAATCGGAGTACGAGAACACCGTTTTCAACGGGGTCAAATGTGGTCAGTTATACGCTCATTGCTCGTAGGGGGATGGAGGTGGAGGGTTGAGATTTTGATAGATTGTTCGTTTTGCTATTTTTTGTCTTTGATCAAAATTTGAACGGAATCGGAGTACGAGAACACCGTGGTCAAGGGGGGTCAAATGTGATTAGTTTTACGCTTATTGCTCGTAGGAGGGTGGTGGTGGAGGGTTGAAAATTCGACAAATCGTTTGGTTTGCTATTTTTTGTCTTTGATAAAAATTTGAACGGTATTGGAGTACGAGAACACCGTGGTCAACGGTGGTCAAATGTGGTCCAAATAGTTTAACGCTTATAGCTCGTCGGGGTAGAGAGTTTGATTTGATAGATTGTTTTGCTACTTTCCGTCTTCGATTCAATTTTGAAGTGAATTGGAGTAGGGGAACATCGTGGTCAACGGAGGTGAAATCTGGTCAATTTTACACTCATAGCTCGTACTGGGGTGGGGGTGGGGGATTGAAACTTCGTCAGATTGTTCGTTTCTTCCTTTTCTGACTTTGGGTTAAATTTGATGGGAATCGGAGTAGGGGATCACCGCGGTCAAAGGCAGTCAGTTTTTTAGGTGCATGCGATTCTATCTGTTATTAATTGCCTTTCAACTGTAAATTAGCGTCTGGAACCATTGAGAAGGTTCGTGTGAGTATGTTGTATGTAGGTAGGATGTATTGGGTATGTGGGTTCAAGTAGTAATGTCCTAGTATGTTGTATAAAGGTAGGTAAGTAGTAGGTAGGTAGTACGAAGTAGGTAGGCAACTGGTAGGTACCTACCTACCAGTTACCTACACATTTACTTGAACAATATATAGCAGAATTCTTCTTTTAATTTCGTTCAATAGTATGATATTTCTATTCCGAAGTGAAAGTATTCATTACAAAAAAGTGAAGCTAATAACATCAGGTTTATAGAAGAATGTGTGCCGATTAACATCACAAGGAAATGATGTTTCTGTTTCTAACCAGTTTTCCGCTCGTTGCTCATTGGAAGGATTGGTTGGGGATTGAAACTTTGACTGGTTGTTCATCTTACCCTTTTCTGACCTTGGTTAAAATTTGAAACGAATCGGAGAAGGAGAACACTGTAGTCAACATGAGGTCAAACCTGGTCAAAGCAGTTTTACGCTTATTGCTCGTAAGGTAGTTGGGATAGAGGGTTGTGCATTTGACAGGTTTTTCGGATTACTATTTTTCGTCTTTGATTCAAATTTGAACGGAATCGGAGTAGGAGAACAACGGGGTCCAATGTGGTCAGTTATACGCTCATAGCTTGTAGGGGGGTGGAGGTGGAGGGTTGAGATTTGGACAGATTGTTCGGTTTGCTATTTTTCGTCTTAGATCAAAATTTGAACGGAATCGGAGTACGGGAACACCGTGGTCAACGGGGGTCAAATGTGATCAGTTTTACGCTTATTGCTCGCAGGAGGGTGGTGGTGGTGGAGAGTTGAAAATTTGACAAATCGTTTGGTTTGCTATTTCTTGTTTTTGATCAAAATTTGAACGGAATTGGAGTACGAGAACACCGTGGTCAACTGTGGTCAAAATAGTTTAACGCTTATTGCTCGTCGGGGAGTGGGGGTAGAAAGTTGAAAATTCGATAGATTGTTTGTTTTGCTATTTTCCGTCTTCGATTCAATTTTGAAGTGAATCGGAGTGGGGGAACACTGTGGTAAATGGCGGTCAAAGCAGTTTTACCCCTATATCTCGTGGGGGTGGGGGGTTGAAACTTTGTCAGATTGTTCTTTCTGCCCTTTCCTGACTTTAGGTAAAATTTGATGTTAATCGGAGTAGGGGAACACCGTGGTCAACGGCGGTCAAAGCAGTTTTACCCCTATATCTCGTGGGGGTGGGGGGTTGAAACTTCGTTAGATTGTTCTTTCTGCCCTTTCCTGACTTTGGGTAAAATTTGATGTTAATCGGAGTAGGGGAACACCGTGGTCAACGGCGGTCAAAGCAGTTTTACCCCTATATCTCGTGGGGGTGGGGGGTTGAAACTTCGTCGGATTGTTCTTTCTGCCCTTTCCTGACTTTGGGTAAAATTTGATGTTAATCGGAGTAGGGGAACACCGTGGTCAACCGTTTAGGGACACCCAATCCACCCGACTACAACTCCTATCAGTATCAGACACTTCTATGGACGTCTCTCGGTGCCTGCCAGACGAACCTGTGCAAGCAGATTTCCGTAAAGAGAACTCGAAGATGTCAAAGCGAAGGAGGAAGCATTACAAATCCAAAAACACCGTTTCCTCAACGAATTTAAATATTGAGAATCTCAATTCTTTCAATTTTTTAATATCATTTACGTATGTTTCCTCTATTCTGCTTCATGAGAAACAAAATTGTTCTAAATAATGAAGAACTATACTAAAGACAATTCAATTTCAATTGAATTGAAAGGGTACACCTTAGTCCTCACATCTCTTCATTTAGTCAATGCTGTTCAATCTCCTTCTCTGAATGTTGTTCCTGAACCAAATCGTTCAGTTTAGCAGTGGTTCCCAAGTGGAAGAGTTACTTCTGCGGCAGCCCTAACAAACATTCAAGGGCAAAGTGCCCGATCAGGGAGAATAGGTGGTCAAAGGGTTGAAACTTCGTCAGATCGTTCTTTTTGCCCTTTCCTGACTTTGGGTAAAATTTGAAGTTAATCGGAGTAGGGGAACACCGTGGTTAACGGCGGTCAACGCTGGTCAACCGCATAGGGACTCCCTAAATGCGGTAAAGTTGGTCACATTATCCATCAGTCTGTTGGTCTAGTAAACAGCTTTCAACAGCAGCCCAGGCAGACAACGGAGTCGAGATCAAAGCAGTCGCGACTATCACAAGTGCTACACCTAGTTGTTTGTAGAAATCAGTTATTATTGTGTCTTCCATCAACAGAATCAAAGTCATTGCCCTGGTGGACAGCAGGAGTTCAGCAACCTTCCTTGATGAAAATTTTGCTTAAAGGTCTGAGTTACCTTTCCTCAAAGTAGCAGATACTACATAACATTGTTTTTTTTTTTTTTTTTTTTTTTTTTTTTTTTTTTTTTTCCACGTGTCATTCATATGTTGTGTGCTGTTTCTGTTCAGAACCTGACCTCCTTACGCCATTGGGACACTGTGAAGGCTACCTGGAGAGCTGTGGATGCAAAGAGAGCATCTGGACTTTTTACACATCTTCATCAGGTAACTATCTGCAATGTTCATTTCCAGTGTCCATCTTTATAATTATAAAATAAAATTCATGATATGAATACTTTGCTGTCTTCCCTTCCTATAAGACGGCCCGTTATACACTTGTCATTCATATGTTGTGTGCCTCAACGTGTCATTTGCATGTCGTGTGCTGTTTCAGTTCAGATCCTGCCTCCCTTACGCCATAGGGACACTGCGAAGGCTGCCTGGAGAGACACTACACAGAACGACCATCTGGACTTTCACGTATCTTCATCAAGTAACTAGATCTAGTAGATCTCCAATGTTCGTGTCCAGTGTCCATCTTTATATTGATAAATACTTAGCGGCCTTTCCTTCCTATAAGACGGGCCTGTTATGACACACACATACCATTGTTTTTTACACTTATCATTCATATGTTGTGTGCTATTTCAGATCCTGGCCTATCTAACGCCATAGGGGCACTGCAAAGGCTGCCAGGAAAGCCTCAATGCACAAAGAACATCTGGACTTTTACATATCTTCATCAGGTAAAACTGTCTACCATGTTCATAACACTGTTCACCTTTATAGTGATGAATACCTCAAATTACAGCCCCCTTCCCTGCCTAATGGGCCCTTATGACACTCACACATATTTTTTACATGTTTCATTTGTATGTTGTGTGCTGTTTCAGTTCAGATCCTGCCTTCCTTACGCCATAGGGACACTGCAAAGGCTGCCTGGAGAGACCCTACACAGAACGACTATCTGGACTTTCACGCATCTTCATCAGGTAACTATCTGCACTGTTCATGTCGATTGTTCACCTTAATGATGATGAATACTCCCTTCTCTTCCTATAAGACGGGCCACTTATATTCTTTTTTTTTTTCTTTTTTACACTTGTCATTCATATGTTGTGTGCTGTTTCAGATCCACGCCACCCTTAAGCCATAGGGACAGCGATGGCTGTCGGGATAGCCCCTACGCAGAGAGAGAGAGCATCTGGACTACACATGATCATCAGGTAACTCTCTGCAATGTTCATGTCGATTGTTCACCTTTATGATGATGAATACTTTAACTTACAGCTCCCTCCCCTTCCTATAAGACGGGCCACTTATCTTTTTTTCCCTTCTTTTTTACACTTGTCATGCATATGTTGTGTGCTGTTTCAGATCCTGGCCTCCCTAACGCCATAGGGACACAGCGATGGCTATCTGGAGAGCCCCTACCCAGAGGGAGTATCTGGACTACACATCTTCATCAGGTAACTATCTGCAATGTTCATGTCGATTTTTCAACTTTATGATGATGAATACTTCAACTTACAGCTCCGTTACCTTCCTATAAGACGGGCCACTTATCTTTTTTTTCCCCCTTCTTTCGTACACTTGTCATTCATATGTTGTGTGCTGTTTCAGATCCTGGCCTCCCATACGCCATAGGGACACGGCGATGGCTGTCTGGAGAGCCCCTACGCAGAGAGAGCATCTGGACTACACATCTTCATCAGGTAACTGTCTGCAATGTTCATGTCGATTGTTCACCTTTATGATGATGGATGCTTTAACTTACAGCTCCCTTCCTTCCTATAAGACGGGCCACTTTTCTTTCTTTTTTTTCTTCTTTTTTACACTTGTCATTCATATGTTGTGTGCTGTTTCAGATCCTGGCCACCCTTACACCATAGGGACACAGCGATGGCTGTCTGGAGAGCCCCTACGCAGAAAGAGCATCTGGACTACATATCTTCCACCAGGTAAAACTGTCTGACATGTCCATATACATTGTTCACCTTTAGCGTGACAAATGCTTCAAATTACAGCCCCCTTTCCTTCCTAATTAATTAACATACTTCAAAATATAGCCCCCCTAACTGCCTAAAAGTTTAGACTCCAATGAGAAACACACAGACAAGCGAAGTAGGTAAGGCTGTCAGAAGAGCCCCTATGCAGAGAGAGCGTCAGGAATTTTACACAAAAACTCCCTTCCTAAAAGACCGGGCCCCTTATGACACACACATCACACACACAACATCGTTTTTTACACCGGTCATTCATATTTGTTGTGTTGTTTCAGATCCGGACAAGAAAATCATGGCGCATCCTTAAGCCATAGGGGCAATGCTAATGCTAAAGA
Organism: Adelphocoris suturalis; assembly: GCA_030762985.1. NCBI lineage: Eukaryota > Metazoa > Arthropoda > Insecta > Hemiptera > Miridae > Adelphocoris > Adelphocoris suturalis. Next base: position 33,074,993 of record CM061042.1, read on the forward strand.
TGCCTGGAAAGCCCGAACGCAGAGAGAATATCTGGACTTTTACATTATCTTCGTCAGGTAAAACTGTCTGCCATATCCATATGCATTGACGGGCCCCTATGACACATACGCACTTTTTTTTTTTTTTTTTTTTTTACACGTTTCATTTATATTTTGTGTGCTGTTTCAGAACCAGACAAAAAAAACTTTGGCCCTCCCTGGGAATAGGGACAATGCGAATAGAATAGAATAAAGTTTTAATCGTGGCATAAAACAGGCAAGCAAAAGCAGGTAAGGCTGCCAGGAGAGTCCCTACGCAGGAAGAACACATCTGCATCAGATAACTCTGCCATGTAAATGTACATTTTTCTTCTTCATAATGATAAATACTTTAACTTACAGCCCCCTCCCCTTCCTAATCAACATACCTTAATTTCCAACCCCCTTCCGTGCTTTTATATATATATATATATATATATTTTTTTTTTTTTTTTTTTTTTTTACGTGTCATTCATAATATGTTGTGTGCTGTTTCAGATCCTGGGCCTCTCTTACGCGATTGGGACACCTCGAAGGCTGCCAGGAGAGTTCTACGTGGCGAGAGCATCTGGACTTTCACGCATCTTCATCAGGTAAACTATCTGCCTTGTCCATGTACATTGTGTTCACCTTCATAATGATGAATACTTGAACTTACAGCTCCCTTCCCTTCCCTTCCTAATATAAGGGCCCTTATGAGACACACACACATCATTTTGTTTTTTACACGTTTCTTTCATATTTTGTGTTCTGTTTCAGATCCAGAAAAAAAAATCCTGGCCCTCCGTGGGAATAGAGACAATGCGAATAGAATAAAGTTTTATTCGTGACATAAAACAGGCAAGCAAAGCAGGCAGGTGAGGCTGTCAGGGGAGCTCCTAAGCAGAGAGAGGGTCTGGAATTTTTTATACATCTTCATCTGGTAACTATCTGCCATGCTCATGTACATTTTTCTTCTTCATAATGAGATACCCTCTTATAGCCCCCTCCCCTTCCTAATTGATACACTTTTATTTCCAGCCTCCTTCTGTGCCTCTGTAACATACACTTCTTTTTTTTTTTTTTTTCAAACGTGTCATTCAGTTTCAGATACTGGCCTCTCTTACGCCATTGGGGCACCTCGAAGGCTGTCCGGAGGGTTCTACTTGGAGAGAGCATCTGGACTTTTACGCATCTTCATCAGGTAACTATCAGCTTCATTCATGTACATTTTTCACCTTTATAATGATGAATACTTGAACTTACAGCTCCTTTCTCTTCCTAAAAGACGATTCATTCATATTTTGTGTGTTGTTTCAGATCCGGACGAGTATATCCTGGCTCTTCCTTATGACACAGGGGCACTGCAAAGGCTGCTGGGATAGCCCCAACGCAGAAAGAACATCCGGACTTTTACATATCATCATCAGGTAAAACTGTCTGCCTTGTCCATGTACATTGTTCACCTTTATAGTGATAAATACTTCAAATTACAGCCCCCTTTCTTTCCTAATTGATATGCCTCAATTTACAGCCCTGCCTAAAAGACCATGACACACACACACACACACAAGTCATTCATACGTTGCATACTGTTTCAGATCCAGGCAAGAAAATGCTATCCCTGCCTTACGCTGTAGAGAAGGCTACTGGGAGAGAGTCCCTAAGCAGAGAGGGCGTCTGGACTTTTACGCACCTTGATCAGGTAACTAACTATCTGCCATGTTCATGTCCGTTGTTCACCTTTCTAATGATAAAAACTTAAGCTTACAGCTCCTTCCCTTCCTAAAAGACGGACCCCTATGACACACTCACACTTATTGTTGTTTTTTGCGCTTGTCATTCATATGTTGTGTACTGTTCCAGATTATGGCCCCCCCTTATTCCATAGGAATACAGAGAAGGCTTCCTGGAGAGACCTTCAGGACCTGTTCACATCTTCATCAGGTAACTACTACCTACCATGTCCATTTTTCACCTTTATAATGATATTTATTAGGGATGAGTCGATTCCCGATGCCGATTCTCGATACCACCGATTCTTAGGCATTGGTATCGGTATCGAGAATCGATCGCCTAAAGCCGATAGCGATACCGCCCGGAGATGGGCATTTTATTACACTACGGTACTATTGCAACCATCTAACAACGAAGATGGTTGTGCCGTGCGACCGTTGTGTGAAGTTAGCAGTTGCGAAACATGAATTGTCCAAAACACAACTAACAATTATAACTTTGTTTACAAGTAGGCTTGTGTTATTTTGTTTGTGTCAACAGAAGCATTAGACATAGTTATATTTTCCAAGTATAAAAGCCTAGAGCCAGTCTTATTTGCAAATACCTTACAGTTACCGACGAAACACTAAAAAACCAAGTCAGTCTGCTTAATTTGTTTTATTCAGAAAGAAATCAATCCTAGGCAATCAAAGTTGCCTATTAATTGATACTTGATAGATAACAAAAAAATATCAAATTTTGTATTTGCACAAATCAGGTTTTATTATCCATGTTTTGTTTTTATTTAAAATTTACCTCATTTGCAAATTTATTGCGATCAATTTTTTGTAAGTATAGCTAAGTCATATGTTGTACAAAAAAATGTGAATATATTACTAGTTCAAAAGGAATTTTTGTTTTTCACCTACAGGTAAGTTAGGTATTATGCGCCGATCGGGAATCGATTTTTTAGGTATCGGGAATCGATAAATTTTGGTATCGACTCATCTCTAATATACTTATAAATATTTCGATTTACAGCCCCCTTTCCTCACTTAATGACGGGCCCCTATGACACAAACATAATATTTCGTTTTTTACAGGTGTCCTTCATATTTTATGTGGTTTCAGATCCAGACAAAAAAATCCTTGCCCTCCCTGGCAATAGGGACAATGCGAATAGAATAGAGCATCTTTACTTTTACACATCTGCATCAGGTAACTAACTATCTGCCATGCCCATGTACATTTTTCTCCTTCATAATGATAAATGCTCTCTTACAGCCCCCTCCCCTGTTGATGGTCAACAGTTGTTGACTATCAACAAAATTCGATGCAATCATCACTTTATTTTATTTATTAATTTTTTTATTTTATTTTATTTTATTTTTTTGGAGAGAGAGAGAGAGAGAGAGAAGGAGAGAAAAAACACAAGGCATGAAGGTGGACAAGGACTCCAGTAGTTGTCGAAACGTAATGGATTTGCCGAAAGCCAAAAATTGAAATTGATTTATACCTGGGTTTTTTTTTTTTTTTTTTTTTTTTTTTTTTTTTTTTTTTTTTTTTTTTTTTTTTTTTTGTCATCATTTTATTGCTTATGAAGAACTAAATTGTAAGTACTGTCATTAATAGCCATAAAAAACTAAAACACCATAAACTACTTTGTATACCTATGTATTACTTTACTTCACTAACTGTCGTTTATAATTTTGAAAAAAAATCGATGTAGGTATTTCAATTTCTTAATTGTTTTTTGTATAGGTAAACTATCTACATGAATAGGGTCCTGCTCCAGGACCGAAACGTCGTAGGAAAATAAACAACTCTACACAAAGACTAGCTTGGTCAATTCTCAACCTCAAGTTCTATATATATATATATATATATATATATATATATATATATATATATATATATATATATATATATATATATATATATATTTTTTTTATTTTTTTTCTTCATGTCATTCATATGTTGTGTGCTGTTTCAGATACTGGCCTTTCTTACGCCATTGGGAACCTCGAAGGCTGCCTGCAGAGCTCTACGTGGAGAGAGCATCTGGACTTTTACGCATCTTCATCAGGTAACTATCTGCTTTATTCATGTCCATTGTTCACCTTTATAATGATGAATACTTGAACTTACAGCTCCCTTCCCTTCCTAAGAGACCCTTATGACACACACATAACATTGTTTTTTACACTTGTCATTCATATTTTGTGTGTTGTTTCAGATCCTGGTCTCCCATACGCCATAGGGGCACGACGAAGGCTGCCTGGAGAGCCCCAACTCAGAGAGAACATCTGGACTTTTACAGACCCTCATCAGGTAAAACTGTCTGCCACGTTCATGTACATTGTTGACCTTTATGGTGATAAATACTTCAAATTACAGTCCCCTTTCCTTCCTAATCAATATACCCCAATTTACAGCCCTGCCTAAAAGACCATGATACACCCTCACAAGAACACATTTCGTTGTTTTTTACACTTGTCATTCATATGTTGTATGCTGTTTCAGATCCAGGCAAGAAAACCCGGTCCCTGCCTTATGCCATAGAGACACTGCGACATTGTTCACCTTTATAATGATAAATACTTTAGCTTACAGCTCCCTCCCCTTCCTAAAAGACGGGCTCCTTATGACACACGCATAACATAATTTTTTACACTTGTCATTCATATGTTATGTGCTGTTTCAGATCCTGGCCTCCCTTAGAGCCCTGTTTCTCCGAAGGCCGCCTGGAGAGCCCCAACGCAGAGAGAACATCTGGACTTTTACAGACCTTCATCAGGTAAAACTGTCTGCCATGTCCATACTCATTGTTCACCTTTATTTTGATAAATTCTTCAAATTACAGGCTCCTTTCCTTCCTAATTAATATATCTCAATTAAGAGCCTCCTTCCCTGCCTAAAAGCCCTATGAAACGCACGCATATCGTTCTTTTTTACACGTGTCATTCATATGTTGTTTGCTGTTTCAGTTCAGATCCTGCCTTCCTTACGCCGAAGGGACTCTGCGAAGGCTACCAGGAGAGCCCCTACGCGGTGAGAGCGTCTGGAATTTAGCTTATATTCATCAGGTAACCACTGCTATGTCCATGTCCAACGTTCACCTTTATAATGATCAATACTTGAACTTACAGCCCTACCTAATTAATATACTCTAATTTATAGCCCCCTTCCCTGCCTAAAAGGCCCTATAACACACACGCACTTAGTTATTTAAAAATACGAAGTTGCTCCTTCCAGATCTTGAAGGACTAGATATTAATTGTAATAATTTTCTAAAATAGGTCTTGAATTATGTCAACGAAAATTTTTAACAAATCATGTCAAGCAGAATTCCCCAAAAGTGGAACTTCACTTTACATAACAAGGACAATTAGGTTACAGCAATAACTGAACCAAAAATTTCCAGTCATACAACATGATCTTATGAGCAAAATTCGTAAATTATCGTATTTTATAATGTTAGATTGTTTTGAAATTTAAGCTTTTTGAGTGCAAGGAAATTGTTAACTATTATTTTTATGTTAAAAAGCGTATTCTAAATAATAATCTCCTATTCAAATCGAAGTTTGTTTTATTTTAGCTTTTTTTGCAGTTTTCATCGTTTTTTTTTTTTTTTTTTTTTTTTTTTTTTTTTTTTTTTTTTTTAGCAAATTTTAATGAATTTCAAGTACATTTTTCAACTTAATTTTGTAGGTATTTAAATTTTTTAATGTTCTATTTTATAGTTAATGAAGTTTATTTGAGCAATATTCTGCTAACAAAATATAGATTTAATCATTTTAATGTGCTCAAAAAATGCTGGCCAACGAAGTCGTCCTTTCGTTTGGAAAGCTTGATTTTTTGGCACAAGAATGGAATTTTCGTCTCTATCTTAAGGACAATTATCGTCTGGACTCTGGAAGAACACAAACACACACACACACACACATGTATATATATATATATATATATATATATATAGAGAGAGAGAGAGAGAGAGAGAGAGAGAGAGAGAGAGAGAGAGAGAGAGAGAGAGAGAGAGAGAGAGACTGCTTCACGAATCAGAAAAAGTACATAGCAACGTTTTGGGTGCTTAGAAGATCCTCCAGGCCTCAACATAAAACGATGAAACTAAATCCAAAGTTACCGAAATTCCTTGTCAACGTTGTAAAAAAATGCCCTACAATTAATCAATTTCTTTGTTAGTTTGAAAAAAGCAAAAAGCCGAATTATAAAAATAGTTTTGTGGCGTTTTTACTGTTATCTTTTCTAATTTATGATTATATGTATATATATATATATATATATATATATATATATATATATATATATATATATATATATATGAAAAATAGAGAGAGGTATAAACCACGTCATTAATCGTTGTCTTCTAATTTCAGGTGGCGGTAGAGAAGCATCTACGGGTCACTCCTCCTCATCCTGCTGCTCCAACTCAAGCAGCACTTTTAACATCCAACACAGCTTACTCTCACTCCGATCACACTCTCCACAGCACTCTCGATCTCACTCCTCCGCAGCTCCTTCAACGTCACACTCATCACCTTTGTAATTCGGGGCAAGATTGAAAAATACTCGAAAAATTGTAAACCGCGGAGAGAAATGAAATTTAATTTATTCATAAATGAAATTCCAGGCTAGCCTGTATTAAAGAAGCCAGGAGGCATCTAAATACATAGTTATCTATTGAATCTACTGCCTTCTCATTCTCCTGCATCCAAGCACAGAATTGTCATTCAGAGTAAATCAATCTGCTGTAGAATGATCAACATATTCCCATACATATATGTAGGTGTATGCTGTTCGATCCTCGTCAGATTGATTGCCTCAAATTGATTCCTTAATTATCACTCAGATTGTTGAAATTCCTTTCGATGACACTTCCTGAGAGTATCAAAAGACTCGATGATTTAATCTTCGTATAAAATCGAGGCAATGTATTTTTTTTCTTTTTAAGAATTTAAGTCGCGTCTCAACCGGAAGGGTCATTATCGGAAAAATCGAGGTAATAATAATTAATATTCCAAATCGGACTGATAAGGGTAGCAAGGAAACTCTCGGACTTCTGGCCAGCAAGGGGATAACTCTTGAGCCCACTATCGCAACCTGTTGGTGTCTGAATGAACAACTAGCAGCCTCCTCGTCTATTACGCAGAGTTTCCTCCTGACATCTAGGCACTATTCAATCCTCATCATTATAAATCAGAGCGTGAAAACACGTTGGTATCACATTTAGTAGGAAGAGTGAAGAATAACCGACAATATAATGCTATTCATCATTTGGAAACTGCTGAAGGCGCAAAAATCGAACGATTTTAACCTTTTGACTAAAAAGTAAGAAGGAACTACAGAGGTTGAAATGTATGCTTTTCTGAGTGTTTGTGTACCTTAACGGTTAGGTACTAGTTGGAAATAATTTCCTTCAGTTTTATTGATTCATTAAAACATTGACTCACAGTCATAAAGAGATGAGTGAAAGTAAACACAGTGATAAATAAAGTAAAAGAAACATTACTAATTAATTAGTGTCGGTACCTATTTAAAGAGATTTTATGAAATACAGATAGGTATCATACTAGATACGCAGAAAACATCCGTACCAGTAAATAGGTACCTGATAACTTGTAATTTTTGCAACAAAAGTGACGATATCAAGTCTAGAAGTAGGTAGGTACCTACTAACTTAGGATTTTCTCCGTCGTTGCAAGATTATTCATTTCCGAGTTCTTTCATATGAAACAATGTCACGAGAATTCAAGTTTATGATTTTGGTCATTTCATAGCTAACTAGTGTCGATCGCCTAATTAGGAAGTCACAGCTGAGATTTTAGATTAGTACCTAACTTACGATAAGATCTACAAACTGGAAATTTTCCGATCTTCCTGTGAAAACCGGACGTTTCATCTATCACCTCTCAATCCAGGACCAACCAAAACTCGGTTTGAAGACCGACTACTATTGAAGAGTGGAATGATACGCAGTGGTGAACACAAGAAATATAATTAATATTTTTCGATATGACACATTTGACTTAAGTTTTAACGCGAACTGGTAATTCATCATAGTAACCAAAACATTACTATAATGTGACAACTTGTTGTCAGCAACTTAATTTGTGGAGGCGAGTGTTCAATTCCAATAACTACTAATTATGCATCTAAGTCTGAGCTTACTGATGTCATATCCTGACTGAGAAATGCCCCCTGTGCGTCTGAATGCATACATATTTATTCATCACTAAACACCACGGAAACTAGGCCCCTTAGTGTGTGTATATAATATACAAATAAAAAATGCATTTGTGTATTCAAAGACTTACTTGATTTGAAATTAGAAAAACAAACAACTGTAACATGGGGGACAAATATATAAATGAATAAAAGTATTTTAGAGAGATCAAAACATGTAAAACCAAACATTGTACTTATTATGATGCACATGTAGGGTGGAGGGACCAGTGATTGACATCGCACCAAGAAGTTTTAATAATAAGATATTTATAAGTGTTTTACAGGCTTGATCCAATTGTATTTTAAGGCAAAATACCTTCTCAGTAAGTATAAAGGCGGGAAAAGGTTTCAGGCGGGTTTTTGTGAAACCTGGAGAAGGTTACCCTGCAAAACCTCGTGCTGTAATTTCTTTGGTGCTGTTTCTTGTGATTTTGTTAAGGAGCTAACCGTTTTAATCTGCTTCACCATGCCCTCCACATTTTCAAATTCGATTGTTTCCATGGTCTTTTCAAAAACTTTTCAAAAAACGGAAGAAAAAGTTCCGGTCATGCTGCATTATCGTATGAGTGAATTTTCTTAAATTATCTATCGTATTACAATATTTTAAATTGAAAATTCGGTGATTCAAAAGGATTTTTAGGTTTATTGCAGTTTTTATAGATTTTTCAGCAAAAATTAATGAAATTTAAGTACGTTTTTCAGCATAATTTTGAGCAAAATGTTTTAATGTCCTATTTAATCGTTGATAATTTCATTTTGACTGGAACTCTGCTAAAAATTATAAATTTAACAATTATAGATTTTAAAATTTTCCGAGTCATTGCAATAGCTTCATTTTTTACAACAATTCGTTAAAAATTAAAAATATGGTGTTTTTGACCCTCCAGGTCAAAAATTGAAATAATCACTTAAAATCAATTATCACAACTCCAGAGCTACTGTTTGTCTCAGTCGACGCAGAAATAGTCCACGTAATAGCACAATTTTTTTTCAGGTGTTTCAAAAAACTTTTCAGAATACTGTAGAAAAATCATCAAAAATCTGTGAAAACCCACGTTTTTTGGCAAAAAGGCACGTAAGGGAGTCATTTCAGACCTATCCTGTGAGGTATAGGCATGTTCAGCGTTTAATTTTCAACAAGAATAGCACATTTTAACTGAACATAGATCATCCAGGAATTTTAGTGATTTTTTAAAAAATGCTGGTGTACCTAAAAAATTTGGCGTCTACATGAAAAAAGTGCTTGGGATTCGGATTCAGCACCCTCGAAAACCCCTAGGACCAGTACCAGATTCATGGGGGACGACTCTGGTGTTCCAGAAGAAGTAAACCGAAAACGCTGATTCGAAATCAAAATTAGGGTCTAATAAGGGAAGACAAATATTTTGACTTTAAAACACTAGGTATCTACCTGCAAAAAAACCTTCGTGGTTTGGTAGTTGAAGCTGATCCAAAACTAGCTACACTAGAAGATATTGAGATCAAGAAATAAAACTTGTTTTTCTGTTGTGTGCTCTGATGCTGACAGTAATTTTTGCGGCGATTTTTTTAGTTGTTCATAATTTCACGGCGGTCGAAGTGACTCTGAGGGGAAAATTGACGTGCCTTAGGCAAATAATTTTTGGAACTCAAATATTCCTAGTTGCCATTCAAATTGGATCAAAGTCATCAAAAATGCTTCAATTTGTTTTTTAAAGACCAACGTAACGCAGGAAAGTATAGTTGTAGAAGTTGATGGTCGATCATCGCGAGATTGATTGTCACAGAGTGAATAACAGATTTTTCACCTAGAGTCAATCAATTCGATTTTAAAAGACCATCGTAACGCAGGTAAGCATATGCAGGTGTTGACGGTCGATCATCTTCAGATTGATTGTCTCAGAGTGAATGATATAATTTTCACCCAGAGTCAGTCAAAAAATTTGATTTTAAAATACCATCGTAACGCAGGTATACATAATTATTATGCAGGTGTTGATATGATAGGTACGTGACATTAAGATATGGACGGGATGATCCTAGCGTTAGACCTAGATCCTAGCTTTGAAACCCCTGCCCCTCTGATACTCAACACACCTACTAAATTTTGACCACAGAATCTCATCGTACTTACCTCCATATTTTGACTAATAGGCTATTCGTTTCGCAATATGGGTGGGATGATCGTAGCTTTGGACGAAACTGATTCCTCCTAATTACACGCTTTCCGAATTGAGCACTGCATCTCACTTAATTTTCTTGCAAGTACAAATGGCCTTTAATTCGGGTCGCATCAGAATATGGGTGGGATAATCCTAGCTTTGGCCGAAATCGATCCGTCTACTCAACATGCCTTCCGAATCTTTCGATAGTGTATCTCACCGTACTGCCTTTATGCAGTAAGATCAGTCATGTGATTATTGAAAAAAAACAGAAATTCGAGATAGAATCAAGAAAGATATTTATCGCTTAATACGAAAGCGATCCATCCTCCCCCCCCCCCCCACAACTGCTTAACACGCCAGCCGAATTTAGAAAACTCGATCTCATCGTACTACGATCATGTGCGAATAACCTTATGTTCGAGTCATATCACAATATGGGTGGATTGATCCTAGCTTCAGACAAAATTGATTCCTGAACCCCTCTACCAGAGAAACACGCCTTCCGAATTTTGAACATTCGATTACTTCCCAATAACTTCATGTACAAATAGCTCAGATTGCACTACCACTATAGCATGCCACATAAGAAGCCCTCATGATGATGCCATGCTCAGGATATGTGCATGATGATCCTTGAATTAGATTAAAATGGTCCCTATAACCCAGTCCCACGTAACAAGCCAGCCGAATTTGGAACACTTGATCTCATCATACCATTTCTCGATTGAATAGCATGAAAAATGAATTTGCATCACAACGATAAGGGTGGGATGATTCAACCATTAGAGGAGCCTTATATTCTCGTGCCTCTTAACACGAAAAACAGTTAGAGCCTTTATACGAAACTGATTAGACAATGATTTCTCAACCGCTATTTAACACACACGCCTAATTGCATCACAACTATATGGGTGGGATGATCATACCATTAGACGAGCTTCCCACTGTCGTGACTCTTAACTCTCGTGATTAATTAGTCAAAATTTATCCCTCTATCTCCACTCCACTTATCACGCCATGCAACATTTGAGCACTGGTTCTCAACGCTAAGCACTGGTTCTAAATCTTGAATGTTTTCCAACTATCTTCATGAACAAATAGCATGTTGCATAAAACGGGAAGATGATCCTTGCGTTTATCGAAATTTATCATCCTTCTATCCCGCTTTAAATTAAATCGAGTGCCGGATTTTGAACACTAGACTAGTGTTCAAAATCCGGCACTCGATTTAATTTAAGATCTCATCATACTAATATCGTGTACAAATAGAGGTCGCAACATGATATGGATCCTAGCCGTAGACCAATTTGATCCCCCTACCCCCGGCTCGTTAACCCGCCTACCGAATTTTGAACACTGGATCTCATCGTATTATACTAATGTACAAATAAAATTCGGGTTGCATCAAAATAATGATGGATCAACCTTGCTTTAGACGAAAGAGATTCCTAAACTGCTCAACATGCCAGCCGAATGTTGAAAACCCGATCTCATCGCACTACGATCATGTACAAATAACCTTTTGTTCGGGCCATATCACAGTATGGGTGGATTGATCCTCGCTTTAGACGAAGCTGATTTCTATACCCCTATGCCATACAACACGCCTCCGAATTTTGAACACTTTTAGCACACAATATAGCACAAATCATGTACAAATAACCCAGATCGCATTACAAACATATTGGTGGCATGCGGCTCAAGAAACCAGCATGATGACACCATGCTCAGGATATGGTCGTGATAATCCTTGAATTAGATGAAATTCTATACCCTAGTACTACTTTACACACCAGCCGAATTTTGAACACTGGATCTCATCATACCACCTCATGTATCAATAGCATGAAAAATCAGTTTGCATCACAATGATTAAGTGGAATGATTCTACCATTAGACAAGCCTTCTACCCTCGTGCCTCCTAACATGAGAAATGGAAATACCTTTTATATATACAGAACTGATTATACAATAATGATTTCTAAACCGCTATTTAACACACACGCCCAATCGCATCACAACTATATGGGTGGGATGATTCTACCATTAGACGAGCTTCCTACTCTCTCGACTCTTAACTCTCGTGATTGATTAGGCAAAATTTATCCCTCTATATCCGCACCACTTACCATTCCAGGCGAAATTTCGGCACTGTATCTCATCGAACTACTGACATAGATGTGACCTTGCAAGGGAAAAGGGAGCTCAACTTGCCAGGGGTCAAATTTGAGTTTATATGTTTTTATATATATATATATATATATATATATATATATATATATATATATATATATATATATATATATATATATATTTTTTTTTTTTTTTTTTTTTTTTTTTTTTTTTTTTTTTCCCCACATTATGCTGAACAAAATCGGTTTTTTTTGTTAGTTTTTCTATCATTTTCCAATAAAAATTTATAATTTTTTAAAGTTTGAAAAAAGTGGGCCCGAAAATTGCAAATTTTCAGCAGGTTTCAGCAGATTTTCAGCAGACTTGCAAAACTGCTATTTTTTGCTGTTATAAATTCAATGAAAAATGTAGAAGATTCACATTTTGGTGATTGATGGGAAAAGAGAGATTGTTTTGGGACACATTTTTTTATCTAATCTTTGTTTTTTCGTTCTTCTGTAACAAAAAAGCCTTGACAAGTTACGCTACCTTTTCCCTTGCACGGTCACATATACAACTGGATAATAAATTAATACTCCAGTCGCATCACAATATGAGTGGGATGGTCTTAGCTTAATACGCACCACCAATTAACACGAGAAACTAATCTGCCGAATTACCAATTCTTGATCTTCATGAACAAATAGCATGAAAATTGAATTTTCATCTCAGGGAAATGGGGAGGATGATCCTTGCATTAATCGAAATTAATCCTTCTATCCCGCTTCCAATTAAATCGAGTTCCGGATCTCATCATGACCTTCATGTACAAATACCTAAAATTCGAGTTGCATCAAAATAGGAGTGGATCAATCTTTAGACGAAGCTGATTCCCCCCCCCCCCCCCCCCCCCCCCCATAAATGATCTATTTGAATCATCAAATAGATGATTCTAGTTTTAAACGATGTTTCTGCAATATTTTGTGAAATTGATCTCACACAACACATACACACGTTCATTCATTCATGTTCAAAAGCTTGGAGTTCACCATGTCACCATGCGATCATTATGGTCGAGATGATCCTTGCTAACACGCCAACCAAATTTTGAAAAATCGATCTCACTGTTCTACCTTAATGTTCAAATGGCCTGAAATTCGAGGTCACATTAAATAATATTGGTGGGTTGGGAATGCAGAGCCAGCGGGATGATGCCAAGCCAGGATAGTGGGTAGGATGATCCTTGCATTATAGGAATTTGATTCATCCTAGCAGTAAACGGCATTGATCTCCCACGTCTGTCACTTCCATCAGGCGTACTGAATACTAAACGTTAGACTTCATCTCATTTGATTTCAGGCTTTTCATCATCACAAGTACTGTCTCCATGCAGAAAATGTCAACAATGAAGCTCTCACCGAAACACTGTAGACTTTATGATTCTAGCTATTACGAAAATCCCCCACCTCCGTCTCCGTATGGACGTTTACTAATGTTTGAATTCTGGAATGTCCACATCAATCTGCCCTACTGAATAAATGTTAAAACATTGAAACAACGTATCACAGTATATAGGATGATCTTAGAAGTAAACCATTGATCCCTCAAGGTCTCTCATTTCAGACTTACTGCCTTCATACACTATTAATTAAAATTCATCATACTGCCATCGTATACGAGTGATCGGAAGCTGAAGCATGCATTTCATAGTTACGGAGTTCGATGTTCAACTAGGTACGATGTTCCTAGCAATAAACGAAATTAATCTACAGACGTCCAGCCACAACACAAACACCCAATGATTTCCTAACCCTGAAACGTCATAATGTATTACCTACTAATCTCAAAAAAAAAAAAAAAAAAAAAACATTGATTGTGATGATCCTAGTGATAAACAAATGATACTCATTCTACCATCCCCGAACTAAGCCATGTAATCCTAATTCCTGACTTCTGTGTGGGGAGGGGGAGATGATTGTACAACATGATTCTCGTAGGTCTCTCACTTTCATACTGTCTTCATATACAAGTGGTAAATAATAATTATACGACGCTCTTCTATTAGTCATCAGAAATTAATGCTCTCAGCTCAAATTATGTAACTAGGTTGATCCAAGCAGAAACGGAAATTGATCTCCTCACTACCGTTCAGGTGCTGGCAGATTTTGAATTAAAAATTGAAGCTCTACTTCACCATCCCTTTCAATTCATTCATGTGCTGACCACCAGGTCGAGCGAAAAAACAGGATCAAGAGTTCACATGTTGAGTTAAACTAATATTCAGGGTAACACTTCGTTTTTGAGTCTTATAGGAGAAGAGATCATCATTCAGGTTGATCAGAAATCTGAGCTTGTATGTCATGAGCAGACTGATAATTGAAATTATGTAAATTAATTCTGATTTAGTGAGGCTGTACAGTGTGGCACATTATGTCGCGTGGATAAAACGAAGTTGATCAGGGAAGTTGGGGAATCAGTTTCGTCGAATGCTAGGATCATCCCATATTGGAGGATACAACTCAAACATAAGGCCTTTTGTACAATAAGGTAGTTCGAAGAGATCCGGCGGGTTGTGTAGAATGAGGGTTGACGGATAAAATTCGTCTAATTCAAGCAAGCATCATCGCACCCATAACCTGGCACGGCCCACTGACTTTCAGGTGAAATGGCGTCCCACTCATCTTGTTGTAATGTGACCTCGAATTTCAGGCTATTCGTAGGTACATTAAGGAAGTATAGTGAGGGTGAGAGTACATGAACGTAGTACGATGAGATTGTGTGTTCCTAATTCGTCTTGGGGGTTGTGTGGAATGAGGGTAGAGGAATAAAATTCCTGTATTGCAAGGATCATCCCCGCCATTACCCTGGTTTGGCATCATCCCGCTGGCTGTGCATTGGCAACCCACCAATATTATTGTAATGTGACCTCAAATTTGAGGCTATTTGAAATCAACGTAGTACGGTGAGACCGATTTTTCAACATTTGGTAGGCGTCTTAGCAAGGATCATGTTTCAGCCTCATGTTCGAGTCGTATCACAATAAAAGTAGAATGATCTTTGCTTTATACAAAACTGATTCGTCAACCCCCTGCCAATTACAGGCAATCCGAAATTTAAACACTGAATCTCACCTACTTCTCCTTCATGTACATATGGCATGACGACCAGGTCGCATCATATGGATGGGATGATCCTAGCTTCTAAAATAATTTACTAACTTGTCTGTCGGTCGGTCTACTACCGTGGCACTTAACAACCCTCCCAAATTTTGAATAGAAGATCTCATCGTAATATCTTTGTCCAATATGACCATTTATGTGTATTACGTGGAATTCAAGGTTGAGTAAAAAAAAGGTATTGTATTGGTGGGATTCATTGAACTTTAGATGAAATTGATTCCTCATTATCAAAGTACATAACACGCCTGCCAAATGGAAAATGTACTCTCACCCTTACCATACTTCCTTAATGTACCTACGAATAGCCTGAAATTCGAGGTCACATTACAGCAAGATGAGTGGGACGCCATTTCACCTGAAAGTCAGTGGGATGATGCCGTGCCGGGTTGTGGGTGCGATGATGCTTGAATTAGACGAATTTTATTCGTCAACCCTCATTCCACACAACCCGCCAACCGAATTTCAAATAGCAGGTTCTCATCGTACTATGATCATATTCTAATAAACTCATTTTTGAGCCGTATCACAATATGGGTGGATCGATCCTATCTTGTACCTATATCATGAAATCGTTCCAGTCATGCAGCAGAATCGTTTGAGCGAATTTTCGTAAATTATCGTACTATATTATGTTAAATTGTTTTGAAATTTCAGAACTTCAAGTGAAGAGAAATTGGTAACTACCAATTTCATGGCAAAAAACTCGTTCCAAACAATTTTTGGCAATTCAAAAAAGATTTTGAATTTTTAGCATTTTTGCAGTTTTTATCTATTTTTTGGCAAATATTAATGAAATAATCTAAGTACATTTTTCAGCATAAGTTTCTTCAGAAATTTCTAATGTTCGTTAATAAACTTCTTTTGAGAAAACTTTTGCTAAAAAATATAAATTTAACGACTTTTAGCCACTTTTAGTGATTTTTATAGAACATTTTCTGAAATTTGACCAATATAATGAGCTCGCAGTAAACACTTCCTTTCGTTTTTCGATTTTTTTGGCGTAAGAACGGAATTTTTATCTCAATCCTAGGAGAGTTATCGTCCAGAAGGACACATTATATCCATAAATATAAATTTCTAAAACTCTAGGATTTGTTTCAGAATGTTTCAAAACGGATTTCAGTGAAGAAATTTTTCGAAAATTTAGATTTTAAAAATTTTGGAGCCATTGCAACAGCTTCATTTCTTTACGAAAATTCGCTGATTGAATTTGCGTGGTTTTCAAGCCTACAATCAGATGATCCTTATACTCTAAAGTCTCTCAACACGGGAAGCAGAAATAGCCTCCAGATATAATATAATTGATTAGACAATAATGAGCCCTCAACCCCCATTCCACACAACATGCCTTCCAAATTTCTAAAACTGTATCTCATCTTAACATGGCAACTGAAATGTGAACTCTGGATCTCATCGAACTACTATCATGTCCAAATAGTCCAATATTCTAAATGTATTACAATAAGGGTGGTATGATTTTGCCTTCTGCTTTCGTGCCTCATAACTGCGCTCTTGTGATAGTAACCTAAAAACAGAGTACTTCGCCATATGGGTTGGATGATAGCATTAGATGGACATTATTACATTCTCTTCCAACTAACACGCATGCCGAATTTTTAACGCTAGATCGTAATACGTTCATGTACAAACAATCTAATATGCGATTCGTATCATAATATGGGTTGGATTAGCCTTGCTTTAGAAGAAAATGGTTCTTCAGGTATCCCTATCTGGACTTTCACGCTTCTTCATCAGGTAACTATCTGCACTGTTCATGTCGATTGTTCACCTTAATGATGATGAATACTCCCTTCTCTTCCTATAAGACGGGCCACTTATCTTTTTTTTTTTTTCCTTCTTTTTTACACTTGTCATTCATATGTTATGTGCTGTTTCAGATCCAGGCCACCCTTAAGCCATAGGGACAGCGATGGCTGTCGGGATAGCCCCTACACAGAGAGAGAGCATCTGGACTACACATGATCATCTGGTAACTATCTGCAATGTTCATGTCGATTGTTCACCTTTATGATGATGAATACTTTAACTTACAGCTCCCTTTCCTTCCTATAAGACGGGCCTGTTATGACACACGCATAACATTGTTTTTTACACTTATCATTCATATGTTGTGTGCTATTTCAGATCCTGGCCTATCTAACGCCATAGGGGCACTGCAAAGGCTGCCAGGAAAGCCTCAATGCACAAAGAACATCTGGACTTTTACATATCTTCATCAGGTAAAACTGTCTACCATGTTCATAACACTGTTCACCTTTATAGTGATGAATACCTCAAATTACAGCCCCCTTCCCTGCCTAATGGGCCCTTATGACACTCACACATATTTTTTACATCTTTCATTTGTATGTTGTGTGCTGTTTCAGTTCAGATCCTGCCTTCCTTACGCCATAGGGACACTGCGAAGACTGCCTGGAGAGACTCTACACAGAACGACTATCTGGACTTTCACGCATCTTCATCAGGTAACTAACTATCTGCACTGTTCCTGTCGATTGTTCACCTTAATGATGATGAATACTCCCTACTCTTCCTAAAAGACGGGCCACTTATCTTTTTTTTCCCTTCTTTTTTACACTTGTCATTCATATGTTGTGCGCTGTTTCAGATCCAGGCCACCCTTAAGCCATAGGGACAGCGATGGCTGTCGGGATAGCCCCTACGCAGAGAGAGAGCATCTGGACTACACATGATCATCAGGTAACTCTCTGCAATGTTCATGTTGATTGTTCACCTTTATGATGAATACTTTAACTTACAGCTCCCTTCCCTTCCTATGAGACGGACCCCTTAGGACACACGCATAACATTATTTTTAACACTTATCCTTCATATGTTGTGTGCTTTTTCAGATCCTGCCCTCCCTAAGCCATAAGGACATGACGAAGGGTGCCTGGAGAGCCCCAACGCAGGGAGAACATCTGGACTTTTACATACCTTCGTCGGGTGAAAACTGTCTGCTATATACATTGTTCACCTTTATTGTGATAAATACTTCAAATTACAGCCTCCGTCCCTTCCTAATTAATATACCTTAATTTACAGCCCCCTTCCCTTCCTAAAAGCTAAGCCCCTTTGACACAAACATATTATTGTTGTTGTTTGTGACACACTTATTATAGTTTTTTGCACTTGTAATTAATATGTTGTGTACTGTTTCAGATTACGGTCGCCCTTATAACATAGGAACACAGCGAAGGCTTCCTGGAGAGACCTTCTGGACTTGTTCACATCTTCATCAGGTAACTACTACCTACCATGTCCATTTTTCACCTTTACAATGATAAATCTTTCGATTTTCTTTCATCACTTAAAGATTTTTTTACGTTTAACGTTTTTTACAGGTGTACTTCATATTTTGTATGGCTTCAGATCCTGACATCAAAATCCTTGCCCTCGCTGGCAATAGGGACAATGGAAATAGAATAGAGCATCTTTACTTTTACACATCTGCATCAGGTAACTTATCTGCCACGCCATTGTACATTTTCTCCTTCATAATGATAGATACTCTCTTACAGTCTCTCCCCTTCCTAACTAATGTACTTTAATTTCCAGGCCCCTTCCGTGCTTAAATACGGGCCCCTAAAACATACACAACTTATTTATATATATATTTATTTTTTTTACATGTCATTCATATGTTGTGTGCTGTTTCAGATACTGCCCTTTCGTACGCCATTGGGAACCTCGATGGCTGCCTGGAGAGTTCTACGTGGAGAGAGCATCTGGACTTTTACGCATCTTCATCAGGTAACTATCTGCTTTATTCATGTCCATTTTTCACCTTTATAATGATGAATACTTGAACTTACGGCTCCCTTCCCTTCCTAAAAGACCCCTATGACACACACATATCGTTTTTTACACGTGTCATTCATATGTCCTTTTCCTTCCTTTTTATAGTTCAGTTTCCTACATATTTCTCAGTAAATCTCTTTATAAATCTTCTTCCTAGGTAAGTTATTTATATTTCTGCAAGATAATAGATTCAGACTAATCTCTACAGTTGGTCGCATCTACTGTCCTTCCTATATGACTGAACTTCTCTTCGTCGTCAATAGTTGAAATATTTTAAGTGTTCTAAAGAATTTTGTAATAAATAAAATATTTTCTACGAACCTCCCGTGTACTTTGATCTCCTTTCAGGTCTTATTGTATGTGAATGCCTTTGAGTATTAATAAGATGGAGGGCCATTGCTCTGAATTCAACGCTGTTCCCCCGTCAAGGCATACGTGCCACTACTGTCGCGTTGGCTTTGCAATTGACCCGTTCCCGCCACGCTTTTTTCAAATTCAAATGACAAAGCAGTTCATTGTAATTCAAGTTTTGTTTGATATTACTTATTATTGTTGCATTTTAGTATTAATTATGTATGTAGACATAACTGTCTACATGTTAGTATGTTCATACTTTGGTTCCCATGCCCAAATCTTGGTGCCTCCTATTTCATTTTTTTGCGACACACAGAACAGCTGATCTACCTTCATCAAACATCCACTAGAGTGTACTGGCGTCATTTCAACACTCATTCAGACAGTGTAAAAAATATGAAATATTAATGGTGTTAAAAAGCGGTGTACATGAACGGTGCACAATTAGGATATAAATCTTAAATAAGAAATATGTCCTAGGTACACAATCCCCATTCATTCACCAAACTCAACATCGCATCTTACATCAGCTGATCAGTGTTCGGCCATTTTGCCCTGGTCAATTCAAAAGCCAAACGACAGTAGTGGCACGTATGGTTTGACTGCCTGAAACATCACTAATAGCCCTCCATCTTATTAATACTCAAAGGTGAATGCATACATTAAATTATGCTGGACACCCTCTTTAGTTCAGATCCGGTCATTTCTATCACATGTTAGTCAGTTCTGTCACACTGCATAAAACACTCATAAGTATTCTATAAAATGAAATTTCAAATGATCCCCTATCACATCTTCTTCCAAAAGATCTTCTTTTGTAGCTACCGTCTTTGAATGAAATGTCATCTTCTTTAATTGTACTCTATATGTAATATAAGATATGTGAGAATGAAATTGACCATCAAAACAGTAAAAAACTGAAAAATTCTTTAATTGAAAAATTATGCTCAGCAGACATTGCCGCAAGTAATACCAGACTTAAGCGAAAAACCAACAACGAGAACTTCAGAGTGACTTCATCATCAAATACAGGCGTGACAGGACTGACACTTCGCAACAACTTTTAGAGCTTCTACTTGGAGAAAAAAACTGAAAAACTCAAAATTCAGCTCGGCCGTTTTAGGGATGGGTTCCCAAACGTTTTCTTGAACGAAAAAAAGTTTTTCCAGCGGATTTTAATTACATCGGTTTGACAAAATTTTCTTGAGTCAATTTGTCAGCCGTGTTGAAAAGTGGCCTCATATGTTGTGTGCTGTTTCAGATCCAGGCAAGCAAATCCTGGCCCTCCCTTAAGCCATAGGGAAACTTTGAAGGCTGCCAGGAGAGCCCCTATGCAGAGTGAGAGCGTCTGGACTTAATACACGTTTTCATATTAATATGACACTGTTGTTGTTTGTGACACACTTATTGTTGTTTTTTGCACTTGTAATTAATATGTTGTGTACTGTTTCAGATTACGGTCGCCCTTATAACATAGGAACACAGCGAAGGCTTCCTGGAGAGACCTTCAGGACCTGTTCACATCTTCATCAGGTAATTACTACCTACCATGTCCATTTTTCACCTTTATAATGATATTTATTAGGGATGAGTCGATTCCCGATGCCGATTCTCGATACCACCGATTCTTAGGCATTGGTATCGGTATCGAGAATCGATCGCCTAAAGCCGATACCGATACCACCCGGAGATGGGCATTTTATTACACTACGGTACTATTGCAACCATCTAACAACGAAGATGGTTGTGCCGTGCGACCGTTGTGTGAAGTTAGCAGTTGCGAAACATGAATTGTCCAAAACACAATTTACAATTATAACTTTGTTTACAAGTAGGCTTGTGTTATTTTGTTTGTGACAACAGAAGCATTAGACATAGTTATATTTTCCAAGTATAAAAGCCTAGAGCCAGTCTTATTTGCAAATACCTTACAGTTACCGACGAAAAACTAAAAAACCAAGTCAGTCTGCTTAATTTGTTTTATTCAGAAAGAAATCAATCCTAGGCAATCAAAGTTGCCTATTAATTGATACTTGATAGATAACAAAAAAATATCAAATTTTGTATTTGCAAAAATCAGGTTTTATTATCCATGTTTTGTTTTTATTTAAAAATTACCTCATTTGCAGATATATTGCGATCAATTTTTTGTAAGTATAGCTAAGTCATATGTTGTACAAAAAAATTTGAATATATTACTAGTTCAAAAGGAATTTTTGTTTTTCACCTACAGGTAAGTTAGGTATTATGCGCCGATCGGGAATCGATTTTTTAGGTATCGGTATCGGGAATCGATAAATTTTGGTATCGACTCATCTCCAATATACTTATAAATATTTCAATTTACAGCCCCCTTTCCTCACTTAAAGACGGGCCCCTATGACACAAACATAATATTTCGTTTTTTACAGGTGTCCTTCATATTTTATGTGGTTTCAGATCCAGACAAAAAAATTCTTGCCCTTCCTGGCAATAGGGACAATGCGAATAGAATAGAGCATCTTTACTTTTACACATCTGCATCAGGTAACTATCTGCCATGCCCATGTACATTTTTCTCCTTCATAATGATAAATGCTCTCTTACAGCCCCCTCCCCTGTTGATGGTCAACAGTTATTGACTATCAACGAAATTCGATGCAATCATCACTTTATTTTATTTATTTAATTTATTTATTTATTTATTTTTGAGAGAAAAAACACTTTATTGAACATTGTAGAAGGAATGAAGGAGGACAAGGACTCCAGTAGTTGTCGAAACGTAATGGATTTGCCGAAAGTTCAAATTGGTATGCCAAAAGTTTGCCAAAAATTGAAATTGATTTATGCCAAAGTGGTGGGTTTTTTTTTTTTTTTTTTTTTTTTTTCCCATCACTTTAGATAGATAGATAGATAGATATATAGATAGATATATTTTTTTCTTTGTAAAGGCCTAAATGAGGCAATACAAACGTCAGGTATATACAAAATACATAAATACAATATAAATATAACAATACACTGAAAATTAAGTCATGACACAATTTAAAATATAATAAAAATAGTTAGAGATTCTTTGGGTAACAACTTAGTCAGGTACATATTTCCTCCAATTCACATTAAAAAAACTTGATACTTCATAAAGTTCGATCTCAATCAGGGCTCGCTTCAGGGTACTTTTGAACTTTTTAACTGGAAGCATTTGAATTTGTATTGGTAGGTAATTGAAAAGACGAGTCCCCATCTGTACCGGATCACTTGTCAACGTTGTCGTAAGGCGAGCAGCTGGTGGGCGTAAATTATTATTGCCTCTGGTGGGATATTGATAAACATCGTTACCTCTTACAATTGAGTCAGTACGCTCTCGAACAAACAGAAGGGAATTCAGAACATAGTAGCTTGGAATTGTCAGAATCCCGAGGTCTCTAAAGTGACTACGGCAGCTCTGACTCCAATTCAGCCCCCTCAAAATTCGAACAGCTCTTTTTTGAAGCTTAAAAACCTCGGCAACATGACAGGAGTTTCCCCAGAGCAAAATGCAGTACGTAGCTCTACTGACGAAACAGGCAAAATAAACGGAAAGGAGAGTTGCGGGGGATACTGAAGATAGCAAACGACGCAGCATGAACAGCACCGAGGCGAGCTTGAGAACAAGATGTTCAACGTGAATACGCCACGACAATCTATATTCAATTATAACTCCCAAAAAGGTAACGTGCTGCTCAGTTCTTCCATTCAGTCGGAGATCTAATGATTGGGTTTTGTCTTCATTAAGTATCATAGAGTTAGCTAAGCACCACTGCTCAACAACTTCGTCGGCGGCAGTGATATCACTATGAAGAGTATCGAAGGAAGATCCTGATATTACAGTGGAAATGTCATCAGCAAACAGGTATACATTACCGTCGTCAAACTGATATGCCAAATCATTGATGAACAGCACAAAAAGGCATGGACCCAGCACAGACCCCTGCTTCACGCCACAAGGAATGCTAATTTCGGAGGAAACTTCACCATTATAAGAAACTAGCTGCTTCCAGCCTTCGAGGTATGAAGAGAAGAAAGTTAGAGCGTCTTGACTGAAACCATAGTGAGCTAACTTTTTCAAAAGAATATTATGCTGAACCAAGTCAAAAGCTTTGGAGATATCATACAGCCTCAAAGATGTAGCCTGCTTATTCTCCAAGGACTGAAGAGTCCGTCTGACCAACGTTGAAGCAGCTGTGCAAGTACTTTTCCCCTTTTGAAAACCAAACTGATATTGATGGTGAATATCCTTCTCATCCAGATAAGCAGAAACACGCTTGAGTATCAGGTGCTCAATTACCTTAGCAAACATTGGTAACTTGGAAATGGGTCTGAACTCATCATAGGATTGACACTTCCCTTTTTTAGGTATTGGGGTAACAACTGAAATCTTTAAACAATCAGGGAAGCTGTTAACTGAAAAACATAAATTTATCAAGTACGTGAGAGGTTCGACGATGAAAGGAGAAACTGCCTTTAGAATTTCAGAATTAAACCCATAGAAATCGGAAGCTTTGGAATTGTTTAGGGAGAGGATGACCTCATATACTTCCTCAACCGAAGTTGGCTGAAACTTGAATTCTTCAGTGTGTTTAGGTGCCTTTTCGAGAAAGCTCAAGAACTTCGCATCAAAACTCGGTTGGCTAGAATTATTAAAAACTTTAGCAAAAGAATCACTGAATCCAGAACAACTCAGTTCTGGATTGCGGCTCGTAACTTTTGACCTCCGGTTGAGTTCCCGATTAACCACCCTCCAAGATGCTTTGACCTTATTTGGAGCGTTTTCAATACTGCTATCGTTGAATAGTCTACGGCATCTGCTCAACTCACGTCTATACAAGTTTCTGCTGTCTCTAGCCAGAAATGAAAAATCATCATTCCTGGTAGACTGAGATAATTCCCGAAAGTTGTAATAACGAACACGGAGATCTTCTAAGTAAGCCGTGAACTTGAACTTTATAGCCGAACCATTCCTCAGCACTCTAATGAACTTCCACGGGCAAGCTGTATCCAGTATTTCCACACAAATGCGAAGAAACATGGACCTGGCATCAGCAAGGCATGAAGCCTCATAAACGGAGAACCAGGATACCACTGAGAACAATTCACTGAGGGTCAGCAGGTTTTCAGGTTTCGAGGATCTAATGTAGGAAACGGTTGATGAGGCAGATGGAGGGCACTTAAAGATTTTTAATTCAATCCCCTGATGGTCAGAAAATCCAAGGCTACTTACACTAGCCTCATATAAATGCTGGTCGAAATTGGTCATCATTACGTCTAGGCATGAAACGCTACCAGACTGGTTACCTTGGGGTCTCCTGGTTACTTCAGTAAGAGTTACGGGCAACCCGAAATCACTTAAGATGCCCTGAAGAATCCTCTTTTGATTATTATAAATAATATTGGTATTATCCTCAAAATGGACATTGAGATCGCCCATAATTACAACCATCCTATTAAACCTGCATATGTTAGTAAGAATACGGTCAATGCAATCAATAAAATCGTGAAAATTTGAAGGGGTGGGTGGCCTGTAGATACAACATATAATCATATTGAGAGATGAAACATTCACAGCCGAAACCTCACAAGTGCCCTCAATCGACATGTCTCCAATTTCAGTCAAATCATCCACCTCCAAGTTGTTCCTGATGAAAACAGCAGAGCCTCCTCCCCTGCGGCTGGTTCTTGAGAAGGAAGAGGCAAGAAGAAAACCATCAGGGCAATAAAATTGTAATTCGTCGGGCTCACACCAGTGTTCAGTCACTCCGATGACGCAAACATCATGTCAATTGTGGAAACAATAATTAATTTCATTAATTTTAGATCGAATTCCCTGAAGATTCGCTTGAAATAGTATGTGGTGTGTTGAAAGCGACAAAGGAGGTGAGTCATTATGTCAAAAATCGGTTAGCCGACCGCCGATACCACTCTGACGATTCAGAACAATTACTGACGAAGGTTGATTTAAATAAGAAAAAATATGATCAATTATTCTGCCACACAACAATCTCCTTCCAATAGGTCCGAAGAAAGGGTTTTTTCTCTTGGACGATATCATAGATTTACCAATGAAACAAAGGTCTACTGTTTTAACAAACTGAAATTTAGAAGGCAAGGACAACAAGAATTTATTTAGTCTTGTAATTTCTCTATTAACTACTGACCAACATGGCAACAGATAGTTATAAGGTGTCAGAGTTAAGATCAGCTTAGTGTTTGGTAGTGATGTGCAGAAAGTCAATAATTCTCGCTTGAACTTAGCAAACTCATTGAAAGCGACGTCAGTTGTACCAGCAGACAGCACGACGTATTCCGGAAGCCGAGAGCGATCACTCAGAGATTTCAGCATAGCTGAAACAGGTGCATCATGCATTCGTAACGAGGTAATGCAGTAGGAATTAGGTAATCGAGAACGCAGCTCTTCACCAATTTTTATTGAGTAGGAATCTCCTACAACAGCAATTTCTGGCTTTTGATCGTTAAGTAAAATGGGCCCTCTCTCATGAACAGGTAGCGTATCAATAGCCACATTGGTAGTATTTTGAGATAAATCTAAGCAGTGCGAGACTGGAATCATGTCACCAACAGTACCCACAGACCCAATTTCAATTTCCGTGGTACTACACGACTTTTCTACAGTTACTACACAAGTATTCAAATCAGATGCAGTCTGTGTAAACACAGTAGCTGTGAAGTCACCTACATGGGTCTGAGAACCGCATTCAGTGGAGGGATTAACCTGGGGAAGCGAGACCAGTCTACACTCTAGCTGACGAATTTTCCTCTTGTAACGGATGATAGACCCCTGCATTTCTCTTTTTTCGTCTTCCCACTGGTCCTCATGACGTAGATGATTGGTCATAGAGTTATTAAGTGAATCACGGGAAGTATTATAAGCATTTAGGAGAGAAGAAATCTCATTCTTCATCCCGTCAAGCTCATCCAGCCTATCATTAATTGAACTAAGAAGTCTGAAGAGGTTGGCACAAAAATCAATCAATTTCGCATCATGGTCCTTATTATTAGAGAAGGAGTACAGGTCTAACATTAAATCGTCTTTTATAGCATTCAATTCCGAGTCATTAACGTGCATAGCATACATTATTTCATCATTTATTGCTTATGAAGAACTAAATTGTAAGTACAATCATTAATAGCCATAAAAAACTAAAACACCATAAATTACTTTGTATACCTATGTATTACTTTACTTCACTAACTGTCGTTTCTAATTTTGAAAAAAATCGATGTAGGTATTTCAATTTCTTAATTGTTTTTTGCATAGGTAAACTATCTACATGAATAGGGTCCTGCTCCAGGACCGAAACGTCGTAGGAAAATAAACAACTCTACACAAAGACTAGCTTGGTCAATTCTCAACCTCAAGTTATATATATATATATATATATATATATATATATATATATATATATATATATATATATATATATATATATAATATAGATTTATTTATTTATTTATTTTTTTTCTTCATGTCATTCATATGTTGTGTGCTGTTTCAGATACTGGCCTTTCTTACGCCATTGGGAACCTCGAAGGCTGCCTGCAGAGCTCTACGTGGAGAGAGCATCTGGACTTTTACGCATCTTCATCAGGTAACTATCTGCTTTATTCATGTCCATTGTTCACCTTTATAATGATGAATACTTGAACTTACAGCTCCCTTCCCTTCCTAAGAGACCCTTATGACACACACATAACATTGTTTTTTACACTTGTCATTCATATTTTGTGTGTTGTTTCAGATCCTGGTCTCCCATACGCCATAGGGACACGACGAAGGCTGCCTGGAGAGCCCCAACTCAGAGAGAACATCTGGACTTTTACAGACCTTCATCAGGTAAAACTGTCTGCCATGTTCATATACATTGTTGACCTTTATGGTGATAAATACTTCAAATTACAGTCCCCTTTCCTTCCTAATCAATATACCCCAATTTACAGCCCTGCCTAAAAGACCATGATACACCCTCACAAGAACACATTTCGTTGTTTTTTACACTCGTCATTCATATGTTGTATGCTGTTTCAAATCCAGGCAAGAAAACCCGGTCCCTGCCTTATGCCATGGAGACACTGCGAAGGCTACTGGAAGAGTCCCTACGCAGAGAGAGCGTCTGGACTTATACGCACCTTGATCAGGTAACTAACTATCTGCTCATGTCCATTGTTCACCTTTATAATGATAAATACTTTAGCTTACAGCTCCCTCCCCTTCCTAAAAGACGGGCTCCTTATGACACACGCATAACATAATTTTTTACACTTGTCATTCATATGTTATGTGCTGTTTCAGATCCTGGCCTCCCTTAGAGCCCTGTTTCTCCGAAGGCCGCCTGGAGAGCCCCAACGCAGAGAGAACATCTGGACTTTTACAGACCTTCATCAGGTAAAACTGTCTGCCATGTCCATACTCATTGTTCACCTTTATTTTGATAAATTCTTCAAATTACAGGCTCCTTTCCTTCCTAATTAATATATCTCAATTAACAGCCTCCTTCCCTGCCTAAAAGCCCTATGAAACGCACGCATATTGTTCTTTTTTACACGTGTCATTCATATGTTGTTTGCTGTTTCAGTTCAGATCCTGCCTTCCTTACGCCGAAGGGACTCTGCGAAGGCTACCAGGAGAGCCCCTACGCGGTGAGAGCGTCTGGAATTTAGCTTATATTCATCAGGTAACCACTGCTATGTCCATGTCCAACGTTCACCTTTATAATGATCAATACTTGAACTTACAGCCCTACCTAATTAATATACTCTAATTTATAGCCCCCTTCCCTGCCTAAAAGGCCCTATAACTCACACGCACTTAGTTATTTAAAAATACGAAGTTGCTCCTTCCAGATCTTGAATGATTAGATATTAATTGTAATAATTATTTAAAATAGGTCTTGAATTATGTCAACGAAAATTTTTAACAAATCATATCAAGCAGAATTCCCCAAAAGTAGAACTTCACTTTATATAACAAGGACAATTAGGTTACAGCAATAACTGAACCAAAAATTTCCAGTCATACAACATGATCTTATGAGCAAAGTTCGTAAATTATCGTATTTTATAATGTAAGATTGTTTTGAAATTTAAGCTTTTTGAGTGCAAGGAAATTGTTAACTATTATTTTTATGGCAAAAAACGTACTCTAAATAATAATCTCCTATTCAAATCGAAGTTTGTTTTATTTTAGCTTTTTGTGCACTTTTCATTTTTTTTTTTTTTTTTTTTTTTAGCAAATTTTAATGAATTTCAAGTACATTTTTCAACTTAATTTTGTAGGTATTTAAATTTTTTAATGTTCTATTTTATAGTTAATAAAGTTTATTTGAGCAATATTCTGCTAAAAAAATATAGATTTAATCATTTTAATGTGCTCAAAAAATGCTGGCCAACGAACTCGTCCTTTCGTTTGGAAAGCTTGATTTTTTGGCACAAGAACGGAATTTTCGTCTCTATCTTAAGGACAATTATCGTCTGGAAGAACACACACACACACATAAATATATATATATATATATATAAACAAGAGACTGCTTCACGAATCAGAAAAAGTACATAGCAACGTTTTGGGTGCTTAGAAGATCCTCCAGGCCTCAACATAAAACGATGAAACTAAATCCAAAGTTACCGAAATTCCTTGTCAACGTTGTAAAAAAATTCCCTACAATTAATCAATTTCTTTGTTAGTTTGAAAAAGGCAAAAAGCCGAATTATAAAAATAGTTTTGTGGCGTTTTTACTGTATCTTTTCTAATTTATGATTATATATATATATGAAAAATAGAGAGAGGTATAAACCACGTCATTAATCGTTGTCTTCTACTTTCAGGTGGCGGTAGAGAAGCATCTACGGGTCACTCCTCCTCATCCTGCTGCTCCAACTCAAGCAGCACTTTTAACATCCAACACAGCTCACTCTCACTCCGATCACACTCTCCACAGCACTCTCGATCTCACTCCTCCGCAGCTTCTTCAACGTCACACTCATCACCTTTGTAATTCGGGGCAAGATTGAAAAATACTCGAAAAATTGTAAACCGCGGAGAGAAATGAAATTTAATTTATTCATAAATGAAATTCCAGGAGGGGGAGGTGTAGTAAACACCAGACCCGTGGATCATTATCTACTTTGTACTCTGACCTGGTGGGGGTACACTCCCATCCAGGCTAGCCTGTATTAAAGAAAAGAAGCCAGGAGGCCCACCTAAATACATAGTTATCTATTGAATCTACTGCCTTCTCATTCTCCTGCATCCAAGCACAGAATTGTCATTCAGAGTAAATCAATCTGCTGTAGAATGATCAACATATTCCCATACATATATGTAGGTGTATGCTGTTCGATCCTCGTCAGATTGATTGCCTCAAATTGATTCCTTAATTATCACTCAGATTGTTGAAATTCCTTTCGATGATACTTCCTGAGAGTATCAAAAGACTCGATGATTTAATCTTCGCATAAAATCGAGGTAATGTATTTTTTTTTTTTTTTTTTTTTTCTTTTTAAGAATTTAAACCGCGTCTCAACCGGAAGAGTCATTAGTGGAAAAATCGAAGTAATAATAATTAATATTCCAAATCGGACTGATAAGGGTAGCAAGGAAACTCTCGGACTTCTGGCCAGCAAGGGGAGAACTCTTGAGCCCACTATCGCCACCTGTTGGTGTCTGAATGAACAACTAGCAGCCTCCTCGTCTATTACGTAGAGTTCCCTCCTGACATCTAGGCACTATTCAATCCTCATCATTATAAATCAGAGCGTGACAACACGTTGGTATCACATTTAGTAGGAAGAGTGAAGAATAACCGACAATATAATGCTATTCATCAATTTTAAACCACTGAAGGCGCGAAAATCGAACGATTTTAACCTTTTGGCTAAAAAGTAAGAAGGAACTACAGAGGTTGAAATGTATGCTTTTCTGAGTTTGTGTACCTTAACGGTTAGGTACTAGTTGGAAATGATTTCCTTTCAGTTTTATTGATTCATTAAAACATTGACTCCCACTCATAAAGAGATGAGTGAAAGTAAATACAGTGATAAATAAAGTAAAAGAAACATTACTAATTAATTAGTGTCGGTACCTACCTATTTCAAGAGATTTTATGAAATACAGATAGGTATCATACTAGATACGCAGAAAACATCCGTACCAATAAATACCCGATAACTTGTAATTTTTTCAACAAAAGTGACGATATCAAGTCTAGAAGTAGGTAGGTACTAACTTAGGATTTTCTCCCTCATTGCAAGATTATTCATTTCCGAGTTCTTTCATATGAAACAATGTCACGAGAATTCAAGTTTATGATTTTGGTCATTTGATAGCTAACTAGTGTCGATTGCCTAATTAGGAAGTCACAGCTGAGATTTTAGATTAGTACCTAACTTACGATAAGATCTACAAACTGGAAATTTTCCGATCTTCCTGTGAAAACCGGACGTTTCATCTATCACCTCTCAATCCAGGACCAACCAAAACTCGGTTTGAAGACCGACTACTATTGAAGAGTGGATAGAAACGCAGTGGTGAACACAAGAAATATAATTAATATTTTTCGATATGACACATCTAAGTTTTAACGCGAACTGGTAATTCATCATAGTAACCAAAACATTACTATAATGTGACAACTTGTTGTCAGCAACTTAATTTGTGGATGCGAGTGTTCAATTCCAATAACTACTAATTATGCATCTAAGTCTGAGCTTACTGATGTCATTTCCTAACTGAGAAATGCCCCCTGTGCGTCTGAATGCATACATATTTATTCATCTCTATACACCACGGAAACTAGGCCCCTTAGTGTGTGTATATAATATACAAATAAAAAAATCCATTTGTGTATTCAAAGACTTACTTAATTTGAAACTAGAAAAACAAACAACTGTAAATTGGGGGACAAATTTGTGTAAGTATATAAATGAATAAAAGTATTTTAGAGAGATCAAAACATGTAAAACCAAACATTATATTTATTATGATGCACATGTAGATGTAGGGTGGAGGGACCAGTGATTGACATCGCACCAAGAAGTTTTAATAATAAGATATTTAAAAGTGTTTTACAGGCTTGATCCATTTGAATTTTGAGGCAAAATATCTTCTCAGTAATGTATAGAGGCGGGCGAAGGTTTCAGGCGGGTTTTTGTGAAATCTGGAGAAGGTTACCCAGTAGAACCTCGTGCTGTAATTTCTTTGCTGCCTGTTTCTTGTGATTTTGTTAAGGAGCTAAGCGTTTTATTCTGCTTCACCATGCCCTCCACATTTTCAGATTCCATTGTTTCCATGGATTTTCTCAATCAGTTTTTTTTTTTTTTTTTTTTTTTTTTTTTGTAGCTTGCATTTATGCGATCATTTTTTGGAAATAATCAAAGATAACAAGTGAAAATGCAGATGTCAATTACTAGTTCCCAAACTGATGCTCCCCTCAGTGATTGACAGTGCTGTCAGTATGGATCTCTATTCGTTCTTGTCATTCGTTCTTTATTTTTTATATTTATATAAATACATAGCAACTCACAAGCTGCTAGTTTACCATTAGAATCGTATTGTGCCTATGGTATCAAGAAAACATTGTAGGTACACAAATATCCGGTGATATTTTTGTAGATACATAGAATGAGGGGGATATTCGCTTGAAAGTTTTAGGTTTCTCTTCTACTTTTGTGGATCGCTACATTATACAAAGTCAGGAATGAGAGGTGATCCTAGCAACTCAGTAACTCCTAAAGAATGTTTTTCTTCTTTCTTTTCGATGCGATTCTTGACAAATATAAACACACACTAAGAATGAAATCGACAGTCAACGGGTTGCCTATAAATCTCCAAATCACAGGGTCCTGAGGGCTTTGTGCTCGGAAAAATTATGAGTGCTTTGATTGGCGTGCTTATCATGGCTGCTGGTCTTCGCGATAATCATTTACGCATTGAGACCATGTTCGACACAAATCTAAAAGGGGAAAAATACCGAGCAGCTTTCTCAACATCTCGTTTCAAGTTTCTCATAAATTACCTCCGTTTCGATGATCGTCAGATGAGAGAAGAGCACAGATCTAAAAGTAAACTATGTAGCTCCCATCTCCGAGATATGGTGCATCCTAAATGACAAGTGCCAGAAATGGATCTGTGTTTTTTCCTGTGAATACACTCGTAATCATATAGGTAACACTATTTATAGACAATAATGTGTTGTAGGTCTTTAATTGTTGTCCAAAGGAGAGATATATTGTTTGTTTATAAATCTAAAAATATAGGTCTATTATTTTGTCCAAAGAAGAGATACATTTTTCATTTCATATCAAAAAATAAAGTACCTATCTAAGTCTTTAATTTTCGTCCAAAGAAGAGATGAATTGTTCATTTGTGATTTCGAAAATAAAGGTTTCTTATTGTTTTCGCGATTTTTTGGTGGTTTTTAATTATAGCCCTCGATTATGATGATTACTTGTGGCCATTTAAGTCATGTACTTCGAATCCACGTCTGGGTGGCTTTTAGCAGTAGGTATCACAGTGTGACCTTCCAGGTTTAAAATACAATGAAAAAAGAAATTCTAGCGAAGCCCACCCTTTTTTTACAGCAACCCTTTGTTGTATCAAGACAGACCGATGTTGAAGTGAGGAGCGATTCCCGCGAAAAAGTCAGCAAGGAGTTACGGCAACCATCGTCTTGGTTAATGGTATGGCCCAGACAGCCAATGAATTGAACGTGTTTTTTGTGAATATATACCGAGTGAGAATAAGTTGTCGGAAAATGACAAAAAATCACGTACTTTCGGTAGTTTTTTGCCGAGAAACATGTTGCGGATGCGTTTTAGACTCATTTGTGGTGCAGGCGTTATCAGTAGGTATAACATTTCCTATAAGGGAGGTACAATTTGATTTTTTAAAAACAACAACAAAATTAAAAATATGGTGAATTTGACCCTCCAGTTCAAAAGTTGAAAAAATCGCAAAAAATTAATTATCATACATCCAGGAGCACCTATTGGTCTCATTCGACGCAGAAATAGTTCAAGTAGTAGCACAATTTTCTTCAGGTGTTTCAAAAAACTGAAGAAAAAGTTTCAATCATGCTGCATTATCGTATGAGTGAATTTTCTTAAATTATCTATCGTATTATAATATTTTAAATTGAAAATTCGGCGATTCAAAAGGATTTTTAGGTTTATTGCAGTTTTTATAGAGTTTTCAGCAAAAATTAATGAAATTTAAGTACGTTTTTCAGCATAATTTTGTGCAAAGTTTTTCAATGTCCTGTTTAATCGTTGATAATTTTTTTTTGACTGGAACTCTGCTAAAAATTATAAATTTAACAATATTATAGATTTTAAAATTTTTCGAGCCATTGCAATAGCTTCATTTTTTACAAAAATTCGTTAAAAATTGAAAATATGGTGTTTTTTACCCTCCGGGTCAAAAATTGAAATAATCACTAAAAATCAATTATCACCACTCCAGAGCTACTGTTGGTCTCAGTCGACGCAGAAATAGTCCATGTAATAGCACAATTTTTTTCAGGTGTTTCAAAAAACTTTTCAGAATACTGTAGAAAAATCATCAAAAATCGGTGAAAAACCACGTTTTTTTTTTGGCAAAAAGGCACGTAAGGGAGTCATTTCAGACCTATCTTGTGAGGTATAGGCATGTTCAGCGTTAAATTTTCTACAAGAATAGCACATTTTAACTGAACATAGATCATCCAGGAATTTTAGTGATTTTTTCAAAAATGCTGGTGTACCTAAAAAATTAGACGTCTACATGAAAAACGGGCTTCGGTTTCGGATTCAGCACCCTCGAAAACCCCTAGGACCAGTACGAGATTCATGGGGGCACGACTCTGGTGGGGGGGGGGGGGGGGGGGGGATTTAATGTTCCAGAAGAAGTAAACCGAAAACGCTGATTCGAAATCAAAATTAGGGTCTAATAAGGGAAGACAAATATTTTGACATTAAAACACTATCTACCTGCAAAAAAACCTTCGTGGTTTGGTAGTTGAAGCTGATCCAAAACTAGCTACACTGGAAGATATTGAGATTAAGAAATAAAACTTGTTTTTCTGTTGTGTGCTCTGATGCTGACAGTAATTTTTGCGGCGATTTTTTTAGTTGTTCATAATTTCACGGCGGTCGAGGTGACAATGAGGGGGAAATTGACGTGCCTTAGGCAAATAATTTTGAAACTCAAATATTCCTAGTGCACATTCAAATTGGATCAAATTCTTCAAAAATGCTTTAATTTGATTTTGAGACCAAAGTAACGCAGGAAAGTATATTTGTAGAAGTGATGGTCGATCATCGTGAGATTGATTGTCACAGAGTGAATAACAGATTTTTCACCTAGAGTCAATCAATTCGATTTTAAAAGACCATCGTAACGCAGGTAAGCATATGCAGGTGTTGACGGTCGATCATCTTCAGATTGATTGTCTCAAAGTAAATAACAGAATTTTCACCCAAAGTCAATCAATTAGATTTTGGAAGATTAACGTAATGAGGTTAGGAATAAGTGTTTGATGGTCGATCATCGTCAGATTGATTGGCTCAGAGTGAATAATCAGAGTCAATTAATTTGATATTGAAGACCAACGTAAGGACATAAAGTATAATGTAGGTGTTGGAAGTCGATCATCTTCAGAGTGATTGTCCCAGAGTGAATTCCAAAACTTTCACACAGAGTCAATCAATTTCATACTGAAACACCAATGTTACGCTGGTAAGTATAGGTCATCATCTTCAAATCCTTTGCCTCAGAGTGAATTATAGAATTTTCGTACAAAGCCAATTAATTTGATTTTAAAGACCAACGACTGTTTGATGGTCCATCATCGTCTCTTTCCCAGAGTGAATTCAAGAGATTTCATCTGGAGTCAATCCATTCGATTTTGAATGACCAAGTAATAGAGGTAAGTATAGGCATTTGATATCGAACATTGTCACATTGATTGTCTCAAAGTGAATTCCATAATTTATCATTTAAGTCAGTTAATCTGATTTAAAGACCAACTAATTCGGGTAAATATACGTACCTAGGTTTTGGTGGTCTATAATCGTCAGGTTTGATGAGTGCTACATTAGCGCACAAATACCTCAAATTCAAGTCGCATAAAAATTGGGGTGAATCAACCTTGCTTTGGACGAAACTGATTCCTAAACCCTCCAGCTACTTACATTCCAGCCGAATTTTGAACACTGTATCTCACCGTACTACGATCATGTACCATAAACTTCGCGGATACATTATGATATAGACGGGATGATCCTAGCGTTAGACCTAGATCCTAGCTTTGAAACCCCTACCTCCCTGATACTCAACACACCTACCAAATTTTGAGCACAGAATCTCATCGTACTTACCTCCATATTTTGACTAATAGGCTATTCGTTTTACAATATGGGTGGGATGATCGTAACTTTGGACGAAACTGATTCCTCAACCCCACTGCTAATTACACGCTTTCCGAATTGAACACTGCATCTCACTTAATTTTCTTGCAAGTACAAATGGCCTTTAATTCGGGACGCATCAGAATATGGGTGGGATAATCCTAGCTTTGGGCGAAATCGATCCGTCTACTCAACATGCCTTCCGAATCTTTCGATAGTGTATCTCACCGTACTGCCTTTATGCAGTAAGATCAGTCATGTGATTATTGAAAAAAACACTGAAATTCGAGGTAGAATCAAGAAAGATATTTATCGCTTTATACGAAAGCGATCCATCCTCCCGCAATTCATCCCTCCATCTCAACACCACTTACCACGCCAGGCGAAATTTAAGCACTGGTTCTCATCGAACTACTGACATATATACAACAGGATAATACTCTAGTCGCATCGAACTACAGACGTATATGCAACAGGATAATTCTCTAGTCGCATCACAATATGAGTGGGATGGTCTTACCTTAACACGTACCACCAATTAACACGAGAAATTAAACCGCCAAATGACTAAATCGTGATCTTTTCCAACTATCTTCATGAACAAATAGCATGAAAATTGAATTTGCATCACAGAGACAAGGGGAAGATGATCCTTGCATTCGTCGAAATTGACCATCTGTAATACAAATTTATTGTCATACTGTTCTAATATAGAAAATATCACAATTGAAGTTCGCCCCGAAATGCTTATGAATGGGATGATCCCAGCAATAAAGTTATATCGCACTACCGTCCCTGTACGTGCACTCACCTACGCGACTCCTGGCTACTCATTATAATATTTTCATAGCACCGCAAATTCTAACCTTCTGGTTGTTATCTTCATGCATCTTTTTGAATTGCCAAAAAGAAATTGTTTACCGCACGGCTGTATATTGGACGGTTCTAACTATAAACTGAATAAGTAAATTGATAACTATAAATTGAACTCCCCATTCCAAAACTTCCAAATACTCTGTACAAACGCCCACAAAGTAGTAATATAAATTGATCGCTTTACTATAGTCCCTGAGGAAGTGCTGGCAAATTATTTAATCCCGGAATCTCATCATACTTCCTCTATGTTCAAAGAGTCAAAATTTGAAGCTCTTGCCAAAAAGCTCTACATAGGATGATCCTACGATAAATCAGAGTACACGCACACAGACACACCCCCCAGTAGAACAAAAATCACCGTAAACGGGCCTACCGATTCGTTAAGCCAGGTATCTCATCATTTAGTAATTCTAGAAAATAAATTGATGCTTGCGCTTCTATAAAAATAGGATGATCCTAGCAGAATTGCAATTTATCCCCTCAATGCCATCCTCTTACTGGAGTAGACTAATTATTAAAATTTGGAATCTCATCATACATCCTCAACGTTCAAGTGGGAAAAGATTAAAGCTCATACCAAGAATCATTAATAACATGCTCCTGGAAATGAAGAAAACGTGTGTGTGTGTGTGTGTGTGTATGTATCTTTCCACAAGATAACTCTCCTTAGGAATGGAATAAAAATTCCGTTCTTGCGCCGAAAAATCAAGCTTTTCAAACAATAGGATGAGTTCCTTGGCCACCACTTTTTGAGCACATTAAAATGGTTAAATTTCTAAAAATATACTGAAAAATTCGCTAAAAATTGTTAAATTTATATTAAGCACAATTTCTCTTAACCTTCAAGTAAATGACTTTGAACCCTCCACATCTGTACCTGCCATCAGGCATTTATTTAGAAAATCTTACCAAAACGTAAGATCTCTTACCAAAACGTTGTTGATATGATGATCCTAACTTACCTAATTGAAGCTCTTACCAAAAAGCTTTAGATAGGATGATCCTAGCAATGGAAATTAAAAGCATTGAGTTCTCCTCAACCATCAATTGCCGAGCTGGCGTTGTTCAAGTTTTGATTCTTCGGATTTCATCACATTGCCTTTCACTGAAAGCTGTGGGTAGGATGATCCAACAATAAACAAAAGTTATTGCCACAATCCCACTACGTGCACTTTCCTCGTCTTGAATCGTAATTTCTGAAGCCCGGTATCTCACCTTCATGGCTGAATGTATGGTCAAATATGAAGCTCTCACCCCTACTCTGTGAATTGGATGATCCTAGCAGTCAACGTCATTGATCCCTCCACGTCTTACTTCCATCTTGCATATAGGTACAGAATGCTAAAAGTTGCGCTCGCAGCGCTGTAGATTCTAGACTTTTCATCATCATATGGGTGGGATGATTCTACCATTCGACTATCTGTGTACTCCCTGTACCTTTCACAACAGGAAGAAGAAATAGCCTCTACACGAAATCGATTTGACAATAATTATCTTTCAATCCCACTTACGCCTGACGAAATGAGTGCGATCCTTACATGAGTAGAAATTTATGCCTCTAAGCCCGTACCATTTAACACACCAGCCAAATTTTCAACTCTGGATCTCTTCGAACTACCTTATTGTACAAATGGCCTGATGTTTGAGCTGTATCACAATATGGGATGATCCTAGCATTCGACGAAACTGATTCCCCAACCCCAATGATCAACTTCGTGAATATGGATCAATTTTATAGTTTTAATTAGTTCAACAACACATATAGGTTCTAAATTCAGAGTGACTCAGTGTGACGTGTTCGGCACACATGAACAACAATCATGGATTTGGGATTATCACGAGTGATGATCGTTTAATCCACGCAAAATAATGTGCCACACTGTCCAGCCTCACTAAATCAGAATTAATTTTTATAATTTCAATTATCAGTCTGCACATAACATACAAGCTCAGATTTATGATCAACCTGAATGATGATCTCTTCTCCTATATGACTCAAAAACGAAGTGTTACCCTGAATATTGGTTTAACTCAACATGTGAACTCTTGATTCAGTTTTTTCGCTCGACCTGGTGGTCAGCACATGACTGAATTGAATGAGTTTCCGATCATCCCGAGTGATGGTCGCTTTACTAGTACGTCCAGCCACCATACAAACACCCAATGATTTCCTAACCCTGAAACGTCATCAAGTAGAAACAATAGAAAATTATTATATTCGTAGGATGATCCTAGTAGAACTATAATTTTACTCTTACCTACTAATCTCACAAAAAACTTGATGATGATCCTAGTAATGAACGAATAATACTCATTCTACCATCCCCGAACTAAGCCACGTAATCCTAATTCCTGACTTCTGTATGGGGGGAGGGGGAGGAGATTGTAGAACATGATTCTTGTAGGTCACTCACTGTCATACTCTCCATATACAAGTGGTAAATAATAATTATACGACGCTCTTGTATAAGTCATCAGAAATTAATGCTCGCATCTCAAATTATGTACTAGGATAATCCTAGCAGAAACGGAAATTGATCTCCTCACTACCGTTCAGGTGCTGGCAGATTTTGTATTCAAAATTGAAGCTCTACTTCACACTTGAGCCCCCCCCACCCATGGACTCGTGCGGGAGTTGCTCTATTTTTGAACCCTGGAGTTCAACATATTTCCCCAACATCTATGTGGTCGAAAGTTGACGGTCGTACTTCATAGCTGTATATCAGATGATCCTAGAAACAACATTTTTTCTCTAAATTAGGTTACGTTTCAATGTTGTATGTACGGTTATTCTAGCAATTAAGTAAATCAATCTCGCGGACAAAAATCACTGGACATGCCTCTGCCATCCCTGGAATCTCATAATCTAGAAATGATTTAATATAAATTGAAGCACTTGCACTTCCATTCAAATAGGATGATCATACCAGTAATCAAAATTTATCCCCTCGACACCGTTTAGACTATAGACGAAATTGATGTCTGAACCCCTATGCCACACAACACAAATCATGTACAAATAACCCAGATAGCATTACAACTATATAGGTGGCACGCGACTCAAGAAATCCGCATACCATGCAGAAGATATCGGCGTGATGATCCTTGAATTAGATGATACCCTAAACCCCAGTACTACTTAACACGCCAGCCGAATTTTGAACACTGGATTTCATCCCTCATGCATGAATAGCATTGGAAGCTGTAGGTAAGATGATCTAACAATAATCAAAAGTGATAACGCTACAGTCCCTCTACGAGCTCATAGGTGCCTCACGTAATCTCACCTTCATGCTATAACAAATGAATGGACTTGAAAGGTACTCTTACCTCCTTACAATAACCAACATTGATCCCTCCACGTGAGTCACTAACATCAGGCATATATGTGAGTAAAAATGCTAAAAGTTAGGCTTGCAATGCATTTGGTTCGAGACTTTTCATCAGCTTAGTTATTGTCTTCATGCAGAAAATTACTAAATTGAAGATCTCACTCAAACACAAGAAATTACGATTCCAACTGATACCAAAATTCCCCGCACCCGTCTCTACATGTTGACTAATGTTGGAATTCTGGAATGACGTCTTCGATCAGTCCTCCTGAATTGAACTCTCCTTAGGATCGAGATAACAATTCCGTTCTTGCGCCAAAAAATCAAGCTTTCCAAACGATAGGACGAGTTCCTTGGCCAACACTTTTTGAGCACATTAAAATGGTTAGATTTCTAAAAATATACTGAAAAAGTCGCTAATAATGGTTAAATTTATATTAAGCACAATTTCTCTTACCCTTCAAGTAAATTACTTTGATCCCTCCACATCTGTACCTGCCATCAGGCATTTATTTAGAATCTCTTACCCAAACGTAAGATCTTGAAGAAACGTAAGATCGCTTACCAAAACGTTGTTGATATGATGATCATAACTTACCTAATTGAATCTCTTACAAAAGCTTTAGATAGGATGATCCTAGAAATGGAAATTAAAAGCATTGAGTTCTC
The DNA here is from genome assembly GCA_030762985.1 of Adelphocoris suturalis. Classification (NCBI taxonomy): domain Eukaryota; kingdom Metazoa; phylum Arthropoda; class Insecta; order Hemiptera; family Miridae; genus Adelphocoris; species Adelphocoris suturalis. The sequence continues at coordinate 33,115,856 of CM061042.1, forward strand.
CTCAACCATCAATTGCCGAGCTGGCGTTGTTCAAGTTTTGATTCTTCGAATTTCATCACATTGCCTTAACGTATTTACTACTAGTGGTAAATTGAAGCTTGCACTGGAGGCTGTAGGTAGCTGCTTGTTCAAGTTTTGATCCTTGAATGTTCATCACATTGCCTTAACCTACTACTAGTGGTAAATTGAAGCTTGTAGGATGATCTAACAATAACCAAAAGTGTTATTGCCACAATCCCACTACGTGCACTTTCCTCTTCTTGAGTCCTAGCATATCAATATGTATTCATCGTAATTTCTGAAGCCCGGGATCTCACCTTCATGGCTGAATGTATGGTAAAAAATGAAGCTCACACCCCTACTCCGTGAATTGGATGATCCTAGCAGTTAACGACATTGATCCCTCCACGTCTCACTTCCATCTTGCATATAAGTACAGAATGCTAAAATTTGTGCTCGCAGCGCTGTAGATTCTAGACTTTTCATCATCATAGGTCACCACGTAGAAAAAAACAAAATATTTAAGCTCTCACATAACACTATATAATTGATAATCCTAGATTATAAGAAACTCTGCCACCTTTGTCTTCTTACGGGCGTTGACTAATGTTAGAATTCTGGAATATCGGCATCAATCTACCCTAATGAATAAATGGTGAAAAATTGAAACTTTCACCGCACCACAGTATATGAGATGATCCTAAACGTAATTCTCGAATCCCTCAAGGACTGTCACTACCTACAGTCTTACTGTATCTATGTAATGGTAAGAAGTAGTTATCATACTGCCTTCATGTACGAGTGAAGGAAAGCTGAAGCTTGCACTACAATGTTGTCAGTACGATGATCCTTGCAGTAAACGAAATTGACCTCCACAGGTCCAGTTACCTTACAAACGGTCACAAATTTGCCAAACACACCATGCAGAGGATATCGGCGTCATGATCCTTGAATTAGATGATATTACTCCCTATACCCCAGTACTACTTAACACGCCAGCCGAATTTTGAACACTGGATTTCATCATACCACCTCATGCATGAATAGCATTGGAAGCAGTAGGTAAGATGATCTAATAAAAATCAAAAGTGATAACGCTACAGTCCCTCTACGAGCTCATTGGTGCCTCACGTAATCTCAACTTCATGCTATAACAAATAAATGGTACTTAAAAGGTGCTCTCAGCTCCTTACAATACCCAACATTGATCCCTCCACGTGAGTCACTAACATCAGGCATATATGTGAGTAAAAATGCTAAAAGTTAGGCTTGCAATGCATTTGGTTCGAGACTTTTCATCAGCATAGTTATTGTCTTCATGCAGAAAATTACTAAATTGAAGATATCACTCAAACACAAGAAATTACGATTCCAACTGATACCAAAATTCCCCACCCGTCTCTACACGTTGACTAATGTTGGAATTCTGGAATGACGTCTTCAATCAGTCCTCGTGAATTGAACTCTCCTTAGGATTGAGATAACAATTCCGGTCTTGCGCCAAAAAATCAAGCTTTCCAAACGATAGGACGAGTTCCTTGTCCACCACTTTTTGAGCACATTAAAATGAGTAAATTTCGAAAAATATACTGAAAAAGTCGCTAAAAATGGTTAAATTTATATTAAGATCAATTTTTCTTACCCTTCAAGTAAATGACTTTGATCCCTCCACATCTGTACTTGCCATCAGGCATTTATTTAGAAAATCTTACCAAAACGTAAGATCGCTTACCAAAACGTTGTTGATATGATGATCCTAACTTACCTATTTGCAGCTCTTTCGAAAAAGCTTTAGATATGATGATCCTAGAAATGGAAATTAAAAGCATTGAGTCCTCCTCAACCAGTTTTGATTCTTCGAATTTCATCACATTACCTTAACGTACCTACTACTAGTGGTAAATTGAAGCTTGCACTGGAAGCTGTAGGTAGCTACTTGTTCAAGTTTTGATCCTTGGATATTCATCACATTGCCTTAACCTACTACTAGTGGTAAAATGAAGTTTGTAGGATGATCTAATAATAACCAAAAGTGTTATTGCCACAATCCCACTACGTGCACTTTCCTCGTCTTGAGTCCTGCCATATCAATATGTATTCATCGTAATTTCTGAAGCCCGGTATCTCACCTTCATGGCTGAATGTATGGTAAAAAATGAAGCTCACACCCCTACTCCGTGAATTGGATGTTCCTAGCAGTTAACGACATTGATCCCTCCACGTCTCACTTCCATCTTGCATATAAGTACAGAATGCTAAAATTTGTGCTCGCAGCGCTGTAGATTCTAGACTTTTCATCATCATAGGTCACCACGTAGAAAATGACAAAATATTCAAGCTCTCACATAACACTATATAATTGATAATCCTAGATTATAAGAAACTCCGCCACCTTCGTCTTCTTACTGGCGTTGACTAATGTTAGAATTCTGGAATATCGTCATCAATCTACCCTAATGAATAGATGGTGAAAAATTGAAACTTTTACCGCACCACAGTATATAGGATGATCCTAAACGTAATTCTCGAATCCCTCAAGGACTGTCACTACCTACAGTCTTACTGCAATAACAATGTTGTCAGTACGATGAGCCTTGCAGTAAACGAAATTGACCTCCACAGGTCCAGTTACCTCCCAAACGGTCACAAATTTAATAACTCTAAACTTCATCATGTAGAAAAAGTAGAGAGTTTTTGGTGACCACTAACGTACCCTTAACGTCACCCTAACGTACCCAAGAGTACGTGACCTTGAGGGGACGTTAGCAACGTCGTACGTTAGGATGGCTCATTTAACGTCACCCGTTTGGGGACCTAAAGGCACACGACACCAGCCTAACCTTCCTGTAAATGTAAACCTACTGCTCACCTCAAAATTACTCGAATACCTACTGCTGAAGTAAATATAATAGTTTTTCTTTTCAATTGCCTCATTACCAACTAATTATGTTGATGTAGAAGGGTAGGTTTTTGAACACCCCTCAAACTTGGTTATTTTACGTTTCAAGTCGTGTAGAAACCGAATGTGCCATCTGAAGTCCGCCTCCGCTGTCCAGCTTTACTAGCATTCAACTCGATCGAAAAGTTCTGTTCTTTTGCGCTCAGGCTCTATTTGGTCGATTAGAGCCTTGTTTCTATTATTGTTTCACATATTTTAAATGAGGAAACCGAGTTTTAAAACACTACTTCTTCGCAGTATTGTTCTTAATTTACCTGATCTCTCAGCTATTTTCTCGTGAACATTGCGTGAAGTGCTGCCTCCACTGATGATTTTGTCAGGTAAAATCCTGTTTCATTGTCATAGAGATAAATACTTTTTCATACTTGTTGATAATTTGCCCAACGGAAAACCCAAAAACATGAAGTTCGTAACGACTAATGACCTATAAGTGCAACTAAACCGCGGTGTTCCACACTTGAGGCTTACTATCCATCCCCTGTTTACGAATTGAAAACTAAAAATGAGAAATTAGCCCGTATTTGTATTGAAACTAACATGAAATTCGAATTCAGGATTGAAAATCGGCGTTTCATATCGAAATGAAGAAATTGATTAGTCAACCAGTAGACAACAAGACAGCTGGGGGAAAATTATCGCGTTACCCAACCACCGTTAACGTGACATCAAAATTAAGGCAACCGTTCTCCCGGTTCCATTTCGGTTAGCATCTTTGTTTGCTCCCACAAGACTACGGTAACGGGTGACGTTAAGTTGAAGTCGCCAAAAACTCTCTAGTGTAAAATTTAGGCCCGTTTGCTAAATGTATCCTTCGCTAGAATAGGACGATCCTAATATAAATAGGTCCATAGGATGATCCTGACCATAAACGACTAAAACGGAATAAAAACTAAGGGGATGATCCTAGCAGTCAACGACATTCATCCCTCCACGTCTCACTTCCATCTTGCATATAAGTACAGAATGCTAAAATTTGTGCTCGCAGCGCTGTAGATTCTAGACTTTTCATCATCATAGGTCACCACGTAGAAAATGACAAAATATTTAAGCTCTCACCTAACACTGTAGACATGATAATCCTATAGGTATTATAAGAAACTCCGCCAACTTCGTCTTCTTACTGGCGTTGACTAATGTTAGAATTCTGGAATATCGGCATCAATCTACCGTAATGAATAAATGGTGAAAAATTGAAACTTTCACCGCACCACAGTATATAAGATGATCCTAAACGTAATTCTCGAATCCCTCAAGGACTGTCACTACCTACAGTCTTACTGTCTCTATGTAATGGTAAGAAGTAGTTATCATACTGCCTTCATGTACGAGTGAAGGAAAGCTGAAGCATGCACTACAATGTTGTCAGTACGATGATCCTTGCAGTAAATGAAATTGACCTCCACAGGTCCAGTTACCTTACGAACGGTCACAAATTTAATAACCCTGAAACTTCATCATGTAGAAAAAGTGTAAAATCTAGGCCCGTTTGCTAAATGTGTCTTTCGCTAGAATAGGACGATCCTAATATAAATTGGTCGATAGGATGATCCTGACCATAAACGACTAAAACGGACTAAAAACTAAGGGGAATTATATTGCGAGGGAACTAAACCAAGAACTCCTGAATCTCCATGGGGGGGTAGAATTGTCGAAAATTATTCCTGCAGGTCATTCACTCCGTCATAATGCCTCCATATTCAAGTTAAATAGTCATTATGCCGTCCCTCATGTACTAGTCAACAAAAGTTGAAGCTCGCAACTCAATTATGGCACTACGGTAATCCTATCAGAAATGGAAATTGAATCCCTCACTACCGACACCGTTCGCTGGTAGATTTTGTAATATGGGAATCTCATCATATCGCAATTATAATCAAGAGATCAAAATTCCAAGCTCCCACCAAAGTTCTTTAGATTTGATGACCTTAGTATTAAACAGAATTTAGCACGGTCTCGTGGAGTTTTACCATAAGTAGTAAGTCTCTACCTACCGTCTTCCAGTCTCCATGTAGTGGTATGAGGTCATACTGCCTCCATATACGAGTGGACAAGCTGAGAGTTGCATTTCAATTTTGTGAGTACGATGATCCTTAGTAAACGAAATTGATCTCCACAGGTCCAGTTACCTTACGAACGGTCACAAATTTGCTAACCCTGTAACGTCATCATCTAGAAAAAGTGAAAAATTTAAGCCCGTTTGCTAAATGTATCATTCGACTAAATGTAATAGGACGAACCTATTATGAATTGATCCCCTATTACTCTTACAAAGATTTGATAGGATGATCCTAACCACAAACGACCAAAATGGACCAAGAACTAAAGGGAAATCTTTTCCGAGAGAACTAAGTAGAATTTTCGAAAATTATTCCTGCAGGTCTTTCACTTCGTCATACTGCCTCCATATAGGAGTTAAATAGTCATTATAAGATTCCTCATGTACTTACTATTCATCAAAAGTTGGAGCTCGCATCTCAATTATGCCTCTAGGAAAATCCTAGCAGAAATGGAAACTGAATTCCTCATACCGACACCGTTCGCTGGCAGATTTTGAAGCACGGGAATATCAAATCGCTTTCATGTTCAAGGGATCACAATTCCAAGCACCAACCATAATTCTTTTGATAAGATGATCTTAGAAATAAACAGAATTTAGCCCCTCACCCCTTCCCCAATCAAAACTAAGTGCAGGAGTTTTGTTCAATTTTAGAACCTTGTAATCTCATCACATTTTTTTACTATCCAAGTCGTCGAAAGTTGACATCCGTCCTGCAAAGCAGCATATCGGATGATCATATCAAAGAAAACGCTTTAAATAGCTACGTAAAATTCCTACGTATTTTAATTAGGACACCTAATTTCCCTTCATTGTACGAAGAGCACGATGTACGATGTCGCCTCACAATATAGGTGGGATGACTCAAGCTTTAAACGATGATTCTGCAATATTTGGAAAATTGATCTCACCGTATTACGTTCATGTTCAAAAGCTTGAAATTCCAAGTCACATAACCACTCTTGGGTAAGAAACCATGTCACCTAAAAGTCAGTGGGACCATGCATGCTATGCCATCATTATGGTCTAGATGATCCTTGCTAACACGCTTACCAAATGTTGAAAAATCGATCTCACCGTACTACGTTGATGTTCAAATAGACTGAAATTCGAGGTCACATTACAGTAATATCGGTGTGTTGCCAATGCAAAGGCAGCGGGATGATGTCAAACCAGGATAATGGCGGAATAATCCTTGTATTATAGGAATTCTATTCCTCTACCCTCATTCCACACAACCCCCAAGACGAATTAGGAATACACAATCTCACCGTACTACGTTCTTGTACAAATAAAGTTACGTCTGAGTAGTATCTCAATGTGGGTAATACTAGCTCAGACGAAACTGATTCCCAACTTCCTTTCCAATTAACTTGTCTAACGAATTTTGATATCAACATATATAAAATTAGCATGAAAATGGGATTCGCTTGGGAAGATGGGTGAGATGGTCCTAAAATTAGATGATCCTCTTACCCTAATGCTAAATTGGTTAGACAGTAATGACCCCAGGCCACAAGCCTTCCGAATTTCTAAAACTCTATCTCATCGCACAACTGCTTCTTCGTCACATTAGCCCGACAACCAAGGTCCATCACACCAAAATGAGTGGGATGATCCTTTAAATAGTTGAAATATATACTACTTTCCCAGTGCCACTTGACATAGCAGCTGAAATTTGAACTACTATCAAGTCAAAATAGTCCATTATTCTAGTTGTATCACAATATGGGTGGGTCTTAGCTTTAAACAGAACCTATTTCTCAACCCCACAATTGTACAATCCTCTTCTTGTGATATTAGCTTGTAAGTTAAGTAAGATCCATCACAGCTATAAAGATGGGATGATCCTTGAATAAGTCAAAAAATATCCCTTTATCTCGGAGCCATTGTTACATGTGTGGGAGTGGGATGATCTTAGCTTTAGAAAAAAGAGTGAATCGTAACCAGTAAAACATATCAATCGGGACTATGTTAAACTTTGAAACGTATGTACTCTGAACTTGGTATTAGAACCTCTTGAAACTCATACGGTGGATAGAGCTTTCGTACAAGTACGCAACCACGAGAGACATTTTATGTCTTTGCGCCCCCTTTCCCCTTCCTATAAAACCCCGTATTGTATTCTAGAGCCACTCAGCTGATCTGGGATCGGTCAGTTGTGTTCAGAAGTCCCTCAAGGGCCCACATACCAAATCTCAGAATCGTGGGATCATTAGGGAAAAAACTGGATTCTAGAGCCACTCAGCTGATCTGGGATTGGTCAGTTGTGTTCAGAAGTCCCTCAAGGGCCCACATACCAAATCTCAGAATCGTGGGATCATTAAAGAAAAAACTGGATTCTAGAGCCACTCAGCTGATCTGGGATCGGTCAGTTGTGTTCAGAAGTCCATCAAGGGCCCACATACCAAATCTCAGAATCGAGGAATCATTAGGGAAAAAACTGGATTCTAGAGCCACTCAGCTGATCTGGAATCGGTCAGTTGTGTTCAGAAGTCCCTCAAGGGCCCACATACCAAATCTCAGAATCGTGGGATCATTAGGGAAAAAACTGGATTCTACAGCCACTCAGCTGATCTGGGATCGGTCAGTTGTGTTCAGAAGTCCCTCAAGGGCCCACATACCAAATCTCAGAATCGTGGGATCATTAGGGAAAAAACTGGATTCTAGAGCCACTCAGCTGATCTGGGATCGGTCAGTTGTGTTCAGAAGTCCGTCAAGGGGCTACATACCAAATCTCAGAATCGTGGGATCATTAGGGAATCTCCGCGTAACGCTCTCCGCGTGACGCTCCCCCGCGTGACGCTTTTTCATTTATGTGCCATAGTAAAGACATAAAATGTGTCAAAAACTGATTCGTCAAGCCTATGCCAATTACACGAAATCCGGAATTTAAACACTGAATCTCACCTACTTCTCCTTCATGAACATATAGCATAAATAATACGAGGTCGCGTCATCATATGGGTTGGATGATCCTAGCTTTTAAAGGATCTAGTACTTTGTCTGTCGGTCTACCACCGTGGCACTTGACATCCCCCCCAAATTTTGAATAGAGGATCTGACCGTACTACAATATCCCATATGACCATTTATGCATATTGCTTGTAATTCAAGGTTAAATTTAAAAAAATATATATATGGTTGGGATTCATTTAACTTTAGATGAAAATGAATCTCCCTCTACCATCAAAGTACATAACACGCTTGCCAAATGAAAAATGGATCTCACCCTCACCATACTTCATTAATGTACCTAAGAATAGCCTGAAATTCAAGGTCACATAACAAAAATATGAGTGGGGACGCCATTTCACCTAAAAGTCAGTGGAATGATGCCGTGCCAGGTTATGGGCGGGATGATCCTTGAATTAGACGAATTTTATCCATCAACCCTCATTCCCCACAACCCGCCAACAAAATTTCAAATAGCAGGTTCTCATCGAACTATGATCATGTTCTAATAAACTTATGTTTGAGCCGTATCTCCATATGGGTGGATCGGATCCTAGCTTATAGTACCTATATCATGTAAAAGTTCCAGTCATGCAGCAGAATCTTATGAACGAATTTCGGTAAATTATCGAACGATATTATGTTAAATTGATTTGAAATTTCAGAACTTCAAGTAAAGAGAAATTGGTAACTACCAATTTAATGGCAAAAACTCTTTCCGAATAATGTTAGGCAATTCAAAAAAGATTTTGAATTTTTTGGTTTTTGTAGTTTTCATATATTTTCGGCAAATAACAATGAAATAATTTAAGTACATTTTTCAGCATAAATTTCTGCAAAAATGTTTAATGTAGTTCAGTTCATCGTTAAAAAAATTCATTTGACAAAACTTTTGCTAAAAAATTTAAATTTAACGACTTTCAGCCGTTTTTAGCCATTTTTAGTCATTTTTATACAACATTTTATGAATGTTGACCAATATAATGTGCTCAAAACAAATCCTATCGTATGGAATGCTTGATTGTTTTGGCGTAAGAAAGGAATTTCTATCTCAATCCTAGGAGAGTTATCGTCCAGAAGGACACTTTATATACATGAATATAAATTTTTAAAACTCTTGGACTCGTCTCAGAATGTTTAAAAACGGATTTCAATGAAGAAATTTTTCGAAAATCTAGATTTTACAAATTTTGGAGCCATTGCAATAGCTTAATTTCTTTGCGAAAATTATGATCTTTACTATTAGATGATCCTTATACCGTAAAGCCTCTCAACACGGGAACCAGAAATAGCCTCCAGATATAAAATTGAGTGGAGAATAATGAGCCCTCAACCCCCATTCCACACAACATGCCTTCCAAATTTCTAAAACTGAATCTCATCTTAGCACTGCAACTAAAATGTGAACTCTGGATCTAATCGAACTACTTTCATGTCCAAATAGTCCAATATTCTAACTGTATCACAATATGGGTGGTATGGTTTTGTCTCCTGCTCTCGTGCCTCATAACTGCGCTCTTGAAATAAGTAGTAACCTGAAAAACAGAGTACATCACGATATGAGTAAGATGATCCTAGCTTCAGATGGAGTTGATTACTCAACCCCCCTTCCAACTAACACGCTTGCCGAATTTTTAACGCTAGATCGTAATACGTTCGTGTACAAACAATCTAATATGCGAGTCGTATCTTAATATGGGTTGGCTTAGCCTTGCCTTAGACGAAAATGATTCTTCAACCCTCCTGCCAAATTATGAACCCTGGATTTCATCTCTATCAGTAGCATGATAATTGAATTGGCCTCACGACGATATGGGTGAGATGATCCTACCATTCGACTACCTGTGTACTCCCTGTACCTTTCAACACAGGAAGAAGAAATAGCCTTTACACGAAATCGATTAGACAATAATTATCTTTCAACCCCGTTACGCCTGACGAAATGAGTGCAACCCTTACATGAGTAGAAATTGGTGTCATTTAACACGCCAGCCGAATTTTCAACTCTGGATCTCTTCGAACTACCTTATTGTACAAACGGCCTGTTGTTTGAGCTGTATCACAATATGGGATGATCCTAGCATTCGACAAACTGATTCCCCAACCCTCCTGCCAAATTATGAACCCTGGATTTCATCTCTATCAGTAGCATGATAATTGAATTGGCCTCACGACGATATGGGTGAGACGATCCTACCATTCGACTACCTGTGTACTCCCTGTACCTTTCAACACAGGAAGAAGAAATAGCCTTTACACGAAATCGATTAGACAATAATTATCTTTCAGCGCCGCTTACGCCTGACGACATGAGTGCAATCCTTACATGAGTAGAAATTTATGCCTCTAACCCCGTGTCATTTAACACGCCAGCCGAATTTTCAACTCTGGATCTCTTCGAACTACCTTATTGTACAAATGGCCTGATGTTTGCGCTGTATCACAATATGGGATGATCCTAGCATTCGACAAACTGATTCCCCAACCCCCCTGATGAACTTCGTGAATATGGATCAATTTTATAGTTTTAATTAGTTCAACAACACATATAGGTTCTAAATCCGGAGTGACTCAGTGTGACGTGTTCGGCACACATGAGCAACGATTTTGGATTATCACGAGTGATGATCGTTTTATAAAAACGAAATAATGTGCCACACTGTCCAGCCTCACTGAATCAGAATTAATTTCTATAATTTCAATTATCAGTCTGCACATAACATACAAGCTCAGATTTATGATCAACCTGAATGATGATCTCTTCTCCTATATGACTCAAAAACGAAGTGTTACCCTGAATATTGGTTTAACTCAACATGTGAACTCTTGATTCAGTTTTTTCGCTCGACCTGGTGGTCAGCACATGACTGAATTGAATGAGTTTCCGATCATCCCGAGTGATGGTCGCTTTACTAGTACGTCCAGCCACCATACAAACACCCAATGATTTCCTAAGCCTGAAACGTCATCAAGTAGAAACAAGAGAAAATTATTATACTCGTAGGATGATCCTAGTAGAACTATAATTTTACTCTTACCTACTAATCTCACAAAAAACTTGATGATGATCCTAGTAATAAACGAATAATACTCATTCTACCATCCCCGAACTAAGCCACGTAATCCTAATTCCTGATTTCTGTATGGGGGAGGGGGAGTAGATTGTAGAACATGATTCTTGTAGGTCTCTCACTGTCATACTGTCTTCATATTCATGTGGTAAATAATAATTATACGACGCTCTTGTATAAGTCATCAGAAATTAATGCTCGCATCTCAAATTATGTACTAGGATAATCCTAGCAGAAACGGAAATTGATCTCCTCACTACCGTTCAGGTGCTGGCAGATTTTGTATTCAAAATTGAAGCTCTACTTCACACTTGAGCCCCCCCCACCCATGGACTCGTGCGGGAGTTGGTCTATTTTTGAACCCTGAAGTTCAACATATTTCCTCATCATCTAAGTGGTCGAAAGTTGACGGTCGGTCTTCATAGCTGCATATCAGATGATCCTAGAAACAACATTTTTTCTCTAAATTAGGCTACGTTTCAATGTTGTATGTACGGTTATTCTAGCAATTAGGTAAATCAATCTCGCTGACAAAAATCACTGGACATGCCTCTGCCATCCCTGGAATCTCATAATCTAGAAATGATTGAATATAAATTGAAGCACTTGCACTTCCATTCAAATAGGATGATCATACCAGTAATCAAAATTTATCCCCTCGACACCGTTTAGACTATAGACGAAATTGATTTCTGAACCCCTATGCCACACAACACAAATCATGTACAAATAACCCAGATAGCATTACAACTATATAGGTGGCACGCGACTCAAGAAATCCGCATACCATGCACAGGATATCGGCGTGATGATCCTTGAATTAGATGATATTAGTCCCTATACCCCAGTACTACTTAACACGCCAGCCGAATTTTGAACACTGGATTTCATCATACCACCTCATGCATGAATAGCATTGGAAGCTGTAGGTAAGATGATCTAATAATAATCAAAAGTGATAACGCTACAGTCCCTCTACGAGCTCATTGGTGCCTCACGTAATCTCAACTTCATGCTATAACAAATAAATGGACTTAAAAGGTGCTCTCAGCTCCTTACAATACCCAACATTGATCCCTCCACGTGAGTCACTAACATCAGGCATATATGTGAGTAAAAATGCTAAAAGTTAGGCTTGCAATGCATTTGGTTCGAGACTTTTCATCAGCATAGTTATTGTCTTCATGCAGAAAATTACTAAATTGAAGATCTCACTCAAACACAAGAAATTACGATTCCAACTGATACCAAAATTCCCCGCACCCGTCTCTACATGTTGACTAATGTTGGAATTCTGGAATGACGTCTTCGATCAGTCCTCCTGAATTGAACTCTCCTTAGGATCGAGATAACAATTCCGTTCTTGCGCCAAAAAATCAAGCTTTCCAAACGATAGGACGAGTTCCTTGTCCACCACTTTTTGAGCACATTAAAATGAGTAAATTTCGAAAAATATACTGAAAAAGTCGCTAAAAATGGTTAAATTTATATTAAGATCAATTTTTCTTACCCTTCAAGTAAATGACTTTGATCCCTCTACATCTGTACCTGCCATCAGGCATTTATTTAGAAAATCTTACCAAAACGTAAGATCGCTTACCAAAACGTTGTTGATATGATGATCCTAACTTACCTAATTGCAGCTCTTTCGAAAAAGCTTTAGATAGGATGATCCTAGAAATGGAAATGAAAAGCATTGAGTTCTCCTCAACCAGTTTTGATTCTTCGAATTTCATCACATTGCCTTAACGTACCTACAACTAGTGGTAAATTGAAGCTTGCACTGGAAGCTGTAGGTAGCTACTTGTTCAAGTTTTGATCCTTGGATATTCATCACATTGCCTTAACCTACTACTAGTGGTAAAATGAAGCTTGTAGGATGATCTAGCAATAAACAAAAGTGTTATTGCCGCAATCCCACTACGTGCACTTTCCTCGTCTTGAGTCCTGCCGTATCAATATATATTCATCGTGATTTCTGAAGCCCGGTATCTCACCTTCATGGCTGAATGTATGGTCAAAAATGAAGCTCTCACCCCTACTCTGTGAATTGGATGATCCTAGCAGTCAACGACATTGATCCCTCCACGTCTCACTTCCATCTTGCATATAAGTACAGAATGCTAAAATTTGTGCTCGCAGCGCTGTAGATTCTAGACTTTTCATCATCATAGGTCACCACGTAGAAAATGACAAAATATTTAAGGTCTCACATAACACTATATAATTGATAATCCTAGATTATAAGAAACTCCGCCACCTTTGTCTTCTTACGGGCGTTGACTAATGTTAGAATTCTGGAATATCGTCATCAATCTACCCTAATGAATAAATGGTGAAAAATTGAAACTTTCACCGCACCACAGTATATAGGATGATCCTAAACGTAATTCTCGAATCCCTCAAGGACTGTCACTACCTACAGTCTTACTGCAATAACAATGTTGTCAGTACGATGATCCTTGCAGTAAACGAAATTGACCTCCACAGGTCCAGTTACCTTCCAAACGGTCACAAATTTAATAACTCTAAACTTCATCATGTAGAAAAAGTAGAGAGTTTTTGGTGACCACTAACGTACCCTTAACGTCACCCTAACGTACCCAAGAGTACGTGACCTTGAGGGGACGTTAGCAACGTCGTACGTTAGAATGGCTCATTTAACGTCACCCGTTTGGGGACCTAAAGGCACACGACACCAGCCTAACCTTCCTGTAAATGTAAACCTACTGCTCACCTCACAATTACTCGAATACTGCTGAAGTAAATATAATAGTTTTTCTTTTCAAATGCCTCATTACCAACTAATTATGTTGATGTAGAAGGGTAGGTTTTTGAACACCCCTCAAACTTGGTTATTCTACGTTTCAAGTCGTGTAGAAACCGAATGTGCCATTTGAAGTCCGCCTCCGCTGTCCAGCTTTACTAGCATTCAACTCGATCGAAAAGTTCCGTTCTTTTGCGCTCAGGCTCTATTTGGTCGATTAGAGCCTTGTTTCTATTATTGTTTCACATATTTTAAATGAGAAAACTGAGTTTTAAAACACTACTTCTTCGCAGTATTGTTCTTAATTTACCTGATCTCTCAGCTATTTTCTCGTGAACATTGCGTGAAGTGCTGCCTCCACTGATGATTTTGTCAGGTAAAATCCTGTTTCATTGTCATAGAGATAAATACTTTTTCATACTTGTTGATAATTTGCCCAACGGAAAACCCAAAAACATGAAGTTCGTAACGACTAATGACCTATAAGTGCAACTAAACCGCGGTGTTCCACACTTGAGGCTTACTATCCATCCCCTGTTTACGAATTGAAAACTAAAAATGAGAAATTAGCCCGTATTTGTATTGAAACTAACATGAAATTCGAATTCAGGATTGAAAATCGGCGTTTCATATCGAAATGAAGAAATTGATTAGTCAACCAGTAGACAACAAGACAGCTGGGGGAAAATTATCGCGTTACCCAACCACCGTTAACGTGACATCAAAATTAAGGCAACCGTTCTCCCGGTTCCATTTGGGTTAGCATCTTCGTTTGCTCCCACAAGACTACGGTAACGGGAGACGTTAAGTTGAAGTCGCCAAAAACTCTCTAGTGTAAAATTTAGGCCCGTTTGCTAAATGTATCCTTCGCTAGAATAGGACAATCCTAATATAAATAGGTCGATAGGATGATCCTGACCATAAACGACTAAAACGGAATAAAAACTAAGGGGATGATCCTAGCAGTCAACGACATTCATCCCTCCACGTCTCACTTCCATCTTGCATATAAGTACAGAATGCTAAAAGTTGTGCTCGCAGCGCTGTAGATTCTAGACTTTTCATCATCATAGGTCACCACGTAGAAAATGACAAAATATTTAAGCTCTCACCTAACATTGTAGACATGATAATCCTAGCTTATAAGAAACTCCGCCAACTTCGTCTTCTTACTGGCGTGGACTAATGTTAGAATTCTGGAATATCGGCATCAATCTACCGTAATGAATAAATGGTGAAAAATTGAAACTTTCACCGCACCACAGTATATAAGATGATCCTAAACGTAATTCTCGAATCCCTCAAGGACTGTCTTACTGTCTCTATGTAATGGTAAGAAGTAGTTATCATACTGCCTTCATGTACGAGTGAAGGAAAGCTGAAGCTTGCACTACAATGTTGTCAGTACGATGATCCTTGCAGTAAACGAAATTGACCTCCACAGGTCCAGTTACCTTACGAACGGTCACAAATTTAATAACCCTGAAACTTCATCATGTGGAAAAAGTGTAAAATTTAGGCCCGTTTGCTAAATGTCTTTCGCTAGAATAGGACGATCCTAATATAAATTGGTCGATAGGATGATCCTGACCATAAACGACTAAAACGGACTAAAAACTAAGGGGAATTATATTGCGTGGGAACTAAGCCAAGAACTCCTGAATCTCCATGGGGGGGGGGGGGGGGGGGCAAATTGTCGAAAATTATTCCTGCAGGTCATTCACTCCGTCATAATGCCTCCATATACAAGTTAAATAGTCATTATGCCGACCCTCATGTACTAGTCAACAAAAGTTGAAGCTCGCAACTCAATTATGGCACTACGGTAATCCTATCAGAAATGGAAATTGAATCCCTCACTACCGACACCGTTCGCTGGTAGATTTTGTAATATGGGAATCTCATCATATCGCTATTATAATCAAGAGATCAAAATTCCAAGCTCCCACCAAAGTTCTTTAGATTTGATGATCTTAGTATTAAACAGAATTTAGCACGGTCTCGTGGAGTTTTACCATAAGTAGTAAGTCTCTACCTACCGTCTTCCAGTCTCCATGTAGTGGTATGAGGTCATACTGCCTCCATATACGAGTGAAGACAAGCTGAGAGTTGCATTTCAATTTTGTGAGTACGATGAACCTTAGTAAACGAAATTGATCTCCACAGGTCCAGTTACCTTAAGAACGGTCACAAATTTGCTAACCCTGTAACGTCATCATGTAGAAAAAGTGAAAAATTTAAGCCCGTTTGCTAAATGTATCATTCGTCTAAATGTAATAGGACGAACCTATTATGAATTGATCCCCTATTACTCTTACAAAGATTTGATATTATGATCCTAACCACAAACGACCAAAATGGACCAAGAACTAAAGGGAAATCTTTTCCGAGAGAACTAAGTAGAATTTTCGAAAATTATTCCTGCAGGTCTTTCACTTCGTCATACTGCCTCCATATAGGAGTTAAATAGTCATTATAAGATTCCTCATGTACTTACTATTCATCAAAAGTTGGAGCTCGCATCTCAATTATGCCTCTAGGAAAATCCTAGCAGAAATGGAAACTGAATTCCTCATACCGACACCGTTCGCTGGCAGATTTTGAAGCACGGGAATATCAAATCGCTTTCATGTTCAAGGGATCACAATTCCAAGCACCAACCATAATTCTTTTGATAAGATGATCTTAGAAATAAACAGAATTTAGCCCCTCACCCCTTCCCCAATCAAAACTAAGTGCAGGAGTTTTGTTCAATTTTAGAACCCTGTAATCTCATCACATTTTGTTACTATCCAAGTCGTCGAAAGTTGACATCCGTCCTGCAAAGCAGCATATCGGATGATCATATCAAAGAAAACGCTTTAAATAGCTAGCTCACATCTCTCTGGGTGACACCCTAAAATTCCTACGTATTTTAATTAGGACACCTAATTTCCCTTCATTGTACGAAGAGCACGATGTACGATGTCGCCTCACAATATAGGTGGGATGATTCAAGCTTTAAACGATGATTCTGCAATATTTGGAAAATTGATCTCACCGTATTACGTTCATGTTCAAAAGCTTGAAATTCCAAGTCACATAACCACTCTTGGGTAAGAAACCATGTCACCTAAAAGTCAGTGGGACCATGCATGCTATGCCATCATTATGGTCTAGATGATCCTTGCTAACACGCTTACCAAATGTTGAAAAATCGATCTCACCGTACTACGTTGATGTTCAAATAGACTGAAATTCGAGGTCACATTACAGTAATATCGGTGTGTTGCCAATGCAAAGGCAGCGGGATGATGTCAAACCAGGATAATGGCGGAATAATCCTTGTATTATAGGAATTCTATTCCTCTACCCTCATTCCACACAACCCCCAAGACGAATTAGGAATACACAATCTCACCGTACTACGTTCTTGTACAAATAAAGTTACGTCTGAGTAGTATCTCAATGTGGGTAATACTAGCTCAGACGAAACTGATTCCCAACCTCCTTTCCAATTAACTTGTCTAACGAATTTTGATATCAACATATATAAAATTAGCATGAAAATGGGATTCGCTTGGGAAGATGGGTGAGATGGTCCTAAAATTAGATGATCCTCTTACCCTAATGCTAAATTGGTTAGACAGTAATGACCCCAGGCCACAAGCCTTCCGAATTTCTAAAACTCTATCTCATCGCACAACTGCTTCTTCGTCACATTAGCCCGACAACCAAGGTCCATCACACCAAAATGAGTGTGATGATCCTTGAAATAGTTGAAATATATACTACTTTCCCAGTGCCACTTGACATAGCAGCTGAAATTTGAACTACTATCAAGTCAAAATAGTCCATTATTCTAGTTGTATCACAATATGGGTGGGTCTTAGCTTTAAACAGAACCTATTTCTCAACCCCACAATTGTACAATTCTCTTCTTGTGATATTAGCTTGAAAGTTAAGTAAGATCCATCACAGCTATAAAGATGGGATGATCCTTGAATAAGTCAAAAAATATCCCTTTATCTCGGAGCCATTGTTACATGTGTGGGAGTGGGATGATCTTAGCTTTAGAAAAAAGAGTGAATCGTAACCAGTAAAACATATCAATCGGGACTATGTTAAACTTTGAAACGTATGTACTCTGAACTTGGTATTAGAACCTCTTGAAACTCATACGGTGGATACAGCTTTCGTACAAGTACGCAACCACGAGAGACATTTTATGTCTT
Source organism: Adelphocoris suturalis (assembly GCA_030762985.1). Classification (NCBI taxonomy): domain Eukaryota; kingdom Metazoa; phylum Arthropoda; class Insecta; order Hemiptera; family Miridae; genus Adelphocoris; species Adelphocoris suturalis. The sequence goes on from CM061042.1 coordinate 33,133,878, forward strand.
TGCGCCCCCTTTCCCCTTCCTATAAAACCCCGTATTGTATTCTAGAGCCACTCAGCTGATCTGGGATCGGTCAGTTGTGTTCAGAAGTCCCTCAAGGGCCCACATACCAAATCTCAGAATCGTGGGATCATTAGGGAAAAACTGGATTCTAGAGCCACTCAGCTGATCTGGGATTGGTCAGTTGTGTTCAGAAGTCCCTCAAGGGCCCACATACCAAATCTCAGAATCGTGGGATCATTAAAGAAAAAACTGGATTCTAGAGCCACTCAGCTGATCTGGGATCGGTCAGTTGTGTTCAGAAGTCCATCAAGGGCCCACATACCAAATCTCAGAATCGAGGAATCATTAGGGAAAAAACTGAATTCTATATCCACTCAGCTGATCTGGGATTGGTCAGTTGTGTTCAGAAGTCCCTAAAGGGCCCACATACCAAATCTCAGAATCGTGGGATCATTAGGGAAAAAACTGGATTCTAGAGCCACTCAGCTGATCTGGGATCGGTCAGTTGTGTTCAGAAGTCCCTCAAGGGCCCACATACCAAATCTCAGAATCGTGGGATCATTAGGGAAAAAACTGGATTCTAGAGCCACTCAGCTGATCTGGGATCGGTCAGTTGTGTTCAGAAGTCCCTCAAGGGGCTACATACCAAATCTCAGAATCGTGGGATCATTAGGGAATCTCCGCGTAACGCTCTCCGCGTGACGCTCCCCCGCGTGACGCTTTTTCATTTATGTGCCATAGTAAAGACATAAAATATGTCAAAAACTGATTCGTCAAGCCTATGCCAATTACACGAAATCCGGAATTTAAACACTGAATCTCACCTACTTCTCCTTCATGAACATATAGCATAAATAAGAGGTCGCGTCATCATATGGGTTGGATGATCCTAGCTTTTAAAGGATTTACTACTTTGTCTGTCGGTCTACCACCGTGGCACTTGACATCCCTCCCAAATTTTGAATAGAGGATCTGACCGTACTACAATATCCAATATGACCATTTATGCGTATTGCGTGTAATTCAAGGTTCAATTTAAAAAAAAAAAAAATGGTTGGGATTCATTTAACTTTAGATGAAAATGAATCTCCCTCTACCATCAAAGTACATAACACGCTTGCCAAATGAAAAATGGATCTCACCCTCACCATACTTCATTAATGTACCTAAGAATAGCCTGAAATTCAAGGTCACATAACAAAAATATGAGTGGGGACGCCATTTCACCTAAAAGTCAGTGGAATGATGCCGTGCCAGGTTATGGGAGGGATGATCCTTGAATTAGACGAATTTTATCCATCAACCCTCATTCCCCACAACCCGCCAACAAAATTTCAAATAGCAGGTTCTCATCGAACTATGATCATGTTCTAATAAACTTATGTTTGAGCCGTATCTCCATATGGGTGGATCGGATCCTAGCGTATAGTACCTATATCATGTAAAAAGTTCCAGTCATGCAGCATCTTATGAACGAATTTTGGTAAATTATCGAATGATATTATGTTAAATTGATTTGAAATTTCAGAACTTCAAGTGAAGAGAAATTGGTAACTACCAATTTAATGGCAAAAAACTCTTTCCGAATAATGTTAGGCAATTCAAAAAAGATTTTGAATTTTTTGGTTTTTGTAGTTTTCATCTATTTTCGGCAAATAACAATGAAATAATTTGAATACATTTTTCAGCATAAATGTCTGCAAAAATGTTTAATGTAGTTCAGTTCATCGTTAAAAAAATTCTTTTGACAAAACTTTTGCTAAAAAATTTAAATTTAACGACTTTCAGCCGTTTTTAGCCATTTTTAGTCATTTTTATACAACATTTTATGAATGTTGACCAATATAATGTGCTCAAAACAAATCCTATCGTATGGAATGCTTGATTGTTTTGGCGTAAGAAAGGAATTTCTATCTCAATCCTAGGAGAGTTATCGTCCAGAAGGACACTTTATATACATGAATATAAATTTTTAAAACTCTTGGACTCGTCTCAGAATGTTTCAAAACGGATTTCAATGGAGAAATTTTTCGAAAATCTAGATTCTACAAATTTTGGAGCCATTGCAATAGCTTAATTTCTTTGCGAAAATTATGATCTTTACTATTAGATGATCCTTATACCGTAAAGCCTCTCAACACGGGAACCAGAAATAGCCTCCAGATATAAAATTGAGTGGAGAATAATGAGCCCTCAACCCCCATTCCACACAACATGCCTTCCAAATTTCTAAAACTGAATCTCATCTTAGCACTGCAACTAAAATGTGAACTCTGGATCTAATCGAACTACTTTCATGTCCAAATAGTCCAATATTCTAAATGTATCACAATATGGGTGGTATGGTTTTGTCTCCTGCTCTCGTGCCTCATAACTGCGCTCTTGTAATAAGTAGTAACCTGAAAAACAGAGTACATCACGATATGAGTAAGATGATCCTAGCTTCAGATGGAGTTGATTACTCAACCCCCCTTCCAACTAACACGCTTGCCGAATTTTTAACGCTAGATCGTAATACGTTCGTGTACAAACAATCTAATATGCGAGTCGTATCTTAATATGGGTTGGCTTAGCCTTGCCTTAGACGAAAATGATTCTTCAACCCTCCTGCCAAATTATGAACCCTGGATTTCATCTCTATAAGTAGCATGATAATTGAATTGGCCTCACGACGATATGGGTGAGATGATCCTACCATTCGACTACCTGTGTACTCCCTGTACCTTTCAACACAGGAAGAAGAAATAGCCTTTACACGAAATCGATTAGACAATAATTATCTTTCAGCGCCGCTTACGCCTGACGACATGAGTGCAATCCTTACATGAGTAGAAATTTATGCCTCTAACCCCGTGTCATTTAACACGCCAGCCGAATTTTCAACTCTGGATCTCTTCGAACTACCTTATTGTACAAATGGCCTGATGTTTGCGCTGTATCACAATATGGGATGATCCTAGCATTCGACAAACTGATTCCCCAACCCCCCTGATGAACTTCGTGAATATGGATCAATTTTATAGTTTTAATTAGTTCAACAACTTATATAGGTTCTAAATCCGGAGTGACTCAGTGTGACGTGTTCGGCACACATGAGCAACGATTTTGGATTATCACGAGTGATGATCGTTTTATAAAAACGAAATAATGTGCCACACTGTCCAGCCTCACTGAATCAGAATTAATTTCTATAATTTCAATTATCAGTCTGCACATAACATACAAGCTCAGATTTATGATCAACCTGAATGATGATCTCTTCTCCTATATGACTCAAAAACGAAGTGTTACCCTGAATATTGGTTTAACTCAACATGTGAATTCTTGATTCAGTTTTTTCGCTCGACCTGGTGGTCAGCACATGACTGAATTGAATGAGTTTCCAATCATCCCGAGTGATGGTCGCTTTACTAGTACGTCCAGCCACCATACAAACACCCAATGATTTCCTAACCCTGAAACGTCATCAAGTAGAAACAATAGAAAATTATTATATTCGTAGGATGATCCTAGTAGAACTATAATTTTACTCTTACCTACTAATCTAACAAAAAACTTGATGATGATCCTAGTAATAAACGAATAATACTCATTCTACCATCCTCGAACTAAGACACGTAATCCTAATTCCTGACTTCTGTATGGTGGGAGGGGGAGGAGATTGTAGAACATGATTCTTGTAGGTCTCTCACTGTCATACTGTCTTCATATACAAGTGGTAAATAATAATTATACGACGCTCTTGTATAAGTCATCAGAAATTAATGCTCGCATCTCAAATTATGTACTAGGATAATCCTAGCAGAAACGGAAATTGATCTTCTCACTACCGTACAGGTGCTGGCAGATTTTGTATTCAAAATTGAAGCTCTACTTCACACTTGAGCCCCCCCCTCCCCCCCAACCACCCACCACCCCCCACCCATGGACTCGTGCGGGAGTTGGTCTATTTTTGAACCCTGGAGTTCAACATATTTCCTCATCAACTAAGAGGTCGAAAGTTGACGGTCGTACTTCATAGCTGTATATCAGATGATCCTAGAAACAACATTTTTTCTCTAAATTAGACTACGTTTCAATGTTGTATGTACGGTTATTCTAGCAATTAAGTAAATCAATCTCGCTGACAAAAATCACTGGACATGCCTCTATCATCCCTGGAATCTCATAATCTAGAAATGATTGAATATAAATTGAAACACTTGCACTTCTATTCAAATAGAATGATCATACCAGTAATCAAAATTTATCCCCTCAACACCGTTTAGACTTTTGACGAAATTGATTTCTGAACCCCTATGCCATCCAACACAAATTATGTACAAATAACCCAGATCGCATTACAACTATATACGTGGCATGCGACTCAAGAAATCCGTATGATGGTACCATGCACAGGATATCGGCGTGATGATCCTTGAATTAGATGATACCCTATACCCCAGTACTACTTAACACGCCAGCCGAATTTTGAACACTGGATTTCATCCCTCATGCATGAATAGCATTGGAAGCTGTAGGTAAGATGATCTAACAATAATCAAAAGTGATAACGCTACAGTCCCTCTACGAGCTCATAGGTGCCTCACGTAATCTCACCTTCATGCTATAACAAATGAATGGACTTGAAAGGTACTCTTACCTCCTTACAATAACCAACATTGATCCCTCCACGTGAGTCACTAACATCAGGCATATATGTGAGTAAAAATGCTAAAAGTTAGGCTTGCAATGCATTTGGTTCGAGACTTTTCATCAGCTTAGTTATTGTCTTCATGCAGAAAATTACTAAATTGAAGATCTCACTCAAACACAAGAAATTACGATTCCAACTGATACCAAAATTCCCCGCACCCGTCTCTACATGTTGACTAATGTTGGAATTCTGGAATGACGTCTTCGATCAGTCCTCCTGAATTGAACTCTCCTTAGGATCGAGATAACAATTCCGTTCTTGCGCCAAAAAATCAAGCTTTCCAAACGATAGGACGAGTTCCTTGGCCAACACTTTTTGAGCACATTAAAATGGTTAGATTTCTAAAAATATACTGAAAAAGTCGCTAATAATGGTTAAATTTATATTAAGCACAATTTCTCTTACCCTTCAAGTAAATTACTTTGATCCCTCCACATCTGTACCTGCCATCAGGCATTTATTTAGAATCTCTTACCCAAACGTAAGATCTTGAAAAAACGCAAGATCTCTTACCAAAACGTTGTTGATATGATGATCCTAACTTACCTAATTGAAGCTCTTACCAAAAGCTTTAGATAGGATGATCCTAGAAATGGAAATTAAAAGCATTGAGTTCTCCTCAACCATCAATTGCCGAGCTGGCGTTGTTCAAGTTTTGATTCTTCGAATTTCATCACATTGCCTTTACGTATTTACTACTAGTGGTAAATTGAAGCTTGCACTGGAGGCTGTAGGTAGCTGCTTGTTCAAGTTTTGATCCTTGAATATTCATCACATTGCCTTAACCTACTACTAGTGGTAAATTGAAGCTTGTAGGATGATCTAACAATAACCAAAAGTGTTATTGCCACAATCCCACTACTTGCACTTTCCTCGTCATGAGTCCTGCCACATCAATATATATTCATCGTAATTTCTGAAGCCCGGTATCTCACCTTCATGGCTGAATGTATGGTAAAAAATGAAGCTCTCACCCCTACTCCGTGAATTGGATGATCCTAGCAGTTAACGACATTGATCCCTCCACGTCTCACTTCCATCTTGCATAAGTACAGAATGCTAAAATTTGTGCTCGCAGCGCTGTAGATTCTAGAATTTTCATCATCATAGGTCACCACGTAGAAAATGACAAAATATTTAAGGTCTCACATAACACTATATAATAAATTGATAATCCTAGATTATAAGAAACTCTGCCACCTTTGTCTTCTTACGGGCGTTGACTAATGTTAGAATTCAGGAATATCGGCATCAATCTACCCTAATGAATAAATGGTGAAAAATTGAAACTTTAACCGCACCACAGTATATGAGATGATCCTAAACGTAATTCTCGAATCCCTCAAGGACTGTCACTACCTACAGTCTTACTGTCTCTATGTAATGGTAAGAAGTAGTTATCATACTGCCTTCATGTACGAGTGAAGGAAAGCTGAAGCTTGCACTACAATGTTGTCAGTACGATGATCCTTGCAGTAAACGAAATTGACCTCCACAGGTCCAGTTACCTTACAAACGGTCACAAATTTAATAACCCTGAAACTTCATCATGTAGAAAAAGTGTAGAATTTAGGCCCGTTTGCTAAATGTATCTTTCGCTAGAAAAGGACGATCCTAATATAAATTGGTCGATAGGATGATCCTGACCATAAACGACTAAAACGGACTAAAAACTAAGGGGAATTATATTGCGAGGGAACTAAGAAAGGAACTCCTGAATATCCATGGGGGGGGGGGGGGGGGGGGGGGGGGTAGAATTGTCGAAAATTATTCTTGCAGGTCATTCACTCCGTCATAATGCCTTCATATACAAGTTAAATAGTCATGCACTTGCACATGCACATGCACTCATGTACTAGTCATCAAAAGTTGAAGGTCGCATCTCAATTATGCCACTAGGATAATCCTAGCAGAAATGGAAATTGAATTCCTCACTACCGACACCGTTCGCTGGTAGATTTTGTAACATGGGAATCTCATCATATCGCTTTTATAATCAAGAGATCAAAATTCCAAGCTCCCAACCAAAGTTCTTTAGATTTGATGACCTTAGTATTAAACAGAATTTAGCACGGTCTCGTGGAGTTTTACCATAAGTAGTAAGTCTCTACCTACCGTCTTACAGTCTCCATGTAATGGTATAAAGTCATACTGCCTCCATATACGAGTGAAGACAAGCTGAAAGTTGCATTTCAATTTTGTGAGTACGATGATCCTTAGTAAACGAAATTGATTTCCACAGGTCCAGTTACCTTACGAACGGTCACGAATTTGTTAACCCTGTACCGACATCATGTAGAAAAAGTGAAAAATTTAAGCCCGTTTGCTAAATGTATCATTCGACTAAATGTAATAGGACGAACCTATTATGAATTGATCCCCTATTACTTTTACAAAGATTTGATAGGATGATCCTAACCACAAACGACCAAAATGGACCAAGAACTAAAGGGAAATCTTTTCCGAGAGAACTAAGTAGAATTGTCGAAAATTATTCCTGCAGGTCTTTCACTTCGTCATACTGCCTCCATATAGGAGTTAAATAGTCATTATAAGATTCCTCATGTACTTACTATTCATCAAAAGTTGGAGCTCGCATCTCAATTATGCCACTAGGAAAATCCTAGCAGAAATGGAAACTGAATTCCTCATACCGACACCGTTCGCTGGCAGATTTTGAAGCACGGGAATATCAAATCGCTTTCATGTTCAAGGGATCACAATTCCAAGCACCAACCATAATTCTTTTGATAAGATGATCTTAGAAATAAACAGAATTTAGCCCCTCACCCCTTCCCCAATCAAAACTAAGTGCAGGAGTTTTGTTCAATTTTAGAACCCTGTAATCTCATCACATTTTGTTACTATCCAAGTCGTCGAAAGTTGACATCCGTCCTGCAAAGCAGCATATCGGATGATCATATCAAAGAAAACGCTTTAAATAGCTAGCTCACATCTCTCTGGGTGACACCCTAAAATTCCTACGTATTTTAATTAGGACACCTAATTTTCCTTCATTGTACGAAGAGCACGATGTACGATGTCGCCTCACAATATAGGTGGGATGATTCAAGCTTTAAACGATGATTCTGCAATATTTGGAAAATTGATCTCACCGTATTACGTTCATGTTCAAAAGCTTGAAATTCCAAGTCACATAACCACTCTTGGGTAAGAAACCATGTCACCTAAAAGTCAGTGGGACCATGCATGCTTTGCCATCATTATGGTCTAGATGATCCTTGCTAACACGCCTACCAAATGTTGAAAAATCGATCTCACCGTACTACGTTGATGTTCAAATAGACTGAAATTCGAGGTCACATTACAGTAATATTGGTGTGTTGCCAATGCAAAGGCAGCGGGATGATGTCAAACCAGGATAATGGCGGAATGATCCTTGTATTATAGGAATTCTATCCCTCTACCCTCATTCCACACAACGCCCAAGACGAATTAAGGATACACAATCTCACCGTACTACGTTCATGTACAAATAAAGTTATGTCTGAGTAGTATCTCAATGTTGGTAATACTAGCTCAGACGGAACTGATTCCCAACCTCCTTTCCAATTAACTTGTCTAACGAATTTTGATATCAACATATATAAAATTAGCATGAAAATGGAATTCGCTTGGGAAGATGGGTGAGATGGTCCTAAAATTAGATGATCCTCTTACCCCAATGCTAAATTGGTTAGACAGTAATGAGCCTAGGCCACAAGCCTTCCGAATTTCTAAAACTCTATCTCATCGCACAACTGCTTCTTCGTCACATTAGCCCGATAACCAAGGTCCATCACACCAAAATGAGTGGGATGATCCTTTAAATAGTTGAAATATATACTACTTTCCCAGTGCCACTTGACATAGCAGCTGAAATTTGAACTACTATCAAGTCCAAATAGTCCAATATTCTAGTTGGATCACAATATGGGTGAGTCTTATCTTTAAACAGAACCTATTTCTCAACCCTACAATTGTACAATTCTCTTCTTGTGATATTAGCTTGAAAGTTGAGTAAGATCCATCACAGCAATATAGATGGGATGATCCTTGAATTAGTCAAAAAATATCCCTCTATCTCGAAGCCATTGTTACATGTGTGGGAGTGGGATGATCTTAGCTTTAGACAAAACTGATTCGTCAAGCCTATGCCAATTACACGAAATCCGGAATTTAAACACTGAATCTCACCTACTTCTCCTTCATGAACATATAGCATAAATAATACGAGGTCGCGTCATCATATGGGTTGGATGATCCTAGCTTTTAAAGGATCTACTACTTTGTCTGTCGGTCTACCACCGTGGCACTTGACATCCCTCCCAAATTTTGAATAGAGGATCTGACCGTACTACAATATCCAATATGACCATTTATGCGTATTGCGTGTAATTCAAGGTTCAATTTAAAAAAAAAAAAAATGGTTGGGATTCATTTAACTTTAGATGAAAATGAATCTCCCTCTACCATCAAAGTACATAACACGCTTGCCAAATGAAAAATGGATCTCACCCTCACCATACTTCATTAATGTACCTAAGAATAGCCTGAAATTCAAGGTCACATAACAAAAATATGAGTGGGGACGCCATTTCACCTAAAAGTCAGTGGAATGATGCCGTGCCAGGTTATGGGAGGGATGATCCTTGAATTAGACGAATTTTATCCATCAACCCTCATTCCCCACAACCCGCCAACAAAATTTCAAATAGCAGGTTCTCATCGAACTATGATCATGTTCTAATAAACTTATGTTTGAGCCGTATCTCCATATGGGTGGATCGGATCCTAGCGTATAGTACCTATATCATGTAAAAAGTTCCAGTCATGCAGCATCTTATGAACGAATTTTGGTAAATTATGGAACGATATTATGTTAAATTGATTTGAAATTTCAGAACTTCAAGTGAAGAGAAATTGGTAACTACCAATTTAATGGCAAAAACTCTTTCCGAATAATGTTAGGCAATTCAAAAAAGATTTTGAATTTTTTGGTTTTTGTAGTTTTCATCTATTTTCGGCAAATAACAATGAAATAATTTGAATACATTTTTCAGCATAAATGTCTGCAAAAATGTTTAATGTAGTTCAGTTCATCGTTAAAAAAATTCTTTTGACAAAACTTTTGCTAAAAAATTTAAATTTAACGACTTTCAGCCGTTTTTAGCCATTTTTAGTCATTTTTATACAACATTTTATGAATGTTGACCAATATAATGTGCTCAAAACAAATCCTATCGTATGGAATGCTTGATTGTTTTGGCGTAAGAAAGGAATTTCTATCTCAATCCTAGGAGAGTTATCGTCCAGAAGGACACTTTATATACATGAATATAAATTTTTAAAACTCTTGGACTCGTCTCAGAATGTTTCAAAACGGATTTCAATGGAGAAATTTTTCGAAAATCTAGATTCTACAAATTTTGGAGCCATTGCAATAGCTTAATTTCTTTGCGAAAATTATGATCTTTACTATTAGATGATCCTTATACCGTAAAGCCTCTCAACACGGGAACCAGAAATAGCCTCCAGATATAAAATTGAGTGGAGAATAATGAGCCCTCAACCCCCATTCCACACAACATGCCTTCCAAATTTCTAAAACTGAATCTCATCTTAGCACTGCAACTAAAATGTGAACTCTGGATCTAATCGAACTACTTTCATGTCCAAATAGTCCAATATTCTAAATGTATCACAATATGGGTGGTATGGTTTTGTCTCCTGCTCTCGTGCCTCATAACTGCGCTCTTGTAATAAGTAGTAACCTGAAAAACAGAGTACATCACGATATGAGTAAGATGATCCTAGCTTCAGATGGAGTTGATTACTCAACCCCCCTTCCAACTAACACGCTTGCCGAATTTTTAACGCTAGATCGTAATACGTTCGTGTACAAACAATCTAATATGCGAGTCGTATCTTAATATGGGTTGGCTTAGCCTTGCCTTAGACGAAAATGATTCTTCAACCCTCCTGCCAAATTATGAACCCTGGATTTCATCTCTATCAGTAGCATGATAATTGAATTGGCCTCACGACGATATGGGTGAGATGATCCTACCATTCGACTTCCTGTGTACTCCCTGTACCTTTCAACACAGGAAGAAGAAATAGCCTTTACACGAAATCGATTAGACAATAATTATCTTTCAACCCCGCTTACGCCTGACGAAATGAGTGCAACCCTTACATGAGTAGAAATTCATGCCCCTAACCCCGTGTCATTTAACACGCCAGCCGAATTTTCAACTCTGGATCTCTTCGAACTACCTTATTGTACAAATGGCCTGATGTTTGAGCTGTATCACAATATGGGATGATCCTAGCATTCGACAAACTGATTCCCCAACCCCCCGATCAACTTCGTGAATATGGATCAATTTTATAGTTTTAATTAGTTCAACAACTTATATAGGTTCTAAATCCGGAGTGACTCAGTGTGACGTGTCCGGCACACATGAGCAACGATTTTGGATTATCACGAGTGATGATCGTTTTATAAAAACGAAATAATGTGCCACACTGTCCAGCCTCACTGAATCAGAATTAATTTCTATAATTTCAATTATCAGTCTGCACATAACATACAAGCTCAGATTTATGATCAACCTGAATAATGATCTCTTCTCCTATATGACTCAAAAACGAAGTGTTACCCTGAATATTGGTTTAACTCAACATGTGAATTCTTGATTCAGTTTTTTCGCTCGACCTGGTGGTCAGCACATGACTGAATTGAATGAGTTTCCAATCATCCCGAGTGATGGTCGCTTTACTAGTACGTCCAGCCACCATACAAACACCCAATGATTTCCTAACCCTGAAACGTCATCAAGTAGAAACAATAGAAAATTATTATATTCGTAGGATGATCCTAGTAGAACTATAATTTTACTCTTACCTACTAATCTAACAAAAAACTTGATGATGATCCTAGTAATAAACGAATAATACTCATTCTACCATCCTCGAACTAAGACACGTAATCCTAATTCCTGACTTCTGTATGGTGGGAGGGGGAGGAGATTGTAGAACATGATTCTTGTAGGTCTCTCACTGTCATACTGTCTTCATATACAAGTGGTAAATAATAATTATACGACGCTCTTGTATAAGTCATCAGAAATTAATGCTCGCATCTCAAATTATGTACTAGGATAATCCTAGCAGAAACGGAAATTGATCTTCTCACTACCGTACAGGTGCTGGCAGATTTTGTATTCAAAATTGAAGCTCTACTTCACACTTGAGCCCCCCCCCCCCCCCCCAACCACCCACCACCCCCCACCCATGGACTCGTGCGGGAGTTGGTCTATTTTTGAACCCTGGAGTTCAACATATTTCCTCATCAACTAAGAGGTCGAAAGTTGACGGTCGTACTTCATAGCTGTATATCAGATGATCCTAGAAACAACATTTTTTCTCTAAATTAGACTACGTTTCAATGTTGTATGTACGGTTATTGTAGCTATTAACTAAATCAATCTCGCGGACAAAAATCACTGGACATGCCTCTGCCATCCCTGGAATCTCATAATCTAGAAATGATTGAATATAAATTGAAGCACTTGCACTTCCATTCAAATAGGATGGTCATACCAGTAATCAAAATTTATCCCCTCAACACCGTTTAGACTATAGACGAAATTGATTTCTGAACCCCTATGCCATACAACTCAAATCATGTACAAATAACCCAGATCGCATTACAATTATATAGGTGGCACGCGACTCAAGAAATCCGCATACCATGCAGAAGATATCGGCGTGATGATCCTTGAATTAGATGATACCCTATACCCCAGTACTACTTAACACGCCAGCCGAATTTTGAACACTGGATTTCATCCCTCATGCATGAATAGCATTGGAAGCTGTAGGTAAGATGATCTAACAATAATCAAAAGTGATAACGCTACAGTCCCTCTACGAGCTCATAGGTGCCTCACGTAATCTCACCTTCATGCTATAACAAATGAATGGACTTGAAAGGTACTCTTACCTCCTTACAATAACCAACATTGATCCCTCCACGTGAGTCACTAACATCAGGCATATATGTGAGTAAAAATGCTAAAAGTTAGGCTTGCAATGCATTTGGTTCGAGACTTTTCATCAGCTTAGTTATTGTCTTCATGCAGAAAATTACTAAATTGAAGATCTCACTCAAACACAAGAAATTACGATTCCAACTGATACCAAAATTCCCCGCACCCGTCTCTACATGTTGACTAATGTTGGAATTCTGGAATGACGTCTTCGATCAGTCCTCCTGAATTGAACTCTCCTTAGGATCGAGATAACAATTCCGTTCTTGCGCCAAAAAATCAAGCTTTCCAAACGATAGGACGAGTTCCTTGGCCAACACTTTTTGAGCACATTAAAATGGTTAGATTTCTAAAAATATACTGAAAAAGTCGCTAATAATGGTTAAATTTATATTAAGCACAATTTCTCTTACCCTTCAAGTAAATTACTTTGATCCCTCCACATCTGTACCTGCCATCAGGCATTTATTTAGAATCTCTTACCCAAACGTAAGATCTTGAAGAAACGTAAGATCTCTTACCAAAACGTTGTTGATATGATGATCATAACTTACCTAATTGAATCTCTTACCAAAAGCTTTAGATAGGATGATCCTAGAAATGGAAATTAAAAGCATTGAGTTCTCCTCAACCATCAATTGCCGAGCTGGCGTTGTTCAAGTTTTGATTCTTCGAATTTCATCACATTGCCTTAACGTATTTACTACTAGTGGTAAATTGAAGCTTGCACTGGAGGCTGTAGGTAGCTGCTTGTTCAAGTTTTGATCCTTGAATGTTCATCACATTGCCTTAACCTACTACTAGTGGTAAATTGAAGTTTGCAGGATGATCTAACAATAACCAAAAGTGTTATTGCCACAATCCCACTACGTGCACTTTCCTCGTCTTGAGTCCTGCCATATCAATATGTATTCATCGTAATTTCTGAAGCCCGGTATCTCACCTTCATGGCTGAATGTATGGTAAAAAATGAAGCTCACACCCCTACTCCGTGAATTGGATGATCCTAGCAGTTAACGACATTGATCCCTCCACGTCTCACTTCCATCTTGCATATAAGTACAGAATGCTAAAATTTGTGCTCGCAGCGCTGTAGATTCTAGACTTTTCATCATCATAGGTCACCACGTAGAAAATGACAAAATATTTAGGCTCTCACATAACACTATATAATTGATAATCCTAGATTATAAGAAACTCTGCCACCTTTGTCTTCTTACGGGCGTTGACTAATGTTAGAATTCTGGAATATCGGCATCAATCTACCCTAATGAATAAATGGTGAAAAATTGAAACTTTCACTGCACCACAGTATATGAGATGATCCTAAACGTAATTCTCGAATCCCTCAAGGACTGTCACTACCTACAGTCTTACTGTATCTATGTAATGGTAAGAAGTAGTTATCATACTGCCTTCATGTACGAGTGAAGGAAAGCTGAAGCTTGCACTACAATGTTGTCAGTACGATGATCCTTGCAGTAAACGAAATTGACCTCCACAGGTCCAGTTACCTTACAAACGGTCACAAATTTAATAACCCTGAAACTTCATCATGTAGAAAAAGTGTAGAATTTAGGCCCGTTTGCTAAATGTATCTTTCGCTAGAAAAGGACGATCCTAATATAAATTGGTCGATAGGATGATCCTGACCATAAACGACTAAAACGGACTAAAAACTAAGGGGAATTATATTGCGAGGGAACTAAGAAAGGAACTCCTGAATATCCATGGGGGGGGGGGGGGGGGGGGGTAGAATTGTCGAAAATTATTCTTGCAGGTCATTCACTCCGTCATAATGCCTTCATATACAAGTTAAATAGTCATGCACTTGCACATGCACATGCACTCATGTACTAGTCATCAAAAGTTGAAGGTCGCATCTCAATTATGCCACTAGGATAATCCTAGCAGAAATGGAAATTGAATTCCTCACTACCGACACCGTTCGCTGGTAGATTTTGTAACATGGGAATCTCATCATATCGCTTTTATAATCAAGAGATCAAAATTCCAAGCTCCCAACCAAAGTTCTTTAGATTTGATGACCTTAGTATTAAACAGAATTTAGCACGGTCTCGTGGAGTTTTACCATAAGTAGTAAGTCTCTACCTACCGTCTTACAGTCTCCATGTAATGGTATAAAGTCATACTGCCTCCATATACGAGTGAAGACAAGCTGAAAGTTGCATTTCAATTTTGTGAGTACGATGATCCTTAGTAAACGAAATTGATTTCCACAGGTCCAGTTACCTTACGAACGGTCACGAATTTGTTAACCCTGTACCGACATCATGTAGAAAAAGTGAAAAATTTAAGCCCGTTTGCTAAATGTATCATTCGACTAAATGTAATAGGACGAACCTATTATGAATTGATCCCCTATTACTTTTACAAAGATTTGATAGGATGATCCTAACCACAAACGACCAAAATGGACCAAGAACTAAAGGGAAATCTTTTCCGAGAGAACTAAGTAGAATTGTCGAAAATTATTCCTGCAGGTCTTTCACTTCGTCATACTGCCTCCATATAGGAGTTAAATAGTCATTATAAGATTCCTCATGTACTTACTATTCATCAAAAGTTGGAGCTCGCATCTCAATTATGCCACTAGGAAAATCCTAGCAGAAATGGAAACTGAATTCCTCATACCGACACCGTTCGCTGGCAGATTTTGAAGCACGGGAATATCAAATCGCTTTCATGTTCAAGGGATCACAATTCCAAGCACCAACCATAATTCTTTTGATAAGATGATCTTAGAAATAAACAGAATTTAGCCCCTCACCCCTTCCCCAATCAAAACTAAGTGCAGGAGTTTTGTTCAATTTTAGAACCCTGTAATCTCATCACATTTTGTTACTATCCAAGTCGTCGAAAGTTGACATCCGTCCTGCAAAGCAGCATATCGGATGATCATATCAAAGAAAACGCTTTAAATAGCTAGCTCACATCTCTCTGGGTGACACCCTAAAATTCCTACGTATTTTAATTAGGACACCTAATTTTCCTTCATTGTACGAAGAGCACGATGTACGATGTCGCCTCACAATATAGGTGGGATGATTCAAGCTTTAAACGATGATTCTGCAATATTTGGAAAATTGATCTCACCGTATTACGTTCATGTTCAAAAGCTTGAAATTCCAAGTCACATAACCACTCTTGGGTAAGAAACCATGTCACCTAAAAGTCAGTGGGACCATGCATGCTTTGCCATCATTATGGTCTAGATGATCCTTGCTAACACGCCTACCAAATGTTGAAAAATCGATCTCACCGTACTACGTTGATGTTCAAATAGACTGAAATTCGAGGTCACATTACAGTAATATTGGTGTGTTGCCAATGCAAAGGCAGCGGGATGATGTCAAACCAGGATAATGGCGGAATGATCCTTGTATTATAGGAATTCTATCCCTCTACCCTCATTCCACACAACGCCCAAGACGAATTAAGGATACACAATCTCACCGTACTACGTTCATGTACAAATAAAGTTATGTCTGAGTAGTATCTCAATGTTGGTAATACTAGCTCAGACGGAACTGATTCCCAACCTCCTTTCCAATTAACTTGTCTAACGAATTTTGATATCAACATATATAAAATTAGCATGAAAATGGAATTCGCTTGGGAAGATGGGTGAGATGGTCCTAAAATTAGATGATCCTCTTACCCCAATGCTAAATTGGTTAGACAGTAATGAGCCTAGGCCACAAGCCTTCCGAATTTCTAAAACTCTATCTCATCGCACAACTGCTTCTTCGTCACATTAGCCCGATAACCAAGGTCCATCACACCAAAATGAGTGGGATGATCCTTTAATAGTTGAAATATATACTACTTTCCCAGTGCCACTTGACATAGCAGCTGAAATTTGAACTACTATCAAGTCCAAATAGTCCAATATTCTAGTTGGATCACAATATGGGTGAGTCTTAGCTTTAAACAGAACCTATTTCTCAACCCCACAATTGTACAATTCTCTTCTTGTGATATTAGCTTGAAAGTTGAGTAAGATCCATCACAGCAATATAGATGGGATGATCCTTGAATTAGTCAAAAAATATCCCTCTATCTCGAAGCCATTGTTACATGTGTGGGAGTGGGATGATCTTAGCTTTAGACAAAACTGATTCGTCAAGCCTATGCCAATTACACGAAATCCGGAATTTAAACACTGAATCTCACCTACTTCTCCTTCATGAACATATAGCATAAATAATACGAGGTCGCGTCATCATATGGGTTGGATGATCCTAGCTTTTAAAGGATCTACTACTTTGTCTGTCGGTCTACCACCGTGGCACTTGACATCCCTCCCAAATTTTGAATAGAGGATCTGACCGTACTACAATATCCAATATGACCATTTATGCGTATTGCGTGTAATTCAAGGTTCAATTTAAAAAAAAAAAAAATGGTTGGGATTCATTTAACTTTAGATGAAAATGAATCTCCCTCTACCATCAAAGTACATAACACGCTTGCCAAATGAAAAATGGATCTCACCCTCACCATACTTCATTAATGTACCTAAGAATAGCCTGAAATTCAAGGTCACATAACAAAAATATGAGTGGGGACGCCATTTCACCTAAAAGTCAGTGGAATGATGCCGTGCCAGGTTATGGGAGGGATGATCCTTGAATTAGACGAATTTTATCCATCAACCCTCATTCCCCACAACCCGCCAACAAAATTTCAAATAGCAGGTTCTCATCGAACTATGATCATGTTCTAATAAACTTATGTTTGAGCCGTATCTCCATATGGGTGGATCGGATCCTAGCGTATAGTACCTATATCATGTAAAAAGTTCCAGTCATGCAGCATCTTATGAACGAATTTTGGTAAATTATGGAACGATATTATGTTAAATTGATTTGAAATTTCAGAACTTCAAGTGAAGAGAAATTGGTAACTACCAATTTAATGGCAAAAACTCTTTCCGAATAATGTTAGGCAATTCAAAAAAGATTTTGAATTTTTTGGTTTTTGTAGTTTTCATCTATTTTCGGCAAATAACAATGAAATAATTTGAATACATTTTTCAGCATAAATGTCTGCAAAAATGTTTAATGTAGTTCAGTTCATCGTTAAAAAAATTCTTTTGACAAAACTTTTGCTAAAAAATTTAAATTTAACGACTTTCAGCCGTTTTTAGCCATTTTTAGTCATTTTTATACAACATTTTATGAATGTTGACCAATATAATGTGCTCAAAACAAATCCTATCGTATGGAATGCTTGATTGTTTTGGCGTAAGAAAGGAATTTCTATCTCAATCCTAGGAGAGTTATCGTCCAGAAGGACACTTTATATACATGAATATAAATTTTTAAAACTCTTGGACTCGTCTCAGAATGTTTCAAAACGGATTTCAATGGAGAAATTTTTCGAAAATCTAGATTCTACAAATTTTGGAGCCATTGCAATAGCTTAATTTCTTTGCGAAAATTATGATCTTTACTATTAGATGATCCTTATACCGTAAAGCCTCTCAACACGGGAACCAGAAATAGCCTCCAGATATAAAATTGAGTGGAGAATAATGAGCCCTCAACCCCCATTCCACACAACATGCCTTCCAAATTTCTAAAACTGAATCTCATCTTAGCACTGCAACTAAAATGTGAACTCTGGATCTAATCGAACTACTTTCATGTCCAAATAGTCCAATATTCTAAATGTATCACAATATGGGTGGTATGGTTTTGTCTCCTGCTCTCGTGCCTCATAACTGCGCTCTTGTAATAAGTAGTAACCTGAAAAACAGAGTACATCACGATATGAGTAAGATGATCCTAGCTTCAGATGGAGTTGATTACTCAACCCCCCTTCCAACTAACACGCTTGCCGAATTTTTAACGCTAGATCGTAATACGTTCGTGTACAAACAATCTAATATGCGAGTCGTATCTTAATATGGGTTGGCTTAGCCTTGCCTTAGACGAAAATGATTCTTCAACCCTCCTGCCAAATTATGAACCCTGGATTTCATCTCTATCAGTAGCATGATAATTGAATTGGCCTCACGACGATATGGGTGAGATGATCCTACCATTCGACTTCCTGTGTACTCCCTGTACCTTTCAACACAGGAAGAAGAAATAGCCTTTACACGAAATCGATTAGACAATAATTATCTTTCAACCCCGCTTACGCCTGACGAAATGAGTGCAACCCTTACATGAGTAGAAATTCATGCCCCTAACCCCGTGTCATTTAACACGCCAGCCGAATTTTCAACTCTGGATCTCTTCGAACTACCTTATTGTACAAATGGCCTGATGTTTGAGCTGTATCACAATATGGGATGATCCTAGCATTCGACAAACTGATTCCCCAACCCCCCGATCAACTTCGTGAATATGGATCAATTTTATAGTTTTAATTAGTTCAACAACTTATATAGGTTCTAAATCCGGAGTGACTCAGTGTGACGTGTCCGGCACACATGAGCAACGATTTTGGATTATCACGAGTGATGATCGTTTTATAAAAACGAAATAATGTGCCACACTGTCCAGCCTCACTGAATCAGAATTAATTTCTATAATTTCAATTATCAGTCTGCACATAACATACAAGCTCAGATTTATGATCAACCTGAATAATGATCTCTTCTCCTATATGACTCAAAAACGAAGTGTTACCCTGAATATTGGTTTAACTCAACATGTGAATTCTTGATTCAGTTTTTTCGCTCGACCTGGTGGTCAGCACATGACTGAATTGAATGAGTTTCCAATCATCCCGAGTGATGGTCGCTTTACTAGTACGTCCAGCCACCATACAAACACCCAATGATTTCCTAACCCTGAAACGTCATCAAGTAGAAACAATAGAAAATTATTATATTCGTAGGATGATCCTAGTAGAACTATAATTTTACTCTTACCTACTAATCTAACAAAAAACTTGATGATGATCCTAGTAATAAACGAATAATACTCATTCTACCATCCTCGAACTAAGACACGTAATCCTAATTCCTGACTTCTGTATGGTGGGAGGGGGAGGAGATTGTAGAACATGATTCTTGTAGGTCTCTCACTGTCATACTGTCTTCATATACAAGTGGTAAATAATAATTATACGACGCTCTTGTATAAGTCATCAGAAATTAATGCTCGCATCTCAAATTATGTACTAGGATAATCCTAGCAGAAACGGAAATTGATCTTCTCACTACCGTACAGGTGCTGGCAGATTTTGTATTCAAAATTGAAGCTCTACTTCACACTTGAGCCCCCCCCCCCTCCCCCCCAACCACCCACCACCCCCCACCCATGGACTCGTGCGGGAGTTGGTCTATTTTTGAACCCTGGAGTTCAACATATTTCCTCATCAACTAAGAGGTCGAAAGTTGACGGTCGTACTTCATAGCTGTATATCAGATGATCCTAGAAACAACATTTTTTCTCTAAATTAGACTACGTTTCAATGTTGTATGTACGGTTATTGTAGCTATTAACTAAATCAATCTCGCGGACAAAAATCACTGGACATGCCTCTGCCATCCCTGGAATCTCATAATCTAGAAATGATTGAATATAAATTGAAGCACTTGCACTTCCATTCAAATAGGATGGTCATACCAGTAATCAAAATTTATCCCCTCAACACCGTTTAGACTATAGACGAAATTGATTTCTGAACCCCTATGCCATACAACTCAAATCATGTACAAATAACCCAGATCGCATTACAATTATATAGGTGGCACGCGACTCAAGAAATCCGCATACCATGCAGAAGATATCGGCGTGATGATCCTTGAATTAGATGATACCCTATACCCCAGTACTACTTAACACGCCAGCCGAATTTTGAACACTGGATTTCATCCCTCATGCATGAATAGCATTGGAAGCTGTAGGTAAGATGATCTAACAATAATCAAAAGTGATAACGCTACAGTCCCTCTACGAGCTCATAGGTGCCTCACGTAATCTCACCTTCATGCTATAACAAATGAATGGACTTGAAAGGTACTCTTACCTCCTTACAATAACCAACATTGATCCCTCCACGTGAGTCACTAACATCAGGCATATATGTGAGTAAAAATGCTAAAAGTTAGGCTTGCAATGCATTTGGTTCGAGACTTTTCATCAGCTTAGTTATTGTCTTCATGCAGAAAATTACTAAATTGAAGATCTCACTCAAACACAAGAAATTACGATTCCAACTGATACCAAAATTCCCCGCACCCGTCTCTACATGTTGACTAATGTTGGAATTCTGGAATGACGTCTTCGATCAGTCCTCCTGAATTGAACTCTCCTTAGGATCGAGATAACAATTCCGTTCTTGCGCCAAAAAATCAAGCTTTCCAAACGATAGGACGAGTTCCTTGGCCAACACTTTTTGAGCACATTAAAATGGTTAGATTTCTAAAAATATACTGAAAAAGTCGCTAATAATGGTTAAATTTATATTAAGCACAATTTCTCTTACCCTTCAAGTAAATTACTTTGATCCCTCCACATCTGTACCTGCCATCAGGCATTTATTTAGAATCTCTTACCCAAACGTAAGATCTTGAAGAAACGTAAGATCTCTTACCAAAACGTTGTTGATATGATGATCATAACTTACCTAATTGAATCTCTTACCAAAAGCTTTAGATAGGATGATCCTAGAAATGGAAATTAAAAGCATTGAGTTCTCCTCAACCATCAATTGCCGAGCTGGCGTTGTTCAAGTTTTGATTCTTCGAATTTCATCACATTGCCTTAACGTATTTACTACTAGTGGTAAATTGAAGCTTGCACTGGAGGCTGTAGGTAGCTGCTTGTTCAAGTTTTGATCCTTGAATGTTCATCACATTGCCTTAACCTACTACTAGTGGTAAATTGAAGTTTGCAGGATGATCTAACAATAACCAAAAGTGTTATTGCCACAATCCCACTACGTGCACTTTCCTCGTCTTGAGTCCTGCCATATCAATATGTATTCATCGTAATTTCTGAAGCCCGGTATCTCACCTTCATGGCTGAATGTATGGTAAAAAATGAAGCTCACACCCCTACTCCGTGAATTGGATGATCCTAGCAGTTAACGACATTGATCCCTCCACGTCTCACTTCCATCTTGCATATAAGTACAGAATGCTAAAATTTGTGCTCGCAGCGCTGTAGATTCTAGACTTTTCATCATCATAGGTCACCACGTAGAAAATGACAAAATATTTAGGCTCTCACATAACACTATATAATTGATAATCCTAGATTATAAGAAACTCTGCCACCTTTGTCTTCTTACGGGCGTTGACTAATGTTAGAATTCTGGAATATCGGCATCAATCTACCCTAATGAATAAATGGTGAAAAATTGAAACTTTCACTGCACCACAGTATATGAGATGATCCTAAACGTAATTCTCGAATCCCTCAAGGACTGTCACTACCTACAGTCTTACTGTATCTATGTAATGGTAAGAAGTAGTTATCATACTGCCTTCATGTACGAGTGAAGGAAAGCTGAAGCTTGCACTACAATGTTGTCAGTACGATGATCCTTGCAGTAAACGAAATTGACCTCCACAGGTCCAGTTACCTTACAAACGGTCACAAATTTAATAACCCTGAAACTTCATCATGTAGAAAAAGTGTAGAATTTAGGCCCGTTTGCTAAATGTATCTTTCGCTAGAAAAGGACGATCCTAATATAAATTGGTCGATAGGATGATCCTGACCATAAACGACTAAAACGGACTAAAAACTAAGGGGAATTATATTGCGAGGGAACTAAGAAAGGAACTCCTGAATATCCATGGGGGGGGGGGGGGGGGGGGGTAGAATTGTCGAAAATTATTCTTGCAGGTCATTCACTCCGTCATAATGCCTTCATATACAAGTTAAATAGTCATGCACTTGCACATGCACATGCACTCATGTACTAGTCATCAAAAGTTGAAGGTCGCATCTCAATTATGCCACTAGGATAATCCTAGCAGAAATGGAAATTGAATTCCTCACTACCGACACCGTTCGCTGGTAGATTTTGTAACATGGGAATCTCATCATATCGCTTTTATAATCAAGAGATCAAAATTCCAAGCTCCCAACCAAAGTTCTTTAGATTTGATGACCTTAGTATTAAACAGAATTTAGCACGGTCTCGTGGAGTTTTACCATAAGTAGTAAGTCTCTACCTACCGTCTTACAGTCTCCATGTAATGGTATAAAGTCATACTGCCTCCATATACGAGTGAAGACAAGCTGAAAGTTGCATTTCAATTTTGTGAGTACGATGATCCTTAGTAAACGAAATTGATTTCCACAGGTCCAGTTACCTTACGAACGGTCACGAATTTGTTAACCCTGTACCGACATCATGTAGAAAAAGTGAAAAATTTAAGCCCGTTTGCTAAATGTATCATTCGACTAAATGTAATAGGACGAACCTATTATGAATTGATCCCCTATTACTTTTACAAAGATTTGATAGGATGATCCTAACCACAAACGACCAAAATGGACCAAGAACTAAAGGGAAATCTTTTCCGAGAGAACTAAGTAGAATTGTCGAAAATTATTCCTGCAGGTCTTTCACTTCGTCATACTGCCTCCATATAGGAGTTAAATAGTCATTATAAGATTCCTCATGTACTTACTATTCATCAAAAGTTGGAGCTCGCATCTCAATTATGCCACTAGGAAAATCCTAGCAGAAATGGAAACTGAATTCCTCATACCGACACCGTTCGCTGGCAGATTTTGAAGCACGGGAATATCAAATCGCTTTCATGTTCAAGGGATCACAATTCCAAGCACCAACCATAATTCTTTTGATAAGATGATCTTAGAAATAAACAGAATTTAGCCCCTCACCCCTTCCCCAATCAAAACTAAGTGCAGGAGTTTTGTTCAATTTTAGAACCCTGTAATCTCATCACATTTTGTTACTATCCAAGTCGTCGAAAGTTGACATCCGTCCTGCAAAGCAGCATATCGGATGATCATATCAAAGAAAACGCTTTAAATAGCTAGCTCACATCTCTCTGGGTGACACCCTAAAATTCCTACGTATTTTAATTAGGACACCTAATTTTCCTTCATTGTACGAAGAGCACGATGTACGATGTCGCCTCACAATATAGGTGGGATGATTCAAGCTTTAAACGATGATTCTGCAATATTTGGAAAATTGATCTCACCGTATTACGTTCATGTTCAAAAGCTTGAAATTCCAAGTCACATAACCACTCTTGGGTAAGAAACCATGTCACCTAAAAGTCAGTGGGACCATGCATGCTTTGCCATCATTATGGTCTAGATGATCCTTGCTAACACGCCTACCAAATGTTGAAAAATCGATCTCACCGTACTACGTTGATGTTCAAATAGACTGAAATTCGAGGTCACATTACAGTAATATTGGTGTGTTGCCAATGCAAAGGCAGCGGGATGATGTCAAACCAGGATAATGGCGGAATGATCCTTGTATTATAGGAATTCTATCCCTCTACCCTCATTCCACACAACGCCCAAGACGAATTAAGGATACACAATCTCACCGTACTACGTTCATGTACAAATAAAGTTATGTCTGAGTAGTATCTCAATGTTGGTAATACTAGCTCAGACGGAACTGATTCCCAACCTCCTTTCCAATTAACTTGTCTAACGAATTTTGATATCAACATATATAAAATTAGCATGAAAATGGAATTCGCTTGGGAAGATGGGTGAGATGGTCCTAAAATTAGATGATCCTCTTACCCCAATGCTAAATTGGTTAGACAGTAATGAGCCTAGGCCACAAGCCTTCCGAATTTCTAAAACTCTATCTCATCGCACAACTGCTTCTTCGTCACATTAGCCCGATAACCAAGGTCCATCACACCAAAATGAGTGGGATGATCCTTTAATAGTTGAAATATATACTACTTTCCCAGTGCCACTTGACATAGCAGCTGAAATTTGAACTACTATCAAGTCCAAATAGTCCAATATTCTAGTTGGATCACAATATGGGTGAGTCTTATCTTTAAACAGAACCTATTTCTCAACCCCACAATTGTACAATTCTCTTCTTGTGATATTAGCTTGAAATTTGAGTAAGATCCATCACAGCAATATAGATGGGATGATCCTTGAATTAGTCAAAAAATATCCCTCTATCTCGAAGCCATTGTTACATGTGTGGGAGTGGGATGATCTTAGCTTTAGACAAAACTGATTCGTCAAGCCTATGCCAATTACACGAAATCCGGAATTTAAACACTGAATCTCACCTACTTCTCCTTCATGAACATATAGCATAAATAATACGAGGTCGCGTCATCATATGGGTTGGATGATCCTAGCTTTTAAAGGATCTACTACTTTGTCTGTCGGTCTACCACCGTGGCACTTGACATCCCTCCCAAATTTTGAATAGAGGATCTGACCGTACTACAATATCCAATATGACCATTTATGCGTATTGCGTGTAATTCAAGGTTCAATTTAAAAAAAAAAAAAAATGGTTGGGATTCATTTAACTTTAGATGAAAATGAATCTCCCTCTACCATCAAAGTACATAACACGCTTGCCAAATGAAAAATGGATCTCACCCTCACCATACTTCATTAATGTACCTAAGAATAGCCTGAAATTCAAGGTCACATAACAAAAATATGAGTGGGGACGCCATTTCACCTAAAAGTCAGTGGAATGATGCCGTGCCAGGTTATGGGAGGGATGATCCTTGAATTAGACGAATTTTATCCATCAACCCTCATTCCCCACAACCCGCCAACAAAATTTCAAATAGCAGGTTCTCATCGAACTATGATCATGTTCTAATAAACTTATGTTTGAGCCGTATCTCCATATGGGTGGATCGGATCCTAGCGTATAGTACCTATATCATGTAAAAAGTTCCAGTCATGCAGCATCTTATGAACGAATTTTGGTAAATTATCGAACGATATTATGTTAAATTGATTTGAAATTTCAGAACTTCAAGTGAAGAGAAATTGGTAACTACCAATTTAATGGCAAAAACTCTTTCCGAATAATGTTAGGCAATTCAAAAAAGATTTTGAATTTTTTGGTTTTTGTAGTTTTCATCTATTTTCGGCAAATAACAATGAAATAATTTGAATACATTTTTCAGCATAAATGTCTGCAAAAATGTTTAATGTAGTTCAGTTCATCGTTAAAAAAATTCTTTTGACAAAACTTTTGCTAAAAAATTTAAATTTAACGACTTTCAGCCGTTTTTAGCCATTTTTAGTCATTTTTATACAACATTTTATGAATGTTGACCAATATAATGTGCTCAAAACAAATCCTATCGTATGGAATGCTTGATTGTTTTGGCGTAAGAAAGGAATTTCTATCTCAATCCTAGGAGAGTTATCGTCCAGAAGGACACTTTATATACATGAATATAAATTTTTAAAACTCTTGGACTCGTCTCAGAATGTTTCAAAACGGATTTCAATGGAGAAATTTTTCGAAAATCTAGATTCTACAAATTTTGGAGCCATTGCAATAGCTTAATTTCTTTGCGAAAATTATGATCTTTACTATTAGATGATCCTTATACCGTAAAGCCTCTCAACACGGGAACCAGAAATAGCCTCCAGATATAAAATTGAGTGGAGAATAATGAGCCCTCAACCCCCATTCCACACAACATGCCTTCCAAATTTCTAAAACTGAATCTCATCTTAGCACTGCAACTAAAATGTGAACTCTGGATCTAATCGAACTACTTTCATGTCCAAATAGTCCAATATTCTAAATGTATCACAATATGGGTGGTATGGTTTTGTCTCCTGCTCTCGTGCCTCATAACTGCGCTCTTGTAATAAGTAGTAACCTGAAAAACAGAGTACATCACGATATGAGTAAGATGATCCTAGCTTCAGATGGAGTTGATTACTCAACCCCCCTTCCAACTAACACGCTTGCCGAATTTTTAACGCTAGATCGTAATACGTTCGTGTACAAACAATCTAATATGCGAGTCGTATCTTAATATGGGTTGGCTTAGCCTTGCCTTAGACGAAAATGATTCTTCAACCCTCCTGCCAAATTATGAACCCTGGATTTCATCTCTATCAGTAGCATGATAATTGAATTGGCCTCACGACGATATGGGTGAGATGATCCTACCATTCGACTACCTGTGTACTCCCTGTACCTTTCAACACAGGAAGAAGAAATAGCCTTTACACGAAATCGATTAGACAATAATTATCTTTCAGCGCCGCTTACGCCTGACGACATGAGTGCAATCCTTACATGAGTAGAAATTCATGCCCCTAACCCCGTGTCATTTAACACGCCAGCCGAATTTTCAACTCTGGATCTCTTCGAACTACCTTATTGTACAAATGGCCTGATGTTTGAGCTGTATCACAATATGGGATGATCCTAGCATTCGACAAACTGATTCCCCAACCCCCCGATCAACTTCGTGAATATGGATCAATTTTATAGTTTTAATTAGTTCAACAACTTATATAGGTTCTAAATCCGGAGTGACTCAGTGTGACGTGTCCGGCACACATGAGCAACGATTTTGGATTATCACGAGTGATGATCGTTTTATAAAAACGAAATAATGTGCCACACTGTCCAGCCTCACTGAATCAGAATTAATTTCTATAATTTCAATTATCAGTCTGCACATAACATACAAGCTCAGATTTATGATCAACCTGAATAATGATCTCTTCTCCTATATGACTCAAAAACGAAGTGTTACCCTGAATATTGGTTTAACTCAACATGTGAATTCTTGATTCAGTTTTTTCGCTCGACCTGGTGGTCAGCACATGACTGAATTGAATGAGTTTCCAATCATCCCGAGTGATGGTCGCTTTACTAGTACGTCCAGCCACCATACAAACACCCAATGATTTCCTAACCCTGAAACGTCATCAAGTAGAAACAATAGAAAATTATTATATTCGTAGGATGATCCTAGTAGAACTATAATTTTACTCTTACCTACTAATCTAACAAAAAACTTGATGATGATCCTAGTAATAAACGAATAATACTCATTCTACCATCCTCGAACTAAGACACGTAATCCTAATTCCTGACTTCTGTATGGTGGGAGGGGGAGGAGATTGTAGAACATGATTCTTGTAGGTCTCTCACTGTCATACTGTCTTCATATACAAGTGGTAAATAATAATTATACGACGCTCTTGTATAAGTCGTCAGAAATTATTGCTCGCATCTCAAATTCTGTACTAGGATAATCCTAGCAGAAACGGAAATTGATCTTCTCACTACCGTACAGGTGCTGGCAGATTTTGTATTCAAAATTGAAGCTCTACTTCACACTTGAGCCCCCCCCCCCCCCCCCCCCAACCACCCACCACCCCCCAACCATGGACTCGTGCGGGAGTTGGTCTATTTTTGTTTTGAACCCTGGAGTTCAACATATTTCCTCATCAACTAAGAGGTCGAAAGTTGACGGTCGTACTTCATAGCTGTATATCAGATGATCCTAGAAACAACATTTTTTCTCTAAATTAGACTACGTTTCAATGTTGTATGTACGGTTATTGTAGCTATTAGGTAAATCAATCTCGCGGACAAAAATCACTGGACATGCCTCTGCCATCCCTGGAATCTCATAATCTAGAAATGATTGAATATAAATTGAAGCACTTGCACTTCCATTCAAATAGGATGGTCATACCAGTAATCAAAATTTATCCCCTCAACACCGTTTAGACTATAGACGAAATTGATTTCTGAACCCCTATGCCATACAACTCAAATCATGTACAAATAACCCAGATCGCATTACAATTATATAGGTGGCACGCGACTCAAGAAATCCGCATACCATGCAGAAGATATCGGCGTGATGATCCTTGAATTAGATGATACCCTATACCCCAGTACTACTTAACACGCCAGCCGAATTTTGAACACTGGATTTCATCCCTCATGCATGAATAGCATTGGAAGCTGTAGGTAAGATGATCTAACAATAATCAAAAGTGATAACGCTACAGTCCCTCTACGAGCTCATAGGTGCCTCACGTAATCTCACCTTCATGCTATAACAAATGAATGGACTTGAAAGGTACTCTTACCTCCTTACAATAACCAACATTGATCCCTCCACGTGAGTCACTAACATCAGGCATATATGTGAGTAAAAATGCTAAAAGTTAGGCTTGCAATGCATTTGGTTCGAGACTTTTCATCAGCTTAGTTATTGTCTTCATGCAGAAAATTACTAAATTGAAGATCTCACTCAAACACAAGAAATTACGATTCCAACTGATACCAAAATTCCCCGCACCCGTCTCTACATGTTGACTAATGTTGGAATTCTGGAATGACGTCTTCGATCAGTCCTCCTGAATTGAACTCTCCTTAGGATCGAGATAACAATTCCGTTCTTGCGCCAAAAAATCAAGCTTTCCAAACGATAGGACGAGTTCCTTGGCCAACACTTTTTGAGCACATTAAAATGGTTAGATTTCTAAAAATATACTGAAAAAGTCGCTAATAATGGTTAAATTTATATTAAGCACAATTTCTCTTACCCTTCAAGTAAATTACTTTGATCCCTCCACATCTGTACCTGCCATCAGGCATTTATTTAGAATCTCTTACCCAAACGTAAGATCTTGAAGAAACGTAAGATCTCTTACCAAAACGTTGTTGATATGATGATCATAACTTACCTAATTGAATCTCTTACCAAAAGCTTTAGATAGGATGATCCTAGAAATGGAAATTAAAAGCATTGAGTTCTCCTCAACCATCAATTGCCGAGCTGGCGTTGTTCAAGTTTTGATTCTTCGAATTTCATCACATTGCCTTAACGTATTTACTACTAGTGGTAAATTGAAGCTTGCACTGGAGGCTGTAGGTAGCTGCTTGTTCAAGTTTTGATCCTTGAATGTTCATCACATTGCCTTAACCTACTACTAGTGGTAAATTGAAGTTTGCAGGATGATCTAACAATAACCAAAAGTGTTATTGCCACAATCCCACTACGTGCACTTTCCTCGTCTTGAGTCCTGCCATATCAATATGTATTCATCGTAATTTCTGAAGCCCGGTATCTCACCTTCATGGCTGAATGTATGGTAAAAAATGAAGCTCACACCCCTACTCCGTGAATTGGATGATCCTAGCAGTTAACGACATTGATCCCTCCACGTCTCACTTCCATCTTGCATATAAGTACAGAATGCTAAAATTTGTGCTCGCAGCGCTGTAGATTCTAGACTTTTCATCATCATAGGTCACCACGTAGAAAAAAACAAAATATTTAAGCTCTCACATAACACTATATAATTGATAATCCTAGATTATAAGAAACTCTGCCACCTTTGTCTTCTTACGGGCGTTGACTAATGTTAGAATTCTGGAATATCGGCATCAATCTACCCTAATGAATAAATGGTGAAAAATTGAAACTTTCACCGCACCACAGTATATGAGATGATCCTAAACGTAATTCTCGAATCCCTCAAGGACTGTCACTACCTACAGTCTTACTGTATCTATGTAATGGTAAGAAGTAGTTATCATACTGCCTTCATGTACGAGTGAAGGAAAGCTGAAGCTTGCACTACAATGTTGTCAGTACGATGATCCTTGCAGTAAACGAAATTGACCTCCACAGGTCCAGTTACCTTACAAACGGTCACAAATTTAATAACCCTGAAACTTCATCATGTAGAAAAAGTGTAGAATTTAGGCCCGTTTGCTAAATGTATCTTTCGCTAGAAAAGGACGATCCTAATATAAATTGGTCGATAGGATGATCCTGACCATAAACGACTAAAACGGACTAAAAACTAAGGGGAATTATATTGCGAGGGAACTAAGAAAGGAACTCCTGAATATCCATGGGGGGGGGGGGGGGGGGGTAGAATTGTCGAAAATTATTCTTGCAGGTCATTCACTCCGTCATAATGCCTTCATATACAAGTTAAATAGTCATGCACTTGCACATGCACATGCACTCATGTACTAGTCATCAAAAGTTGAAGGTCGCATCTCAATTATGCCACTAGGATAATCCTAGCAGAAATGGAAATTGAATTCCTCACTACCGACACCGTTCGCTGGTAGATTTTGTAACATGGGAATCTCATCATATCGCTTTTATAATCAAGAGATCAAAATTCCAAGCTCCCAACCAAAGTTCTTTAGATTTGATGACCTTAGTATTAAACAGAATTTAGCACGGTCTCGTGGAGTTTTACCATAAGTAGTAAGTCTCTACCTACCGTCTTACAGTCTCCATGTAATGGTATAAAGTCATACTGCCTCCATATACGAGTGAAGACAAGCTGAAAGTTGCATTTCAATTTTGTGAGTACGATGATCCTTAGTAAACGAAATTGATTTCCACAGGTCCAGTTACCTTACGAACGGTCACGAATTTGTTAACCCTGTACCGACATCATGTAGAAAAAGTGAAAAATTTAAGCCCGTTTGCTAAATGTATCATTCGACTAAATGTAATAGGACGAACCTATTATGAATTGATCCCCTATTACTTTTACAAAGATTTGATAGGATGATCCTAACCACAAACGACCAAAATGGACCAAGAACTAAAGGGAAATCTTTTCCGAGAGAACTAAGTAGAATTGTCGAAAATTATTCCTGCAGGTCTTTCACTTCGTCATACTGCCTCCATATAGGAGTTAAATAGTCATTATAAGATTCCTCATGTACTTACTATTCATCAAAAGTTGGAGCTCGCATCTCAATTATGCCACTAGGAAAATCCTAGCAGAAATGGAAACTGAATTCCTCATACCGACACCGTTCGCTGGCAGATTTTGAAGCACGGGAATATCAAATCGCTTTCATGTTCAAGGGATCACAATTCCAAGCACCAACCATAATTCTTTTGATAAGATGATCTTAGAAATAAACAGAATTTAGCCCCTCACCCCTTCCCCAATCAAAACTAAGTGCAGGAGTTTTGTTCAATTTTAGAACCCTGTAATCTCATCACATTTTGTTACTATCCAAGTCGTCGAAAGTTGACATCCGTCCTGCAAAGCAGCATATCGGATGATCATATCAAAGAAAACGCTTTAAATAGCTAGCTCACATCTCTCTGGGTGACACCCTAAAATTCCTACGTATTTTAATTAGGACACCTAATTTTCCTTCATTGTACGAAGAGCACGATGTACGATGTCGCCTCACAATATAGGTGGGATGATTCAAGCTTTAAACGATGATTCTGCAATATTTGGAAAATTGATCTCACCGTATTACGTTCATGTTCAAAAGCTTGAAATTCCAAGTCACATAACCACTCTTGGGTAAGAAACCATGTCACCTAAAAGTCAGTGGGACCATGCATGCTTTGCCATCATTATGGTCTAGATGATCCTTGCTAACACGCCTACCAAATGTTGAAAAATCGATCTCACCGTACTACGTTGATGTTCAAATAGACTGAAATTCGAGGTCACATTACAGTAATATTGGTGTGTTGCCAATGCAAAGGCAGCGGGATGATGTCAAACCAGGATAATGGCGGAATGATCCTTGTATTATAGGAATTCTATCCCTCTACCCTCATTCCACACAACGCCCAAGACGAATTAAGGATACACAATCTCACCGTACTACGTTCATGTACAAATAAAGTTATGTCTGAGTAGTATCTCAATGTTGGTAATACTAGCTCAGACGGAACTGATTCCCAACCTCCTTTCCAATTAACTTGTCTAACGAATTTTGATATCAACATATATAAAATTAGCATGAAAATGGAATTCGCTTGGGAAGATGGGTGAGATGGTCCTAAAATTAGATGATCCTCTTACCCCAATGCTAAATTGGTTAGACAGTAATGAGCCTAGGCCACAAGCCTTCCGAATTTCTAAAACTCTATCTCATCGCACAACTGCTTCTTCGTCACATTAGCCCGATAACCAAGGTCCATCACACCAAAATGAGTGGGATGATCCTTTAATAGTTGAAATATATACTACTTTCCCAGTGCCACTTGACATAGCAGCTGAAATTTGAACTACTATCAAGTCCAAATAGTCCAATATTCTAGTTGGATCACAATATGGGTGAGTCTTAGCTTTAAACAGAACCTATTTCTCAACCCCACAATTGTACAATTCTCTTCTTGTGATATTAGCTTGAAAGTTGAGTAAGATCCATCACAGCAATATAGATGGGATGATCCTTGAATTAGTCAAAAAATATCCCTCTATCTCGAAGCCATTGTTACATGTGTGGGAGTGGGATGATCTTAGCTTTAGACAAAACTGATTCGTCAAGCCTATGCCAATTACACGAAATCCGGAATTTAAACACTGAATCTCACCTACTTCTCCTTCATGAACATATAGCATAAATAATACGAGGTCGCGTCATCATATGGGTTGGATGATCCTAGCTTTTAAAGGATCTACTACTTTGTCTGTCGGTCTACCACCGTGGCACTTGACATCCCTCCCAAATTTTGAATAGAGGATCTGACCGTACTACAATATCCAATATGACCATTTATGCGTATTGCGTGTAATTCAAGGTTCAATTAAAAAAAAAAATATGGTTGGGATTCATTTAACTTTAGATGAAAATGAATCTCCCTCTACCATCAAAGTACATAACACGCTTGCCAAATGAAAAATGGATCTCACGCTCACCATACTTCATTAATGTACCTAAGAATAGCCTGAAATTCAAGGTCACATAACAAAAATATGAGTGGGGACGCCATTTCACCTAAAAGTCAGTGGAATGATGCCGTGCCAGGTTATGGGCGGGATGATCCTTGAATTAGACGAATTTTATCCATCAACCCTCATTCCCCACAACCCGCCAACCGAATTTCAAATAGCAGGTTCTCATCGTACTATGATCATGTTCTAATAAACTTATGTTTGAGCCGTATCTCCATATGGGTGGATCGGATCCTAGCGTATAGTACCTATATCATGTAAAAAGTTCCAGTCATGCAGCATCTTATGAACGAATTTTGGTAAATTATCATACAATGTTATGTTAATTGATCTGAAATTTCAGAACTTCAAGTGAAGAGAAATTGGTAACTACCAATTTAATGGCAAAAACTCTTTCCGAATAATGTTAGGCAATTCAAAAAAGATTTGAATTTTTTGGTTTTTGTAGTTTTCATCTATTTTCGGCAAATAACAATGAAATAATTTGAATACATTTTTCAGCATAAATGTCTGCAAAAATGTTTAATGTAGTTCAGTTCATCGTTAAAAAAATTCTTTTGACAAAACTTTTGCTAAAAAATTTAAATTTAACGACTTTCAGCCGTTTTTTAGCCATTTTTAGTCATTTTTATACAACATTTTATGAATGTTGACCAATATAATGTGCTCAAAACAAATCCTATCGTATGGAATGCTTGATTGTTTTGGCGTAAGAAAGGAATTTCTATCTCAATCCTAGGAGAGTTATCGTCCAGAAGGACACTTTATATACATGAATATAAATTTTTAAAACTCTTGGACTCGTCTCAGAATGTTTCAAAACGGATTTCAATGGAGAAATTTTTCGAAAATCTAGATTCTACAAATTTTGGAGCCATTGCAATAGCTTAATTTCTTTGCGAAAATTATGATCTTTACTATTAGATGATCCTTATACCGTAAAGCCTCTCAACACGGGAACCAGAAATAGCCTCCAGATATAAAATTGAGTGGAGAATAATGAGCCCTCAACCCCCATTCCACACAACATGCCTTCCAAATTTCTAAAACTGAATCTCATCTTAGCACTGCAACTAAAATGTGAACTCTGGATCTAATCGAACTACTTTCATGTCCAAATGGTCCAATATTCTAAATGTATCACAATATGGGTGGTATGGTTTTGTCTCCTGCTCTCGTGCCTCATAACTGCGCTCTTGTAATAAGTAGTAACCTGAAAAACAGAGTACATCACGATATGAGTAAGATGATCCTAGCTTCAGATGGAGTTGATTACTCAACCCCCCTTCCAACTAACACGCTTGCCGAATTTTTAAGGCTAGATCGTAATACGTTCGTGTACAAACAATCTAATATGCGAGTCGTATCTTAATATGGGTTGGCTTAGCCTTGCCTTAGACGAAAATGATTCTTCAACCCTCCTGCCAAATTATGAACCCTGGATTTCATCTCTATCAGTAGCATGATAATTGAATTGGCCTCACGACGATATGGGTGAGATGATCCTACCATTCGACTACCTGTGTACTGCCTGTACCTTTCAACACAGGAAGAAGAAATAGCCTTTACACGAAATCGATTAGACAATAATTATCTCTCAGCGCCGCTTACGCCTGACGACATGAGTGCGATCCTTGCGAGAGTAGAAATGTATGCCTCTAACCCCGCGCCACTTAACACGCCAGCCGAATTTTCAACTCTGGATCTCTTCGAACTACCTCATTGTACAAATGGGCTGATGTTTGAGCTGTATCACAATATGGGATGATCCTAGCATTCGACAAACTGATTCCCCAACCCCCCGATCAACTTCGTGAATATGGATCAATTTTATAGTTTTAATTAGTTCAACAACTTATATAGGTTCTAAATCCGGAGTGACTCAGTGTGACGTGTCCGGCACACATGAGCAACGATTTTGGATTATCACGAGTGATGATCGTTTTATAAAAACGAAATAATGTGCCACACTGTCCAGCCTCACTGAATCAGAATTAATTTCTATAATTTCAATTATCAGTCTGCACATAACATACAAGCTCAGATTTATGATCAACCTGAATAATGATCTCTTCTCCTATATGACTCAAAAACGAAGTGTTACCCTGAATATTGGTTTAACTCAACATGTGAATTCTTGATTCAGTTTTTTCGCTCGACCTGGTGGTCAGCACATGATTGAATTGAATGAGTTTCCAATCATCCCGAGTGATGGTCGCTTTACTAGTACGTCCAGCCACCATACAAACACCCAATGATTTCCTAACCCTGAAACGTCATCAAGTAGAAACAATAGAAAATTATTATATTCGTAGGATGATCCTAGTAGAACTATAATTTTACTCTTACCTACTAATCTAACAAAAAACTTGATGATGATCCTAGTAATAAACGAATAATACTCATTCTACCATCCTCGAACTAAGACACGTAATCCTAATTCCTGACTTCTGTATGGTGGGAGGGGGAGGAGATTGTAGAACATGATTCTTGTAGGTCTCTCACTGTCATACTGTCTTCATATACAAGTGGTAAATAATAATTATACGACGCTCTTGTATAAGTCATCAGAAATTAATGCTCGCATCTCAAATTATGTACTAGGATAATCCTAGCAGAAACGGAAATTGATCTTCTCACTACCGTTCAGGTGCTGGCAGATTTTGTATTCAAAATTGAAGCTCTACTTCACACTTGAGCCCCCCCCCCCCCCCAACCACCCACCGCCCCCCACCCATGGACTCGTGCGGGAGTTGCTCTATTTTTGAACCCTGGAGTTCAACATATTTCCTCATCAACTAAGAGGTCGAAAGTTGACGGTCGTACTTCATAGCTGTATATCAGATGATCCTAGAAACAACATTTTTTCTCTAAATTAGGCTACGTTTCAATGTTGTATGTACGGTTATTCTAGCAATTAGGTAAATCAATCTCGCTGACAAAAATCACTGGACATGCCTCTGCCATCCCTGGAATCTCATAATCTAGAAATGATTGAATATAAATTGAAGCACTTGCACTTCCATTCAAATAGGATGGTCATACCAGTAATCAAAATGTATCCCCTCAACACCGTTTAGACTATAGACGAAATTGATTTCTGAACCCCTATGCCATACAGCCCGGTATCTCACCTTCATGGCTGAATGTATGGTAAAAAATGAAGCTCACACCCCTACTCCGTGAATTGGATGATCCTAGCAGTTAACGACATTGATCCCTCCACGTCTCACTTCCATCTTGCATATAAGTACAGAATGCTAAAATTTGTGCTCGCAGCGCTGTAGATTCTAGACTTTTCATCATCATAGGTCACCACGTAGAAAAAAACAAAATATTTAAGCTCTCACATAACACTATATAATTGATAATCCTAGATTATAAGAAACTCTGCCACCTTTGTCTTCTTACGGGCGTTGACTAATGTTAGAATTCTGGAATATCGGCATCAATCTACCCTAATGAATAAATGGTGAAAAATTGAAACTTTCACCGCACCACAGTATATGAGATGATCCTAAACGTAATTCTCGAATCCCTCAAGGACTGTCACTACCTACAGTCTTACTGTCTCTATGTAATGGTAAGAAGTAGTTATCATACTGCCTTCATGTACGAGTGAAGGAAAGCTGAAGCTTGCACTACAATGTTGTCAGTACGATGATCCTTGCAGTAAACGAAATTGACCTCCACAGGTCCAGTTACCTTACAAACGGTCACAAATTTAATAACCCTGAAACTTCATCATGTAGAAAAAGTGTAGAATTTAGGCCCGTTTGCTAAATGTATCTTTCGCTAGAAAAGGACGATCCTAATATAAATTGGTCGATAGGATGATCCTGACCATAAACGACTAAAACGGACTAAAAACTAAGGGGAATTATATTGCGAGGGAACTAAGAAAGGAACTCCTGAATATCCATTGGGGGGGGGTAGAATTGTCGAAAATTATTCTTGCAGGTCATTCACTCCGTCATAATGCCTTCATATACAAGTTAAATAGTCATGCACTTGCACATGCACATGCACTCATGTACTAGTCATCAAAAGTTGAAGGTCGCATCTCAATTATGCCACTAGGATAATCCTAGCAGAAATGGAAATTGAATTCCTCACTACCGACACCGTTCGCTGGTAGATTTTGTAACATGGGAATCTCATCATATCGCTTTTATAATCAAGAGATCAAAATTCCAAGCTCCCAACCAAAGTTCTTTAGATTTGATGACCTTAGTATTAAACAGAATTTAGCACGGTCTCGTGGAGTTTTACCATAAGTAGTAAGTCTCTACCTACCGTCTTACAGTCTCCATGTAATGGTATAAAGTCATACTGCCTCCATATACGAGTGAAGACAAGCTGAAAGTTGCATTTCAATTTTGTGAGTACGATGATCCTTAGTAAACGAAATTGATTTCCACAGGTCCAGTTACCTTACGAACGGTCACGAATTTGTTAACCCTGTACCGACATCATGTAGAAAAAGTGAAAAATTTAAGCCCGTTTGCTAAATGTATCATTCGACTAAATGTAATAGGACGAACCTATTATGAATTGATCCCCTATTACTTTTACAAAGATTTGATAGGATGATCCTAACCACAAACGACCAAAATGGACCAAGAACTAAAGGGAAATCTTTTCCGAGAGAACTAAGTAGAATTGTCGAAAATTATTCCTGCAGGTCTTTCACTTCGTCATACTGCCTCCATATAGGAGTTAAATAGTCATTATAAGATTCCTCATGTACTTACTATTCATCAAAAGTTGGAGCTCGCATCTCAATTATGCCACTAGGAAAATCCTAGCAGAAATGGAAACTGAATTCCTCATACCGACACCGTTCGCTGGCAGATTTTGAAGCACGGGAATATCAAATCGCTTTCATGTTCAAGGGATCACAATTCCAAGCACCAACCATAATTCTTTTGATAAGATGATCTTAGAAATAAACAGAATTTAGCCCCTCACCCCTTCCCCAATCAAAACTAAGTGCAGGAGTTTTGTTCAATTTTAGAACCCTGTAATCTCATCACATTTTGTTACTATCCAAGTCGTCGAAAGTTGACATCCGTCCTGCAAAGCAGCATATCGGATGATCATATCAAAGAAAACGCTTTAAATAGCTAGCTCACATCTCTCTGGGTGACACCCTAAAATTCCTACGTATTTTAATTAGGACACCTAATTTTCCTTCATTGTACGAAGAGCACGATGTACGATGTCGCCTCACAATATAGGTGGGATGATTCAAGCTTTAAACGATGATTCTGCAATATTTGGAAAATTGATCTCACCGTATTACGTTCATGTTCAAAAGCTTGAAATTCCAAGTCACATAACCACTCTTGGGTAAGAAACCATGTCACCTAAAAGTCAGTGGGACCATGCATGCTTTGCCATCATTATGGTCTAGATGATCCTTGCTAACACGCCTACCAAATGTTGAAAAATCGATCTCACCGTACTACGTTGATGTTCAAATAGACTGAAATTCGAGGTCACATTACAGTAATATTGGTGTGTTGCCAATGCAAAGGCAGCGGGATGATGTCAAACCAGGATAATGGCGGGATGATCCTTGTATTATAGGAATTCTATCCCTCTACCCTCATTCCACACAACGCCCAAGACGAATTAAGGATACACAATCTCACCGTACTACGTTCATGTACAAATAAAGTTATGTCTGAGTAGTATCTCAATGTGGGTAATACTAGCTCAGACGAAACTGATTCCCAACCTCCTTTCCAATTAACTTGTCTAACGAATTTTGATATCAACATATATAAAATTAGCATGAAAATGGAATTCGCTTGGGAAGATGGGTGAGATGGTCCTAAAATTAGATGATCCTCTTACCCCAATGCTAAATTGGTTAGACAGTAATGAGCCTAGGCCACAAGCCTTCCGAATTTCTAAAACTCTATCTCATCGCACAACTGCTTCTTCGTCACATTAGCCCGATAACCAAGGTCCATCACACCAAAATGAGTGGGATGATCCTTTAATAGTTGAAATATATACTACTTTCCCAGTGCCACTTGACATAGCAGCTGAAATTTGAACTACTATCAAGTCCAAATAGTCCAATATTCTAGTTGGATCACAATATGGGTGAGTCTTAGCTTTAAACAGAACCTATTTCTCAACCCCACAATTGTACAATTCTCTTCTTGTGATATTAGCTTGAAAGTTGAGTAAGATCCATCACAGCAATATAGATGGGATGATCCTTGAATTAGTCAAAAAATATCCCTCTATCTCGAAGCCATTGTTACATGTGTGGGAGTGGGATGATCTTAGCTTTAGACAAAACTGATTCGTCAAGCCTATGCCAATTACACGAAATCCGGAATTTAAACACTGAATCTCACCTACTTCTCCTTCATGAACATATAGCATAAATAATACGAGGTCGCGTCATCATATGGGTTGGATGATCCTAGCTTTTAAAGGATCTACTACTTTGTCTGTCGGTCTACCACCGTGGCACTTGACATCCCTCCCAAATTTTGAATAGAGGATCTGACCAATATCCAATATGACCATTTATGCGTATTGCGTGTAATTCAAGGTTCAATTTAAAAAAAAAATATGGTTGGGATTCATTTAACTTTAGATGAAAATGAATCTCCCTCTACCATCAAAGTACATAACACGCTTGCCAAATGAAAAATGGATCTCACGCTCACCATACTTCATTAATGTGCCTAAGAATAGCCTGAAATTCAAGGTCACATAACAAAAATATGAGTGGGGACGCCATTTCACCTAAAAGTCAGTGGAATGATGCCGTGCCAGGTTATGGGCGGGATGATCCTTGAATTAGACGAATTTTATCCATCAACCCTCATTCCCCACAATCCGCCAACAAAATTTCAAATAGCAGGTTCTCATCGTACTATGATCATGTTCTAATAAACTTATGTTTGAGCCGTATCTCCATATGGGTGGATCGGATCCTAGCGTATAGTACCTATATCATGTAAAAAGTTCCAGTCATGCAGCATCTTATGAACGAATTTTGGTAAATTATCGAACGATATTATGTTAAATTGATTTGAAATTTCAGAACTTCAAGTGAAGAGAAATTGGTAACTACCAATTTAATGGCAAAAACTCTTTCCGAATAATGTTAGGCAATTCAAAAAAGATTTTGAATTTTTTGGTTTTTGTAGTTTTCATCTATTTTCGGCAAATAACAATGAAATAATTTGAATACATTTTTCAGCATAAATGTCTGCAAAAATGTTTAATGTAGTTCAGTTCATCGTTAAAAAAATTCTTTTGACAAAACTGTTATAAAAAATTTAAATTTAACGACTTTCAGCCGTTTTTAGCCATTTTTAGTCATTTTTATACAACATTTCATGAATGTTGACCAATATAATGTGCTCAAAACAAATCCTATCGTATGGAATGCTTGATTGTTTTGGCGTAAGAAAGGAATTTCTATCTCAATCCTAGGAGAGTTATCGTCCAGAAGGACACTTTATATACATGAATATAAATTTTTAAAACTCTTGGACTCGTCTCAGAATGTTTCAAAACGGATTTCAATGGAGAAATTTTTCGAAAATCTAGATTCTACAAATTTTGGAGCCATTGCAATAGCTTAATTTCTTTGCGAAAATTATGATCTTTACTATTAGATGATCCTTATACCGTAAAGCCTCTCAACACGGGAACCAGAAATAGCCTCCAGATATAAAATTGAGTGGAGAATAATGAGCCCTCAACCCCCATTCCACACAACATGCCTTCCAAATTTCTAAAACTGAATCTCATCTTAGCACTGCAACTAAAATGTGAACTCTGGATCTAATCGAACTACTTTCATGTCCAAATGGTCCAATATTCTAAATGT
Source organism: Adelphocoris suturalis (assembly GCA_030762985.1). Taxonomy (NCBI): domain Eukaryota; kingdom Metazoa; phylum Arthropoda; class Insecta; order Hemiptera; family Miridae; genus Adelphocoris; species Adelphocoris suturalis. The sequence continues at coordinate 33,175,182 of CM061042.1, forward strand.
ATCACAATATGGGTGGTATGGTTTTGTCTCCTGCTCTCGTGCCTCATAACTGGTCTCTTGTAATAAGTAGTAACCTGAAAAACAGAGTACATCACGATATGAGTAAGATGGTCCTAGCTTCAGATGGAGTTGATTACTCAACCCCCCTTCCAACTAACACGCTTGCCGAATTTTTAACGCTAGATCGTAATACGTTCGTGTACAAACAATCTAATATGCGAGTCGTATCTTAATATGGGTTGGCTTAGCCTTGCCTTAGACGAAAATGATTCTTCAGCCCTCCTGCCAAATTTTGAACACTGAACTTCATCTCTATCAGTAGCATGGTAATTGAATTAGCATCACAACGATATGGGTGGGATGATCCTACCATTCGACTATCCTTCTACTCCCCGTACCTTTCAATACAGGAAGTAGAAATAGCCTTTACACGAAATCGATTAGACAATAATTATCTCTCAACCCCGCTTACGGTGCGATCCTTGCGAGAGTAGAAATGTATGCCTCTAACCCCGCGCCACTTAACACGCCAGCCGAATTTTCAACTCTGGATCTCTTCGAACTACCTCATTGTACAAATGTTTGAGCTGTATCCTACAATATGGGATGATCCTAGCATTCGACGAAACTGATTCCCCAACCCCCCGATCAACTTCGTGAATATGGATCAATTTTATAGTTTTAATTAGTTCAACAACTTATATAGGTTCTAAATCCGGAGTGACTCAGTGTGACGTGTCCGGCACACATGAGCAACGATTTTGGATTATCACGAGTGATGATCGTTTTATAAAAACGAAATAATGTGCCACACTGTCCAGCCTCACTGAATCAGAATTAATTTCTATAATTTCAATTATCAGTCTGCACATAACATACAAGCTCAGATTTATGATCAACCTGAATAATGATCTCTTCTCCTATATGACTCAAAAACGAAGTGTTACCCTGAATATTGGTTTAACTCAACATGTGAATTCTTGATTCAGTTTTTTCGCTCGACCTGGTGGTCAGCACATGATTGAATTGAATGAGTTTCCAATCATCCCGAGTGATGGTCGCTTTACTAGTACGTCCAGCCACCATACAAACACCCAATGATTTCCTAACCCTGAAACGTCATCAAGTAGAAACAATAGAAAATTATTATATTCGTAGGATGATCCTAGTAGAACTATAATTTTACTCTTACCTACTAATCTAACAAAAAACTTGATGATGATCCTAGTAATAAACGAATAATACTCATTCTACCATCCTCGAACTAAGACACGTAATCCTAATTCCTGACTTCTGTATGGTGGGAGGGGGAGGAGATTGTAGAACATGATTCTTGTAGGTCTCTCACTGTCATACTGTCTTCATATACAAGTGGTAAATAATAATTATACGACGCTCTTGTATAAGTCATCAGAAATTAATGCTCGCATCTCAAATTATGTACTAGGATAATCCTAGCAGAAACGGAAATTGATCTTCTCACTACCGTACAGGTGCTGGCAGATTTTGTATTCAAAATTGAAGCTCTACTTCACACTTGAGCCCCCCCCCCCCCCCAACCACCCACCGCCCCCCACCCATGGACTCGTGCGGGAGTTGGTCTATTTTTGAACCCTGGAGTTCAACATATTTCCTCATCAACTAAGAGGTCGAAAGTTGACGGTCGTACTTCATAGCTGTATATCAGATGATCCTAGAAACAACATTTTTTCTCTAAATTAGACTACGTTTCAATGTTGTATGTACGGTTATTGTAGCTATTAACTAAATCAATCTCGCGGACAAAAATCACTGGACATGCCTCTGCCATCCCTGGAATCTCATAATCTAGAAATGATTGAATATAAATTGAAGCACTTGCACTTCCATTCAAATAGGATGGTCATACCAGTAATCAAAATGTATCCCCTCAACACCGTTTAGACTATAGACGAAATTGATTTCTGAACCCCTATGCCATACAGCCCGGTATCTCACCTTCATGGCTGAATGTTAGGTAAAAAATGAAGCTCACACCCCTACTCCGTGAATTGGATGATCCTAGCAGTTAACGACATTGATCCCTCCACGTCTCACTTCCATCTTGCATATAAGTACAGAATGCTAAAATTTGTGCTCGCAGCGCTGTAGATTCTAGACTTTTCATCATCATAGGTCACCACGTAGAAAAAAACAAAATATTTAAGCTCTCACATAACACTATATAATTGATAATCCTAGATTATAAGAAACTCTGCCACCTTTGTCTTCTTACGGGCGTTGACTAATGTTAGAATTCTGGAATATCGGCATCAATCTACCCTAATGAATAAATGGTGAAAAATTGAAACTTTCACCGCACCACAGTATATGAGATGATCCTAAACGTAATTCTCGAATCCCTCAAGGACTGTCACTACCTACAGTCTTACTGTCTCTATGTAATGGTAAGAAGTAGTTATCATACTGCCTTCATGTACGAGTGAAGGAAAGCTGAAGCTTGCACTACAATGTTGTCAGTACGATGATCCTTGCAGTAAACGAAATTGACCTCCACAGGTCCAGTTACCTTACAAACGGTCACAAATTTAATAACCCTGAAACTTCATCATGTAGAAAAAGTGTAGAATTTAGGCCCGTTTGCTAAATGTATCTTTCGCTAGAAAAGGACGATCCTAATATAAATTGGTCGATAGGATGATCCTGACCATAAACGACTAAAACGGACTAAAAACTAAGGGGAATTATATTGCGAGGGAACTAAGAAAGGAACTCCTGAATATCCATGGGGGGGGGGGGGGGGGGGTAGAATTGTCGAAAATTATTCTTGCAGGTCATTCACTCCGTCATAATGCCTTCATATACAAGTTAAATAGTCATGCACTTGCACATGCACATGCACTCATGTACTAGTCATCAAAAGTTGAAGGTCGCATCTCAATTATGCCACTAGGATAATCCTAGCAGAAATGGAAATTGAATTCCTCACTACCGACACCGTTCGCTGGTAGATTTTGTAACATGGGAATCTCATCATATCGCTTTTATAATCAAGAGATCAAAATTCCAAGCTCCCAACCAAAGTTCTTTAGATTTGATGACCTTAGTATTAAACAGAATTTAGCACGGTCTCGTGGAGTTTTACCATAAGTAGTAAGTCTCTACCTACCGTCTTACAGTCTCCATGTAATGGTATAAAGTCATACTGCCTCCATATACGAGTGAAGACAAGCTGAAAGTTGCATTTCAATTTTGTGAGTACGATGATCCTTAGTAAACGAAATTGATTTCCACAGGTCCAGTTACCTTACGAACGGTCACGAATTTGTTAACCCTGTACCGACATCATGTAGAAAAAGTGAAAAATTTAAGCCCGTTTGCTAAATGTATCATTCGACTAAATGTAATAGGACGAACCTATTATGAATTGATCCCCTATTACTTTTACAAAGATTTGATAGGATGATCCTAACCACAAACGACCAAAATGGACCAAGAACTAAAGGGAAATCTTTTCCGAGAGAACTAAGTAGAATTGTCGAAAATTATTCCTGCAGGTCTTTCACTTCGTCATACTGCCTCCATATAGGAGTTAAATAGTCATTATAAGATTCCTCATGTACTTACTATTCATCAAAAGTTGGAGCTCGCATCTCAATTATGCCACTAGGAAAATCCTAGCAGAAATGGAAACTGAATTCCTCATACCGACACCGTTCGCTGGCAGATTTTGAAGCACGGGAATATCAAATCGCTTTCATGTTCAAGGGATCACAATTCCAAGCACCAACCATAATTCTTTTGATAAGATGATCTTAGAAATAAACAGAATTTAGCCCCTCACCCCTTCCCCAATCAAAACTAAGTGCAGGAGTTTTGTTCAATTTTAGAACCCTGTAATCTCATCACATTTTGTTACTATCCAAGTCGTCGAAAGTTGACATCCGTCCTGCAAAGCAGCATATCGGATGATCATATCAAAGAAAACGCTTTAAATAGCTAGCTCACATCTCTCTGGGTGACACCCTAAAATTCCTACGTATTTTAATTAGGACACCTAATTTTCCTTCATTGTACGAAGAGCACGATGTACGATGTCGCCTCACAATATAGGTGGGATGATTCAAGCTTTAAACGATGATTCTGCAATATTTGGAAAATTGATCTCACCGTATTACGTTCATGTTCAAAAGCTTGAAATTCCAAGTCACATAACCACTCTTGGGTAAGAAACCATGTCACCTAAAAGTCAGTGGGACCATGCATGCTTTGCCATCATTATGGTCTAGATGATCCTTGCTAACACGCCTACCAAATGTTGAAAAATCGATCTCACCGTACTACGTTGATGTTCAATTAGACTGAAATTCGAGGTCACATTACAGTAATATTGGTGTGTTGCCAATGCAAAGGCAGCGGGATGATGTCAAACCAGGATAATGGCGGAATGATCCTTGTATTATAGGAATTCTATCCCTCTACCCTCATTCCACACAACGCCCAAGACGAATTAAGGATACACAATCTCACCGTACTACGTTCATGTACAAATAAAGTTATGTCTGAGTAGTATCTCAATGTGGGTAATACTAGCTCAGACGAAACTGATTCCCAACCTCCTTTCCAATTAACTTGTCTAACGAATTTTGATATCAACATATATAAAATTAGCATGAAAATGGAATTCGCTTGGGAAGATGGGTGAGATGGTCCTAAAATTAGATGATCCTCTTACCCCAATGCTAAATTGGTTAGACAGTAATGAGCCTAGGCCACAAGCCTTCCGAATTTCTAAAACTCTATCTCATCGCACAACTGCTTCTTCGTCACATTAGCCCGATAATCAAGGTCCATCACACCAAAATGAGTGGGATGATCCTTTAATAGTTGAAATATATACTACTTTCCCAGTGCCACTTGACATAGCAGCTGAAATTTGAACTACTATCAAGTCCAAATAGTCCAATATTCTAGTTGGATCACAATATGGGTGAGTCTTAGCTTTAAACAGAACCTATTTCTCAACCCCACAATTGTACAATTCTCTTCTTGTGATATTAGCTTGAAAGTTGAGTAAGATCCATCACAGCAATATAGATGGGATGATCCTTGAATTAGTCAAAAAATATCCCTCTATCTCGAAGCCATTGTTTCATGTGTGGGTGTGGGATGATCTTAGCTTTAGACAAAACTGATTCGTCAACCCTATGCCAATTACACGAAATCCGAAATTTAAACAGTGGATCTCACCTACTTCTCCTTCATGAACATATAGCATAAATACGAGGTCGCGTCTCATATGGGTTGGATGGTCCTAGCTTTTAAAGGAATTTATTTACTACTTTGTCTGTCGGTCTACCACCGTGGCACTTGACATCCCTCCCAAATTTTGAATAGAGGATCTGACCGTACTACAATATCCAATATGACCATTTATGCGTATTGCGTGTAATTCAAGGTTCAATTTAAAAAAAAATATGGTTGGGATTCATTTAACTTTAGATGAAAATGAATCTCCCTCTACCATCAAAGTACATAACACGCTTGCCAAATGAAAAATGGATCTCACGCTCACCATACTTCATTAATGTACCTAAGAATAGCCTGAAATTCAAGGTCACATAACAAAAATATGAGTGGGGACGCCATTTCACCTAAAAGTCAGTGCCAGGTTATGGGCGGGATGATCCTTGAATTAGACGAATTTTATCCATCAACCCTCATTCCCCACAACCCGCCAACCGAATTTCAAATAGCAGGTTCTCATCGTACTATGATCATGTTCTAATAAACTTATGTTTGAGCCGTATCTCCATTTGGGTGGATCGGATCCTAGCTTATAGTACCTATATCATGTAAAAGTTCCAGTCATGCAGCAGAATCGTATGAACGAATTTTGGTAAATTATCTTACAATGTTATGTTAAATTGATTTGAAATTTCAGAACTTCAAGTGAAGAGAAATTGGTAACTACAAATTTCATGGCAAAAAACTCTTTCCAAATTATTTTTGGCAATTCAAAGAAGATTTTGAATTTTTTGGTTTTTGTAGTTTTCATCTATTTTCGGCAAATAACAATGAAATAATTTAAGTACGTTTTTCAGCATAAATTTCTGCAAAAATGTTTAATGTTGTAGTTCAGTTCATCGTTGCAAAATTCTTTTGACAAAACTTTTGCTAAAAAATATAAATTTAACGACTTTCAGCAGATTTTAGCAATTTTTAGTGATTTTTATAGGACATTTTTTGACTTTTGACCAGTATAATGTACTCAAAACAAATCCTATCGTATGGAATGCTTGATTGTATTGGCGTAAGAAAGGAATTTCTATCTCAATCCTAGGAGAGTTATCGTCGAGAAGGACACATTATAAACTCGTACATGAATATAAATTTTTAAAACTCTTGGATTCGTCTCAGAATGTTTCAAAACGGATTTCAATGAAGAAATTTTTTGAAAATCTAGATTTTAAAAATTTTGGAGCCATTGCAATAGCTTAATTTCTTTGAGAAAATTATGATCTTTACTATTAGATGATCCTTATACTGTAAAGCTTCTCAACACGGGAAGCAGAAATAGCCTCCAGATATATAATTGGTTGGACAATAATGAGACCTCAACCCCCATTCCACACAACATGCCTTCCAAATTTCTAAAACTGTATCTCATCTTAGCACGGCAACTAAAATGTGAACTCTGGATCTAATCGAACTACTTTCATGTCCAAATAGTCCAATATTCTAATTGCATCACAATATGGGTGGTATGGTATTGTCTCCTGCTATCGTGCCTCACAACTGCGCTCTTGTAATAAGTAGTAACCTGAAAAAACAGAGTACATCACGATATGTTTAAGATGATCCTAGCTTTAGATGGAGTTGTTTACTCAACCCCCCCTTCCAACTAACACGCTTGCCGAATTTTTAACGCTAGATCGTAATACGTTCTACATGGGCTTAGCCTTCCCTTAGACGAAAATGATTCTTCAACCCTCCTGCCAAATTTTGAACACTGGATTTCATCTCTATCAGTAGCATGATAATTGAATTAGCATCACGATATGGTTGGGATGATCCTACCATTTGGCTGTCCGTCTACGCCCCGTACCTTTCTACACTGCAAGGAGAAATAGCCGTTACACGAAATCGATTAGACAATAATTATCTTTCAACCCCACTTACGCCTGCCGAAATGGGTGCGATCCTTACATGAGTAGAAATTTATGCCTCTAACCCCTTGCCACTCAACATGCCAACCGAATTTTCAACACTGGATCTCATCGATCTACCCCATTGTACAAAAGTCCTGATGTTCGAACCATATCACAATATAGGTGGGATGATCCTAACATTCGATGAAACTGATTCCTCAACCCCACTGATCAACTTCGTGAATATGTATCAATTTTATTGTTTTAATAAGTTCAACAACACATATAGGTTCTAAATCCAGAGTGAATTAGTGTGACGTGTTTGGCACATATGAGCAACCCTCATGGATTATCTCGAGTGATGATCGTTTGATCACAGCAACTCGAGACGTAAGTACCACGCGAAATAATGCCGCACTGTCTAGCTACACTAAATCATAACTCATTTTTATAATTTTAATTATCAGTCTACTCATGACTAGCTCAGATTTCTGATCAACCTTAATGATGATCTCTTCTCTTATACTAGCTCAGATTTCTGATCAACCTTAATGATGATCTCTTTTCCTATATGACTACAAAACGAAGTGCTACCCTGAATATTGAATTAACTCAACATGTGAAATCTTGATCCTTGTTTTTCCGCTTGACCTGGTGGTGAGCACATGACTGGCCTGGATGGGTTTTCGATCATCCCATGTGATGATCGTTTTACTAGTACAATATTAGAAACAAAATTCACTCGAAATTCAACTGCACACGTAGATTCGAAAACCAGTTAGATCACTCTACCTTGAAATCTGCACAGGATTGGGCAGTAAGGTGTTTCGATCATCCTACCAAAACTATCAAGATGAAATTAGCATCCCAAACCTTCAGCATCATAGAATCTGAATCCAGTTTTTTAGCTTCAATCAGGCTAACTTCACATATAGATTATAAATCCAGTGTGATCCCTCAAAAATTTGGTCTGCACATGGTTTTTAGATCATCACATGAGATGAGTGCGTCATCATAGTAGCTCCAGACAAAGCAGCCCACGGAATATTAGTGCCACAATTTCCAGGTTTATAGAATCTGAATCCAGTATTTTAAATTCATACATCATTTAACAAATAAAATAGCTGGCATAGGTTTCTAATTATCTCCTGTGAGGACCGTATACCACTTTGACTCAAAAACCAAATTATTACCTGGAAAATAAGTTCATGTTGTCATGTCGTTCTAAATCGAGTTTGAGCGATATAATTAGAAATGTGGCCGAGTGACCCAAATAAATTTCCCCATCATTACGAGGGATGATCCCCTTTGATCAAGCCTTATTAAATGACACAAAAAAAAATTTCTGCACGAAATGTTGCTCCAACTTCTCACGTTATTGTTCATCTTCAAGTATAGAATTTAAATCCTAAGTGATTTCTAACATGAAGTGTAATATGAGGTCTACATATATGATTGACCCTCAAGGTTTTCAGATCATCATAAAGACTGCCTAATGAGATACTAAGGTAGCATCCAGAGCATCCCTCATGATCGCTCTACCAATATGACTCATAAATTGTTTCACCAATATGCTGAAAACGTAAATTCGTAGCTGGAATATTAGTTCGACTTCTGTAGAAGCTAAATCCAATGCTATCACTCTAACTTGAGGACTGCACATGATCGGCTCGCATTAATTTATGGTGTAAAAAATAAAAAGAAGGTTTTATTCAACAACAATTTTATTTTTTCCATAAACAATTTCTGTACTCCATTTCTCATGATACATGGAATGTGAATATATTATAGGTATTTCTACGCATTGTTAGAACATCGTGATGTCTTTCTAGTACACTTCCCAACTGCCAGAAACGGAATACCCTCTCAAATTTTATTGACAAGATTATTGCTTAGTTATTTTTATGAACTACAACAGCTTTACTTACTTTCTTTAATTTTGAGATTTCTCACAAATGTAGGTTTACAGGGTTGTGCTATATATATGTATACTTGAATAAAGTTCCGTGGATATCTTACGACAAATCTCTAATTCGATTGCTATTGACGTGATACCAAATGGCCTAGAGTCGACAAGTTTCGACTAAATACAACACTTTTTTTCGACTATCTGATTTTGATATTTCAACATCACCATTAAACATGTTTAATAAATGCAAAGCTTCAAATAGCATTCGTCATAAAAACGTTTGACGAGCTCTTTTTTCACCAACCACAAGAACCACCAATTTCCAACTAACGTTTCTCAAAGCTTAATAAACCAAATACGAGTGACTAGTACGAATACGGGCAGTAACATTTACACGATTCAAGTAAATGGAACTTATTCGTCCAGCTGTACATGACATTTTTATAAATGCACGCCTTCAATAATATACAATTATAGTGCAGGCACAGTAACGAAGCAAGATTTTTGAGTGTATTAACACTTTTTTGAAATTGACTTCAAACTTAAGTACGGTAGACAGATAAACATGATTTGGATAAAATTAGGATGCATATTGTCAGCTGTCCAATAGATTTGAACAGGCACCATCCAGTAGACCTTGGACAGTATCAAAGTTACACCGAACCTAACAAACATACAAATAATAACGAACAAATTTATCATGCAAAAAGACAGTACATGTTCATATAAAGTGAACTAGAACTGATTTTTGATACAATTTAATATTAAAAATAAGTATATTTAATATAAAACTTGTTACATTTAATATAATTCTATTTTTTAAATATAATTTGAAATATTTTTGAAATTATTTTGAAATGTAATTACTTTGTCTGCCCAGAAATTTTTAACGGTTAAAAATGGCTTAGAACTGTTTTTAAATCATATTCCGCACAGGAACCAAGTTTATAATTTTAAACTTTTTTTGCAGTTTTTATATATATTAAGTACGTTTTTCAGCACAATTTTGTGCGAAAATGTTTCCATGTTCTAGTCCAGAGTTGATAGACTTTTCCAAATAGTAATAATTAGATAAAAATATAGATTTAACGATTTTTAGCCGTTTTAAGTAATTTTTAGCGATATTTTTGAAACATTTTTTGAAATATGAGCAATTGAATATATGTAGTTGAATAAAAAGCGGTAGCCAACGAACTCATTATTATTATTATTTAATGCTTTTTTGGCGCAAGAACAAAGTTTTAATCTCAATCCTAAGTAATAAATTGAGGTAAGTAATGAATGACTCTATGATAACATTCCTAGTTCGGGCAGAGATCCGTTAGGTTCGCTGAAACTCGGATTTTGTCCTAGGTCTGGTGTACCACTTCTCCACAACTTCATGAAACATTTAAACGGAGTAAAATTATGATTAGGTAACCACCTGATAGGTTACAAGATATCTTTCCTGCTATTACGTGAATTATACTCAACATCACTAATCAGAGGTAACAGAAAAATCACTTTATACATATTAAAATACCTAAATTCGTTTTATATTTCAACAAACACGAAAAACAAGAATTTTTCTTTTTCCTCAACACCATCTCTGCTTTTATACAAAATAGAACAAACACTGATAAACAATCCCACACACGAAAACATGATTTATAAACAGCCAATACAACGTTGCAGTGTAAATACATACTCAACAACAATACACAATAGATACATAAAATTGTAAAATACCAATTATGAAAGCATTTCAATAAATAAAAGGGATTTTAAAAATCTCTTTAAGCAATAAATAGATTAGGGTATTTTAGTTACAATAAATTATCATGAAACAAAATTATAAATAACATTTTAAATGTATAATATTCAGTATTAAGATGTTTCATTTAAGGTTTTTGGAAACTTGCAGCCAATTTTTCATCAAATTATTTCCAACTTTATAATAAGAAAATAGTTAGGGTTCACCCTGCACATTGGCAATGACTTACCATAATATAGTTCATTATAATGAATTATTTGGTTCATACCAAATATAAAATTTACTGTAGGAAATAACGGAGTTATAAGATAAATAATTGTAATCCGTAGAAATCACAAGGAGTTTTCAACAGAAATATAGTAATTTCTCTAGCTTTGAAACAAAATCCAACAACACCAGACCCAACATTGTCAAAAGACAGGTACAATCAGGAAAAAACCTGACAGGTTTTCCTTCACGACAACTTTGTAAGCCTATGTTACTACATATTAAAAATGTAAAATGTTATCGCTTCTAAACATTAAATAGGTATACTGTACATGACTCAGTACATACTAAACAAGCCACCCTACGTGTCATTTAGTGTATTTACAATATTTCTTCGTGCGAATGTTAGATTTGTTTTCATAAACAACGATTTACTGAGATATAGGTGATTTTAATATTTTAAACAACCAACCCGATTACCAATATAGAATTTAAAAAGCCTACAGCGATTAAACTGCGATAAATGAAACTAATTAACTGAGAAATTGTCAGTCAAAACTAATAACTTGAACTTAATGATTTAAATTTTTTCTGACGAGTTTTCGAGCGATTTTAGAAGGTGTTTAAAATATTCAAGATCGCAAATAATTAGCGGATGTAGCAGGTAGGGAACTAACTAATTTAGTTTGTATAATGCTGCTTAAGCCTTCCTAATATTCAATAAATAATTATTTATTGAAACGTGAAATGATTGGACTGAATCGAGGCACCTGAGATTTGTTGATAATTAAATTCTTTATTCTGTAATTCAAAACAGTTGATTAGAATGAGTAGTTCTGTGGAAAATGAGATTCTTTATGATTTGGGGGCTTCAACAGAGGTAGAAACTTATTTACTCAGCTAGCGAGGGTCTTAGAGTCGAAAGACCTCAAATAGGCCAGGATTTGACAGTTTGCACCAGTTTTGGGACACGTTTGCGAGTGTGATAATAAAAATAGGTAGGTAGTGGTTGCACCTCCCAGGACCCGTCATCATATTAGGCCAAATACGTTACAATGTTGTACTCGAAACGAATTGCACAAAATTCGCGTTTTAAATAAAAGCTATTTTTGTGTGGAAATTACTTCTAATGGGTGGGTCTAATTGTAAATTGAGAATTTTTTCGAATGGGGCTCCGAAGTCAGACATTTTTGAATTTTAGAGCCAATTATAATCAACATTTTAGATCCCATCATAAGGAAGGGAACGTGGGTTTTGGAATGGGAAGTAGAAACCATAAACTAAGGCTAATAAAAAGCTAAGGAAACATGGGGTTCAGAATCAACTGAATTTTTTTTAATTCGCTGATATACGAGATCCATTGAACGGAATTGAGCCGAAAGCTGTTTGTTAACAGTAGCTCTTGTCAATTGATAAATTACAGCTGAAAAACATCACTCTAAGGTTTAATCACTTTTCGGACTGCACCATGGCACACTCTTCGAATTCGGAGCCCCAATCAGAAACTACTTGAAGATTATCAGCTAAAGAGAAATTTTTAAATCGACTTCTACTGACAAAAAACTTTATTAAGATCAGAAAATACGATTTCAAGTACTTTTTCAAAAACGTCTTGAATGTAGCAAACTTATCAATATGAAACCCCTTCCGAAAACTAGTTTTTACCATATGTTCAACCAAAATTTCGAGATAATACCCGTTAAGTCAATGTTACATCGATCTTCATTGCCAGGCTTTCGAATTCTACATTAGAACAACGCACTAACCTCTGAACAGACGAAGATCAAACTAAGTAAGAGATCAAAACATGAAAAACTACGTTATAAAACTCAGCAGTAAAAGGCCATGACAAAATCAGGGTACCCACGTACACTTTTTTGGTGAGGAATCTATGGAAGACGGGGCTCAAAATACGATGTAAATAGTAAGTAAATCAGTAGAAAAAATCAATCGCACACCTGAAATCCCAAGCGATTTAATACTTTCCTGCCAAAAATCAAGGTCTTAACGTTTGTTCATTCAAAAAACTACAGTATTATGTTTTTATTTGGGCAAATTTTCCCAATTGTTAGTTTCAGTCGAAGACTATGGGATTTATCACATTTTCCACTTAGGATGCAGATATAGAAATCATTGAAAATACTTAGGGTAACTAAGCCTACAAGTAATTTTACACAGAGGGAAATATAGGAGACAATACTTCTAGCCATCGAATTCGTTCTCTGATTAGATATTTTGGTTGATATTTTAACATTCCTTGATTGATATAACTACCTGATTAGTTAATTGTAGGTACTATAAAAGTTATCAACAGAAAAATTATAACTACCTACTTATGAATGATTAATGCACGTCATAGGTTAGCTGGCAATGTTTATAAGAGGATTTTGGGATTTAACATGGATAAAAATCTGTTCAGATAGCGTGTCGCTCAGAAGAAAATATAATTACTAGCGTTCGCTATGATAAAATATATGATCTTTAATACACGTTTTGACGTGCAGTTATTTCTATGTTAAAAAAAAGAAGGATGAATCGGGAGGTTTTTTAAAAACTTCAAAGCGTTGTTTAGTGGATTCCGGTCTCCCCTAGACAGCCTTCCTCCTCCATTTTCGTGAGGAACTTGCGGACTCGGCTTTCTTCGTCAGTTTGCCGAACGAGGTCGACTAGAGCGAGAAGTTTTCTGATGCCAATGAAAACCCTGAAACAGATAGCATTCAACCTTCAACATCTATAGACTATTGTGGTTTTAAATGTGGGAAAGCTACCTACTGTTGAAAAATCGTTGTAATTTTTTGGTATGGAACAAGGAACATGCTTTTGGTATGTACCAGCATACAAGCGGTACTATTTCGTGTAAAGAAATGAGATGAAGATGGGATTATATGAATCCGATATCTCCTTCCGGAATGACAGAAGTTGTGTTTGGGAGGCTTGAGGAGATGTGCCTAGTGGGCTCCCCACTCATCCTCGAGAGAGGAGACAGTCAGTGTCCTTGATATATGCCAAGTACCCGACTTGAACCTGCTGGTCGAGGTATGCGTTCTAGCGCGCATTAACAATAGACAAGAGCTGGCTACATGTTTGCCATCATCATTTCTAAAAAAGCTTCAACCACTTTAATTTATAGAGTGAGTCTGACAGGCCAGTGAGTCTGGCCGTCTGCAATTGGGGCAGTCAGCCACAATAATTAGTCTAGCCATTTCGGGGCCAGAAAAAACATCATCAGATATATGGATAAAACGTAGTAGATAATGTCATTGGCCCCAATGAAGAAATCAACAAGTCTGGCAGCCCAAATTCGGTGCAAAATCGCTGCCAGACACATTCAAAATGGTCAAAAATTAGCCCAAAAAAATCATAAGATGCATGAATGAAAATGGTGTCACAATGTAGTAGACTGGTTTTTAACAATTTCTTTCTACTGAAATTGCTCCAATTTCAACACAATTCAACATATTATAATACGATAGATAGTTTATGAAAATTCGCTCATACGATCATGCTGCATGACTGGACTGGTTTTTCAGCGAGGGGAGGGCACAAATTTTTTCAGAACATTTCTTATTTACGACTATTATTGTAAGTTTCAATGATTGAATACAGTTGAATGATGAATATGAGATGAAGATGGGATGGGATGGCCTTTGTTATTGCAATATGTATGAATGTTAATAGCACGTTTCTTCAAATGAATTTCCACAAACTCCCTTCCTCCTATCAGGATGGCTGATTCTACTACTCCATACTCTTGCCTTATCAAAAATCTAGGTGTATTAATATCTTGCGATCTCGGATGGTGACATCACGTTGCCTTGATTTGTCGGCGGGTATATTCCACACTTCATTCACTCTACACGGTCAAATACTTTGTTCCTGGCTCAATTCGCCTTAGACTATGAGAGCACTTGTAACTCCAATTTTTACATATACCTACTGATGCTTTTTTTTCACTTTCAATTGATGCAGCCTCTTATAGAAAACTTGAAATTGCACTTAATGCGTCTACTAGGTATATTTTGTTTAAAAACCCTAGGGGTCATCTTGAACTTGAGGAGAGGTTTACAATCCTCGGATGTGATCTTTCCTCATATTATAATATGAGATGTACTAGTTTTGTTTACAAGTTGCTGAACCCTATCAAGTCAATGTCAATCCACCCTTAGTAATTCATTGGTGCAATGCCACACGAATAGCAGACATCTTTATGAAGCTTTCCGACTGGCCGGAGCGAGGTTGTGGAGCTGGCTGCCATTGCGGGTGCGTTCAAGGCCTTCCCTGGGTGCCATTAGGGCTCACTTTGCCATTGGTAAGAGGAACTAACTCTATTCTTATCTCTTTTCCCATTCTACCTTTCTCCATTTCTCTCTTCATTTCTATTCCATTTAAGTTTAATTTGTACCTCTTTTTATTCTATTTTTCCTTATGTTTTTTACAGCCGCTGCACAAGAATCTTTTGTAATTACATTAATATACATTATAAAAAAGGGAAACTAGTCCTACAATGTATATTACAAATAAATAAATAAAATAAAATAGAATGAATCAAAATAATGAGTTCGTTTTTACGGTGGAGTGTACCTTTGGCCGTGGATTTTTTTGGCGATCATCTGCACCTGTTTGGGGTTGAAAATGTGAGACTCTTCGAGAACGGAGATGATATGTTCAGGTTTGTTGAGGTTAGGAACGTGGAGGACGGCCGTAAAACCAGAGAGCATCTCCATGTCCTCAAGCACTTGCCTATAACACAGAGCAAAGGTCATGTAAATTATTTACTAAGTAGTCAATATTAGGACAACATAACGTAACATTAAGGGGACGTCTTGGAAACTGAGTAGGTACCTATTCACTTTTCCCAACTTAATTCCTTCAATGGATAATTTTTTACTATGCATCGGTGCCCCTTTGGAGTCTATCTGGTAAGGCTGTGAAGAATAAATATGGAGGTCCTTAATCAGCTGAGTGAGCTGTTTGGCTAAATGAGGCGTGCAAAGCGACTTCGACGACAATAGAGAGAAAAATATGGTTGGTCTATATGACTATTGGTTGGTTTATGACTTCATCATATTTATTCTCCACTTCATGGAAACATTGGAAAGTAAAGTGGAGTGTATTCTGGATTACGTGTAGAAATCATGTACCAATAATAATACCTAAAGAAAATTGCAATATGTTAACTGAGAATTTGTAATAAAAACCAACGGACAAACCACAAGGCTAAGAGGAATGACCTGGGGTTCCCCAGAGCCCTAGGAGGGGTAGCCTAGGGCTGTACAAGCCCTAGCCTCCCAAAGGGAAACAATTTCATTCCCAACCTCTTGAATTACCACCTTGCTCTAACCTAATGCAACTGAATTCTCAAATCCCCAAAAATTAAGGTCTCAAAAATTTGTGGAAAAGGTCACTTTCCATACCATGATATAAGGACCAAAAATTTAACTAAATTTATGGTTGACTATGCCACTATTTACGTTTTTATACAAGACTGGTTTTTGACCATCGTATTCCCTGAAGGGGAATTCCCTAATATATATAGGATCAAGTGCTTTACTGAAAGAGAAAACACCTACTCTCTATATTAATGAAGGAGCGCGTAGTTCCTCTACGTGGAAAAGCGCTTCACTTCTGGAGACAGGAGCATCAACTTATCAGGAGAGAAAACTGCTGCCCTGACGTTAGAGGGGCGAGTACTTTCTATGTGAAAAACCGCTTACTTACATAGGAAGAAGTTGGAACGCAGCTGGTGGGGAAAATCAGAGAGCGTCTTTGGGGTAGAGATGGGTCGCTCACTACTGAGTCGGTTCCCCAGTCGGCTTGCGAGCCATGGCTCAGTAAAAAAGAGCTGCGGTTCTTTGGTTCTTCAGAGTAATATACGATAAAGATCGGACCAGCGCGGACCCACATTCGTTTTCGGATCCCTGCTCCCCCACTCAGCAGCTCCTCGACCCCTTCACTCAATTTGCTCATCATTAAAGGAGACACGATGAATTTTTTTAGAGCGCTAACCGCTCCCTAAAAAAACTGCCACAACCTGTAAATCCAGTTTTTTTTAAACTTTCAAGCAAAGATTATATTCCGCTTTTCGACCTTCCTTCTAAGTTGGATTTGCTTTATGAAAACAGTGACGTGAAAATAAAACAAAAACTAGGATTTCCAGGTTATGGCAGCTTTTCTGGAGGGCCACTGGAGTGCTCTCAAAATCCCTAGTGGCTTCTGTGATGATAGGCTGTGGAAGAACAGAAGGACTCTTCTTTTCAAAATCTTCTTTGTACGACAATCTTACTTTTATGTTTGAAAGAACCGGATCTTTTGAGTGAGCGGAGCGCTCAGAGCTGCTCTTCGAGATGAGCTGTTCTGCCCATCTCTACTTGGGTATGCCTAATACGCGTGCTTTTTAAAGAGGAAATAATGAAAATACAAATAGACTACACAAATTAAAGTATTACTTAGTATTTAGGGAGCTTGAAAAAAAATTGTATTTTTTTCCCTCCCAACAGTATTAGACACCCCAAAAGAGCTCCCCAAGTTTCACTTAGATATTTAAAAAATTTTGGAAAACAGTTACTTTACATGTCTTGTAAAGGGCCTAAGTACACGGTTTCAAATGCTTAAATGGGTATAACAATACATATATATAATTTATATATATTTTATTTATTCATTTTTTGATCTGATGGAGACTTGATTAGGGCATCGAAAACTACCTTAAAAGCTTAGTTTCATAAGAATTCTGAAACCCGAATCCCATAAGATAAGAGGGGTCCTTTAGCTAAAAAAGTCTTAACAGAGTTTGAGTTTCATATACAAAAGTATATCTACGAATAAATGTTTTTACACAAAATAAAGAAAATTTGTATAATAAATTGTTTCTTACTTCCTGCTCGTCGTGCAGAGGATCAGCAGCTTCCTTCCTAGTGGAGGTTCCTTCTTGAGAAGGACGAGCAAAGCTTGAAGCGTCAAGTTGGAGTAGCGCGGGCCGATTGGGCCGTAGTCGAGGAGTCGCTCGATGTTGTCAACGAGGATGCAACTCAAGGAAGATCTGTACGCGTCGTCGAAGACCTGTAATAAACCACAATTATCATTAGGGGTATTCGCTAATACTCGAATAAAACAATCTTTAGAGGTATTCCATGGTCTAATAGTTTGGATGGTGAGACATCAAAAACTAGCCATGATTCTAGAGTGCATGATAATTACAACCGCAAGGGACGATACTATTAACCTAGAATGTTACTAGTTTTTATTTAATGGTTTAAGCCACACCTCAACCAGAAGGGTCATTAGCGGCATTGAACAAGGTGTCCAAAGGGACACTGTAAGTGGCACGATTCTAAGGGGAGCTACGTCTCCCTCTATCACCAAACGGAATGCCTCATGGAATCCACTGGCAAATCGGAGGGAGGACCACTGTTTAGCCCATAAAGCAGATAAAAACCCTCAAAAATAAAATAATGCAAATAACACTAGATCAAGAATAGGCTAATAACTAAATACATGTTACTATATATAATCAGGAAAGTGAAATAAAACTATGACTAGATTGTACATAAATATATCACAGATCAGATATCCGTTTCGTAGTAGAGCTCAGCGGCTATCAGGTATGACAACAGGGACTCGACCTTGTCTGTCCAAATAAAACGTCAAACCACTGAGAGGGCTGAAGGTGGACGTGGAGGTCCGTAAAGTCTGGGAGTCCTCCAGGATGTGGCGGATGGACAGATCACACCCATACCTCTCAAAAACAATACCTGCACTACGCAAGTGTCTTTGAGTAAGACGGTTGCCAGTGGCAACCCAGTTGACCACTATTCGGTCCCTCCTTGGAAGTTAGGTTACGTATTGGTCTACCGGGCACAAGTCCCAAAGGTCACCACGCGGACCAGTTAACTCACCCTGCCATTACACATGGGTGGAGTTGGCTTTATGTTGCAAGTAGGATATTTTATCCTCAATGCGTATAGGCAACATATCGATAGAGTTATCACCAATGACTCTCCTCTCAAGGGCACCAGCACACTCATTGCCATGAATACCCACATAAAAGTTATGGTTGAGCCCGATGTTGTGGCTTAGTATAGCGATACACGTAGGCTTTGTATTAGAGGATCATCAGAATACGTGTCCCCAAATCACCTCGATGGTACTTAGTGAACCGCTACAGATAACATAATTCCCAACTGCATTGTCGAACAGCCTGTGTCCATTGCCCACAGTTCTGCTGTGAACACAGATGCAACAGGTGGTATGCATATAGGGATTTGGAAGTTGGGGCTCTATAGAGCAAGGGCAACACGCAACACAACCAGATGTCTGAATTGTTGTCTCTATTATTCACAGGGACTCTAGCTTTACCAAAGGAGTATTAAACGAAATGACAGCTTTACCAATTTTGTAGTTCAAGGGAGGGGACCCCAATATTTTCTCATGAAGAGCCAAACAGGAGTTGAGAATGGCAGATGGGGCCTTTGCTGTTAGGTAGGGAAGAGTTGTTAGACTAGATTGAAGAGTAAGGCATACAGCGAATTATTTAAAAAATCATTATACAGTGAGCAAAACAAATTAATGACTAAATGCACTTCTTAACGAGTTTGGACATACTAATTCAGGTTCAGCAGGACTGCTCTCAGAAACAATGTTAGGATGATCAGAAGATTTTTTCCCTACCCTATAGATTAGGTGCAGAAAATAAAGAGGATAATAGTTCCCTAACTTACATATTTGTCACAAACAAACAACATACCTCAACATAGCTACAACACAGTTCAATAGCTTACTATGCTAGTTTGGGCTTTAAAAAATATGTCCACAGTGAAACACGCTCTTCTTACCTTTCTGATCATCATGCACTTGGCTTGTTCTGTGAAGCCCACCATCTCCTCGGGCGAACAGACTTTGACAAATGGGAAGTCGGAATTCTTGGCCAACATGGCTGCCAGAGCAGTTTTGCCAGCGTTGGGGGGACCTGATGGACAATCAAGACATCAATATTATCATTACAGAGGAGGAGAGACAACTCATTCGAACAACAAAATTACATTTTACATTGCGTTTTATGTTTTTATATCAATTTTTTTGTCAATTTTATAAATTGGTACGCCAACTCTCCTTCAGGAGAATGTTTGTGAAATACGCCATATGAAATATACCTACCAACGTATGTTTAGGGATCAAGGGGAAAAAAATTGAAATTTCACAAAAATTAATAATTATGGAAGTACCAACTGAATAAAAGGTAATACTTATATTCTCCGGAAGTATGTTCACATTTTGGGAAATGATCTCCAGAAATCAAATTGACCAAACTTTCAAAATATCAATAATTTTGGTTTACTACTAAACATCAAAGTTTTGCAATAAATAATTTCATATTATTCTTTATTCTTTTACATCAACGAGCTGCCAGTTCGAAATGTCTATGACTGTTAACAATCATCCTCTTTGGCAAAAGCTCAAGTCAAGCAGCATAATCTTATCAGCAAATTTTCGAATTATATTTGTGATAGATATGAGTAGCTGCTCTTTCTCAATTTTCGCTAATGCTACTCATTGTCATATGTTACCAGAGCGTGATTTCGAACCACTCCCCACCCTTTCCATAGGCAAAATGGGAAATAACCAAAATAGCCCAGGAGCCAGGGCCGAAAATAGGTAGTAATTTGAGGAGAAGGTTTCAAATTAGATTTTGAAAATTTTGTCCGTTCTGAGTGAGAAAATCTTAGTCTGCCATCTCAAAATTGGTGGAATACAAAATGGCGGCCTCATAAAGATGGCTTAATTTACCCACTTTAAAGTTTTCCTGTAATAATTCCTTAACCGTACATCCTACAGAAATTGTATAAGTAGCAAAATTGTAAAGCATGAACAAACAAAAATATTCGATCCCAAAACTCTGAATTATCTCTTAAAATAAGCGAATTACAAACAATTGAAAATCAGGCTAATTTTGGGCGAGTCCTCTCCTTCCCCGGTCTAGACTTTTGCCTTTCAAAATCACCTAGTGGCGTTAATATAATATTGGTCTGATTTCAGTCCGCCAAAGCTCATTCTACTCAAGATTAAGTACTTGCCAAAGTTCGTATCGATCATATTTTAGCTAACACCTTTCCGTATTGACTTACAGCCGAACTTATGAATTTCATGTCACTTTACACATAAAGTTCGCAAAAACGGCCTTTTACTTTGTACTTTAATGGGAAACGGTCTGAGCGAAAACTTGCTCGAAACGAAATTTGGAAAGTATTTAACCCTGAATCGAATGAGGTTTGGTAGACCTGAATCAGACCAATATTGAGGTCACTAAAGGATTTTGAAGGGTAAAACTCTCAAATTCCTGATTTTATTTTTCAAGTGACTAGATTCCTCTGAAGGAATTAGTTGTTACTGTGATATTGTTGTTCTCCTAGAGCCCTTTTATTATTATTATTTGCTGTGCGCTTTATCCTGTTATATATTGGGTATGGAGTATTGTAGTTTGTATTTTTTTTTAATTATTTAAACAGAATTTAGGGGTTGTTTTTACGGTTTTTGGCCTTATTAGTAGTTTCCCCTTCTCCTTTTCATTTCTGTTCGTAGTTGTGCCCTCAATGTTACTACTTCATGAACATACTTTATTTCCAAACGCTGAGAGGCCTACTGCACCTTTGCCACACCCTCATAAATTTTAGTATTTCTATTAGATGTGTTCATAAGCATTGATTTTCCTGAAGATATTTTTGTTCCTTATATTAGTTTTTAGTCTTAATAATAAGTTTTCTTTCTCGTGTTATTATTGACTTTTATGCCTATTGCTTTGTTTGCTCCTAGGATGCTCGGAGTTTTTTCTCATTTTGCTGAAGAGGGTCTGTGTTAGCAGACCGAAAACGGTACATTATAAATAAATTGACGCTCCTTTACAGGGGAAGTAAGGAATTAAAGGATTTTTTCTTCACTTCCCACGCCCCTGCAGGGAATAATCCGCAGATTTCGCCATCATTTTTAGAATAAAATAAATAAACAAATAAAAAATTACAGTTTACTTACCTTCTAAGAGCACAGAAACAAGTCCGGACGTCTCAGTGGAGCGAGCTTGTTGACAAAGGAGACCACCATCTTCGAGGATCCCAGCAACAGGTTGACCCCAGTTGATGATACCACGTCTTAGGAAGTGGTCCAGCGCCTCGGCAGCTGTACCAAAAGCCTATAAAAGTAAAGATAAACGTTTACATTTTGTAGTTAACACGGACCCGTGGAATCATGTATCGCAATCTCAGCCTAATGGGGGTAACCTCCTCGCCAGGCCAACCAGTATAAAAGGCCAGGAAACTACCTCAAATATACCATTCAACCATCAACTACTTGACTTATGACTTCGTCCTACGTCCTGCCAAGAAGCTCATTATATTGGTGACCATCCCACGCTTGATACTGCGATCTTCTTCCCTGCACGGCGAATTCCCACGAAGTGTTTTGTTGAAGCCTCTCATTGCTCCATCAGAGGTGCCTTCATTCCAGCACTGATTGCCTTCTCTTTCCGCTGCTCTGCGCCTGACGGCGACTCCATTAGCAACGCTTCCCCCACCGCCGGGTTTTCCTCTACACGGCAGAGCCTAACCTCTCCACTGACCATCACCCGGCAATGCGACCAATAACTGACACTTTCCCTGCCACTCAATAGTCCCTCTTCATAGCACTTGCTCCCTCTCCTCGCGCCATTGACACCCAAATCAGACCAACCATTACGCCTTTCCCCTCTTTGTCTATAAAATCCAGACGATCGCCTCCCAGACCACAATTTAACTGACAGCCTCCAGCGGATCACCTCCTACCTCCCTAGACCGTCCAAAGCTCATCACCAAACGCCCAGTCAACTAGCTGTCCCTGTGGCCTTTCGTCGAGCCGGCTGCCTTCTCAGATCCACCACCTACCTTTCACGAAACGCTCAGCACCTCGCCCTGGCCTTTCATCAAGCCTGCTGCCTTCTCAGATCCCCCAGCAACCTTCCGTGATGCGCTCATCACCTCTCGCTCCAGCCTTTCGTTGAGCCAAATGATGATGAAGTTTGTGTTGTTACTCCACGAACGTCCCTGGTACCTCCTTACACAAGCCCGGTCACGGTCCTTGCCAATTATGGCAAAACTATAACATTCAGGGATGCTGCAGGAGCCCCCACTTCCGTCTCCATTGACACGGTAATACCTGCACCTAACTCAAAACTGCAACACACCATGGCTACGAACTTGTTGTTTAATCGCCCCTTGACCTCCAGCTCTCTTCCTACCGCTTAAATCAGTGTCATCGCCCCCTTCTTCCGGCCTACATAAGGCGAGAAAAAATAGCAAATCAGTACACTTCAAAGATGATCACTCCAGAGGTAAGGAAGCCGGCTCAACCAGCTCCCCTAGGCAGCTCCCGGACTCCACTACACCCAGAGGCTCAACAGGAGGCAAATGACAGAGCTCGCCCCCTCACCAAGCCCTCACAAATGATGGCTAATTTCATTGCTATTCAATCTATGAAGCTGAAATTTGGAATGAGAGCCCCTTGGAGCGTCTAGAAACGAATCATTAAGACCAGTGCCTCCCAGATTAGGTGAATGAGATCCGGAGCTAATTTCTTTGCTGTTCAACCTATGAAACTGAAATTTGGAAGGGAGCACGTTGGGACATCTTGAAACGAATTATGAAGTCTAGAGCCCCCCATCCCACCACCAGATCAGCTGAGTGAGATCTGGAGCTAATTTCTTTACTATTCAACCTATGAAGTGCTGAAATTTGGAATGGAGGGCCCTTGTGGCGTCTAAAAACGAATCATGAAGTCTAGAGCCCCCTAGATCAGCTGAGGGGATTAAATTGATAGACATTACATTCATTTATTTGCACAAAAAGAAATTATGTTCCGTCTATTCTAGTTGGCTGAAGCTGAGCTGACAATAGCATGTTCCATGAATTTTGCATTTTGGCTGTAAACTCAAAACAGTAATAATCGTAGGGGGGGGGGGGGGGGGGGGGGTCCAGGGGGGCAGCTACCCCTTGCGAGGCCTCGTGGGCCTTTTTTTATTTCATTTTATTTAGAAAGGTCTTCCTTAATATCCCCTTGTTATAAAGATACTTGGTCAATAAGGACTTTTAAAAATTGCTTCTCTCTCTCAATTATCAATTACATTCCTCACTCATTCCAAGTGACTCAACATTTGTCATGCTCAAGGATAATATTCCCAAATTTTCATTTCCAGGGAAATGTTCCCATTTCCAAGAAACAACAATTAGGGGATACTATTACTCAAAGTCCTTAAACAGAGCACTCTATAACTCAAAGTACCCAAGGAGGGCAAATTTAAAAGTAAGCCAACAAATTTTGAGGTGCGATCAAAATTTGTTTTCCTTAGTCGACTACATATTTATTCTTAGTATTGAAATTAGAAAACCTAAATCGTTTGAAACCACCTTGAAAGTAGTTCTTGTTATTCCATGAAGTTCTTTTCAACAGTTTTATAAAACAACGAATACCTAAAGATTATGCATGTTATCAATGTTGAGGCCCTAAGGCGAGGCCCTACTATTTCTCTATACAATAATGGTACAAAATCGGAATGGATTAATATGCGCAAATACGGATAATCTGCTTCAGTTTCAAAACTTACAGGTTTAATGTCGTTTTCCAGGGCGTGCAAGAAATCCCCTCTCTCGATCCTGAGTTTTTTCATGGCTTCTGGGTCTACTTCAACCTTGCTTGCAGCTTTGATGAGCCTGTACGAAATTGGAAATAGTTCAAGCATCGTGTTCTTCAAGAATGGATAAATGGTGTTTGATAACATCAGACGAGAAAAAAGCAAATTATTAAATAAAGATTACTTTTTATATTTACTGAGATAACAGTCTTTATTTCCATGGTGGGGGGGGACCTCACCATTCAAGGGTGCCCCCATGAAGGAAGGCACCGGGGTGGGTGGGGGAGTTGGGTGGCACTTTTAACACCCTGCAATAGTTTTGTTGAAAATATTCATTTAATAGAGATTTATTTCTGCTTGTGTGTGTGTGTGTGTGTGTGTGTATTTTGTTAGTTTGGTGTACAATGTTGTTGTAACCGTCATTGGAGCCAATGCCACCTCCACCAGCCTATAGGTTATAGCCTCTTCACTGGTCAATTATGGATCGAGAGAGGATCCCACCCACATGTCCTGGAACATCCCATTCAGATAGCCAACCAATACTGGGGGATTTTTCGGACGTTACTGAGGGTCGGCCCACTGTTGGAGAGACAGTGTCGGGACAAAGCTTTGAGTATAAATAGTATGGAGGGCTATTAGTGAAAGTTGAGTGGGCAAACCATAGGAGTGGTCGTGATGGTCCCGAAAAATTACACGATCAAGATGGATGTACACCGATCAGCTGATGTTTTGAAGTTCCAGTAATAGGTATCCTTTCGGTATAAATTATATTATTAATACCTATTCAAAGGGACCTACAGCTACCATTGCTGGCAGACTTGCTGTTCTTCCTCCACATTCTGGGCGACCAGGGGTTCGTAGCTCTAGCCTCACCCCTGTGTGTAGTTATGTTTTGTGTCATGTTTGTGAGAGGCTGTTGGGAGAGTTGAAGGTAGAACAGGAAAAAGGAAAGGTGAGAGGGAGGAGGATACTAAACCCGACAGGCCAATTTTCCTGAAACCAGTGTAGAATCCAAAGAGCTTATAATAGAATAGAGAGGGCATGTGTACGTTAAGCTATAGGGAGCTCTGAAGGCAATTGTATTGAATGGGAGGAGCCTGTAATCGTATGGTAGGGTGTAACCTCCAACACTGTTACAAAACCTCACTGCCTCCATCCTACACCTGTAATGAGTTTAGTTGAGAGAAGAAACAACAGAAGAACCTAAATAATCATGGGGGGAAATAACAGATAAAATAATTTTGGTTGAATATATTATGAAGTGAACGATATGGGGAGAACAAATGAACTCGGTTAGAATGAATTCGATTTGAGATTTCAATAATTGGCTATCCAGATTCACTCCCTGTTTGGACGGAATCTCAAGTGGCTTCTTCCCCCTCCACGAACTGTCCTCTCTTCCCAATGATAAGCTCTTTGGACAAATCAGAAGAATAAACACAAGGGGAACGTTGGATCTACACCTAGACCTATCACACAGTGAGAACTGATGCTTTCTCGGGGCTGCAGAGTCACCAACCTTGTAGTACCTGAAGGGTCCCCCCTTCAAAAAGGCTAAATATTACAAAAAAAAGGAAAAGTTTTGTTTAAACCTTATTTTTGAAATAGATGGTAAACAAGCATTGCCGTAATACAAGCCTAAATCACATTCACAGTGAATTAGAGGAGTAATATGACTCTTCGTTTCCTGCACCAAATTAGAATAAAACCAGGCTGATCGGTTTTTATTCTTGGCAATTTTTTTAAGTTGGGACACAAAATTTGACATTTCTGTCAATTCAAAAAGTCAGAATAATTGAATTATTATACAAAGCTTTTTTGTATGCTGTTCATTAAAAGAAACGTACATTTTCAAAGTAATCGCGATTTTTCGTTAAACAAGTTAGAAATGACTCGAGAACATGTCAAGAGTAGCACGTATGTTTGCATCTACCTGTTCATGGCCGTGGATTGCGCAGCCCTCACCAAACCTTCAAGTTCAGCTCCACTGAAATTCTTCGTCAAAGAAGCGAGTTCCTATCGAGATGAAAGAAAAAAAAATCATCAGTACGTTTAAAAAACCCATATTTTAATTCAGATATAAAAATGTAACAGTATTATTCAATAACAAGATATAACAACAAAACCAAATGAGCAAGTATGGGCGGATTTAAATTTAGTATTTTTCATTGGTTTTAATTAACATAAGTTCATTATGATTCATCTATAATTGGATTTTCTTCGATTGTTAGGATATGTGCTGTTGCCATTACCTTCCAGCCTAGTCACGTTTGAAAATATGAATTCAGAGTAGCGGTAAAGCCAATTCCTCAACCCAAAGGTTTTGGAATTAATTTATTTCCTACACCACTAATGAAACTGAAATTTGAACCTCACCGTTTTGGACTTAATTTATTTCCTACACCACTTAATGAAACTGAAATTTCAAATTAGAATCTAATAGAATTCTCATTTTCAATAAAGGTTTTACTAAACAGGGTACCAATCGATATTTGTGACAAACTTTCATATTAATTTTACAATAATCATTATAAATGATCCCAAGACATCTGTGTGAAACAGCCAAGGTTTTTGTTTAAGATATAAAACATGCTTAACCCTGGAATGGAAACATTACGTAAACTTTACTCGTAATATGCAACGAAATAATACCTCGAAAACGTTATAGAATAAATTTTTGTGGAGAAAATAACTAAAGATTTTTTTAGTGAGTTGCATACGCTTCTACGAAGAATAATTTAACCAAGATGAAGGGTTTCAATGGTCAGTTTCAAAGTTCCGTATTATGAGTAAACCCATTAGATTAAAATTCATTGATTCATTGCTCACAAGATCATTGATAACAGTACAAATAATGGATATCGTAGATTACCTGAATATTTAATGGTATCAGTAATATAAATTACTCAAGTTGGAAAACATTATACACGGTTGGTATGATGGCTGGTACATTACTTACTTTTATGTCGACATCTGGTGCGATTTTGTCAAATTCGTACATTTTGGTGGTGTGGATCTTCAAAATTTGAACTCGTCCGTGCTCATTGGGCAACCCGATTTCCATTTGGACCTGCATTGGCAAACAAACAAAATTATTCAAGTCAGGAAGTACCTAAAATGATGTTGATTTGTTCTTAACGTTCAGATAAAAAATCATGGATATCGTTCGAATAACTAAATAAAATACCTACCTCAAGTCGTCCAGGTCGAAGAAGAGCCTCGTCGATCATGTCTCGCCTGTTGGTCATGCCGATTATGAGGATGTTGTTGAGCTGGTCCACGCCATCGATTTTGGCAAGCAGCTGATTCACCACGGTGTCGTGGACTCCAGTATTCCCTCCCACGGACCCTCTCGCCTTGCAGATGGCATCCATCTCGTCCAGAATGATGATGTGCAGGCCACTGAGAGGACCGAGCTGAATGAATCAAATAGACCTTATGAGCGAACATCAATTCTCCAAACGCTACCAAGCGATTTTTAGAAGAAAATGAATCTATTGCAATCAATGGCTCCAAGAGTTTTTTAAATCAAATTTCACTACAATTTTTTTCATGGAAATCTATTTTGAGGCATTCTGAAACGATTCCTGGAGTTAAACACTTTTTCCTATAAATACAATCGTCATTCTAGACGATATATCACCTTAGAATTAAAAAAAAAAATAAATGAATGAATTTAATAATAATAAAATCAAGCAATTTAAAAGAATGGATGAGTGAGTTGGAAAGCACTTTTAGATCACAATAAATCGTAGGAATACAAATTTAAAAAACTTTTAAATCACTAAAAATTGAAAGTACGACTTAAAATCGATCATTTAAATTTTTTCGCAGAATATCAATTAGAAAAAAGTTGATCAACTGTGAATTATTCAGAAAACTTGCATAAATTTTCTCCAGAAAAAGGTGTATCTACACAGGGTGTCACATTTAGTGACGATCACAAGCCAGGAACCGATTCTAGAGCTAATTTCTGATCGAACGTTCCTTCTAGAATTTTTTTGGACGACCCTCTGGAACTATGTCTTTTAGACGGGGTTCGTTAACGAGAGGGGCGCCTATTGGAATTGATCCAGGGGGTTAGGGGACAACCTAAGCACGAGAAAAAATTATATAAATTTAAAATGAAAAAACATTAAAAAAAAAAAAAAACTAAAAATAACCGCATACAAATCCGTCTTAGACCATTGTAAGACCGAATCCATGAAAAAAAACCAATGGTGTAAGTCTATGTGTGTGTGATAAATTTTGTCGACGCTACCCAGTCTACTATTCTTAACCAGTTTTCGAGATTCTTTTTTTGTCCGATCCCAATTTTAGTCTAGTTGTGTAATAAACCCCGGAAATTTTGAATTCCGTAATGGAAGAGAGGGAATGGAAGGGATAATTACCGATTCTTTTAAGCGCTTCCCAAGCTACAAATTCGACCGATTTTCATGATTCTCATTTCGTTCCATTACGGATTCGATATAGTTTTGGAAAGTATGCCAGGGATTTCAAATTTCATCATGTGAGGGGGTGAATGGAAGGGGTAATAGGCGGTGGCAGTAGTCACCGTGCAGTAGTGCCTGATGCAATGGTAAAAGTGAAAGTTGTTGGTCGGGTGGCAGTTGATCGTTGCCAGCTGGTAGGGAGGACATCGGACTGGGCAAAGCAATGGAGCGACCGAGCAGAGTATGAACTCGCCTGCAACTTGGCTTCCATGGACGGCAGGATTCTGAATGTGGATTCAGAGCGATTACTGGCAAAATATAAACAAGGATGCCAGAACAGCTACTAGAAGAGGGAATGAGTCAGAGAATTTTACATCGTACAGGGAGCTGAACCCTAACATTAAACTGGCCAGCCTGATGACGGAGAACTCCATTGATACATAGGTGAAAGATTCAAAAACAGCTAGCTCTGGGGGGGGGGGGGGGGGGGGTTAAGCTTAAATGTCGACTTGCACGAGACGAATTGGAATGATGAATGCTAAACGTGCAAAGACATGGATGAGAGGACTCTCCCCATTTCTTCTGCTTATGCCCTGTTCTGGCACAATTCCAAATGAGGGCATTCAATCAGCTGAGTATGAACTGTGACCAGGTGGTTCGGATCCTCAATGGTGGGGGACACCCAAAAGCGGTCCTATCTTGCAAGCTGACTTGGCAGTATATAGCAAAGTAGGCTTGGGAATTTAAATTCTGAATCACAATAGAGGGACTAGATTGTGACTAGCTTTTCCCTCACCTGTCAGTGTTTTTTTTTTTTTTTTTTCCTAGAGACGTTGGGAGTAGGTACCTAACTGTACAATTACTTATATTTCTAATTATTTACAATTATATTACACGTTAATTTTTGCTAATTAATATTTATCCATATGAAATGTATTAGTTTGTATTCATTATTTATACTACACTTTTTTCTTATTCTTATATTACATTACTACTCCACTAATAACGTTTCTTGCCGAAGGGCAGTGGGATAAATCATATATTCTAACAAGAAAACAAAGCTTTATCACAAAAGTGACATACCCGTTTTTCTTCCTCTTCAGCTTCAGCGAACAGTCTCCTGATGTTAGCTTCAGACTCGCCCACGTACTTGTCCAAGATTTGTGGACCGTTGACGATTTTTGGCTCCCTGGCATTGAGCATTTTTCCGATCTGACGAGCCATCAGCGTTTTTCCTGTGCCGGGAGGTCCATAAAGAAGGATACCTTTGACGTGCTTGCACCCTGAAAATCGCGACGAAATAAGAAACTAAACACTGTTGACACAAAGTTGATCAACACCAAAAAAGTTCCAGTAATGCAGCATGATGATAATGATGAATTTTAGTAAACTATCTTACTGTATCATGTTAAAATGTTTGGAAAATTCAGGACTTGGAGTAAAAAATAATTGTTAACTACCAATTTAATTACAAAAAAAAAAAAAAAACTCGTTCTATATAATATTCGGCCATTCAAACAAGATGTTGGATTTTTAGCTTTTTTCGCAGTATTTATGTATTTTTTGGCAAATATTAATGAAATTTAAGAACGTTTTTACATAAATGTCTGCATACATTTTTAATGCTGTAGTGCATCGTTAATAAACTTCTTTCGACTAAAACCCTGGTAAACAATATAAATTTGATAATTTTTAACCGTTTTTAGTGATTTTTTGAAATTTGACCCAATTTAATGTTCTTAAAAAACGCCCGCCAACAAACTAATCCTTTCGTCTGGAAAGCTTAAAATTTTGTTGCAAGAACGGAATTTTTATCTCAACCCTAAGGAGAGTTATCTTTTGGAAGGGCGCACACTTTTTTTTTTCTTTTTTTTTTTTTTTTTACAAAACTCTCCTCATAGGCGGAGGTGGCAAGCCATTAAATTGAAAAATAAACTTAGAAAAAAAAAAAAGAGTTCGGAGGACGCCCAGGTTTACCCGACGCCGGCTCTAGGAATGAGGGAAGTTGCAGAAGGATGAGGAGGAAGAGTGGGATGAAAGAAAGTGCCCATATAAAATTACCACCAGTTCAAGTAAGAACCCCTCAGGACGCGGGTGGTGATACCACGGAGCACTCCAGCCGAGATGCCCAACTCGAGTAGCTCCGTGGCACTTTTCCCACACCACAACTCGTGCCATGACACGGTCGCGGCCATTACCCTGAAGTTGTTGGTCGCCACTCCTTTTAGCTCGGAAATCGCTTGCCGCAGGTCATTTCTGTCGTACTGCCAAACAACTGGATGATACATCAATGTATAAAGCCATTCCAATAAACTTGGTTGTATTTTAGGGCCTTTCCTATTCAAGATTCAACCTATGATATTGAGACTTGAAATATGACATTCAAACTCCAACTACTGGGTGTATTACTTTGAAAATTAACACATTAACAGCTACATGCACTCTTAGAAATAAATTTGCGCAAAGCTTACCCAACTGTTCGACAACTTCTGGCGGGAACACACGAGAAGCAAACGCTCGACGGAAAATGGCGTTGAATTCCGTGTCCAAGCCGCCTATCCCCATTTTCCCAAAATCCCAGTTAGGGTTGATGATGGAGACACGAGCTTCTTTTCTGTAAATCAAAATGATTATTACTTATTTCAAACGCTTTGTGAAGTAATAACCAGAAAAAACTCTAAATGTACTCTTGTGTAATAAAATACACAATTTCTTAATTTTCTCTTAGAAACACTGAAAAGAGCTTTACCAACCATTCTTCAGAGAGACTGAGGAAGTGAGAAGCAGTTATAATCAGGTGAGTTTTGGATACTATAATACATATTGAGCTACATTTTTGGATATACATTTAGTGATTGGGAACCAGCCCATATTTTCAAAGGTCCATTTGATCTATAATAATATTCCTGGTCTTTCAAAACTTAATACCTATAAATAAATCGTACAGCCTTTTTCACATTTACTACGTTATCGTAGTCACTTTAAGAGAAAGACTACTATATCTTTCGTTGAACAACAGATAAAAAATTTAAAAAAGTGAAAATACAAAACAAAGCGTAGAATTCACTACGCTACTTTTCTGCTTCCATGCAGGCCATTACAGTATTTACACATCAAATTGCATTATGTACACATCAAATTGGAGGTTTCTCTTTTCATATTAGAGGTTTATTCTCAAATTGAAGATATAAACATTTATACCTTACAGCAGTTATGAAAAACTGGCTAACCCGACTAGCACTGTGTAATTAAGGTGAAAATGAATCCGTCGAACATTTTTTGGATAAGGGTAGTACCTACCTAACTTATCGTATACCTACTAGACGAAAAATTTAGAAAAACCTGTCAGATCTGGTGAGAATTGGGCCAAATCAGCCAGTAACTTGAAAAAAGTGCTGTCGTGCAGGAAGTATCTAGTATTAAACTTTAATTTCAACTAAACATTAACAATAATAGTACGCCTATCAATAAATTGATGAAGCGTTTGCTGTAAGTTGCCAATCAACTTTTCTTAATGTGTAGCCTACATAGAATCAGCTTGCGCACTTAATAAGTGCTCTATGCAATGACTCGATGCAAAGAATGACTCTAGCGGTGATTTAAATTTGTTATTTTCAACTCGTAAATGAGAAATGCGAAATAGGCCAAATAGGCGAACTCTGGCAAACAGTGCACCAAAGCCTACTACGTTTATGATAATATTTTAGCGTGCGGCACGCTTTTGCCAGGATCTATTGACAAAATAAAATAAAAATGATAGAATAAAAAAATTAAATAAATAATTTTCCCAAAATAAAGACATTTAGTATAAAGCCTCTTTGGGAAATCAAGAGTCAAATAAAACGATGGGCTCTTTCCTGATCAGCTGAGTGAGCTAAATTCTCTCCAGTACACCCTATGAAGTGGAAATTTGACAACGAGACTCTCGGGGACGTTAAGAGATGAATGAAATGAGGGACCCCATCCTGATTAGCTGAATTAACTAATTTCTCTCACTTTCACTCTAGGAATTTGAAATTTGGTCAGGAGCCTCTCTGGGGAAAGATACAAATAAAATAATGGACTCTTTCCTGGTCAGCAGAGCGAGCTAAATTCTCTCCAGTTCATCCTAGAAAGTTGAAATTTTATAGTCTCTCTGGGACATCTTCTCTCCCTTTCACCCTAGGAATTCGAAATTTTGGTAGAAAAGTATCCCTCGGACAACAAGATACGAATAAAATTATGGGCTCTTTCCTGACCAGCCGAGTGAGTTAAATTCTCTCCAGTTCATCCTGCATAAGGAAACTCTCTGGGACGTTGAGAGACGAACGAAATGACGGGCTGCATCCTAATTAGCTGAGTGAGCTAAATTTTCTCCTTTTCACTTTAGAAATTTAAAATTTGGTAGGGAGCCTCTTTGGGATAACAAGGGACGAATAAAATGATGCTTTTTTCTGATCAGCCGAATGAGCTAAATTCTCTCCTGTTCACCCTACGAAGTTGAAATTTGACAAGGAGACTCTCTGGGACGTTAAGAGACAAATGGAATGAGGGACCCCATCCTGATCAGCACAATTAACTAATTTCTCCTACTTTAACCCTAGGAATTCGAAATTAGGTCAGGAACCTCTCTGGAGCAAGAGACGAATGAAATGATGGGATCTTTCCTGATTAGCAGAGTGAGCTAAATTATCTCCAGTTCATCCTAGAAAGTTGACATTTTATAGAGTCCCTCTGGGACATCTCTCCCTTTCACCCTAGGAATTCGAAATTTTGGTAGAAAGCCACTCTCGGATAACAAGATAGGAATAAAATTATGGACTCTCCTGATCAGCCAAGTGAGTGGAATTCTCTCCAGTTCATCCTACACAAGGCAGGGTCTGTGACGTTTAGAGACGAACGGAATGACGGGCTGCATCCTAATTAGCTGAGTGAGCTAAATTCTCTCCTTTTCACTCGAATTTAAAATTTGGTAGGGAGCCTCTTTGGGATAACAAGAGACGAATAAAATTATGCTCTTTTCTGATCAGCCGAACGAGCTAAATTTTCTTCAGTTCATCCCACAGAGTTGAAATTTGATAGAGATTCTCTGGGACATTGAGAGACGAATGCAATGACAGGTTCTATCCTAATTAGCTGACTGAGCTAAATTAATTTCAGTTATCCCAAGGAATATGCAATTTGGAAGGGAGCCCCTCTGGAATAACAAGAGACTAATGAAATGATGGGCTCTTTCCTGTGCAGCTTAGTGAGCTAAATTCTCTCCTGTTCACCCTAGGAAATCTAAATTTCACAAGGAGCCTCCATCCTGATCAGCTGAGTAAGCTCAGTCCACTCCTTTTTCACCCTAGGGTGATGAAATGCTGGAGGAGACTTCTTCTACCGACACCAAAAGTAAAAGCGTGCCCCACATTCTTCAACAAAGAGGAAACAAAGGGGGCTCTGGGGCTCCACTCAACGTACTCGGCGAGGTGCAAAGTAATGAGTTCCTTTTTGTGGGTGCCATTACGAATGTATACTAATGAATTATATTATCATTCATTCACTTTATTGCATATTTTTCACTTTAAACAGGTACTTATGTAAGAATCAACATACGCTTTCGACCGTCCAACGAGGTTGATGAGGGAACCTTCTTTCTTGTTGAAAATCAAGAGCGTGTCTCCAAGGCAGCGTCCGAACTCAGTTTTGATCGTTTTGGCGTCTTGCCCCGCTTTGATGGCATTCACATCAGCAGCTGAATAACGTAAAAAATGAACAATAATAATAATTACGAAATACAAAAGATATTACTTATTATACAGGGTGTTCAAAAGTAACCTCCCTTTTTTCCACGAAGAGAATCTTGGAGAGCATTTTTGAAATGCACGATACTAAGTTTTAAAAAATCCATTTTTTTTTGGACTCGCAAAAATGGTTTTTCTCCGCCATTTTGTCCCCTATTCAACGCAGGAAGCATCTATTTATGCGAATCTCCTTACAAGAAAATGCAATGTAATGGCTCGAAAAATTTCTTCATTGAAATCCGTTTTGAGACATTCTGAAGATTCTGTTAGTTACAAGGGTCATTCTAGACGAAAAATCTCCTTAGGATTGAGATAAAAACTCCGTTCTTGTGCCAAAAAATCAAGCTTTCCAAACGAAAGGATGAGTTAGTAGGGCAGAAATTTTTGAGCACAATAAATTGGTCAAATTAAAAAAACTGTGCTAAAAAATTCACTAAGTAATGGCTAAAACGGCTAAAAATTGTTACATTCATTTATTTTTTCAGAACTTTAGTCAGAAAAAGTTTATTAACGATGAACCAGACCATTGAATAAATAATGCTGAAAAATGAACTTGAAATTTAAAAAAATACATATACAAATAAAAAACTAATAAATAAATGAATAATAATAATAAAAAAGTTAACATTCAAAATCTGTTTTGAATATTATTAGGACGAGTTTTTCCGTAATAAAAACTGATAGTGAACAATTTCTTCGCACTCAAATTTCAGAACAACGTAACATAATATGATAACTTACGAAAATTCGCTCACATGATCATGTAACATGACTGGAACGTTTAACCGATCATTTCAAGGTGACATAATTTTATATTTTACAGTGGTCGAATGTCATAAGTTAGAAAAGAAAAATCTTGAAAAAAAATTCTCCACGAGTAAATTTTGATTTGAAATGATCTCTGTACTCGACCACTGAAGTTTTATACCATTAAATTTGGAAAACCTAGCATACTTATTGATCAACGCATATGAGCTATCAAAAGCAGAAATAATAAACTTTTGTGTAATAATTTGCAGCGTTTTCTTATATTGTCATATTGGTTATATAAGGGCGAACAGTAGAAATTCACTTTACCTTCGAGGCTGGCGACCCTTAAATGAAGTAATTTCTCTTTATCTTTCTCCTGGTCGACGTAGTTGAAGACGATGTCCTGGCCGAGGGTAAAAGGGAAGTTTGTGAACTGGTAATGAAACTGCTTGGCCATCTTGTCAGTGTCGTACACTTCCTGGGCGTTGGCTCTGAAAAAGAATTTGAGTTTGATATAGTTCAATTAAACACGTGAATGCCAATTGCAAATGACGTAGTTAGGGGACATTTAACTGTGGGTTACCCCTCATGTCTGTCCAGCACTTGATTAGATATAAGAACATCACGAGGGTCAACATCACAAGAATTGCTTTCTAAACTGTAATACTCATGATCATTAGTAGCACTCGTGATGTGCTCCAAACTATTACCTATTCATTAACAAAAGTGATGATGAAATCAAGTTATCTCATTCCACCTGATATGTATCAGTCCCCAGGGCAATGAAAATACACCAGCTAGCACCAAGAACAGCTACTCAACTGCAATATATAATGACATTTAATTCTTCTGCAACAAAGTTTTCTGTCATGAGTGTGACCATGAAAAGTTTCACAGAAGAGTTTTTGGGTACGATAAACAGATTAATATCAATTTGTGACGGTTTGTCACATTAGTTTGCTGAATGGTGATCAAGCCTCAAACACGTCGGTATATCACGCAACATTTTGCTCCATTCATTTTTTTCCCCTCTTCAACTCTCGTGAAAAAACTCTGTTGAGTCCAAATTTTCGAAATTAATAAAAAGAAAGCAATACTGAAAAAACGGACAATTGATGCTAATGTTTGTTATCCTCCAAATTCAAGATCAAATTTTATTCAAGAAATTGCTTTATATCCCCCTTCAACTTCCAGTGTCCAGAAAAGCGAAATGTTCATATTTTATGATAAAAACCCTTTACACAACTTTAATGGACAAAGGAAAGTAACACAAAGAATCGTAACGAATGTTGTTTACAACGATTACAAGTAGGTAGTGTGAAGCTTCTCGCCAGTGATTTTTAAGGAGTCATAATTTTTTGTTTACTGAACTTGTAAATGTGAAAAGTAGTGTGAAGCCTCTCCCATGTATTTTTATGATCTGTTTCCTTTACAGTACAGAAGTAACAAGTAGTAGGTAAGAATCCTCTCCCTTTTTTTTATACATATGTAGCAAAATTAACAGGTAAAAATTGTTAAATTTATATTTTTTTAGCAGAATATTGCTCAAATAAAGTTTAATAACTATAAAATGGAACATTAAAAAATTTATGTACAAAATTATGATGTAAAATGTAGTTAAAATTCATTAAAATTGGCTAAAAAATCGATAAAAACTCCAAAAACGTTAAAAATCCAAAATCTCATTTTGAACTGCAGAAAATTATTTGGAAAGAGTTTTTTGCCATAAAATTGGTTGTTAACAATTTCTTTTCCCTCAAAGTCCTTAATTTTCAAAACAATGTATCATAATACAGTACAATAATTTACAACAATTCGCTCATACGATCATGCTGCATGACTGTTTATAAAATTTTTTTAGCCCCAAAATTATCTCTCTTTCTCCAATAATCATCAAAACTTGAATTTTCTACATTTTTCATTTTATTTATGATCGCGAAAAACTGCTGAAAATCTGCCCGCTTCTTTCAAACTTTGAAAAATTATAAATTTTGATTGGAAAATGATTTAAAAAAAAAAAAAAAAGATTTTGTTCAGCATCATGAGGAGAGAAATAAACAAATATAAACTCAGATTTGACCAATGGCAAGTTAAACTCAATTTTCCCTTGCACGGTCACTTTAAAAAAAATATATTAGTATTAAAGGCAAAAAACTATATATATTGAATATATAGTTAAACAGTAAAAATGCAAGGGTGTGTAGCCTCGCCTTTTCCGAAAAAGTTTATCGCAACATTTTTTCGTTAGTTCAATAATATGTTGGAAGAATGAAATTATGCGTTTATTTCAATTTATTTCCAAACTTGTCATAACAGAGAAAAATTCATGAAATAGCTAAAAAATTAAGGAAATAATTAGGTTGTCAGAAATTTTCGTTATGCGTGGAAAACAGCCAAGGAAATGAACAAACGGGGAAAATGACTCCGCCGGCGGGGGAAACGAGAAGCGTTTCCCCGTTTTCCCGAGGTTGTCATAAAAACAACCGCGGCAACCCGCGAGCTCTCCCCCGCTATACTCGCGAGTCACTCAACAATCAACTGCATCTCGCCTTCTAATAAATGAATTATTCGTATTTTCTTACATGCACATAGGTTTGCTTCCCTTAATGAATCAGTGAAATGTCAGAAAATTGTGAACAACTACATACCTAGTCCTTTTTACGCAATGAAAACTTGATGTTTTAAGTTGTCAACATAGGCCCAACCTAAAATAGACCTAACCGAGCTTCTTAACCGAATAAATGAATTATTCATATTTTCTTACGTGTACATAGGTCTGTTTCCCTTAATGAATCAGTGAAATTTCAGAAAATTGTGAACAACTACAAACCTAGTCCTTTTTACGCATTGAAAACTTGATGTTTTACGTTGTCAACATAGGCCGAACCTAAAATAGACCTAAACCCCTTCATATTCTTATTTTACAAGAGTAATAAAGCTAGGAAAGTAGTATGTAAC
This sequence comes from Adelphocoris suturalis, assembly GCA_030762985.1. NCBI lineage: Eukaryota > Metazoa > Arthropoda > Insecta > Hemiptera > Miridae > Adelphocoris > Adelphocoris suturalis. The sequence continues at coordinate 33,213,735 of CM061042.1, forward strand.
CTCACATTTATGTAACATTTTTGCGTTTTGTTCAGTTTATTGGACGAATGAAATACCTGGGTGGAATTTCACGTTCATTTTAATTCATTTTCAAGCTTGTCAAATTTTAATCGAGAAAAATTTACGAGATAATAATAGTGGAAATAATCGTAAGCCGTATGTACAAGCTCTATAAAGTAGGAATATATTGTAAATTAATTTATCCATTCAAAGTATGCCGACGAGAAATTTCCACTATCCCCGGAAACCGCGACGAAATAAGACAAGCGGGGGAAAAATCGTAAAATATCCCCGCCAGCGGGGGAAAGTTTCCCTGCTTTAACGGCTTCCCGCGGTTGCCATAGAAACAACCGCGAAAACCGCGAGGTTCTTCCGCGGGATCGCGAGAACCGCCAACTGCCTCGGCCATTCAACGGCCAGACGCTCCCGCTATCACATCTGCGCTCATCTTCCTCACCAAGTAAGCATGTAGTATAATTGTCATCAGTTTTTTCACCATTTCCATCTCATTTCATTTCAAAATTTTATACACTTTCATAAAATAACTTTAAAGAGGAATTAATATATGTACAGTGCACACCGATTTGAGAATACCTTGTCTTGCCGCGGGATATGAGGTTATGCCTAACCAAGCTTCATAGCAGATATAAGAATACATAGGTATATGAATTAAAATACTGATCATTTTCTTGGTTAATACGTGTTCCCATTAAATTTTCAAATTAAATTAAATTTTAGAAAAACAGAAAAAAAATCAGTCCTTTTGTGTAACACCTTGAAACTGAAAGCTTCGAATTGGCTTAGGCACACCTAATGCGTGGGGGATTGTTGCGCTTTTCCACACCATGAACATTATTGATTTAACGATTAAATTCAGAGAATAATTTTAATGTTATATTCATGTATATTTTCTTGAAGAGTTCAATGTAACCACTACCGCGTCCAAATGGACGCTAACTTTTCCTTCAGACCAAGTAAGCATATTCTGACTCACTTTCATCATGTAGTTCGTATTGATCACATTTCACTTCAAAATTGTATGAATCGTCATAAAACAACCGCTCAAATTGATGATAGATTTATATACATGCGTACAGTACACATGCGAATAATCTTGCCACGCAAGGACCTAACCGTGCTTCTTACCCGAATAATTTCATTATTCATACTTTCTCAGGTATACATAGCTGTGTTTCCCTTAATGAATCAGTGAAATTTCAGAAAATTGTGAACAGCTTCATACCTAGTCCTTTTTACGCATTGAAAACTTGATGTTTTACGTTGCCAATATAGGCCCAACCTAAAATTGACCTAAACGCCTTCATATTCATATTTTACTAGAGTAATAAAGCTAGGAAAGTAGTATGTAACCTCACATTTATGTAACATTTTTGCGTTTTGTTCAATTTCTTGGACGAATGAGGTACCTAGGTGAAATTTCACGTTCATTTTAATTTATTATCAAGCTAGTCAAATTTTAATCCAGAAAAATTTACGAGATACCAATAGTGGAAATGATCGTAAACCGTATGTACAAGCTCTATAAAGTAGGAATATATTGTAAATTAATTTATCCATTCAAAGTATGCCGACGAGAAATTTCCACTATCCCCGGAAACCGCGACGAAATAAGACAAGCGGGGGAAAAATCGTAAAATATCCCCGCCAGCGGGGGAAAGTTTCCCTGCTTTAACGGCTTCCCGCGGTTGCCATAGAAACAACCGCGAAAACCGCGAGGTTCTTCCGCGGGATCGCGAGAACCGCCAACTGCCTCGGCCATTCAACGGCCAGTCGCTCCCGCTATCACACCTGCGCTCATATTCCTCTCAGACCAAGTAAGCATATTGTATAATTTTTATCAGTTTTTTTACCATTTCCATCTCATTTCATTTAAATTTTATAAACTTTCATAAAATAACTTTACAAATTCAAAAGGAATTAATATACATACGAACAGTGCATACCGATTTGAGTTGTCTTGCCGCGGGATATGAGGTTATGCCTAACCAAGCTTCTTAGCTGATGAATGAATACATATAAGAATTACATTACTGATCATTTTCTCGGTAAATAGGCGTTTCCCATTACATTTTCAAATTAAATTAAATTTCATAAAAACGTAAAAAAATACTTAGTCCTTTTGTGTAACGCCTTAAAACCGAATGCTTCATATTGGCTTTGGTATACCTAACGCGTGGCGGATTGTTGCGCATTTCCAAATAATGAACATTAAATGATTCAATGATTAAATTCAGAGTATAATTTTAATGGGTATATTCATGAATATTTTCTTGAAGAATTTAATGTAACCACTACAGCGTTCAAATGGACGCTAACTTTTCCTTCAGACAAAGTAAGCACATTCAGTCTCACTTTCATCATGTAGTTCGTATTGATCACATTTCACTTCAAAATTGTATGAATCGTCATAAAACAACCGCTCAAATTGATGATAAATTTATATACATGCGTACAGTACACATGCGAATAATCTTGCCACGCAAGGACCTAACCTTGCTTCTTACCCGAATAATTGCATTATTCATACTCTCTCAGGTATACATAGCTGTGTTTCCCTTAATGAATCAGTGAAATTTCCGAAAATTGTGAACAGCTTCATACCTAGGTAGTCCTTTTTACGCATTGAAAACTTGATGTTTTACGTTGCCAATATAGGCCCAACCTAAAATTGACCTAAACGCCTTCATATTCATATTTTACTAGAGTAATAAAGCTAGGAAAGTAGTATGTAACCTCACATTTATGTAACATTTTTGCGTTTTGTTCAATTTCTTGGACGAATGAGGTACCTAGGTGAAATTTCACGTTCATTTTAATTTATTATCAAGCTAGTCAAATTTTAATCCAGAAAAATTTACGAGATACCAATAGTGGAAATGATCGTAAACCGTATGTACAAGCTCTATAAAGTAGGAATATATTGTAAATTAATTTATCTATTCAAAGTATGCCGACGAGAAATTTCCACTATCCCCGGAATCCGCGACGAAATAAGACAAGCGGGGGAAAAATCGTGCAATATCCCCGCCAGCGGGGGAAAGTTTCCCTGCTTTAACGGCTTCCCGCGGTTGCCATAGAAACAACCGCGAAAACCGCGAGGTTCTTCCGCGGGACCGCGAGAACCGCCAACTGCCTCGGCCATTCAACGGCCAGTCGCTCCCGCTATCACATCTGCGCTCATATTCCTCTCAGACCAAGTAAGCATATTGTATAATTTTTATCAGTTTTTTTACCATTTCCATCTCATTTCATTTCAAAATTTTATAAACTTTCATAAAATAACTTTACAAATTCAAAAGGAATTAATATACGAACAGTGCATACCGATTTGAGTTGTCTTGCCGCGGGATATGAGGTTATGCCTAACCAAGCTTCTTAGCCGATGAATGAATACACATAAGAATTACATTACTGATCATTTTCTCGGTAAATAGGCGTTTCCCATTACATTTTCAAATTAAATTAAATTTCATAAAAACGTAAAAAAATACTTAGTCCTTTTGTGTAACGCCTTAAAACCGAATGCTTCATATTGGCTTTGGTATAGGTACCTAACGCGTGGCGGATTGTTGCGCATTTCCAAATAATGAACATTAAATGATTCAATGATTAAATTCAGAGTATAATTTTAATGGGTATATTCATGAATATTTTCTTGAAGAATTTAATGTAACCACTACAGCGTTCAAATGGACGCTAACTTTTCCTTCAGACAAAGTAAGCACATTCAGTCTCATATCATAAAATTTTCGCTTATTGGTTAATTTTGAGCATATTTCACTTGAAAATTTAAAAAAAAATTAAATGAGTAATTTTTATTTAAGGCGCGTAGAATAGATCGGTTTGATGAAAGACATTTCATATTACAAATAATTTCATACGATTAAATCGGTGTTTACCATAACATAAAGGCTAAAAGTTTTGAACCATGTAAATTAAAAAAAAAAAAACCCTTGAACGCCGTGAAAACTAATGTTTCAAGATGGCATAGTACATTACGTGAATATTCAAATTTCCCTTGTAAAAACTGATACCTAATAAAATCTAATAACAAAAAATCTTTCTTTTTCTAACGCAACCAGAATTCTATTAACTCAAACCTCATGACATTGCGGCGCACAAAAAAAAAAAAATAAATAAATAAATAAATAAATAAAATAAATAAATAACTTAATTCAAAAAAAAAAATTACGTACAAGTAGATTAAAAAAATTAAGTGAAAAGTTGAAAGCGACACTATTAAGACAAGTGGAAGGTTTAAATATTTTTTCTAGACAGGCATAGCTGATTTTTCTACTAACGAATTTATATTTTCTATTTCAACTTTGAAAAATGTGAAACTTCATAAACGAATGCCCCCAAATTTTTGGATCCCGGATAAATCTCGTAGCTGCCAGACAAATCGGCGCATGCGTAAAACGTAAAACCCTTCATAACAATCGTGTCTTCTTTAATTTTCATTCGATTTCGTTGATATTCTGTGGGTCAGATGGTAGATAGTTCCAAACGAATTTCATCTCTGCCGGATAGTCACTACATAGGCGCAGAACTAAAACCGTAATTCCTTGTAAAAATCTTAAGTTTTAAAGTAACGATTTTGTTGGAATTTTCACGGATTGTTCGAGATGATTTCATTCCATTGATAGAATGATAATCTATTCGCTTCCGGATTACAGTTGCATCTTCGCAAAAACATTCCAATAGTCATTTCAATAATTTTCATCTTATCTCAATGAAATTGTCAGAGATTGTTTACCAGTCACAAGACGATGTTGGGCGATGATCTTTGCTGAAAATTAAGGTATTTTCAGGTTTTGGCGTTTCATTATTCACGCTGACAAACTAAAGAATGTAGTTAACTTGGACGCCATAGATCATCTTCATGTCCCATGCCAGGCTGAGAAGAGAGGAGGGGATTCTCTTATGCAAATTTCAAACCAAGTTGTGAGATTTGGAGGATAGCACGGAAATCATCAGATGATCTTTCGTTCACTATTACCTCATCGTTGATTTAAAATCAACTGTACAATCCTTCTTCTTAAATTAATACAGTGAATTACGAATCTAACTCTGCCGTAGCCGGTCCCAAGCCCGGTTGAGAAAAGAGGAGGGGATTCTAATTTACGAATTTCAAACCTTCGAGTACAAGATGATCAGATAATCGTTGGTAATTACACTATCGTAGTTTCATGAACATGTGATGATCGTGGCTTAACAACATTTATGTATCAGTTCCATGTTCAATGAAGAATTACCTCTCCAACTCAGGCCACTGTAGCTCCCAGTACAAAGATCATCAGTGCGATGATCTTTATGGTTCTGTGACAAAGGAAGCTGTTTGATTTGGAGGATAATCAGTTGATCTTACACTCACTCAGACCACATGATCGTTGATTTGAAATCAACTGTACAATCCTTTTTCTTATATTACTACAGTGAATTACGAATCTAACTCTGCCGTAGCCGGTCCCAAGCCCGGTTGAGAAAAGAGGAGGGGATTCTAATTTACGAATTTCAAACCTTCGAATTGTTTAACTAAGTGAGTACAAGATGATCAGATGATCGTTGGTAATTACACTATCTTAGTTTCATGAACATGTGATGATCGTGGCTTAACAACATTTATGTATCAGTTCCATGTTCAATGAAGAATTACCTCTCCAACTCAGGCCACTGTAGCTCCCAGTACAAAGATCATCGGTGCGATGATCTTTATGGTTCTGTGCCAAGGGAAGCTGTTTGATTCGGAGGATAATCAGATGATCTTACGTTCACTCTGACCACGTGATCGTTCATTTGAAATCAACTGTACAATCCTTGTTCTACAATGAATTACGAATCTAACTCTGCCGTAGCCGGTCCCAAGCCCGGTTGAGAAAAGAGGAGGGGATTCTATTTTTCGAATTTTAAACCTTCAAATTGTATAACTAAGAGAGTACAAGATGATCAGATGATCTCTGGTCATTACACCATCTTTGTTTTCTGAACATGTGATGATCGTTGTCTCCAAATCAACATTCGTGTATCACTTTGATGTTTCATCGAGAATTACCAACAACTCGGGCTATTGTATCTCCCAATACAAAGATCATCAGAGATGCAATGATCTTTAAGTTTTGTGCCAAGGGAAGTCCATGAGACCTTGCGAAGATCGTTGATTTGTACTAACCGTATAATCCTTATTCTTATATTACTTTCATGATAAATTTCCGATACAACTCTGCCGTAGCCGGTCCCAAGCCCGGTTGAGAAAAGAGGAGGGGATTCGGGGGATTGATTATCCATGGTACAATTCATCCATAATGATTGTAAAGTGTTGTTGAGTGGGTCATTGGGGTGACCCTGGGTGGGGGGATTGGGGGACGGAAGATGATCATCCTTGAAATTATTGTTATGTTGTATATGTATTGGGTGGGACATCTTGACTCAGAATACTGAGTTCCAATTGAATGGGATTGCCGGATGAATCGAATTATGGAATTATTTGAAAATGGAAGCACTTGAGAAATGGCGTTATAGACGCGATTGCCTGACGGAAGGCCCTTGAATTTTTTTTTTTATTTTTTTTTATTTTAATATGTTGTATGGGGCGCTACGATGTGGGTCATTTGTCAGATGATCTATCTTTTCCTTGTACATAAGATGTTGGAGCGATGATCTTTTTTGAACGATGATCTTTTGTATATGTTGGGACATCTTGAATCAAAAATACTGACGGAAGGCCCTTGAAATTATTTTCTTATATGTTGTATATGATCATCTTTATATGTTAGGGCGTTACGATGTGGGTCATTTGTCAGATGATCTATATTTTTCTTGTACGATGTTGGAGCGATGATCTTTTAGACCGATGATCCTTTGTATATGGTGGGGCATCTTTCAGATTATACTGCCGGATGATTGTCAGTTAGATGATCTGTATCAAAGATTTGATTCTATATTCGGATTATGAGAGTACAAGATGTTTGGTCATTACACAATCTTTGTTTCATGAACGAGATGATCGTTGTTCCAAGATCAATATTCATGTATCACTTCCAGGTTCCGAAGAATCCGCTCCAACGCGGACCACTGTAGCTCCCAGATCAAAGATCATCAAGGTGATGATCTTTAGTGTTTTGTTCTTTTCATGAGATGATCGTTGATTTGTACTTACTGTATAATCCTTATTTCTATAGTACTTCAATGATAAATTTCCAATACAACTCTGCCGTAGCCGGTCCCAAGCCCGGTCGAGAAAATAGGAGGGGATTCTCATTTATAAATCCATACCTTTGATTTGTGTAAGTGGGAGGATTGTTACAAGATCATCAGATGACTTTTGGTGATGACGAACCATTATGATGACCGTTGATTTCAAAATGAAGAATAAGAACCTCATGTATCATTTCCAAGATGAATTACCAATCCAACTCCGCCATAGGAATTGCTTATGTACGAAGATTTCGGAAGATAATCTTTGATTTGAGTGCCAAAGGAATCAATCCTTCAGACCATGCGATGATCATTGATATGAAATCAATAGTAAAATCGTCGTTCTTATAACACTTCTCTTGTGAATAACGAATCCTACATTGACATGAACGACCCTTAGTATACGAACATCAGATGATCTCAGGATATTCACTAAGGAGGATCTCAGGATATTTACTTCATAGCAATAGATGATCGTTGATCAGACATCAACTCATGTGGTCACAAGCCCGGTTGAAAAAAGAAAAGGGGTCTCTTATGAATTTCTAACCATCAGTTTGATTGGAAGGATAGAGGAAAAAATCGTCACATGATCTTGGTTATGCGAGGCTCAAACCATATGATGACAACACTAAAATCCTTATTTATAAATTACTTCCGTAATAAGTTACGCATCCAATCCAAATCTGCCACAGCCAGTCCTAAGTACGAAGATCATCAGATGAATTTTTGGTTATGTGCCAAGGGAGTAGAGTTCTCAAATATTTTGCTCACTAACTAGTGAGCTTTTATGGCATTTTATGAGCTTTTAGTATTTTATGACATTTGGGTTTGATCATCTGATGATCAGTCGTAAAATTGATCTCGAGATCCTGGTCTAAGTACCAATAGCGAATCTAACTGCTTTAGTCGATCCCAAGTGCAGTTTAGCAATGAGTAAGGGGGGGGGGGGGGGGGTTCCCTCAGGTTTTGAATCTTCGATTTGTGGGATTCATGATAGTAAGAAGCTTATCAAATAACATTCCAAGTTTTTTTCCGAACTAATGGATTTATAGGATTTACAGGGATCATCAGTCACTGAGACTGACGAATACTCAGATTGTAAGCCGCAATCTCACATGATTCGTGAGTTGCTGTTTAATTTTATGATCGTAGTAAATCATCAATATGTGAAATTGAGTAAGATACTCAAATCCTCATAGGTGATGAGATTTGTTTCGACGTGTTATTCGACACACCAATCTACCAAGTGCCAGTCGAAACAAGGAATGAGGAATTAGCTTTTAAAATAAGGAATTGGATGTTACTTCAAGAATGCCTATGGTACCCCGTTTAACTCGGCCAGACTATGATCGTTGTGACCTGCTAATGTTTATTATGAATAGGGCCTAGAGACAAACGGACGAGCTTATGGATTTATCGTTAAGTTTGGGAATAAAAACTGTGTCACTGAAGAACTCCGATCAATTTTCTTCGTTTTCGGACTGATGATTGTAGAATGTTGTGTTTTTGGACTGTTGATTGTAGAATGCTCGTTGAATTTGTGAATATTGATGGTCGATTTGTGAATATTTCCTAGTTTTCGGACTGATGATGGTAGAATGCTGAAGCGGAATGATGATTGTAGATGATTGTATTGAATGTGGTTTTCGGACTGATGATTGTAGAATGCTCGTTGAATTTGTAAATATTGATGCTCGCTTAGGGAAAAAAAAAAACGAATCATAATCATCGCAGAATATAATCATAACATAACCTTCTCATATATATGCATGGGGCCTAATCTTCGATGATAATAGTGATTTTTTTCGAAGAACCCAGTAATGAATGGATGCTCTCACGCTTTGATATTTCTGATCGCAGTTGAGATAATTATTCAGGTTAAGGAGTTGCACTGACGTGTTCGAATCATGGAATGATTTTAGATTTTGATAGAACTTGAATATCTGTGAAATAATGATTGTGAACGGGATGTTTGTAATTATGATGATTCTCAGATTGGTGCCCGTATGACCTCTTCGCATAAATATAGTATGGCTCTAATATTGTGTTCTAGTACAGCAATGGAAGAAATAGCATTATCGGATGAACTTATTACTAGGATGCGAGCTATATCATGCTACTCACCTACATTATCATATTTTTTACCAGTTAACATGGGTGTCCATTGGATGATCTTTGTTCGCATTTCACATTCGTTTTTAGGTATAAGAAAAAAGACAGTACCGTAGAGTCGAGAGCCGTGAAGCGTTGTGGCGAGTGTGGAAAACGACTAAAATTATTTGAAATTTTTATGTGAGAAAATGGATTTTTTTTTAAACTTCTAAACGCTAAGGGTTGAGTCTCCAATATGGGTGGATTTGACTACTTGAGTTTTTTACTGTGTGTTCTCTAACTATTTGACTCGCCATTTCCAGTCCCAAATTGACGCTATACAGGTCGGGTGATTTAAACAAAAAATTGTTTTGACAAAGTGGATTTTTGCGGGTGACTTGAAACGTTCATGCTGTTGCTCATTTTCCTCACATTGGAGAGTCTAATTCTGCTGTACAGCCTAAGCAGCTAAGACATTTCGTTAATTTCATTTTACAAACCCTCTCTTAACATGGGCTTTTTGAGCTGGGGGTCTTACAAAAATTTCCGTCGCATTTTTGAATCGGAACAACCAATCAACCTCCCTCCTTTTGTTAAGGTGATAGAGGGACTTGAGCACTGTATTTTAGTAGACCCTCTATTGCGGATGGTCCCTTAGTTGCGTTAAATGTATAGGTAATGATTTTCCAATAACTACCGATCCATATAATGGTTTACTAGTATTGAAAGTGGAATTGTAGCCCAAAAACATATACAGGCTTAAATGTTTTTTTGTACTAGCGGAGAAAATTTGAATTTCTTTCAAACACGTGGTTTATTTCTTTATTTGTTCGAAAATTGGCTAAAAAGGAAAAAGACTGGTCTGTAGAATTTTGTAAGACACTGATTTCAAAAAGGAACAAAAACCTGAACGATTCCTGTCAAAGTTATTTTTTAACTTTTCCGAGTTCCAAAAAATATTTTTTTCATTCTGAAACCAGAGAAAGACCTTTTTTAAAATTCCAGATACCATTTCAAGTCATTTTCGGCCATAATTTCGTGAAAAACGGCAAAACTTGCACACAGAATAGTCGCTAATATTTTTTTGGTACGGTTCTGTTCTCTGAAGAGCCTTCGACCTTTTAACACCATAACCAAATTTGTATGTGCAAAACTACTGGAGCTACAGCTATTGAAAGTTGAAAAGTATTTCAAGTCACCTGCCTCTACGGTATGTACTTGGAGGAGAGAGGTGAGAACCAATTTGAATGGAATGGGGAATGTGAATAGTAGGAAACACGTTAGATCGCCCACCCTTCGTACACAAATGCCGCGATTAAATGTAATGAAAAACAAAGGGAAAGAAAAGAAGTTTGCCATGCAGTGAGATCGTTTAGCGAATTTTCGTTAATCTTATCATAGTTATTATATTTATGTCAAATTGTTTAGGAATTTGAACAAATAATGGATGCAAAATGATTACATATCAATAATTCGTTCTAAATAAGCTGCTATTCAAAGATTTTAATTTTTAAGCATTTTTTCTTATCGATTTAGCACATGATGATGAAAGATGAGGAACGCAAGATGAGGAACTAAAATAATTAGTTGAGGGAACTCATAGCTAGGTTTGTTCCGACTAAATGAATACTAAATAATATTGTACGAATATAATAAAAAAATAATTGTTGAACGAGCAAGGGGCACATCTAGAGTTATAAGTACATTTTTTGTCAAGCCGTCGATCAGTGAGATTATCGGGTTGGTAAAAAGTTATTGAACCAAACATTGTTTTGTGGGAATATAAACATTAAGATGAATGTTCAATTAGCCGAGATTGCAGATTTGTGTTGACAGGAACTAAGGTTTAAGATAGGTATAGAACTAAGAATAGATTGGCAATCTTTGAAGACATATAAGGATCCCTAAGGAAAAAATTTTCTTTCATATCAAAAGACAACACCGAACAAAATGGATTGAATCATGTAAAACCTCACAAAAAGGATCATTTTATAAAAGTATTTATTCCATTCCTCCCTCAGTATCTTGGTTTAAAGATATATTAAGCAGAGGTATGATTAATATGTTGAACATATGTTGAACATATATACCGATACTCCGTTCATTCAAATCGTGGAGTATGTTCAGTTTTCAAGCATAGGATGGGACACTCTGTTATGTCAGGGGTGCGAGGGGGAAGAACTCTTGAATATATGGGTTGTTGTGTTGTTGTGTGAACATATGAGTTGTGAAGCGAACGACGAGTTTTATTTAAAAATATTACCCCCAGCCAAGAGCATCCGTTCCATTATCAAGTACTGTTAACAGCACATATTATATAATTTATCAACATTTTTGAATTTTTTATTAGTGATTTATGTTTGATTTTGACACTTACCATTATGAATTTATTGTGTTCATTGGTGTAGTTAAATTGTATTCTGTAGTGTAGTATGGCAACATGTATAAGTGTACGATCCTAAAAGTCGAAGGTGAATACATAAACAGCCCAGGAAACACACAACTTGGAAACAGTTGATTACAAACGAATTTAAATCATTCCTTTTGTTGCCACCAGATTATATATATAATATTTTCTTTTGTGTTAGGGAAAGAGGCAAATTGCGCCAAAGTTTTTCAGAAAGGCGATATGTCCTTAAAGAATGAAAAATTCGAGGCTTCAAATATTTGTAGTCCTACCTTCTTCAAAAATTATTTTCAATATTATGATGGTTACTATAGGTATATCACTATATTTATGTATATGAAACCATTGCCTTTTTTATAAGGAAAATTTTAAGAACAAAACTGGAATACCGATTTTTTTTAGGAACAAAATGTCTACCGTTCTGCCAACAATGAAAGAATATTAATAAGCTTATCAAACGAGCGATTTTCTGATTGCTCATATTTCACTAGGGCCAGGAAGGGTAAAACATAACTGAGCGAATTATGCCAACGAGCGAGCTTTACTTTACTTTATAAAAATCACTGACAAGATCCATCCTAGACATCAAAAGGCCCATAATCGAAAACTAAAATGAGCTTAAGAAACGAAAGTCACTGTAATCTTCTCTGAGGCTTACCACCTGGACCTGGCTTGACGCCCTAAGGAAAAACCATGAAGACGCTCAGCAAAAGAGCACTCTGTCCGAACATTTTCGACCTAACGCACGTTAGGTAGACACTTGTCACCTATCTTAGGAAATTGGTGTTGGTTTTTACCATAAAATACGAAAAACAGCCTATTTTTTCATGTTTTTGCGATGATCACTTTGCAACGAACGTTCCTCAATTTACGACCCTAAAAGTTGAAGGTGAACACACCCCAGGTAACACTTAACTTGGAAACAGATAGCTTACATACGAATTTAGATCATTCCTTTTTGATGCCACCAGATTACGAACATTTTCTTTTGTGGTGATTTATGAATATGGATACTTCTGGAACAAGTCTTATACTAGGTAAGCCTGAAAAATGGCTCCCTTTTAAAACAGTAAATGCCGTTTACAATTTATCATTATTATTACTTTTTTAAAAGTAAAATCTAGCAGTGATTATCTAAAAAGTGTATCTACTCGTGAAATGTCAACAGAACGTTGTTTGAGATGTTCACTGAACGTAAATAAAAATATTTGCTATTATCCGTTACTATTTAGGATGTACGATGCAATTTAAGTATTACGTTTTGAGTTTCCATTCATGATGATTTTAATTGGTCTACATCATAATGCTATGTAGCGATTATACCTATTCCAGACCAGGCATACAAATACCACATTGATTTGTGGCAGCACCATCGAGATTTAACTATATATATACAAGATTAATTGAAAAATATGAACTATTGAGGAGATTTCAGCAGCTTAATTGAAACACCTCGTAAAGCTTAATGTTGTACGAATTCGAAAAATATGGACATCTATTGGAAGGTACCTAACTACCTACATCAATTCATAGAACAAAACCATATACCTATATGACAAATCAGGAATTGAAAGTTTTGTCAAACCTATTTTTCTCGCACAGTTACCTACTTATTTATTTATTGTTCATAATATTATAAGTTTGAAAATGAAAAGTTATTGTTAATAAGGCTGTATGATTAGGGTTAACCTGTATTCATAAATGTCAAATTTGAATTTCATTTAACGAATAACTGGAATTTTCTAAGACTGAAAACTTTGAAACAGGGTCGTTCTTTTATGAATCCTTCAATTAAAGAAAATCTGGGGGGTCGATCAACGCAGTTCAATTCTTTACAATTTTTCTGTGGAACAAAAATCATTTTGAATCAGAGAAAATATGTCAAAAAAATGGTGTTTGAAGGTTTTACACAGAAAACCTCACGTTTTACACAGAAGCCGTTTTAGGTTTAGGAACATGGAGTTTATTCGGAATCAGCATGAAATTTCCTATTAAGATGTTGGCTTAAAATGTATGTCCAGTTATGATCAGTCATTCACCCCATTATGAGTCGCCTCCATTTCAACATGGATTTGAATTATACGACTTTCCTGTGTGATTACTGGCTATTTTAGTGCACAGAAAAAATACTGCTTTTGCATAATACATTTAAATGATATCTTTTGATGTACTACATTCTGGCAAATTAGTTCTTGGAAGAAAAAAACATCAATGTTTGCCACCTTTGAAAAGTTTTCCAGTGAAAAAAATGTAACTACTGTAACTGTTCCATTGCATTGATCATCATTTTCTTTGTGTTTTTTGCTGCAAATCAGTAACTGTAGGCTTTAGTTTTCAGTACTTTATAATGAGTGAGGTGTTGTGACAACGTTCCCTTGGTTGTCCTGCATCTCCTTAATGTTTAGCGAAATTTTTAGCAGACAATGTTGTGAAAAACGTGGAAAAAAAACTACGAAAATTTGGGTGAATCTTTTGACGATTGACAGTTGGCAACTCTGCAGGTAGTAATGACCATAGACCATAGTGTGGACTATAATAGTTGTGGAGCTCCTGTCCTGTCATCAGTTGCTGTTAAGTCTCCATGGGTAACAGTAAAATCTTCTTGAACCTGCTTTTGGTGTATTCAAATAGCAGTATTTTCAGTATATTCAAATAGCAGTAGTAACCATCGGAGTGTTCGGTGAAGGCAAGTTCTCTTCTTCCACAGAATCGTAAACTTTCCCTTACTGGGAAAATCATTATATCGTGAATATGCCAAACCAAACTAGAAAGTCCCAATATTGGTTGCAATCATGTTTACAAAATTGATAGAGAATTATTCACACAACCACGCTCATACCACGCATTGCTCAGTGGTCAACATGATATGGTTAGGTAAATCGAGAGCTTTCTAACGAAAAGAACGATTCTTGTGCAATGAAAACTAAAGGTGTTACATTTCCCTCGAAACGCGTTGGTTGTACGTGAAAATCATCAGAAAACGTGGTAAATTTCGGGTGACCGAATTTTCAGAATAACCCCCAAAGATAAGACATATTTATCTCAAAATCAAATTCGTACAATTTGTTGTTAGTTATTAACATAATATTTTACTACAATTATGCATGTCAGCTTGAAAATTTATTAAAAATTGATTTTGAATTCTGCCATTGGTGGCAACGAAACGCCCAGTCAGATCCTTTGTTTTGTTCAGTTTTGGTGGAAGAGTGAATCGATTGTCCGCAGGACTGTGTGTACATAAACTACAACACAACGGCTTATTATTATTACAATATTATTATTATTTGTGTGAGGACACAGGTGCTATGGTTGGCTCTTTTGACGTCATGGCTTTCCAATTGAATTCCGTCATTTTGAAAAAGAAAATTGCTTTGCAGTAGTTTTTTGCAAGTAATTTGGCTATTTTTTCAACAAAAAAGTAATTTGGCTATTTTTTCAACAAAAAACTGTTATTTTTGGAGCGAGTTCATTAGAAAAAATTTAAATGAAACAACAATTATATAAATATAAATAGAAGCTATAATATTATTAAATAATAGTAATAATATTTAAAGTATAATCATGAATAATACAAGCATCTCTTTCACTCCAGTGAAGTTTACCAAATAGGAAGATACAATTGCATTAACAGAGCATTTTAAAAGAATAATCTCCCATAATGAAATATAATCCTTAGGCTTCTATTAGTACCACATTTTATGTTACCTATTAAAATCAACTAAATAGTACATTATTAAAATTTTACGGACAAAATTTCATTGTTGAAAATTATGTATAATTTAAAATTGCACAAGTAAAATGCATGAATTCAATGAAAATTATAATATTGAAGCCATGAAAACTGTTCACTATTATAAAAGAGGAAGTCAGTCGCGAAGAATTAGATTTTGGGAACAATTGTAAATTCAAATTCAAGGGAAACAAGCTTTTTATAAATGGTATTCTGCACGATGGAACTGCATTGAAAAAATAACTCCTGTTATTAAAGGGAAACGCATCTACACTACGCATGTGTTCGCGAAATTTCAGTAAATTCTTGGCATTAGTGAGTTAAAATCGATGGCAAATAGGCGATGGAACCCAGAAACTAAATCTTGTATAATTTTAGCGTGAAAATCATCAGAAAACGTGGTAAATTTCGGGTGACCGAATTTTCAGAATAACCCCCAAAGATAAGACATATTTATATCAAAATCAAATTCGTACAAATTTTGTTGTTAGTTATTAACATAATATTTTACTACAATTATGCATGTCAGCTTGAAAATTTATTAAAAATTGATTTTGAATTCTGCCATTGGTAGCAACGAAACGCCCAGTCAGATCCTTTGTTTTGTTCAGTTTTGGTGGAAGAGTGAATCGTATGTCCGCAGGACTGTGTGTACATAAACTACAACACAACGGCTTATTATTATTACAATATTATTATTATTTGTGTGAGGACACAGGTGCTATGGGTGGCTCTTTTGACGTCATGGCTTTCCGTCATTTTGAAAAAGAAAATTGCTTTGAAGTAGTTTTTTGCAAGTAATTTGGCTATTTTTTCAACAAAAAACGGTTATTTTTGGAGCGAGTTCATTAGAAAAAATTTAAATGAAACAACAATTATATAAATACAAATAGAAGCTATAATATTATTAAATAATTGTAATAATATTTAAAGTATAATCATGAATAATACAAGCATCTCTTTCACTCCAGTGAAGTTTACCAAATAGGAAGATACAATTGCATTAACAAAGCATTTTAAAAGAATAATCTCCCATAATGAAATATGATCGATCCTTAGGCTTCTATTAGTACCACATTTTATGTTACCTATTAAAATCAACTAAATAGTACATTATTAAAATTTTACAGACAAAATTTCATTGTTGAAAATTATGTATAATTTAAAATTGCACAAGTAAAATGCATGAATTCAATGAAAATTATAATATTGAAGCCATGAAAACTGTTCACTATTATAAAAGAGGAAGTCAGTCGCGAAGAATTAGATTTTGGGAACAATTGTAAATTCAAATTCAAGGGAAACAAGCTTTTTATAAATGGTATTCTGCACGATGGAACTGCATTGAAAAAATAACTCCTGTTATTAAAGGGAAACGCATCTACACTACGCATGTGTTCACGAAATTTCAGTAAATTCTTGGCATTAGAGAGTTAAAATCGATGGCAAATAGGCGATGGAACCCAGAAACTAAATCTTGTATAATTTTAGCGTGAAAATCATCAGAAAACGTGGTAAATTTCGGGTGACCGAATTTTCAGAATAACCCCCAAAGATAAGACATATTTATGTCAAAATCAAATTCGTACAAATTTTGTTGTTAGTTATTAACATAATATTTTACTACAATTATGCATGTCAGCTTGAAAATTTATTAAAAATTGATTTTGAATTCTGCCATTGGTAGCAACGAAACGCCCAGTCAGATCCTTTGTTTTGTTCAGTTTTGGTGGAAGAGTGAATCGTATGTCCGCAGGACTGTGTGTACATGAACTACAACACAACGGCTTATTATTATTACAATATTATTATTATTTGTGTGAGGACACAGGTGCTATGGGTGGCTCTTTTGACGTCATGGCTTTCCAATTGAATTCCGTCATTTTGAAAAAGAAAATTGCTTTGCAGTAGTTTTTTGCAAGTAATTTGGCTAGTTTTTCAACAAAAAACTGTTATTTTTGGAGCGAGTTCATTAGAAAAAATTTAAATGAAACAACAATTATATAAATATAAATAGAAGCTATAATATTATTAAATAATAGTAATAATATTTAAAGTATAATCATGAATAATACAAGCATCTCTTTCACTCCAGTGAAGTTTACCAAATAGGAAGATACAATTGCATTAACAAAGCATTTTAAAAGAATAATCTCCCATAATGAAATATGATCGATCCTTAGGCTTCTATTAGTACCACATTTTATGTTACCTATTAAAATCAACTAAATAGTACATTATTAAAATTTTACGGACAAAATTTCATTGTTGAAAATTATGTATAATTTAAAATTGCACAAGTAAAATGCATGAATTCAATGAAAATTATAATATTGAAGCCATGAAAACTGTTCACTATTATAAAAGAGGAAGTCAGTCGCGAAGAATTAGATTTTGGGAACAATTGTAAATTCAAATTCAAGGGAAACAAGCTTTTTATAAATGGTATTCTGCACGATGGAACTGCATTGAAAAAATAACTCCTGTTATTAAAGGGAAACGCATCTACACTACGCATGTGTTCGCGAAATTTCAGTAAATTCTTGGCATTAGAGAGTTAAAATCGATGGCAAATAGGCGATGGAACCCAGAAACTAAATCTTGTATAATTTTAGCGTGAAAATCATCAGAAAACGTGGTAAATTTCGGGTGACCGAATTTTCAGAATAACCCCAAAGATAAGACATATTTATGTCAAAATCAAATTCGTACAAATTTTGTTGTTAGTTATTAACATAATATTTTACTACAATTATGCATGTCAGCTTGAAAATTTATTAAAAATTGATTTTGAATTCTGCCATTGGTAGCAACGAAACGCCCAGTCAGATCCTTTGTTTTGTTCAGTTTTGGTGGAAGAGTGAATCGTATGTCCGCAGGACTGTGTGTACATAAACTACAACACAACGGCTTATTATTATTACAATATTATTATTATTTGTGTGAGTACACAGCTGCTATGGGTGGCTCTTTTGACGTCATGGCTTTCCAATTGAATTCCGTCATTTTGAAAAAGAAAATTGCTTTGCAGTAGTTTTTTGCAAGTAATTTGGCTAGTTTTTCAACAAAAAACTGTTATTTTTGGAGCGAGTTCATTAGAAAAAATTTAAATGAAACAACAATTATATAAATATAAATAGAAGCTATAATATTATTAAATAATAGTAATAATATTTAAAGTATAATCATGAATAATACAAGCATCTCTTTCACTCCAGTGAAGTTTACCAAATAGGAAGATACAATTGCATTAACAAAGCATTTTAAAAGAATAATCTCCCATAATGAAATATAATCCTTAGGCTTCTATTAGTACCACATTTTATGTTACCTATTAAAATCAACTAAATAGTACATTATTAAAATTTTACGGACAAAATTTCATTGTTGAAAATTATGTATAATTTAAAATTGCACAAGTAAAATGCATGAATTCAATGAAAATTATAATATTGAAGTCATGAAAACTGTTCATTATTATAAAAGAGGAAGTCTGTCGCGAAGAATTAGATTTTGGAAACAATTGTAAATTCAAATACAAGGGAGACAAGCTTTTTATAAATTTTATTCTGCATGATGGAACTGCATTGAAAAAATAACTCCTGTTATTAAAGGGAAACGCATGTGTTCGCGAAATTTCAGTAAATTCTTGGCATTAGAGAGCTGGAATCAATGGCAAATGGAAGCCAGTAAGTAAATCTTGTATAATTTTAGCGTGGAACACGATTTTACCGGGACCTAAAAGTGGAAAATGTTTTTAAAAAAATGTTATGAAAAAATGAGGCTATAGTAGTGGAGGTAGATAATTTCTTTGCTATTCAACCTATGAAGCTGAAATTTGAAATGGAGGCCCCTTGGGACGTCTAGAAACAAATCACGAAGTCTAGAGCCCCTCAAATCAGCTGTTAGATCCGGAGCTAATGTCTTTGCTATTCAACCTATGAAGATGACATTTAAAAAAGTTCCAGTCATGCAGCTTGATCGTATGAGCGAATTTTCTTAAATTACCTATCGTAATATGTTAAATTGTATTGAAATTTCAGCGATTTCAGTAGAAAGAAATTGGTAAAAACCAATTCTATGACAAAAAACTCATACTAAATGAAATTTGGGGATTCAGAAAAGATTTTTTTTTTTTTTTTTTTTGAGGTTTTTATAGATTTTCAGCAAATATTAATGCAATTTAAGTAAATTTTTCAGCATAATTTTGTGCATTTTTTTCAAGCCCTAGGTAATAGTTGAGATAATTTGGTTTTGACTGAAAATCGGCTGAGAACTATAAATTTTAACGATTTTTGGTAGTTTTAGCCATTTTTAGTGATTTTTGAAGAACACCTTTTGAAATTTGACCAATTTAATGTGCTCAAAAATTGTTGGCCAACGAACATTGTTCCGTTTGAAAAGCTTGATTTTTTGGCGCAAGAACGGGATTTTCATCTCAATCCTAAGGAGAGTTATCGTCTGGAATGACACATACATATATATGAAAAAGCGCAAACTCCAGGAATCGTTTCAGAATGCCTCAAAACGGATTTCAATGAAGACATTTTTCAAAAATTTCGATTTTAAAATTTTCCGAACCATTGCAATAGCTTCATTTTCTACGAAAATTCGCTAATGGAGGCAGGCCTCTTGGGACATCTAGAAATGAATTATAATGTCTGAGGCCCCCTAAATCAGTTAAGTGATCTCCGGAGTTAATTTCTTTGCTATTCAAGCTATGAAGCTAAAAATTGAAATGGAGAACCCTGGGGACATCTAGAAAAGTCTGAAGCACCCCTGATCAACTGAGTGAGGTCCGGAGCTAATTTCTTTGCTATTCAACCTATGAAGATGACATTTAAAATGGAGGCCTCATGGGACGTCTAAAACGAATCATGATATCTAGAGCCAGCCAGATCTACTAAGTGAGATCCGGACCTAAGTTCTTTGCTATTCAAGCTACGAAGCTGAAATTAGAAATGGAGGCCTCTTTGGACATCTAGAAATGAATTACAAAGTCTGAGGCCCCCTAAATCAGTTGAGTGAGCCCCGGAGTTAATTTCTTTGCTATTCAACCTATGAAACTAAAATTTGAAATACAGAACCCTTGGAACGTCCCAAAACGAGTCATGAAGTCTAGAGCCACACAGATCAGTTGAGTGAGATCGAGAGTCAAGTTCTTTGCTATTCAACCTATGAAGTTTCAAGTTCCTCCAATGTATAGACGAGGCTCTAGGTGAAAGCAAACGAGGGTCTGGAGCCTCCCCAGCGGGGTCAAGGGGCCTTACGAGGTGTGCAGTGCCAAGTTTCCCAACCTTGGGTGTTTCCACCAGAAATGCGCGACTTTGAAAATGTGCACTGAAATACTATTAAAACCCTTAAATTTGTGTTTACAGAAGATTCAAACCAATAAAGCGAGGAGTAATGAGGCGTAATTGCACCTATTCACAACTGCTGTATTTGTTTCAAGCATTGCGAAACTGAAGATGATAGATGATGATGTTGAGGCTTCTTAGATTCTTTTGACTGGATCTTTTATTGGAGGGGCTTACTGAGATGATGTATGATCGTAGCTAAAATATTCGAAGCACTAATCGCCGGACTACTTCAAGATTACAGTCAAGGTCTGTTATAATTTTTCTTATTTCTCATTTAGGCATCAGAAAGGTTTTAGATCCTCCTTCGCTTCTGCAGGTGGCAGTGTCAGTACGTATCACCAAGGACTTTGTCCGCATAGCAGTGTTGCATAGTTGCTAGTTGCATAGAGGCGGGAAAATCAAAAGCAAGGCTTTGAAAACTTGACGCAAAATACAGGTCCTCGACAACCATTGTCCAGCTGCCAAGTAGACCTTCAAACTACACCTGGTAATTTCTTTTGACCAGCCAACCAATCGCTCCCTACCAACCTCTACCAAGGACTCTCTACCAATCGCCTCGACGACTTGTAGTGCTTATGAGAGCAACTGCAATATACCTGATACAGGTAGAAGAAAGCACATGTGCTAGTGTCATGTCACATGTTTTACAAGAATTGTTCCTATCTTCATGTGACTCTTTTCAATCCACGCTCATCCACCCATGATTAAACAAAGTGGATTCCACATTTTTTTATAACCACTCCACATTAGTCAACTTCCACATAGATTTGACTTGGACGGTTCTTTTCACAAAAATCTTCATCTATAGCTACTATTCATTGCTGATGCAACACTTAGTGTTCCAAGCACATCCTGTACAACATGATGTTGTTGGAGTCAAAATCATTTGTTCTGCAAGGTCTTTACAAAATTCTTGCTGTCAAGCTACTGGTCTTGGCTCTATGATATAAAATGATAAATAGCCCATTTCTGCGGCCAACATTTGACTTGCCATCGCTCAATTTCCAAAAAAATTCTAAAAACCCGATTTGGCAAACTAATCATTATTATAATTCACAGCCCAGACTTATATTTACTCAAAATTCCCCTTGAATCATTCTTAAACGTATTTTTACTTAATTTTTCCCTTGCATTTCTCTTTAATTCTACAAGTTTACTGCACAACAAATATTGAGCTTCTATTCCTGTTGAGCTCAGCTTGATATAAATATTATTTCCAATTTTAAATATGTTGGGAGTTGTTAGACCAGTTCGTCAAAACGTTTAACCTTAGCTTAGCTATTAAAATATGAAAATAATAATAAATAAATAAAATAAATAATACAATTAACAATCATCATCAATGATGAAATACATCGTTTCAACATCGTATATGCAAGTGTAGATTTGAGAGGACTACCGGCTGGAGAGTCTCAATGTTTACAACCGTCGGTAAGTTAATTTACAGATCATTCTGGCGTACGGGAACAATAAGACTACTCATAATGAACACTATCGAATTAATAATCAATGCCGATCTACAAAATCATATAAAGGTTGAAAAAACATGTTATGGCGTCATGTATGGTGTTTTATCAATTTAATTTAGGCGAAAATCATTATTATTATTATTATATTTTTATTTACGACCCCCATCTTCAGTTTTCTTCCATTCATTCTTCAAAAACTGTACTTATTTTAGTTCTCTACATTTTCAATTATCTTAAACTCGTTCTGTCAAATACGTAAACTTCTCATTTTTTCTCAAAATAAGTATTGACATAATTATTAGGATTTTAATTGATTTTCCAGTTTAGATGTGATCATACAGTACCTAATATCCAAAAACTGTCTTTACAAGACCGATACCACAGTACCTTTCTGGATCAGAACAAAGTTGGAAATATGGATAGATTAAACCATCGATTCGATATTTTGTGCATGTCTGGATTTTAACTATAACAGTAAAAATTGTGATTTTCGAAGTGTATGGGGGGGGAGTTGTTCGTCAAGCCAAAGGTCACATAAGCCTGTAGCCTGCAGAGTAAGAGGAAAAATGGATCGTAGCAACATTTTCAGCTGAAAAATCAAGGTCTCGCAGTAAAGTAGATGAAATACCTAACCCTCGAATGGTACAGTGGGGTTTGAGCCAGCCCCATGACGTGACGCTTTGTAATGGAATACTCGTACTAACGTTATCTCTAAGCGGTAGTATGCCTTTCAGTAACTGACCCGAAAGTCAGGCTATGGACAAAGAGGAACACTGGATCTTGGTGATACAGTCTCAAAGTTTCATCTGAACTACCTTAGAAGACCAAGAAGTATGATTTATGCCCACGTACTGCAGATAAGAAAATGAAAAAAGTTTGTACCACATGCGAAAAATCTATTTGTTTGAGTCATTTGAAAGCTGTTCACTAATGAATATCTTTGATAATTGCAATTTCTAATAATTACTGTTTTGTAATCAGCATGAGTAAACAAGCACAGATACCATATCAACTTGAACAATTAAGCGTTGGGGTACGTTTCCTAGCGCCTGACGCGACATCTTACAATGACAGTGTCAACTGCTAACGTTCATAAGTTACCACTAGGAACCGTATTTGGTGGTAAAAATAGGAAGGCACTCGTCCGTCTTCGAGCTTTTTTATTATTATTTTTTTTTTTTTGCTTTCGTAATTCAACATTGAACTAAATCCATTGCATTGTATATCATTGATATCATTGGTAAATGAACTTGTATCGAATACCAACAACGGCCATAATATTAGCTGATAACAGCGCTGGTAGTGGAAAGAAAGTGAATAATCTCATCCAAGCAAGGTTCAGATATTGCTCCATAGGAAGGATACTCAATAAAAAATGAAGTTTATTCTCTCCGGGGAACTAATGCAAATTGCTGGTGAGGGGGGAGGACCCTCCGAGACAACTGTAAAACTATACTTTATCGCCAGAAAATTCAGGAGATTCAAAGAGCTAATTTGATTTGTACCTCCCTACTATTCTAATCTGCATTGCTAGCGTTTTTACTATATGGGTTTGTAACTGTCATCTAAATTCTGTCCAGGGTCACAGAGGAACAATTCAACGACAGCAGGTTGACAAGACAATGGACAACAATGATTCTAAATAATTTAATTATTAACCACCTCTTTGAAATGAGTTCAACTCATGCTTTTCGACGGTTTGGCAGATATTGTTTCCCCGAATCTCACGAATTTTTTACCATCTATTTTTTACCGAATCTCACAGTTTTATTACCATCTACTACAGCATCTACCTACCCGATATTAATAAGTTCGCAGGTGAATTGCTTTTATCATATGGGCTAAAACCCATTTTCTGTTTTCATAAAATGTTATCCCTCAGTAGGTAGGTATTTCTTATTCCACACCCGACGCGACTGTGTATTCATCGAGACACATATAGATACAGGATATAGGTAGGATAGGTATAGGATATATAGGTACTTATATTTTCTGATTCACTCCAAACTTGACATTTAGAATTGATTCCGATAACATCAGTGATCTAGCAGTTCAGCATATTTGGTTGTTACAGTGATATCGTTTTTCCGATGTACACGAATTACAGAAGACAAAGCATCTGTATGAAACAACCAAAGCACCCATGTTATCTCCAAACTTTAAATAGTAAAGGTGCAGATAACCCAAAGAGAGGTTAGAAAGCCAACTGAGACCCCCAGATATTCGCCTAATCTATCGTGATTTTTTTACATTTTTCTGCTTCCTCCATGTAAATTTAAGAGTTATTCGCCCAGTCTCTCATCTTTTAGTATTCACGAAGTTAGAAGAAACAACAGAATTAAATTTCAGCTGATTTAATAATAATTGGCAATAAATGGCACCATTGGAACAACTGTTAACTACCTACGTTTAACCTTCTGGCCAGATTGATCAACGCATTTAAGAGAAAAAGAACATGTATCATTTGTTGATGGTAGTAGTAAAATTCATTAGCCTTGGAATACAGAAGTAGGTTACTTTTTGTGGAAATAACTACTGGAAACAGTGAAAATACCTCTTTCCACCACAATTAGGTACGTACATAACTAATGGGTTGTCGATTGAAGAATAATTTCAACTGATTTTATAGCTAAAAAAAATTTCCAATAATCAACCGGGGTAAAATTATTACTGTTTATTCTATCGTGTTTTACGTTGATAATTTGACCAACAAATTCTCCCATAGAGCACAATAGGGAATTTCCCTGAAAAACTTTTATTTATACTACTTTGGATGATGATATTTTTCAATTGGAACACCAATAAATAGCGCAGAATGGTATTATAGTAGGTTCAACGAAACTCAGCAGTAATGTAACTCCAAGGCTTAGTGATTCGTAGGTCCTTTTCTTTCTGCCAATCCTTTGTTTTTGGTGGCTATGGCGTTGAATTTGTATGCATATATTTTGGAAGTATGTGTTGTAGTGCACCTCTCCAGTTTCAGTTAGAGTAGAGAAAAATCTTCCGTCAAAATTCTAGTAGAACGATGTAGTGACCACCATTACCATGAGCTAGGTTTTTCCTTAGAAGGGACCACACAATCTGCGTATAACCTTGTTCCAAGTTGGGTAGAGATTGCAGATCAGCTATCATGTTTCCCAGGTACTTCCTCCCCAAACCATTCTCATTTAGATGATCATGCTCTAACACCAGAATCCTGCAATATTTACAGCACTTAGCGTCAGTGCTTATGCTCCTCTATATTGTCCCCAGTCGTGGAAACACTTCATCAAAATACTTTTTCATAATCTTTGGGGAAAAAACCAGGCGAAAAGCAGATTTCAAAGGTAAGCACTTCAAATAAACAACCCAAAAGCGTATAGCAATCAAAAGCTATTTTGTAGACCATTTCTCAAGTTGCAAATATGCGTCCTCCATATCTAACGAAAAATCATTTAACCCCAAAGTTTTGTGATTAGATCAGCGATCAAATGTAGGTAATTATCTTAGGTAATTGTCACTGTAAAATCGCCACACAATTGTATTTTCCCATTATCTTTGAGGTCACAAAAAAAGGTGTCTGGTATCGACCTTTTTATTGATTATCCCTAGTTTCTGTAGTCGGGACAGTTCATTCTACACTTCACTCTGTAGACTAACTGCTTTATTGCTGGCAAACTTTACGGTTATCAAACTCTAAAAGAATCCGCAGGCCAATCTGCCAATCTTCGAAGATTAGCAGTTTCTTAATTCATTCTCATCCAGCCTTTTTATTCATTAATTAATTTTTCATTGATTTATTTACAGGCGAAGCCCATTACATAGGAATACCACTCATAACAAATTTAATAGAGCATAAAAGTACAGTAAAGAACAGTAAAGTGAAACAAACGAAACATGAAGAAGTGGCATTAATCCTTCGTGTACTGGTAACTAGTTGAGAAAAAGAAACTGGCGATTAAATCATTATCTATTGAAGTGAGAAACTAGAATCAGAAAAGGTGATGCAAAGCAATCCTAAATCGTTTTACCATCCTATTGATATTTTACTGTGCATATTAACTCGATAAAAAATTTTGATCACTAAAATTTTAAATAATATGTGTTGCAATTGGATGCGGTTTTATATTTCATGGCTTTAACCATTCATTCTATGCAGTAGACTCATTTCCATGGGTGCAATAGTAAAGATCAGATGATCCACTCCACCATTAGAGATGTTAACTAAATACATGGAGTTTTAGAACGCGATTGGCAAATTCTATTATAATCACTAGCTTATAATAATTGCAGGCTGTAGCAAGATCCAATAGCTATAATTGATACTAGAGAATAATTTCACATACTGACCAGAGGCATGCACATTATAACCAGTTATCAAATATTTTTGAATATCGCTGTCCAGAAATTACATTCATACGCAAAAAAAAGCTTTTACTACAGCCCCTGAATCTTAAAATGGTGATACAGAGTATAACCATAACAAGTTTAAGCTATTTTAATCATTTTACTCTGTCAAAACTTAACCACAGAATATTGAAAAAACACGGGAAACGACAATGATTCCGAATATTTCACACTCGTGTATACTGAGATCAACGTGTGCCTCCACAAAACATCAGGTGTTGTGTGAGTGAACATAATTTTACTGTCCATGATTTCCAGGTACTACATTATGGAATTGAAAAGTTATTACCATTGACCATTGTCATACATAGTAATAGATTTAATGGAAACTTAATATTGTCAACTAATGCCAATTTAACATTAATAGAATTTTTCTTTGTATTTTTGTTTATAAATATGTTGCATGTTAGAGACCCGCCAATTTGATGCAATAAATTGAATGAGGGCTGAGTGAGGTCATCGAGTGTGGTTCCTAATTACTGCGCCAAATGTTACAGCCCAAAAATTACAGATACCGCAATAGGATTCCAAGACATGCCTCTTCCTGAAAGGGGCCCAGAAAAAGCCTTTAACGATCCGACTGCTGAGGCCAATTTAATCCAACTTCATCTGAGTATTTCCTCGGAGTCAAATATCAGACGTCACAGATGAATTGGGGTTGAAGAAATGACGGGGTGAAACTGTGGGCTGCAGGAAGAACAATTACTCGTTGCAAGAAGTAACAGAAAAGTGAGATCATTGTCAAAGTATGTTTTGACTCCTTTGAGGATGATGCTACATTACGAGTATTTATGTCCTAGGAGTCAAATATTAGCCGTCTCGGCTGAAATGGAGTCGAACGAATGACTGGGTGAAACTGTGGGCTGCAGCTCAGCGATTGCCTACAGGAAGAAGTCGAGTGAGGTTATTATCAAAGTGTGATTTGACTCAGTGTGTGAGGAAGAGAAGATGCTACTCAAGGAATGTGATGTTTAGGTACTGCTGAAGTTAGATTTATACTCACTGCGCCAAACGTTATGGCCCAAAAATTTTATGCACTTAGACAGAATTCAAACCCGTACCTCTTCCTGCAGGAAGGCCAGAAAAAGACCAGATGCATGCAACAACTCGGATATCAAAGCCAATTTAATCAAATTTTTTCGACTGTGGGAATTTTTCCAGAATTTGAAGTTTCATGGTGTCAAATAACAGTTGGGTCGAATGAATTGGGGTCAGACAAATGACAATATGAAACTGTAGGTTGCAAGCTAGATTGGGGAATGTGATGTTAACAATCTGGCTCGAGAGGATATGTATAATAAAGTTCAGCTCCTCCTGACAGCGCCAAATGATGCAGATCAAAAATTGTATGCACCAAGACAGAATTCAAAGCAATGCCTCTTCATAAGGGAAGCCCATAAAACAGCGCCACATTCAAAAACTCGGCTACTAAGGCCAATTTAATCAAACCACTTCGGTGATTGTCTTTCCTGGATGTAACACTAACAAGACAATAGTTCAACAATGTTTAACGTAAAACACACATATCGTTCCAAAATTTCATCAGTATCTACATACATTTTCATTATTATTAGAAAAACTATTAAAAATCAGAGCTATCTTAATTTGATAGCGTCATATTTCAACAATAGAAGGTTGACAAAACAGGACAATGATTCCGAATCTTTCTATCTCGTGTGTTTGACTTATGCTTCAATCACAACCCAGGATTTCAGGGAGTACAGTAGACTCTCATTTAACTGACTCCAACTTCGGATTATCCGGTCACCTGTTTTCTTTTTTTTTTCTAGAAGCCTTCAGTCCTCTCTTTCCTTGTTTTGAGTATCTCAGCTGAATGGTCTTCCTGGAAGGTAACGGGAAGGGAAAGAGCATCTCTCGCTCCTCATTTTCTTTAAATGATTGCTGGTGAATAAAAAATGGAACTAATAAAACCACCTTCACCTTCTATGAATGAATTTGAATAGGAATGTGGCTACTCACATGCCGGGCAAACTCTCGAACCTCTCAAGCTAAGAAATATATTTCCCTCGGAGTGAACACAACGAATTAACCGGCCAAAAGCTAACCACCAGGCTCTGGTCGCGGTAGCCGGTTAAGAGAGAGAGTCTACTGTACAATATTTCATAGAATTTAAGATCCCATACAAGGCATTGAAAACAAAAACGCTTCCTGACATCAGAAAAATATTTTCGTAACTACATGGCTTCTTGCAAATACATTTCCGTGTATTATATTATCGTCTTTCCTCCAAATTGTACTACAGCACTGTACTGTGCTTCAATAACTACACGGATACCCAGAAAATTTTATCACCTGCATACTTAGTTACTTACTTTACTGACTAGTTACATACTTAGTCAGGCTTA
This sequence comes from Adelphocoris suturalis, assembly GCA_030762985.1. Lineage (NCBI taxonomy): Eukaryota > Metazoa > Arthropoda > Insecta > Hemiptera > Miridae > Adelphocoris > Adelphocoris suturalis. The sequence continues at coordinate 33,242,762 of CM061042.1, forward strand.
GCTTGTGATTTCTCTGTACGATTATATGTAATTATCTACACTTTATACGTTATTGAAGTTTATTCTAAAACAAATTGTTTACCGAAACCTTAACTCCAATAATTTAGAATGACTTTATAAGTTGCTGGCACATTGAATTTTATAAATAGTAGCAAATATTCATATATTCATTTCATGATCATATTTGGACAATATTTCATGATGTAAAATAAAAATAAAAAACAAGTAAGGACGTAAAACAATATATTGAGGAAAAAGTGCAATTAACAAATTTTATTAGCACCGAAAGAAATTAATCCTTCTTCTAGAGAAAGTGAAGAAAATAATGACAAAGAGAACAACTGCCTTTCTCAATTTATCAAAGGTTTCATCAAAACCGATAAGTATAAAGAAAACCATGAAGGTACACACTAAAAATAAATTTATTTATTTATATACTTACAGCAATTTAATACTTAGAACAATATTCATACTTAGCAAAATACAGAATAGATGCATCGTGACATTATCCCGCAATTCGTATAACAAATTTTTTTCAAAGAAAATATGCTAAAACTGTCTGGGAATTAAAATGATGCTGTTGAAAAAATACACATTTAATGGTTTTTAGTTTTATGCCATTTATAGTGATACATATAGTGGTACATTTTTTGAAATTGGCCATTGTTTTAATTTTAAAGTTTCTTTGATGAACAGGAAACTAGTGCCAACATCTTACTCCAGTCTGTTTTTCTGAACTACAGCCTTTTAGCACAGATAAGGTATCAAAATTATCATGCCTCCTTTTTGTAACAGCGTTGATCATTGTTTACAGGGAAAACTAGCAGAATGAAGATAATTCATAACAAACTACCGATAGAAATCTTGTTCTATCCAAAATCATAGTAGGCTCTTGGTGAAAAAGAGGCTTGGGTTGAACTTAGGTAATAAACGCTAACATGAGAAATCAAACCTAGATGTTTCTAAATATTCAAATTAATCCCCTACCGCTCATTTTGATGGATGTAATACATATAAAAATGAAAACAATTGTTTCTCACGCAGAATGCAAACAGTAAAAAGACGCATGAAAGTGGTAAATCGTCAATTTAGGATGCCAACCATTGAAATTTGACTGGCATGTTTTGACGTACCTTTTTTTTTCCAGGGTAATATTCTGCAATGAATCATATATAGATTTGTGTGTGTGCCGTTCTGCACCTTAAGTAATTATTCAAAGTAGGTACACTTTTTGGAACCTGCACACTTTTTTGTACTTATGCCTTTTTTTTGAATAGCGAAAGAACAATGAATTTTACGTTAGAGATCGTCCGTTATAGTTGAGTTTCGGGGTTCTGATAGTAAAAACCATACTTCCTAACCCCTTTCATTTTCAAATATCCCTTTATTACATTCCATGTCAAACAACAGTCATGAGACCGAATGAAAATAACGATGGAAAATACAGAAAAACGCAGAGCAATAATGAACAGAAGAATTACATTATTTTAAAATACTATACCTACTACAAAAAGCCTTTTGTAAATGGTTTGCGTTAGACCAACAAAAAAAATTTTTTTTTTTCCGTTATAATCAAGACCGCAGTCAAATAAATGAATAAATAAAATCTTATTAATGTATGAACCAATTTTTGTTTTGCGCCCCCAATATCGGCATTTCTTCATTTTCTCCATGTTTACCAAAGAAGATGAGTCTTGTTAGATGTTTTGTGAGCTATTACTAATTTTCCAAGCCCTAACTCTTGATTTTTTTGTAAACATAAATTTTAATTGAATTCAAAGGAGTCTGGTGGAAAGCAAAATAAGTGAATTTTTTTTATTGCAAGCTCTTTCTGATAGCATCATACCTCAGTGTTATAGATAAAAAATGTATTAATCTTCCATTTATTTATCTATTTTATATTGGAAGCTTGAGTCCCAAAACTACTGATGACAACATCATTATGCCGTTTTAACTTGGAAAACTTTGAAAAAAAATTTACAAAGTTTGGAGGTTTGACTTGGAGCTTGCGACTTATGTCGTCTCAAGTCGCACGAGCAACCCTGTCTACAGATTTCAAAATCGGTAGGCTACCCTCCAAATTTCTAAAAGTCCGTAGGTTACCGTGACGAACGATCTATGTAGCAAACTCTACTCTGCCGAAAAAAACAGATTATACTACTTACTTCACTTTACTATTTACTCTCTGTTCTACCAATACCTACTACTATATACCTATGTCTACTAATATATTAAAATAAAAAGGTAAATAAATAGGCTCTTTGGAATCTTGAATCCAGTTCAGATTAGCCAACCTCGGCCGCGAAAATCCGTAGGTTCGACACTAGCATACATGGTGGTGATCCCTTGTACTAGGTACTATTTGAAGTTTAAGTTCAAGCACCAAATATACAAACGTTGATACGTTGTCGTCCTGTTTTCTGTAGAGAATTACAACTCGTTTAAACTGGATACAAACTAGTATTTCATGCTTCTGAAAAGAATTCCAAAGGGAAAATTTGGATTTTCTATCATTTTTTATATACCTCATTCATCACCAACTGATTCTGATCATACAAGTTTATTTGTTATTTTTACATAAATAATTTAAGTATCGCACCACCTGTTCGATTCATTCAACTTATTCACTTTAATTAAAACGAAAAAAGTACTTTTTCGTGTCTAGATTTTATAAGATCAAGTAGGTATTCATTGATAATGTTTTAAAGTATAAACAGTAGGTACTTTTGTCCCTCCCGGTTCGACTAATTCCCAATTTGCATCAAAGGACTTCATTCATTCATCATTGCATCATGATGAATGATGATTGCTTCATGCCGTAACCCGAGGAAACTCCTGACCCACAGGAGTAGTTGATGGTGTAGTAAGGAATCACGTCAATTCAAGATGTGCTAATAAATGACAACGACGGTGATTGACATGTCGTGAGCGCCCTGTGTATACCTTGAGCAGGTAGGCATCTACATAGCTCAGGTCGTGTAGGTTTGTACTTCTTCATAGGTAAATTTATCTGCAAGTAGTTGTTACCTTCACAAGGCCCACTTGGAATGGAGCAAGGAAGTCGAAATCGATGGAGCTAATAGCATGATAACGAATGGTTTCCAGAAGATTGATACGCCAAAGAACAAACGTTAAAAAGAATATCAAATTATGGAGGAGGGGAGTAACTATAACAGGATATTGTTGGTGACATAGAGACATTATTCTGGTGTGTGTGAACCGAAACAATTCCACTGCTTTTATCCAAGTAAAGTGAGTTTAAGAATCACAATGTGTTTCTTCCTGAAGCATATATACCTAGTGAAGTCTGTGTTGTCCCTTCTGTTGATCATTCTGGTCAAAGAGGATGTATGAGTCGACAGTAACCGTTTCAAACAGCCAAAAGAACCATTACAGCCAGTACCATTTAAACGTTCGTCATAAAACCACATAGGATGATTGATATAAGTTATAGTGGTGAGCCGGCTACTTAATGATTCTTGATGATACTTAATGGATTCTTGATTTTTGCTTTTCATCTTTCTTAAGATATGCTTTTAATCCTCTTAATAGGACTATCCATCATCCATAATCCTAATTGAATATTAAGATTATTTTGTTTCTTGAATTTAAGATGTTGAATTTCGTTCCAAAGTATTTCTGTTGCACATATTTTTCCCATAACTCCAAAGCCTGACCCAACTCTTCAATTTCTAAACAACCTACTTTTTCACTGATACGGCGACTTTAATCACAAACCTCAAGCAGTAAGCTGTGAGCCTCAATAACCTCCGCAGGACGGAGTATTTCTGATAATCTATATCAAAGGGCCTCTCCATTGTGGTTAATGATGACCATCAAAGTCTAGAATTCCTCTCTTCAAGTGCCTAACTATTGCCATCGAAAGGTATCTCGCGGACCTTCTCATCGCCACTCTCCCATATTACTCCACATGGCAGCCATGTATTCTCGTTTCCTTATAACCATTCCGGGCCTTCCCGCCAAAAAGAAGTTAGTTCTAAACATTTATTCCCTCTGGTAGCTAAATCTGCTGGATTATATATAAACCATAGGCAAAAAACAAAACTCTCCACTAATTTGTTTTAGCTCTTCGAGGTGGTTCCCAACAAAGGCTGGTAGAATCTTACTTGACCGAATCCAGAGTAAGAAGCACTGAGAATCTGTCCATAGGATCTTCCCGGTGATTTTAATATCTAAATACTCATCAATTGACATCTCATTCATATACTCAAATATTGATGAGTAAACATATCCTACTACACCTTTCCTATAAGGGGTTTCTCAATTAACATAATTTCTTCTAGATTTTATTGCTATCGAATCATCTATGATATCCCACTGTATACCTAAAACCGTAGTACGAGTTTTAGGTATACAGTACTTTCAACAGCATTCACAGTATTTTGAAGTGTTGGCGAATTTAAAATCCATTCTCGTAAATTCATTTTAGCATCTTGAAAGATTTCTATTCCTTTTTCATAAATGTTTATAACTTCTTCTTCACTATTACATCCTAATACCAAATTATCAACATAGATATTATTGGAAATTAATTTAGCCACTGAACTATCGGACTGTTTGAGATGATGTAACACTACTTTCTGCATTCAATAGGAACGGACAAGATATTACACCGAATTCTACTCATTGGGAACGATAAATTAATATATTGTCATTATTTTTCGCTCATAAACTGGAACTATTCCATTTTTTGCTGCATGACTGGAACTTCTTCCTAAACAGAAACTATAAGTTCAGGAATTCTCAGAAGGTTAAGGAAGGTTGTCAAATATGAAATCTCGCACCTTTTTAAAATAGGAAGTTCAAGAAGCTTTTGTGTACCTACTTTTATAGCAAAAAAATACCAACATAAGCTGGAAATGGTTCCTACTGCACAGTTCGCATGGAATTTATCAGTCTTAGTTCCTGTGCAGTATGTTTACTCAGAGTAATATCATAATACAAAGCTACAGAACCGACAGGAGTATGAAGTTATTCGCCTTTGCTAAGTAGATGTTTACTAATTTTATCGAAATATCCCGTATTGTATTCTTAATTGGAGAGAGTAATGTTTCATTAATTTATAATTACCCACGGGTTCACATGATATCTAATATTCTTGGATCACATCATCATGATATCTCCTTACATTTTATGTCTAAATTTCAATGTATAAAAACCAGTTTTCACAACACGAGACTTTGGCCAATAACACAGAAGCTTCAGCTTTCATCTTCAGAAGTACATAACCTATTATCATGATTTGAAGTATGCAATGAACAACCCCCGCGGAAGGTAAATGGAATGTACAAGGAGAGTGTATGGAGATGGATCCATGATTGTTCAAGTGTGTGTAGAGCTCGTTTCTTTTACAAATTTCAAGAGTTGAATGAGTTTATGATTTCATTGACAAATGACAAATTCATTTATTGGAGAAATGAATTTATTGAAAAATGACGAATGAATTTATTGGAGATTGACAAACATTGCTTATTACACGCCCTTGTGTAAATGTGGAAGAAATACGTGCAAGGGAATATTTGCTAAGTATTAAGTAGGTACTCACTGTTTTTTGACGCAGTAATCAACTTCCATGGAGATCATGCTGAGGCACTGAGCAGTTGCAGTAGGTGAAAAATGAAACTGTTTGACCTGTGAAAAGAATAGGCAGCTGTATAAACACTGGAAAGTTGACGAGTCAGTATGAAAAAACACTTGCTTATATCAATTGGGGAGTTTCTGACAATAAAAGAAATGAGAGCCGAAAAATAGGTGTGAAGTTCGAGCCAGGGGGCGTTAAACGTCGTCATGGGTTGCCAAGCACCCCAGGTATTCCAAGTTCCTTATCTCCCAGTCCCTATTTTAAAACCAAAAGTGGTGGGCTGGGACTATTATAAACCAATATTTATTGTTAACCCTACACATGAGAAAAACCAATTTTTTTTTTTCGACAACCTATGGCCCAGTTTCACCAACAGCAGTCAATTCCCAAGTCTTGTAACACAGGATCTAGATAACAATCGCAAGAAAGTGTTTCATGACCGTTTGACCATAAAGTTTTGGTCCCGGATTAGCCAATCCATGGATAATTAGTAAGCATTCAAGGGAGAGCAGTGGCGTAGTTTGAGGAGGGGCAGGGTGGGCGGAGCCCCTCTGTGAATTACAGAGGACGCAGAAGTTCGTGGTATGGATTGGATACAACCAAAATTGATAATTTTACACTTCTAACTTCAGTACCTAACACCTTCAATTGGAGAATGTAATTAGTAAAGTACAATTAGGTACTACTATTATTAAACGTCCGGTTGCCTAGCAACTTCAGACGCTCCTGGGAAAAAAAAATCTTATCGTTCATTTAAGGTTTGTTTGTATAAGGGTAAAATGCCGAGGATGTTTTACAGCCCCTTGGAGACGAGTAAAGTCACCTAGCCTACGAAACGGAAATGTGGATACTGCAAACTGGCATCAAGCCATTCCCCACTGTCTTCTGGGGATAGCCCATATGCGATTTTTCCTGAGAAAAATATCCATTGTTCAGTATCCACCTAATTCCCCTGGAACTTCCCCTACTTTTCACTGCCTACTTGATAAAGCTTGGTTGTTTCTCGTATTCTTTTATTAATTTTTTATTGTTGGTAAATCGATTGTATTATTCCATTTACGAATTAAATCACAGTTGAAATACTCAATTAGAAAAAAAGTAAGAAAAAAATAGAAGCTTTCCTTGGTGATTGAAACAGTTTAATAGAAAAGATTTAAAAAATCTATTGTAGCAGTAGGTATTTCTATTCTAACCTAGCATATTGCTGGTTTGAGTTTGCTTTGTTTACACTTTGTTGTTTGTTGTTCTCGGTTTCATTCCCCATTTTTTATTTCGCGTACTTATATAATAAGATTGTGTGATATTGTTCAGATCAACAAGTAACTGTAAGGGTGTAAATATATGGTTTTGCAGGCAGTAAGTCTAGTATAATTATAGTAGGTATATAAGCCTAGTGCTTTTCAGTTCATCCGTAGGTATTCGTATTCATCGTAGTTTTCAACGATCTGATTATTAGTTAATTGGATGGTATTTTTTCTAAATAGTATTAGGTAAGCTTTAATAATCCTTTCTTAGGTTTGTAAATATGAAAGCGTGCGTGATTTCAAATCATTACGAAAAACCATTGAATATCTACTAATATCAACGTATGACAGTTTATTATACAGTCTTTTATATTCAACAACAAGTACTAAAAATGAATACTGAAACTATAAAATAACATGAAATCCATAACTGTTGCCCCTCCATGAGAAATGATTCAGCTACGCCACTGAGGGAGAGTCTTCAGAACAAAAATCAGTAAATAACGGCGAAGCTACAGTTGTTTTTTTCCCCTACCACACATTACCACTCAACATCATTTCAAACTGACCACTTGAAAGTTGTTGATTACAGTTTTTTCATTGTTTTTCGGATTTTGTATGAATTTTTTTTTTCTAAAAGTGGTAAAGGACCACTCTTTCCTCACAAATTCTCATTCGAGGTCAACTCGCGGCCTGGGTTAATCTATAGAAAACTCCTGCTGATAGAACTGGGCCTTAGTGATTCTAGCATATATTTTAACCCTCAGCGCCACCACCACCACTCAGATAGCTGGTGTAGTGGTTCCTACCATTTCTCGGAGATACGTGAGTCTGCCATAGTTATCCTTCCCAAAGTCCATGATTTTAGGGATTTTAAACATGAAAACGACAGGAGAAAGAAGTAAATGGCATTACTGTCCAGTATTGAGTAAAATGAGAAAAAAAATCTTGTGCCTAAAGAGTGATGAGCGTAGAATACATTTTCAAAGCTTCAAAGAAATGGTATCAAAGTTTAGCTTCACAGGTTGAATAGCAAACAAATTAGCTCTGGAGATCACAAGGCAACGGTAACACTAACCTTCTATTAATTTAATGATTTATGCCGCACCTCAACCACTTGCTTCTCCGTGCAGCACACATCGAGGGATCCCCCACTCTTCTTTTCTGCCATCGAATACTCTCGATACTCTCGATCCAGCCTCCCAACACATCGATGCAGTCAGAAGTTCTGAAAAGGGAGGGGATAGAATCGGTTCTCTCCTCCGCCGCGCAGCGGCGCTAGTCTCCCACTTTTATCTCCCTCCTACTAAATATTGAAGTATTGTGATCGGCTCCATGAGAGATAGTTGAAGTGTAGCTCAATGGCTATGATTACGTTCTCGTGAGACTAACGTTGTGGGTTCAAATCTGGCCAATTGGTATATTTTTTTTGCTCGTAAAACTCCCGAAATGTACTTCTAAAACGTCATTCTGACCTGTATGTACAACTGATTTGAATATTCACTAAGGGATTGACTAGTTGATGTTATGTAGTTTTGAGATGCGAGCTTGTGAGCATCCAGATCACCAAACTATTCTCATAATTCTGATCTACATGCCCAACTAATCTGCATTTTTACTAAGTGATTGACTACTTGATGTTATGTCTTTTTGAGATGCGAGCTTGCGAGCATCCAGACCACCAACCTATACACATCATTCTGATCTACATGCCCAACTAATCTGCATTTTTACTAAGGGATTGACTACTTGATGTCATGTCTTCTTGAGATGCGAGCTTGCGAGCATCCAGACCACCAAACAATACACATCATTCTGATCTACATGCCCAACTAATCTGCATTTTTACCAAGGGATTGACTACTTGATGTTATGTCTTCTTGAGATGCGAGCTTGCGAGCATCCAGACCACCAAACAATACACATCATTCTGATCTACATGCCCAACTAATCTGCATTTTTACTAAGGGATTGACTACTTGATGTTATGTCTTCTTGAGATGCGAGCTTGCGAGCATCCAGACCACCAAACAATACACATCATTCTGATCTACATGCCCAACTTTTATTTTCTAAAACTGTTAGCAGAGTTTTAGTCAAAACGAAATCGCCAACGATCATCTAGGACATAAAAAAATGGTTGCACAAAATTATGCTGAAAACGTACTTAAATTTAATTAATATTTGCTGAAAAATCTATAGAAACTGCAAAAAATATTTTTTGAATCGCCGAATTTTATTCAGTTTGTTGCTGGTTTTAACAATCTCTTTGTACTCAAATTCCGATACAATTTAACATATCACAATATACAATAGGTAATTTGAAAAAATTCGTTCATACAATCATGCTGCCTGACTGGAACTTTTCAATTTTGGCGCTCACAAGGTCGTTTTATTTCAAAATCAAATCGATGTGTTGGGAGGCTGGATCGATAGTATCGAGAGTATTCGATGGCAGAAAAGAAGAGTGGGGGATCCCTCGATGTGTGCTGCACGGAGAAGCAAGTCACCTCAACCAGAAGGGTCATTAGCGGCATCGAACCATGTGTCCAAAGGGACACTGTACGTGGCACGACTCTAGGGGAGCCAAGCTGCCCTCTGTAACTAAATGGAGTGCTATTGGAGGGGGAAACATGGAAAAAACGAGGAGGGGTTCCGTTTGTCTACCTGTTTAGCCCCTACACCAGATAAAAACCCCAAAAATTAAATAAAACAATTAATACTAAATGATGAATAGGCTACTAGATGATGAAATACATGTTACTGTAGATAATCAGCAAAGTGAAATGAAACTATGACAAGATGTACATAAATATAACACAGATCACATATCACAATTCGTAGTAGAGCCCTAGCCTTCACGTGAGTACTTCTTGTGTAGGATGTTGTTACATGTCGTTGTTAGGTATCATTGTTGCACGTGTTGTTGTTAGATTCATATTTACGGCATGGTCACTGAACGTATTCTACATTAAAAATTGTGCGATTTTATCTTTGAAATAGGTAGAAACGAATCCTGAGAAAACTGTGGTTTATTATTAATTTAGCGACTTTTGGGTGACATTGACTTTTCAGCGCATGGTGAATGATAAAAATAAATTATGATTTTCAGGTATTGCTGCAAGTAACCGATAAGTATCACAGACTATCTAGATGTTAGGGAAACCAAACTGAGACAGATACCAGAGGAATTAAATTAACTCTAGGGCTCGGTGCCATTTCATCCTCGATGAAATTCCATTGATCAAGACCCTATTGGAAATGCAGGGGTACCACTTCAACAACAACAACAAACATCCGTATGGATCACTCACCTATCGCATTATCTAAGGGTTGATAAATGAACTTACACCTTACAAAAAAATCACCAAACGGTGGTAAGCAAATCTAGTTTGTACATTAATTTTCAAAGTTGGTTTTGCTGATACATTTTTCTTCTTTTTAGTATCGGCTCATATAAAATAAACCTTTGTAATGGAAGCTCCAATAACTTTGCCGTTGATTTAGCATGAAGCAATCGTGAAAATAATCATGATTTTTAAACAATACATTAAAAATGTTGCGCGCACAACTTACTCAATACCTATTCAAAAAGACCTAACACCTCAACGGTTAGTATCCATCTTGACATTATTGTTGGCCCAACTGAGGATATTATGGTAGACTAACACTGACAATGAATCGCACTACACACAGTTAAGAAAACCCTAGGATGTGTTGGTGGTAATAAGTGGAGTTCCATTTCTGATGTATGTTCATTCAAAACAGCCAAATAGAACTTTCTTCCCTCTCCGCATGTTTCAGGAATTTAATACAAAAGAATGAATGGTCAAGTATCTAAAAAGGAAGTAACAAATATTTTTGAAACGGAATTTCCAAAGATTTTTGGAATAGGGATTGAAATAATAGGGAGTAAATCATGTGACTTTTATTTAAATGATTGGAGTCACTTCTGTGAAAAGTTGAAAAAAATCACTAAAAAGCTCTAGAGCAGCACCATCTAAACACTTAAGGTGATTTGTTTTGGCAATGGTTTTGAAACTCGCAAAGCGTACACAAATTTCTAAATACTTTTTTTATATTTTATATGTTTATTTGCTATATAGCATTCCGATCCAATGAAGAACTTTATAATTCTATACACATTTTCAGCGATTGTAGCTATCTCTTGAGTAAACTTATCAAAATCAGTGATCATTTTTCGACACGAAATTTCGTCCAATGGGTTAACATACGAGTACACAATCACTCGTATTTTCTCACAATTGTTGATTTGCATACAATTATTTCTTTTTTCGATAATTTTCAAAGCTATAATCCCTAGTTCACACTGCTCCCCTGTTATACTTTTTCATTTCAGCTTGTCAAATTTTAATCATACAGTAAGAAATTTAATTCTACCTTGAATCGGACCTTTGTCATGACATGAGGACACGAAAAGCGAGTGTTCTAGAACACACTGGTACTCCTAATACAAAACGAACACGTCTGCTACAAGAAATATCTGTGAACCAGCGCACTCTGCTGGGGCTAATACAAAGGGCGATTGTAGCTATTTCTTGAGTAAATTTATCAAAATCTGTCATGATTTTTTGACACGAAATTTCGTCCAATGGTTTAACATACGAGTACACAATCACTCGTATTTTCTCACAATTGTTGATTTGCATAGAATTATTTCTTTTTTTCGATAATTTTCAAAGCTATAATCCCTAGATCACACTGTTCCCCCGTTATACGTTTTCATTACTTACAGCTTGTCAAATTTTAATCATACAGTAAGAAATGTAATTCTACCTTGAATCGGACCTGTGTCACGACATTAGGGCAAGAAAAGCGAGTGTTATAGAACGTGGGTAAGGGCCGATGGAAAGGGCGATTGTAGCAAAATAAGCGATTGTAGCTATTTCTTGAGTAAATTTTACAAATCTGTGATCATTTTTCGACACGAAATTTTGTCCAATGGGTTGATTTGCATACAATTATTTATATTTTTTTATTACTTCCAAACCTATAATCCGTAGTTCTCATTGTTCCCCCGTTATACGTTTTCATTTCAGCTTGTCAAATTTTAATCATACAGTAAGAAATTCAATTCTACCTTGAATCGGACCTGTGTCACGACACAAGGACACGAAAAGCGAGTGTTATAGAACGTGTGTAAAACAAACAAGTCTGCTACAAGAATTATCTGCGAACCAACGCGCTCTGCTGGGGTCGATGGGAAGGGCGATTGTAGCAAAATAAGCGATTTTAGCTATTTCTTGAGTAAATTTATCAAAATCTGTGATCATTTTTTGACACGAAATTTCGTCCAATTGGTTAACGTACGAGTACACAATCACTCGTATTTTCTCACAATTATTGATTTGCATACAATTATTCCTTTTTTTCCGATAATTTTCAAAGCTAAATATAATCCCTAGTTCACACTGTTCCCCCGTTATACGTTTTCATTACTTACAGCTTGTCAAACTTTAATCATACAGAATGAAATTTAATTCTACCTTGAATCGGACGTTTGTCGTGACATAAGGACACGAAAAGCGAGTGTTCTAGAACACACTGGCACTCCTAATTGTAAACGAACGCTTTTGCAACAAGAAAAATCTGCGAACCAACGCACTCTGCTGGGGCCGATAGGAACGGCGATTGTAGGTATTTCTTGAGTAAATTTATCAAAATCGGTGATCATTTTTCCACACGAAATTTCGTCAAATGGTTTAACATACGAGTACACAATCACTCGTATTTTCTCACAATTGTTGATTTGCATACAATTATTATTATTTTTTCTGTAGCTATTTCTTGAGTAAATGTATCAAAATCAGTGATCATTTTTTGACACGAAATTTCGTCCAATGGGTTAACATACGAGTACACAATCACTCGTATTGTCTCACAATTGTTGTTTTGCATACAATTATTTCTTTTTTTTCGATAATTTTCAAAGCTAAATATAATCCCTAGTTCACAATGTTCCCCCGTTATACGTTTTCATTACTTACAGCTTGTCAAACTTTAATCATACAGTAAGAAATTTAATTCTACCTTGAATCGGACGTTTGTCGTGACATAAGGACATGAAAAGCGAGTGTTCTAGAACACACTGGCACTCCTAATTGTAAACGAACGCTTTTGCAACAAGAAATATCTGCGAACCAACGCACTCTGCTGGGGCCGATAGGAACCGCGATTGTAGGTATTTCTTGAGTAAATTTATCAAAATCGGTGATCATTTTTCCACACGAAATTTCGTCAAATGGTTTAACATACGAGTACACAATCACTCGTATTTTCTCACAATTGTTGATTTGCATACAATTATTATTATTATTTTTTTTTAATAATCCAAGCCTATAATCCCTAGTTCACATTGTTCCCCCGTTATACATTTTCATTTCAGCTGCTCAAATTTTAATCATACAGTACGAAATTTAATTCTACCTTGAATCGGACCTTTGTCGTGACATAAGGGCACAAAAAGCGAACGTTATAGAACATGCTGGCACTCATAATACAAAACGAACACGTCTGCTACAAGAAATATCTGTGAACCAGCACACTCTGCTGGGGCCGACAGAAAGGGGGATGGTAGCGAAAGAAGCGACTGTAGCTATTTCTTGAGTAAATGTATCAAAATCAGTGATCATTTTTTGACACGAAATTTCGTCCAATGGGTTAACATACGAGGACACAATCACTCATATTGTCTCACAATTGTTGTTTTGCATACAATTATTCCTTATTTTTTCGATAATTTTCAAAGCTAAATATAATCCCTAGTTCACAATGTTCCCCCGTTATACGTTTTCATTACTTACAGCTTGTCAAACTTTAATCATACAGTAAGAAATTTAATTCTACCTTGAATCGGACGTTTGTCTTGACATAAGGACACGAAAAGCGAGTGTTCTAGAACACACTGGCACTCCTAATTGTAAATGAACGCTTTTGCAACAAGAAATATCTGCGAACCAACGTACTCTGCTGGGGCCGATAGGAAGGGGTATTGATTGTAGCTATTTCTTGAGTAAATTTATCAAAATCGGTGATCATTTTTTGACACGACATTTCGTTCAATGGGTGAACATACGAGTGCACAATGTTGATTTTCATACAATAATTTTTTTTTTTTTTCGATAATTTCCCAACCTATAATCCCTAGTTCACACTGCTCCCCCGTTATAAGTTTTCATTTCAGCTTGTCAAATTATAATCATACAGTAAGAAATTTAATTCCACCATGAATCGGACCTTTGTCGTGACATAAGGGCACAAAAAGCGAACGTTATAGAACATGGTGGCACTCATAATACAAAACGAACACGTCTGCTACAAGAAATATCTGTGAACCAGCACACTCTGCTGGGGCCGACAGAAAGGGGGATGGTAGCGAAAGAAGCGACTGTAGCTATTTCTTGAGTAAATGTATCAAAATCAGTGATCATTTTTTGACACGAAATTTCGTCCAATGGGTTAACATACGAGTACACAATCACTCGTATTGTCTCACAATTGTTGTTTTGCATACAATTATTTCTTTTTTTTTCGATAATTTTCAAAGCTAAATATAATCCCTAGTTCACAATGTTCCCCCGTTATACGTTTTCATTACTTACAGCTTGTCAAACTTTAATCATACAGTAAGAAATTTAATTCTACCTTGAATCGGACGTTTGTCGTGACATAAGGACACGAAAAGCGAGTGTTCTAGAACACACTGGCACTCCTAATTGTAAACCAACGCTTTTGCAACAAGAAATATCTGCGAACCAACGCACTCTGCTGGGGCCGATAGGAACGGCGATTGTAGGTATTTCTTGAGTAAATTTATCAAAATCGGTGATCATTTTTCCACACGAAATTTCGTCAAATGGTTTAACATACGAGTACACAATCACTCGTATTTTCTCACAATTGTTGATTTGCATACAATTATTATTATTTTTTTTTTAAAATAATCCAAGCCTATAATCCCTAGTTCACATTGTTCCCCCGTTATACATTTTCATTTCAGCTGCTCAAATTTTAATCATACAGTACGAAATTTAATTCTACCTTGAATCGGACCTTTGTCGTGACATAAGGGCACAAAAAGCGAACGTTATAGAACATGCTGGCACTCATAATACAAAACGAACACGTCTGCTACAAGAAATATCTGTGAACCAGCACACTCTGCTGGGGCCGACAGAAAGGGGGATGGTAGCGAAAGAAGCGCCTGTAGCTATTTCTTGAGTAAATGTATCAAAATCAGTGATCATTTTTTGACACGAAATTTCGTCCAATGGGTTAACATACGAGTACACAATCACTCGTATTGTCTCACAATTGTTGATTTGCATACAATTATTCTAATTTTTTTCGATAATTTTCAAAGCTAAATATAATCCTTAGTTCACAATGTTCCCCCGTTATACGTTTTCATTACTTACAGCTTGTCAAACTTTAATCATACAGTAAGAAATTTAATTCTACCTTAAATCGGACGTTTGTCGTGACATAAGGACACGAAAAGCGAGTGTTCTAGAACACACTGGCATTCCTAATTGTAAACGAACACTTTTGCAACAAGAAATATCTGCGAACCAACGTACTCTGCTGGGGCCGATAGGAAGGGGTATTGATTGTAGCTATTTCTTGAGTAAATTTATCAAAATCGGTGATCATTTTTTGACACGACATTTCGTTCAATGGGTGAACATACGAGTGCACAATGTTGATTTTCATACAATAATTTTTTTTTTTTTTCGATAATTTCCCAACCTATAATCCCTAGTTCACACTGCTCCCCCGTTATAAGTTTTCATTTCAGCTTGTCAAATTATAATCATACAGTAAGAAATTTAATTCCACCATGAATCGGACGTTTGTCGTGACATAAGGACACGAAAAGCGAGTGTTCTAGAACACACTGGAACTCCTAATTGAAAACCAACACTTTTGCAACAAGATATATCAGCGAACCAGCGCACTCTGCTGGGGCCAATAGAAAGGGCGATTATTGTAGCTATTCCTTTAGTAAATTTATCAAAATCGGTGATCATTTTTTCACACGAAATTTCGTCAAATGGTTTAACATACGAGTACACAATCACTCGTATTTTCTCACAATTGTTGATTTGCATACAATTATTTATAATTGTTTATTACTTCCAAACCTGTAATCCCTAGTTCTCATTGTTCCCCCGTTATACGTTTTCATTTCAGATTGACAAATTTTAATCATGCAGTAAGAAATTTAATTTTACCTTGAATTGGACCTTTGTTGCGACATTAGGGCACGGAAAGCGAGTGCTATAGAACGCATGCAAAACGAACACGTCTGCTACAAGAATTATCTATGAACCAACGCACTCTGCTGGGGCCGATAGGAAGGGCGATTCTAGCTATTTCTTGAGTAGGTAAATTTATAAAAATCGGTGATCATTTTTTGACACGACATTCCGTTCTATGGGTGAACATACGAGTGCACAATGTTGATTTTCATACAATCTTTTTTTTTTTGTTTTCGAGAATTTCCAAACCTATAATCCCTAGTTCACACTGCTTACGTTACGTTTGCTTACGTACTGTTATACGTTTTCATTTCAGCTTGTCAATTATAAAGCTGAAATATGAAATTGGGAACCCATGGCACGAATAGAAACGAATCATGAAGTCTAGAGCCCGCCAAATCAGCCAAGTGATATCCGATGATGTTATTCGCTATTCAAGACTGAAGTAGCGGTGGATTTTATTTCTTTGCTGTTAAACTTATGAAGCTGAAATTTGAAATGAAGAACCCTTGAGAC
Organism: Adelphocoris suturalis; assembly: GCA_030762985.1. Classification (NCBI taxonomy): domain Eukaryota; kingdom Metazoa; phylum Arthropoda; class Insecta; order Hemiptera; family Miridae; genus Adelphocoris; species Adelphocoris suturalis. Next base: position 33,259,405 of record CM061042.1, read on the forward strand.
GTCTAAATCGAATCGTTAAGTTTATAGCCCCCAAGATCAGCTGATCCGGAGCTAAGCTCTTTGCTATTCAACCTGTGAAGCTGAAATTTGAAATGCCGAGGCGATTAGCCAAGGCTCTAGGCGAAAACAAAAGGTCTGGGGTATCCCCAGCGGGATCAAGGGGCAGAGTCCCTAGCGAGGTGCGTAGGGGAGAGTTTTTTCAGGTTTTATGGAAAAATTCTAGTATGTGTTTATGTTACGTTCAAGGGATAACAGTAAACATCACATTCCCTGATGTAGCGCATCTTTCACTTCCTCACTCGCTTGAGTCAAAACACACACTGTGACAATGACTTGGCTTAACTGCTGGACTTCTTCCAGCGAGCATCAGCTGAGCCAGTGGCCTGCAGTTTCACTTCGTAGTTTGCTTGACCCCAAACTAGCTGAGACGGTTGGTATTTGACTCCGGGGAAATGTTACTGTCAAGGAAAACTTTGGCAGTCGAAGAGGTTTGATTAAATTGGACTTATAGCTCATCTGATTGGAGCGCTGTCACTAAGGAAGGATTCCTCCATTGCAATTCAGGACACGAGATCAAACTCTGTCGAGATACCAAATATTTTTGAGCCGTTATTTCTAGGCATGCAGGAGTAGGCTGAACTTCAGCTAATTTGGATCAATCTTATTCGGTTTTCTAGTTGCAAGACAGAAATATAAACCTTTATGTAATATTCAACTTAGCAAACTTGGTTCTTTTTTTAATTCATCACCTCAAGAAACGAAAGATGAAGGAAATTTCAGAATTTTGCCCAAAAAATCAATAATTTCGCCCCATAGTGTGCATTCTCCTGCGAATTCTCTACTAATCTATCATATCTACCTCAAGATCCTGTTTGAGGGAAATAACTGCCCATTTCCTGGTGACCACGTTGAAGCCAAGTGTTCCCTTCTCGATAGCAGGATCGAGCCCAAGTTTGAACACAAAAGACTGGCCTGGCGCAGTCGACACCTCCACATACCTAAAAGTAAACATAATCCAGTATGAAAATTTTTTTCGCCATTTCATACAATTTCAACACATAATTATAGTAGTCCACAGAATTTTCATACAGAACATTTTCACAGTGTGTTTTGTTAAGTGCCTCAATAAAAATAGTTCAGTTGGAATGCAAGTCCTACCTCCATTTTGTTAGACTCCTAATTGAATGTTTCTTTTATTTCAAAATTTCAAATTTGGATGAAATTTAGGGGCAGAGGAGTGTTATGTTTTCTGGACACCAACAAAAACAACCCGTTTGTTGTTTTTCACATAATATTTAATGTTGAAAAAGTTTCAGTAAAACGTTCAATCAAATTGCGTCACATTTATTTAAATTCAATTCCTATTCCACAGCAAGAATATATAGGTAGACAGGTACACAGCACATAAAACACAAAATGTTATCGAAAAAAAAAAAAAACGTTATTAAACGTCAATTTTTATTTATTTATTTTTTTTTTCTGAGCATATAAATAGAAAATGACCTCACTCGTTACCTCTTTGAATCATTCAGAGAATTTCCAATCATAGTTCTGAGAATAAGAATAAGAAGAACTTCAACTATTTGACAGAAGCTGAATGTTCTATCAACAGTTGTGCTCCATTCCACCACGGGACGAAATGAAATAGGAAGAAACATTTTTTCAAGATTTCTGACGCAACGAACTAACTTTATTGGCATGGAGTAGCATCGAATTGGTTCTAGGTATCTTTGAATCGTATGATCCGAGAAATCTTAGGTACCTACCCAACACAAAAATTGGTAGGTATATCTGGGTCAAACTTACTGCACATCGTTCGTGAAGTCCAAGGGACTGCCGTACACACAGTTGGATAACGATAGCTCGTCCGTAGAACATCTCGCTGCTTTAAAATTCTGTAAAAAAAATATAATGTTGGAATGAACCGACTTGATAAATTGGACTCGAATAATAAAAATCGCACCAACAAAGGAGAATTTTAGCAAAAAATGTGGCCCTTCAAGAGGGTTGGTTGTGGACAAACCCACAATCAATACTTTGTATCGAGGTAGAAGCTGCCTTGTTCAACCTCGAAAGCTCGCCGTTGGCAGCGCATTTCGAAGTACATTCGACGATTAATGTCTCTATGCACAGAACAACTATCAGCTTCAAACAAACATTATATTAATTCGGTAAAATCGTACTTACAACCATCGCGAAAGATGAGTTCAGAGCGTCTCGAACGACGAAATCGTTATCAAAACACGGTTGACGTTGACCTATCTGACTATCACGAAATCCTGAATCAAAATGGCTGGAGTTCCGCACTGCGGTTCGATAATCGTACCAACTTGTTACATTTCTAATTGAATCTGGTCGAATCTCCATCAGAACGTATTTACTAAATATTATAAATTTGAAAATTTATAAAATCTCACCAATTGGAAATTTGAGCACTACCTACTTAGAACTGTTTTGAGATTAGATAGCAGATCAATAATTAGATAACTTTTCAATGTTTTGAGATTAGATAACAGCTCATAGCGCTTCAAGTGGTTATAAAAGAAATTACTAAGATCCTGTCGTTCCTTGGTCATTCCACCTATCTCTTCTCACTTCATTCTCAATAGATGTAGGTAACAATCAGGATTTATACTATTGCAACTATTGTACCAACCAAGAATATTGAATGATTCTTATAATGCCTACCTCCTCTATATAGTTAACGAAAAGTGTAAATCAATTTCGAATAAATAAAAGTTCCAGTCATTTAGCTTGATTATATGAGTGAATTTTCGTAAATTTGCGTATTATGTTAGATACAATGTTTTGAATTTGAGCACTCATTTTCAGTGCATAGTATTGTTACAAAATCCAACATTATTGCAAAAATTAAAAAAAGTCTAATAATATTCTGATTTTCAAAAATATCTTGGATTTTTAGCTTTTTTGCAGGTTTTATAGATTTTTAAACAAGTCTTGAAATTTGACCAAATTTTTCAGTAACATTTTGAACAATTTTTCTTCAAGACCAATGCTCAACTTCATTATTGATCAACTTTGATTACAGTTCTTCCAATAAATATAAATTTATCGTTTTTAGCCATTAATATTAATTTTTGAACGAATATTTTAAAATGTGACCAATTTTATGTACTCATAAAATTTTCATTATTGAAAATGTATGTAGGAACTCATTTCTGTACTTAAAGTATTTCGTTATTGATTAACTTTGATTTCAATTCTGCCAAGAAATATAAATTTATCGTTTTTAGCCATTAATATTGATTTTCGAACGAATTTTTTGAAATGTGACCAATTTTATGCAGGTACTCATAATGTGCTGGCCTACGAACTCATCCATTTCATCTGGAAATCTTGTTTTTTTAGCGCAATAATGAGGTTTTTATCTCAATCCTAAGGAGAGTTGTTGTTTGGAATGACACACATATACATGTATATGATATGAATAAATACATTTAATATGTTAACAAGATATAGGTACCTAATCCAATTTTGGTTTTTGGTAATTTTTTTCTATATTGACCACTACTTGTGCTCAAAAAACTATATCATGCTTACAGGAAATCTAATTTTCCAAAAATTAAGTTCTGCAATGTAGCCTTTTCTTTCTCTTCTAGTTTTGTGTAGTTTCGAAAACTTTTTACATCAGTACTTTTACTAATAATCATTTATTTTTTAACTTTTATTTAATAATAATTATTTATTTTAACTTTTAATTTAATTTGTTAACAAAATATAATCCAATTTTGGTTTTTGGTGAATTTTTTCTATTTTGACCACTACTTGTGCTCAAAAAACTATATCACACTTACAGGAAATGTAATTTTCCAAAAATTAAGTTCTACAATGTAGCCTTTTCTTTCTCTTCTAGTTTTGTGTAGTTTCGAAAACTTTTTACATCAGTACTTTTACTAATAATCATTTGTTTTTAACTTTTTTAGAAATACAAATAATTTTTCAAGATTTTAATTTTTACTTTTTTCGTATCAATTCCTTGGAACTATTTTGAAATTATTGTGAAGTTAGAATGTAAACAATAACATGAACAGAAGACAGTGATGTTTGAAACTTCCCTACTACGCCTCATGATTGGCTCCTACTTGATCCACTGCATCAAAAACAAGGGGCAAGAGGGATTAATTCTGAAATCATAATAATAAATTTGTTATCTAAATAAAAGAAACGATCATCCAAATAGTTTTATGTGGTTAATAATGAAAGTAAACTAGAAAGATGCAGGCCTAAAAATTAGCCAGTTGTAACATGCATAATTTTCCTATTCCAAAAATAAATCCAAACGATTCCTCCTCAACGAAAAAACATAAGTAGCTACTACAGCAGATCAAATCCATCTGCTGAATTACAATACTAACTATTATAATACTGTCCAGGTACCTACTAGAAAAGAAAATATTGCTACAAAAACTCATTTGTCCCACCCTACCCTATATAGGTACAGGGTGTACACAGCACAGGTCTGCCAAACTGCAGGAGCCGTTTCTGCAACGAATTTGCAACAACTTTTGTCCCTTAAAAATTTTTTTAACCCGCTTAAAAAACAAGTTTTTCCAATTTTTTTTTTTTTTTTTTTTTTTTTTTTTTTTTTTTTTTTTGTGATTTTCACCTTATGTCATTAAACCGCTGTGTAAATTCTAATTTGAGGATATCGGAAATGGCATTAAGGTTCCTGTCGGATGAATGCCTGACATTTTATTAGAATTAAGGTTTGAGGCATGAAAGAACCCTCTGAAAAGCAGATTTTACCAAATTCGGGAAGCCTCGAGTTTTTTCAATCAGAAATGATGAGAATAACAACTATGAGAACCAATATTGTTCTGAGATGCAAGAACGGTAAAAACTGCGCCAATATCTCACCTTTCCAGCAATACATCTTCCAAGATACAAGAACAGTAAAAACTGCACCAATATCTCACCTTTCCAACAATCATTTGCCCCACCCTACCCTACAGAGTGTACACAGAACAGGTTTGCCAAACTGCAGGAGCCTTTTGTACAACGAATTTGCAACAACTTTTGTCCCTTAACCATTTCTTAACCCACTTAAAAAACGAGTTTTTCCAATTTTAAATTTGTTTTGTGATTTTCACCTTGTCATTAAATTGCAGTGTAAATTAAAATTTGAGGACATCGGAAATGGCATTAAATTTCCTGTCGGATGAATGCCTGACCTTTTTTTAGAATTAAGGTTTGAGGTATGGAAAAGCAAGCCCCCTGAAAAGCAAATTTCACCCAATTTGGGTTTTTTTTTCTCGAGTTTTTTCAATCAGAAATTATGAAAATAATTATGAGAATAATAACTACAAGAACCAATATTTTTCCAAGATGCAAGAACGGTGAAAACTGCGCCAAAATCTCACCTTTCCAACAGTGTAATCAGTTTTACTTTAACTTTACAAATTAACAGAGAAAACTATGCTTTAATGTTTAAAATTATTTATTTTTAATGAAAATGAAAAAAAAAAAAAAAAAAATTTAACAGAAACAAAACAGAAAAAAATTTAAACCAGGGTTTATGCGAATTATTTGTACACTGAATGAAATGGTAACTCTTGAGCCCCATTATAACCGACTTTTACACTAACTTTAGCTACCTATATTAACCCATAAAATCACATAAAATTCACCACACTAAAAATGCACTCAAATTTGTGAATTATGTTAAACTCTTCTTCCACGGCGGGAGCTGACTAATATCCCTAATAGGCACAGAATAACAGAAACAGAACACTTGCCAGTGTCCCCACAATTGACATTCACGCTCACTTGTTGATACTATGCGCTCTAGCGGCAGCTCTTTAATTCACCGAGTTCTCAGCCTTGGGAGATTGGAATGTGAGTGACCACTTTGTTTAGAGTCACTAGGTTTGTTCGCAGTGTCCATCAAACCGGTAAGAAATGGTTGGAAACGCGTTTGCGGCGTTCGCAGTGTCCATTTGAGGAAATCTATGACTGTATAGCATCCATAGTGGTCCGTTCGCAGTGACCACCAAACCAGTTTGAAACGCGTTGTGGATCGGTTAGACCGGTCAGAGAAATTTCTGCTGACTGATCTGACGGTTTGTCCCCCACCACACCGCTACTCGAAGTAGCCAATCAAATCATTCCACTGTGAGATGTAGGGTAGCGGGAGCTCAGCGAGCTGAGAGATGATAATGATAAGCCAGCCGAACGAGATGAGAAAGCTGTCGGACATCTGCATGACGTGCACTGTTCACTAAGTTCTACCTTTGCATTTACCCTCGTTTTAATTCTACGGTTATTTATTGAAAGTTTCCTACTAGTTGTGTGATATGGAAAATCTTATTGGTGACAACGACGTAGAATGGGAATCTTCGTCTGAATAGCAACAAAATACAAAATCAAACAGATACTTAGGGCGGAATCCATAGTCGCTCCTCAACGCTGAGGCCGGCCTCAAGGTGGGTTGTTGAGGAGAATTTCACCCCATCGGTATTCATAGTCGCAAATGTAAGGCCGGCCTCCACATTTGAGCTGAGGCCGGCCTTGAGGTGGGTTCATGTCTCCTTAAGCCTCCTCGAAAACCCCGATTCATAGACGATTTTTGAAGGTGAGATAAGAAATTTCTCGACTCCAGAGGGGTTGAAACCCACCTCCAGCAAAGGAAGGTACAAACCTCCCTCGAAACGTTATTTTTTGCTGTTTCTTGTACGTAATTAGTTTGTTTGAGTTATTATTTGTTTGAGATTTATTAGTTTTTAATTAGTTCACGATGGAGAGTTTGTTTATTTTTGAGTGGGACGATTTGGACGACCGACTCGATGATGAAAATGTTGAACTTGTCACGGTTCCCAGAAGTCAACAATTTACTTACCATAGAGAAATTCCCGGTGCAACTAAATTGATGAGTGATTTCGTCCCAACACTTCTTTTTCTGTACTAAACTTACTGCAACACTTTTCTTACTCTCAACAACGTCTTTGTTGAGAAGTACTAGTGACTTAAAATAATTCTTCTCCTCCGGAGATAATGAAGTTCTCTTTTGGCTCATTTTAAGCAAATACAAATAAACCACACAACAAAAAAAAAAAAAAAAAAAAAAAAAAATAAATCAAGACACTTCTCACTCCTGATGTGATATTTAGTGAGATAGTATGAGATATTTAGGTTTTGGACACCCTGTATGATCTTAGCCTATCATTGAAGGAATTCCAATCTTCGGATTTTTTCATCCGATGGAAATGAAATAACTGCCCCCCACCAATTTCAAATTTCAGCTATCAACCTAGTCGGCAAGTCCCTAAACATTTATTTCTCAGTTAATCATTTCGTGTAGTTTCATTAGGTTAGTATACTTATGTAAGTATACTTATGGTATGCTAGTTAATATTTCTGATAACTAAAATTGTAAAGTAAAAGATCACTTTATGTTACAAACAATTTAATTTTTCAAATTTTTCGCTTACATATGAGTAAATTTGGTACAAAACAATCGGGAATAAAACACAAACGGTGGGTACAGCTTTTGTACAAGTACGCAACCACGAGGGACACAACAAAAAATTATTAATAATAAAAATAAAACAGTAGGCAGGTAGGCGAAAAAGGGTACAAGGCGAAAAAGTTAAACGAAAAACGTGTGTCAACTCTCAACTGTCAACTTTTCGATAAAATAACACAACTCACAAATGTTGTCTCATTTTTCTGGCCTCACCAAGGTTGCGTCGAACAAATACCATGGAATTCCAAGCATGGAGTCACCAAGTATCGTGATTTACTAAGCATGGAATGCCCAAAATAGTTGGAAGAACCTCATTTTGCTCGCTCTATACTCCAACCCTCCTCCAATCTCACTTACTACCTACTTAATCTCAACTGAAGAGTTATTTGTAAAGCTACAAGGCACCAAGGGTCTTTCCTTTTCTTTTATAACCTGGATGCGTTTTAGGTGAGTATTGAACAGAATGCCAAGGTCATTGAGAAAGTTATATTTCCATTCACAGAAGCATTATTGATATCCTTTAGAAACAATTAATTAAGAAGTACAGAAATTGGGATTGCAATTCTAGCAGATATTGAATATATGATAATACTCAAGATATTGTCTACTTCATGTCAAGATGGCGGTAGACGATTCCGTCGAGTTCGAGCATTAAACTTAGTCTTTTGCTTTCCGGTACATGCCGAAGCTTTTCTACCAACAACTTCCCATAGAGACCACAAACGTCTTCTTGTTGAGGCACACCAGCATCCTTCACCTTGACGTCTTCAGTATATCCGATCTTCTCAACCTGAAAATAACCATTCAGATTTAACGTCCAATCTTTAATTAAGAAGTGAGATTTATTTCTTAAATACGATGAATTTTTGCGAGCAAATAGCTCCGATCTGAGGGCACTCACCTCCTCTCTAAAAGTATTATTCTCAAGCTGCAAGTTAACTACTTGCTGCGTTAAGGCCGCTACACACGTTCCTTTCCTACCTCCTACCCTCCTCAAATAGGATGTTTCTTACAGACGCTCCTTCATTTTTCCTCCTTCCTCCTACTGCTACGCTTGTTGTCCCTCCCACCCTTTTACTTCCTTCCCACGGTCATTCAGTGTGACGCATCGCGGGGAATTTCCGTTTTTGTGGGGGAAATTTCCCTTTTTGTGTTGAAATCCCTGGTTCTTTGGTCGACAGCACTGGCGGTTATCAAACTGTTATCACGTTGCCAGTTCTAAGCGCCTTTTTTATTACGATTTACTGATTTTAATTTTATATTATAAGCCTCAATTTTATTTTTGCTACATTTTTCCCTGATGTCTCTTGACAATTTACCCCAAACTCTGGTTGCACTCGCGGTAGTAAGTACTACACAGAGACCAAGGAAAAAGAGGAGCATTTCTATTATTTCACTTAACACTGCTTTTTCCTCGGACATTTCAATAATAAATTGACGGGGAAACAAACAAACTAACGACGATCTTCAGACACCTTTCGAGACACTGGATGATTGTTAACAGATAATAACAGGAGTTGGTACACATGGCGGGGAAAACAGGGAAAAGTAGGAAGGAAGGAAAGCAAAAATGCCTCCACACGCTCCTCCGTGGAGGTTGAAAGAGTGGGGGAAGCTCCTACGTAGGAAGGTAGGACGGGCTGGAGCTTCCTTTCTTCCTACGTAGGAGCTTCCTACTTTCCCCCCTCCTTCATGGCTACACACGTTCCTTCACTACCTCCTTCGTGGGCGTGGCTCCTTTTTGAGGAGGTAGGAAAGGAACGTGTGTAGCAGCCTTTAACTCCTTGACATCATCCTTGGTAGCTAAGTCCTTTGGGATGTCCCTCAGTTCTTGACCTAATGCTACCTTGACGCCTTCAGTATCTCCGATCTTCTCAACCTGAAATTAAGAATATTGAGCATTCAGATTTAACGTCGAATTTTAATTAAGAAGTGAGATTTATTTCTTAAAAACGATGAAATTCTTTGTTCTTCTAGCGAATTTTTGTAGAAAATGAAGCTACTGCAATGTCTCGGAAAATTTTAAAATCAAAATTTTTGAAAAAATGTATCCATTGAAATACGTTTTGAGACATTACGAAACGAATCCTAGAGTTTAACACTTTTTCATATATAGAAGAAGACCCGTTTTGAGACAAGTTTGCCCACTCGAAACTCTGCAAGCACGTAGTACCTACCTACATAATAATATATAAATAAGAAATTGTTAACAACCAATCATGTAATAATATTTTTCAGCATAATTTTATGCTTAAATTTGTATTGTCTTAATTCAAAGTTGATAAACATTGATAAAATACGTTGATAAAAATTTTATGACTAAAATTCATCTATAAAAAATAAATTTAACTACTTCAAGTCGTGTTTAGCCATTATAGTGTTTTTCAGCACAATTTTTTAAATTTGAGCAGGCCACAAAATTATCCTTTGGTGAAATCCACCCCCTCTGGTCAACAGCCCTTTTCAGGGCTACCAAAAAGAGGTAGGCACACCACAAAAATATTTATAAGACGTCGAGTTACAACTCCGTCAAACAAAATATTTCACCAGAGAGAAAATACTAAATTCTCTCCCAAAAGTGAAATATTAAAGAATAACACGCAAGGCGACCTCCCCAAACATTTACTGGGCGAGAGAGATGCGACAAACATCTCGAAACAAGTCGCCTTGAATGAGAACACGCAAGGCGACCTCCCCAAACATTTACTGGGCGAGAGAGATGCGACAAAAATCTCGAAACAAGTCGCCTTGAATGAGAAACCTCAAACAGGAAAACTCAAGGTCGTTCAGCCACCCCCGGGGACCCCGTCAAAGCGACGGACGCAGGGAAACCACCTCGGAAGACCAACTCAGCTATCATATGCACAGATACTGAGAAAACACTGTGCGAACCAATGAGATTGCACAGTCGAATTTACGAAATTAAGCGAGCCAATCCGAAGCTAGTTTGATCGTACCAAATTAGTTGACGAAACTAATTTGCATACTAACCATAAAGTGGACACCACTTTTTGTTATAAATACCTCGTTCAGAGCCTGGCATTTCATTCCACTCTCCGCTCTCGACGACGACACACTCTGAAGTACGAAGATTTCTACACGCACCAAGCTGACGAACCTTCTGCTACACGAAGTCATCTCAAGAACGATTTTTTACTGCTTTCTACAAGCCAGTCCTTCTCTCCACGCAGATCTCGCATTGGCATCTACGAGTCCAGTGATTATTCATCCTGCTCATTGCCCAACGTAGTTCATCTGTTAGGACGCCACCCGGTGCAGCTATCGATATTCTCTTTAGCTCGCACGCCCGAGGGACGTTCCGAGCCGTGTCGCCCGGATTACATAGCCTTAAGCTCGTAATCGACCGCTGTGGGCACGCCGGTAAATTACTCAGCTCCTCCGCTCTAATTTACCGTCTAAGGAAGCTTTTTTCAAAGCTACGAGGTAGGACCCTGCCATCTGAGCATTGGAAAGACGCTCTGGCAAGCGAGTCCACCTCCAAAACCCTCTATTTTTCACACATAGAGGCATCGAAACGAGCTAAAACTCGATCAATTCGATGGAACGCCGGCCTTCCTACTTCCCCTTGCAAGGGGAGGAGGGCGACGGCGAAGCTGGGCCGAGTAGCCCACGCAGTGCGCCCTACCGGCCACACGGCGAGCCCGCTGAACCCAGCGACAGCGCAAGGCACGGCCCTCACGTCCGAATCGCCTTCTCGCCCGACGTATTCGTTCGAGAAACTTTCGAACAAGCCTCGCCTATACAAAAGATCGAGGAAACTTTTCAGACTCGCTCTGAAGCCGATCATTACGATTCGACCAAGCTGTCCGAATACCCACGATATTCGACGCAGGCTTACTCGGCCGATCCGAGTGTCAAATACACTCCAAATGCACAAAAAGCGAAGGATACTTTTCAGTACCTCAACCAAGCTCAACATATTCCCCTTTCAGATATAAATCTAAGGCCGGAATATTACAAAACGGCTCAGTACCAAACTGATCGAACCCAGCACTTACGGCGCGAGCCTAGCGCTCCACGCGGCTGCGACACGGACTATCCCCCCTTTCAGTCCGCGAAACCAGTTGACCTTGGCGGTTCCTCCCGCATTCCTCGCGGGGGTGGCCTGGAGACTAACCCGCATAACCGGGATATAAATGTCCGACTTGGCCTACCTACGCCAAGTCAAACCTATATAAATCCACTACATATCCTTTACCTTGAAAAGCTTGATATTTTGGCTGAAGAACGGAATATTTATCGTTAACCACTGTTTTAATTGAAGAACGGCTAGAACTTCCTGTTTTTAAATATCAATTTGAAAAAGTTTTGGGTGACCTCCAATCATGATATTTATGGAGTGGTGGCAAGTGTGGCATGATTGTCGAGTTTTCCCTTTGAGTATTAACCTGATCGCTCCCACGGCCGTGTTTAAGCGCAAAACAACAGCGTCGCCGTCCTCCCAGGCCCGTGTTTAAGCGCAAAACTCCGATACAGCCCCTGGTCCCATGGCCGTGTTTACGCGCGAGCCGCACCATCACGCGATCTGAACTCCTCTGCCATCTATCTGCGAGGCTAATGAACTTATTTTTTAGATAGTGTTTACTTGGGTATCCGAGAGACATCGCTGACGTCATAATCAGCCTAGTTAGTTTTAGTGTCACTCGGAAGATCGCAGAAAGATCAGAAAGTAAACATCAGAAAGAAATGAGAAAGAGGGATGGGAAACAAACTTATTCTCCTTTGCAAAAAAATAAACAACTATAGTGCATTCCGTTTATTCATAAGCTGAATCGTAATCCTAATTACTATATTCAGATGTTGAAAATGGAAATATATAAACAAAAAAGACAATGTAACTAGCAAAACATTGTTTGGTTATGAGTTATGATGAAACTTAATCCACACAAAGAAAAAAAAAAAAAAGAGTTTTCCCACTCCTCTCCTTCACTACCTATGAGTAAATACTTCCGTGCACTGTATAATGATCGACTCCGGTTATAACCACCAGACCTAGTTGTGCTCTTTGTAGACTGTAAAAGTGTAAACCAGGAAAAATATGTACCTGCATATTTTATTCAGCGTGAAAAAGTTCTTACCTCGATTTCTATTAAAAATAACATGAGAATCTTTCAGTCTTTCGTCGTGTGCTTTATAAAAAGACTCACAGTCTTCAGCAATAGTTTTGAGGTCATCATAATAATATGATCCCATCAATAACATGATTTCGTTCATTTACTATTTCATGCCTGTTATTTCTGCTTATTATTTTTGAAATAATTTTGAAAGAATTGGTAGTGCACGAGATCAGGCACAATAGAGATTTATTATTATTTTAAAAATGTTCTTCCTCCATGCCTATGCATACCAAAGGTGGTGGTCAACTTTGAACCCACGCTCGGAGTTGAAATCCTAATCACCGTTATCAGAACAGTATCAGTATCTGAGGGAGTAGGGAGTTGCCAGTTTATTTATTTTGTTTTACAATTGGATTAATAGGTATATCGTTTGGAAAGTTCTTAGCATTATTAAGAGACCGTTAATACTTAGCATCTTACTAGGGAACTGGTTTTGAATACAATGGATGACGACGCCGAGATCGACGTTTTAGGTGATTTCAGCCTTGGGTCACTTCTGACTGACAGGATCGGGTAAGAAATGAGAATCCAGAAAATTAACCCTCTATATGTGCTTTCGTTATTGTTTAGAGCATTATTACAAGCGTTAAAACCTACGTACAAAGATAAAGTAAGAACACGAAAAGCCTAGACTTTGTATTTAGAGTAGATATAAACCGAATCTCATCTTATATGAAGGGTCGCAGGAAATAACGATCAGAGTCAATTCTTCACTAATCTGCAAAGTTCAAATTTTAGACTTTCAAGTGTAATACTTTGGGTTTAGGATGAATAATTCTCAACTCCATACAGTAATTTTTCATTGAAAAAACACATTTTTATGAAGAAACAAAAATCAAAATGTATCAAGGTGGACCTTGATCATTCTTTTAGCCGTCAGCGCATGGGGCTCTGATCGTTGTTTTGCGACACCTAAAATCTTTCCGTATTTTGACGCTAACCTTTATCATTCTTTCCCGAAGCGACAAATGCTTCGATTCGTTTCTCTAAGACCTGCAATGTGGCAAGATGGACCTGATCTATCTCAGTTAGGACCGAAAATTGACGCTGATCGTTCTTTCCCTTGACCCTTCATATTATAAACAGTAATGCAGTCCTAGAATCTACCCAGCGATATGAACCGGTACATTTACATTCGGAACTGAACTTCAACCTATTCGGAACTGAAGTGTATTGAAGGAAAGTGTTGATAAGTGTCGTAACGAATTGTGGAGGTGAACTATTAGACGAGGGACGAGTTTTGTGACTACGAACGCTCCATGGGGTCAGTTATGAACTTTTCTGAACTCTTAGCCGAACGAACTTTAGGTAATGTAGAGGTGAAATATATATGTAGGTTTCTTACGGCTTTACCTCGTTTTCCTGATTTACGAGTTTTACCTCTCGTGCACATGTTTGTTGGTGACGCATCACTTAGTCGTATACCATAGCATCGGTTTACCATAGCTTCGTTCTCAGTGCGCGTTCTGGGAGTTCGGAACGGTTCTGGGCAAGCGCAGTAGAGTTTTGTCGTTCGCAGTGCCAGAACGCCCAGTTCCGGAACGCCAAGAACGCCGAGTTCTGCGTTCGCAGTGTCTTCGGAACCCAGTTCCGAACGGTTCTGATAGTTCCCGTTTTTTTTCGGAACTGTGAGAACTCGAACGAAAGGACGTAGTTAACGCATGCGCATTTCACTATTATTCGGATCTCGTGGAATAAACAACTTTCGTCTTCATCGACTTTATTCATTAAACAACCTTATATCGTTTTATTTCGCTTCATCGATCATAACAATTTCAGCTTCATTCTCTTTCTTTCATTTCATTCTCTTTCAGTCTCTATACGTTACCAAACTATTCTATAATTCGAAATGTCAACTAGCTCGTCAAGTACAGATAGCGATAATTTCGACGATGGTGTTCCGTGGTTTGTAGACGATGAGGACGAGATCGAAGTTATAGTTGGATCTCGTCTACATCCAAGAAACTCAAATTTTTTTGAGAAAATCGTGCCAAGGTTTGACGACGAAGAGTTTGTTTACCACTTTAGAATAAGCCGTGGGCTCGCGGAAGAGTTAGCCCACCGTTTTCAGGCCAGCACCCTCTACCATCACCACTTCGGTCCTTATAGCAAGGTATGGCAAAAAAAAAGTTCCAGTCATGCAGCATGATCGCACGAGCGAATCTCGTAAATTATCTTAGTACCTATATTACGTTAGGTACATAGTTTTGAAATTAGAACACTTTGAAATCGTAATAACCAACATTATGGCAACAAAATTCGTTCTAAATAATAATCTGCGACTCAAAAAAGATTTGGGAATTTTAGCTTTTTTGGGGAGCTTTTATCGATTTTCAGCAAATAATAATGAAATGTAAGTAGTAAAGGGATATTTTTGTTATTAATTGCAATACTTTAGTAATAGGCATCAAGAATTATACCTATATACGGGCACTAAACATATTCGAAAAGGGAGCACTGGAAGGTAACACGAGTTGAGTGAGGTTACAAACAACACAGGTTATTCCACTTCCAAGTTCTGAAATCGTTCGCAGTGCAGAACGCGGTTCCACAAGTTCCGGGACTCCCCGTCCCAGTTCTCATGAGTTCGAGAACTGTTAGAACGCGCACTGAGAACGAAGCTCATAGGGCGTTTTTTTTTTTTAAATTTGAAAGTCATGCATAAAACCTTTGTTTCAAAATGTGATCATACCTAATATTAGTTAATTGTAGTAATGAGTTCTGGTCTCATTTTTAAAAATGATTTCCACAGTGAACTTTTTAAAGTTAATATTCCAATATTTTGGTCTTTGAGTGGTTTTTACTGGATAAATCGAATTCTGTTCTTAATTTCCTGAGAAATATCTCCACACTACGTACCTGTGTTGATTGTATTTGTCCGAATTATGAAAAAATAATGGTTGCTGTCGAAACGTGCACGCTGTTACATGATGATGGAGATGCTGGTTATCGAATATTCGATCATACAATCATGCTGCATCACTGGAGAAAAAATATTTTTTCCTGGTTACCTTCCATGACCTTGTTCTTGGTTAGACGTACCTAGGGTAGAGGCAGCTCTTTTCGAGGGTGATATTATCAAGGTAAAACTAAATGCCTCTCAATTGGTGAAAATATCATACAAGTACCAGCTCAGCATTACAATAATAGATGTGCTCTGTAAACATTCATCTGTCCACATAAATGGACTAGTCAGTAATACCTACAATTGATGGAAATAGTTAATTTACTTGTTCATTTATGGTCAATACCGAATACTGAAGAAGAACAATCAAGATGGTGAATTCTAAAACGATGTGACATATTATAACTCAATAATTTACGAAAGTTCACTCATACAAACATGCTCCATGACGGGAAATTTCTTTTCCTGGTTACCTTCTATTATCTTGTTCTTGGTTTGTGTCAGTTCCCCTTGGGTGTTAGGGATGGGTCGGGAACTGGTGGTCGAGGGTTATTGACTTGTAATACATCAGAAACCTTGTGTTAGTTGCCACCAATAGGAATACGTAACAATCATGGGTTCAACTGGAAATTGGAGGAGATGTGCTTAAGGTAGAGGTAGATTTTTTCGAGCGTGATATTATCAAGGTAAAACTACATATGCCTCTCAACCAGTGAGAATATCATGCATTTACCAAATTAGCATTACAAAACATGTGCTCTATAAACATTCAGTTGTCCACATAAATGGGCTAGTCAATAGAGCATTCGATGGAAATAGTTAATTTACTTTTCCATTTGTGGTTAATGCAGAATACTGCTAACGAAAACTCAAGGTGGTAGAATTTTAAAATGATGCAACATAATATAATACAATAATTTACGAATATTCGCCCATACAGTCATGGCCCTTGACCGGATTTTTTTTTTTTTTTTCCCCTGGTTACCTTCTATTATCTTGTTCATGGGTAGTGTAGTTGCAGTTGCCCTTGGGTGTTAGTTAGTTAGTTAGCATCAGTTAGGCTTGGGAACTGGTGGTCGCGGGGCCTGTAATACAATATAAACTGTGTGTCAGTTGCCAAGCATTAGGAATACGTAGCAATCATGGTCGTACTGGAATCGGAAGATGTACCTATGGTAGAGGTAGATCTCTTCAAGGGTTATACTCGTATTATCAACGTAAAACTAAATGCCTCTCAATTGGTGGGAATATCATCCAATTACCAGCTTAGCGTTACAATACATGTGCTCTGTAAACATTCATCTATACACTTGAATGGACTAGTCAATCATGCAGTTGATGGAAATAGTTAATTCAGTATTCCATTTGTGGTCAATGTAGAATACTGCAGAAGAACACTCAAGGTGGTAGAATTTTAAAACGATGTGACTTGATATAATTCAATAATTTACGAAAATTCGCACGTACAAACATTATGTGCATGACGGTGACAGCTGGTATTGTTAATGTTTATGTCTTGGATTGGAAACAAATAATAACAATAATTAATAAAATTGATGTATGCATTCCACTGCACTTACATTGGGTTTTTTTCTCAGTCTCTGCGATCCAAATGATCCAAGGTCTTTTGAGTATCCGTCAAGCTCACCCCAATGGTTTATGGATGGGCCCAGTGCATCATGGGAAGATCACACGACTGAATCCACACTACAACCGAGCAGCTGTTCTCTCATCCACACGGAAGAATTGTCAGATGCAAATGGTTGGACCGAAAAGGAGAAGGAGCTTCTTAAACGGGGAATGGTTAGAATGTTTTTTTAAATTTATTTTTAAAGCAGAAATGATTTTTATTCATATAGGGTAAAAGCACCAACAGCTTTTGCACTAAGCGGATTCTCCAAAACGTGATAAAAATCTACTACTCAAGTTTATTTGTCTGAATCGTGCTTATGAATCCACATTGAGGGGAAAATTCTCAAAATCAAATTCCTCAAGAACAGTGGATTGATTGTCTCATGCTCGACACGCACTTTGCCAATAATGGGCACTGTTCTTCGTGCTTTTAAGGGGGTAAAAAAAAAAAAAAAACATTCCATAAGAAAGGACAGTTTGTTGGACAGCACTTTATAAGCACACTAAATTGGCCAAATTTCAAACTAAAAATGTGCTAAATACATCACTAAAAATGGAAAAAGTCGCTAAAAATTCGAAAACTTATTGAATAGCAGAATACGATTTAGAAGTAAGTTTTTTTGCCGTAAAATTAATATTTACCAATTTAATTGCATTCAAAGTTCTTATATATCAAAACAATTTAACATAAATATATTACGGTAATGAAAAAAAAAAAAAAATAAATAAAATAAAAATCGCCCATACAATCACGTTGCATGACTGAAACTTTTCAAATGATTGTTTCAAGTTAAATTAAGCTAGAAAAATCACAAGGGTAACCTAATATTGCTACTTCAAAGATTCTCTAAGGGTAGCTCATAGCAAAGGTGTTAGGAGGTAACTCAGTGAATGCAAAGCTTTATTTCAAGCTGACAATAGCAGACTGGAACGATGTCTTTACAAGTCGGGCATACACACAAATCCTCATCGTTTATCTCAGCCTCAAATCACGCCACTGAGTCGATGAAATAGCCGATGAAATATTTTGGCACATGTTGAACACGAGATCGTTGCAGATTTTTTTCAGAGAGCCACTAAAAATGTAGCTGAGCATGTTATTTTTCTTGCTGTGACTTGATACTTTCGCCTTAATGGCGTCCTCCTGGACCCCCAGATCATTCGGTTGAAATCCTCCTGCTCCAGTTCATAAAACATGGAACGTGCTTTAAACACGTGTAACAATTGTAGGCCCAAAAATATTTGATACCTCGACAGGAGTTCGAACTCGTGTCCTTACAACTACAGGAAATTTCCCCTTAGTTGCAACACTCCAACGATCTGAGCTATGAGGCCAGTGTTACCAAACCTCTTCGACTGCGAGAGTTATTTTCCTGGATTATAAATATGCACAATGATTAAAAATATATAAATCAGGACTCGGTTCCTCGCAGATTTGTTTTTTAAAAAGCTTTCGTTGTAACGATGTCATTGTGAAATAAAACCTTAGTTGCATTCAAGGTACCTAGTTTCAGTAGGTGCTACTAATATTGCTACAGATTGGCCGTTCTAGCAAGGCCCATGCCCCTCTTCTTCTTTCGATGGATGGTCTTCACCTAGCTCGTCTGTAAGATCATCTTGTTGTTCCTCAGCATGAATATCAAGCTCGTTGTCACTAGGTTCGTCACCACTACTCAGTTCGCGGTCGTTGGTGAAGTAATCAGCAAACATTGCGTACTCTTTTCCCCCGATTTCACCTTCACTGAGATTTTGGCAGAGAAACTTGAATAAATCACCTGACATATATGTATATATAGATCATCATTATATGAAGATCATCCTACTCGATAATTTTGGTTGATCTAGGTTACTAGAGGGTCGTATCATTTAGATCTCTCATAAAATGTTGCGGATTTAGAATTTAGAGATTTCGGTATTACTCATAATCAAATGATACCTCGAACCGATGATCTCTGGGTGTTAGGTTCATCTCAATGCTGCTGGGATTGTCTGAACTTTTATGTACGTAATCATTGTCTTGTACTGTGTTTAACTTGACAGTTTAAAATTTTTTGTACAATTTAATGATTGAAAGATCATATAAAACTATCAATCTGAATCATCAAGATCATCCAACGTATACAATGTCTCAAACAATGCTTCTTCTGACAATGCATATAGTTAATTACATATTGCATAGGTAATGTAATTGCAAATGAAATGAATGAATGTCAACTGCATAATGTTAATTACATTATTAAAGAAAAAAAATTAAAAGTGGTAATCAAGCAGCTTCCGACAGATCATCCCTGTACGATTATATCATCCCAGGCCACGAATCGGCTATCGAATTGAAGGCATATAACCATATTTTCAGCTTCGTTGGCTCTTAATTTGAAGTCGAAGTGACTTATTGGATTATTTACGAACAATGGCTTGCACAATATCACCCAACATTAGTTTTTATAGTGAGAGTTATTACCAACATACACTCTTATCAAATCAACGTGCTTCGAACGTTCTAAAATGGGTGCTGAGTTATAATTTTATTTCTCTCACTTATAATATTTTTTACCAGTGATTCCACTGACATTATTCTGATTTGAAGCTGATTTATATTAACTTCTTGAGAACAACTGAATTGAACTTGAACTGTGAAGGTGTTCTGATGGTCGTGTAATAAATAACTTGACCCCTCTAGAACTTTAACTATCACTCCAGTATACACAGATCGTGATGTCGGTATCTTAACTTTTATTTTATTAATCTATAACATTTGAAGAAGGGAAATAATGTGTCTTTTGGTGTATTTTTTCTTGAAGGAACTTTTCGGGAAAGGCTGGTCCCGTCTGGCACAGTATATTGGGACCAAAACGGCCAGTGAAGTGAAGAACTACGTTAAGAAAACAGGAACATTGCCTGGGCGAGGTGCCCACAAAACGCCTTCAATATCCGAATATCAACAGCTGTTTGATTCAATCGATGTGACTGACATGCCTTCATCTATAGAAGAAGTAAGGTGGAATTAACTATCCGACCATTTTTATATACCTGTACCAACTATCCCAAATGGCATCCACATGCATGTGTGTACACACTCGAATGTGCATTACCAACCACCATGATTAGATTCAGGTTTTTACTTTAAAACAGCTTTGTTTGGAAAAAATTTATTTATTAATAAACACAGCTTTCGCCAATTACATAGGGAGTAAAGTACAAAACATGTTGGGGAAAAAAATAAATAAATTCAAACTTGGAATGAAATGAAAAAATACAGAATGGAAAAAAAAAGAAATGAATGCATCATTTATATGCAGTAAAAATATCATCTAAATCCTCAAAATGGAGTTCCATGAGTTCAGGTCCATGATACTACGGCATGTAAACACAACCCAGAATAAGTCGGAAATCCGGTAAAATAACACAAATATGTTCAATATTCAGATGGGAAACAGGGTACAGATTTTATGTCCTTCGAGATCATAAACATAAACATTGTAGTTCATTAAACCAAGTTCGTTGAAGTTTGCCACTGGAGAGAGCCTGGGTGTCGGTCAAAAAGAAATAATATCGTATGTAAAATGAGATAGGTCTGATGAGAAACAGTAGACAATTTAGTATTTAGTCCCCGGACGTTTTGATAGAAACCCGCAAGGGGTTTCCATACTAATCGTTTTTTGACAGAGAGAGCGCAGAGTTTGGAAGAGAGATTTGTTCCACATTAGTTGGTACACCCGAGACATAACGAATTGTAAGATTGGGTTCACCAGCCGATATCCTACGTTTAAGCTCTTCTCTGACTTAGTTTAAGTATTTGCGTTCGTTTGGGGTTCTATCAGAACTTACAGAGAGCAACGGGGGTCGGGCTGAACGATTGGCGACCAGCACACTAGTAGCAGCTCTGGGAGAATCAAATACAACTTTCAATGGTCGCTGCTTTCCAGCCTCCGCCTTACCCAGACGAGAGACACGCCTTACAAGCTCAGAAAACTCAGGCTTAAGTTTAGCCAACTCATCTTTGATGCGGGAAATATAGTTGCTAGAACAACATTATTATAAAAAATGCAAAAACTACCCTATTCCTCATTCGCCCCTTCATTGCAGTACATAGTTTCAAAAAGTCAACAAAAACTGATTTATTTGCTTTGCGTTTTGTTTTCAATTTTAATTTTAACATTTTAAGACACTCTTGAGTACCTATCTTTGTGGCCAGCGTGAAATTTCCACTTCCGAATCCGATAAAACTGAATTTTGTCCATTTCAACCCAACTAGTGTAGTGCCACGCCTATTTGCTTATCTGGCTTTTATTAAATTTTGTGACATTTTAGTAACAGACTTGCAACATTTTGCTTTCGAGTCTACTTATAGGTAGCGGAAGCATTGTTTTCACTTTCGGTCTCCAAAATCAAAATTTCCACTCGCATTTTATGTTTTAGACATTCTGAACAACTGTGGTTCCGTCTGCCTGTCGGGTGTCCGCAAATCCTTATAACAAGCTTAATTTCCACAGTTTTCATCCGATTTGGATGAAATTTTCAGGGAATGTGTGGGCTAATGGGTAGACGGTCCCCTATAAGTTTCATTGTTCCCAACTCAATACTTCCCTCTGCGCATGAGTGGGTGGTAAATTCAACCAAGCATAATTTTTTCACGCCCTAGTCGTCCGATCTCACCCAAATTCGGGGGATGGGAGAAGACAATTTGAACATTTCATATCAATTTCTAGATGATCGTAACATTACTAGCTCCTGCGCATGCATATACATTTGAAATGCTTGTAACAAGCGTAATGTTCAGTTTTTACTAGATTTTGTTGAAATCGTCAGGGATCGTGCGGGTTTGGCAGTACATGCTCCCCTATTAATTTCATTGTTGCCAAATCAATACTTCACTCTGCGAATGCGCAAACGTAAATTCCATTATGCTCCATTTATTCACACCCTAGTCGTTCGATCTATCTCAAATTTGGATGATAGTTGAGAGACGATGAGATCATCATTAATAGCTACTGCGCATGCACCAATGTGAAATCCTTGTATCGACCTTAATTCCCACACTTTTCATCCGATTTCGATGAAATTTTCAGGAAATGTGCAGGTTAGGCTGTAGATGGGCCGTACCAATTTCATTGTTCTCAAATTATCACTTCATTCTGCGCATGCGCCAATGTAAAATAAACGAGTATCATTTTTTTTTTGTTCCTTAATAAATTGACCAAATATGACGTTTCACTCTACATCTTTATTTAATCTTTTCCGCTAAGGATATTTTCAAGTTCATTTAAAAATGTTCAATGATCTTTACAATCATGTTACGGAAACGAGAAAACTATGTGCCACACCCAACTTGGTAGACGTTTTACGTTTAATTTACTCTGCACCTTGAAATGGGTGCTGAAATCAAGAATTTGAAAGAAATTTGGTCAAATAATTCCGTATCAGTTTTATAGGAGTTTATAATCGATTCAATTTAGCGAACCTCTGCCACCTGCTGCAATCACATCCTCACACATTACTATATTCCTTAACAGTACACACTAATTAAACTCAGTATTCATTAGTAAGAATGTCATCCAAACTTACCTATTATTTAGTATCTTATAAAAACGAATTTATTTTTGTGATCTAACTTCTACTCTACTCCGGCTAATTTTTAGGCCCTTCGTATTTGGTATTGTGGTCTATAGGAAAATCGCATTTTCCGAAAAAATGCAAAAGGTGTCACCTACAACTGTTGTCACCTCAAGCCTGAAATAACATAATCCAGAAACTGTAGGTATTTCGTCATAATTTTATAATTGAATTTTTAAATCGTCTTGTTTTAATGATAGTTATGGAAAACCTTTTTATGGTGCCCTGTCGTTTTAAATCATGAGATGAAATTATTAATGATTCTGTATCAATTTTGGAATTTACTGTAAATTTTACTTCCGTACCCCTCTCGTAGCTGCTTTATTTATAGCCTTACAAGTGCACTACAATTTAACTCATTCGATTCAAGGTTCTTCAAAAACTCAACGAATAACTCCTCTGATCCTTTATGTAGCGCATAGTTCTTCAAAAAGTCAATAAAAACGTATTTTGGTTTATTATTTTCAATATAATATGGACGCGTGGAATCCAAACGACGAAATCGTCCGCCGTCCAGAGCTTTTCTCCAAAATTACTCGACCAAACTTTATGAAACGTGGGTTAAAAATCGCATCCAAGAAGCTCATCAATTTTTATCAACCCTAAAGGGTAGTATTAAAGGGCTAATAATCATTTAAAAGCCGACAAGCTTAATTTCCACAATTTTCAATTTAAGAAATAGCTGAATGATTAGTTGAAAGTTGAATGTATGCTCGTGATCTCATTTCAATCAACCTAGTATGGTGAGAGAAGAAGAAAGCCAAAAGTTCGAAAACATGTAAGTAAATTATAGGGCTAGTCCGCAAACGGCTATAGGGGAGTCAACTAGAGTCGTGGGTTACCCCACAAAAACAGCTGTGAGCTCACTGGATCAATTACTATATAATATGGTGGGCCCCCACCACCCTTCAGTGAAATTTAATTCAGATAGACAGAAGTAGCCGAATCATCAGAAGTTGGTTGATTTTTCTCATTTCTCTTGACTTAGTATGGTAAGAAAAAAAATAAAAACAAAAATTTAGAAATATATTTTAAGGGTTAGACCACAAAGGGCTAGATGGGAGTTGAACTAGAGTTTACTAGGTAATTAGATAACAAAAGCAGATATGGGGGAATCATCAGTTGAAGCTCTATACACACCCTTCTCCACAACTCCGGCTTAAAGGTATATTTATAACATTTATAAATGAAAATGAAATTTAATATATTTATTTTTCTCAAATGACGAAAAAAGTTTGTACAACAAGAGAGTAGAATTGTCAGAAAAAAAGGTTTTACTATATAATATGGTGGGCCCCCATCACCCTTCAGTGAAATTTAATTCAGATAGACAGAAGTAGCCGAATCATCTCAGAAGTTGGTTGATTTTTCTCATTTCTCTTCACTTAGTATGGTAAGAAAAAAAAGAAAAACAAAAAGTTAGAAATATATTTTAAGGGTTAGACCACAAAGGGCTGGATGGGAGTTAAACTAGAGTTTACTAGGTAATTAGATAACAAAAGCAGATATGGGGGAATCATCAGTTGAAGCTCTATACACACCCTTCTCCACAACTCCGGCTTAAAGGTATATTTATAACATTTATAAATGAAAATGAAATTTAATATATTTATTTTTCTCAAATGACAAAAAAAGTTTGTACAACAAGAGAGTAGAATTGTTAGAAAAAAAGGTTTTACTATATAATATGGTGGCTCCCCACCACCCTTCAGTGAAATTTAATTCAGATAGACAGAAGTAGCCGAATCATCAGAAGTTGGTTGATATTTCTCATTTCTCTTGACCTTAGTATGGTAAGAAAAAATAAAAATGAAAACAAAAAGTTAGAAATATAATCTATATTAAGGGTAAGACCACAAAGGGCTAGATGGGAGTTAAACTAGAGTTTACTAGGTATTAATTCTAAAGGGTTACTTCCTCTAGTAGTTATATTAAAAATCATCATTTACATACCTTTCCGGGGGCTCCCGGTACTCGACTTGCTAGTGACGAAGTACTCCTCCGAAAGGTAGGTATTTAAATGATGAATTTGGAGTTTACTAGAGGTTACCCCTGAAAAGCAGCTGTGAGATCACCGGATCAACTGGCTTAATTTGCAGACCTCTGGTGGAACGGGCTATAAGTGTCAAAGAGCTGTTGAATAAGTAATCACTTTTTAACTTGAAGGGATGATGTACATAAATTATGGTTTGCCAAGTAAAAACTTCTCTACATAGTGGAAGTTAAAAAGGAATCATCAGTTGAAGCTCAATACACACTCTTCTCCACAACTCCGGCTTAAAGGTATATGGACATTTATAAATGAAAATGAAATTTAATATATTTATTTTTCTCAAATGACAAAAAAAGTTTGTACAACAAGAGAGTAGGATTGTTAGAAAAAAAGGTTTTACTATATAATATGGTGGGTCCCCACCACCTTTCAGTGAAATTTAATTCAGATAGACAGAAGTAGCCGAATCATCAGAAGTTGGTTGATTTCTCTCATTTCTCTTGACTTAGTATGGTTAGAAAAGAAGAAAAACAAAAAGTTGGAAGTATAATATATATTGAGGGTTAGACCACAAAGGGCTAGATGGGAGTTAAACTAGAGTCTACTAGGTAATTAGATAACAAAAGCAGATATGGGGGAATCATCAGTTAAAGCTCAATACGCACTCTTCTCCACAACTCCGGCTTAAAGGTATATGCACATTTATAAATGAAAATGAAATTTAATATATTTATTTTTCTCAAATGACAAAAAAAGTTTGTACAACAAGAGAGCAGAATTGTTAGAAAAAAAGGTTTTACTATATAATACGGTGGGCCCCCACCACCCTTCAGTGAAATTTAATTTAGATAGCCAGAAGTAGCCGAATCATCAGAAGTTGGTTGATTTTTCTCATTTCTCTTGACTTAGTATGGTAAGAAAAGAAAAAAAAATTTAGAAATATATGTCTATTAAGGGTTAGACCACAAAGGTCCCTTCTCCACAACTCCGGCTTAAAGGTATATGCTCATTTATAAATGAAAATGAAATTTAATATATTTATTTTTCTCACATGACAAAAAAAGTTTGTACAACAAGAGAGCAGAATTGTTAGAAAAAAAGGTTTTACTATATAGCATGGTGGGCCCCCACCCTTCAGTGAAATTTAATTCAGATAGACAGAAGTAGCCGAATATCAGAAGTTGGTTGATTTTTCTCATTTCTCTTGACTTAGTATGGTAAGAAAAGAAGAAAAACAAAAAGTTGGATATATATATACACACACACACACATATATAATATATATATATATATATATATATATATATATATAAGAAAAGAAGAAAAACAAAAAGTTGGATATATATATAAAGGGTTAGACGACAAAGTTCTAGATGGGAGTTGAACTAGAGTTTACTAGATATTAATTCTAAAGGGTTATTTCTTCTAGTAGTAATGTTAAAAATTATCATTTACATACCTTTCCGGGGGCTCCAAGTAACGAGGTATTTGAAATTTGCAATGCTTCGTCGTTCCAATCTACCTGACGACGATGTGGCCTCTTTGTTTAATTTTCGTCCTAATCTTCTGTCTTCCCTATCTTCTCTTTTTCCGATGTTAAAGGATGCAGCAACTCCGACTCGTATCTGGGCAATGCCATTTGGGTGCTACCGTTATTTTAACTTTGAAGGTATCAGATTTAGACTGTATTTTGTCTGAAAAAAAAGAGCCTTCAACGCTGAAAATGACCGTTCTACGCCGACTGAGATGATAGGGAGATAATTCAAAGCAGCAATATTTTCGGGTCTAAATCCCACTGGCGAAGTGGAAATCTACCCCTCATAAATTTTGGCGAGGTTGACGGGGCAGTCCAGCCAAGCCTGGGTTCTTCTCAAGGACTGCTGCCAACTTCGTCTTTAGGGCCTCGGAAGTCTTCTTCTGGAACTTTTCCACTGCACTTGCTGCGTCCTGGAACTTCATTTCTCTCGTTTCCAGACGCTTAATCAATGTGGGAAGCGACTCAAACCGAAGTTCCTTGTTGAGGAATGATCGGACTTCAGCTTATGCAGGAGGATCTTCGCTTTCACTAGAGTTTTACACAGATCCTCATTGAACTGCTTAGAACCAACAGCTTCAGATGCATGTTGGGAAAAGCCTGAGGGGATAGTCTGCCGCTTTCCACATCGTTTACGGGCTTTAGCAACATTTCCGCAGTGTCGAGAGGTTTTTTGTGTTGGTCGAGGATGAACATTTTGGAGAATTTTACCTGGAAGTAAGACTCTGTTGGATTTAATTTCGAAACAAGATTTCACGATTTCAATAAAATTCAGTCAAACGAAAATCTCGTGATTTTGAATATCTTCACGTTAAACGAATATGCAAATTTGAATTCGAAATTTTGAACCCGAGTTGGGTGGAAATGAACCAGGACGTCGAATCCCAACGATATACCTTCTAAAAAACACTTGATGCAGAATAACACTCTGGTAGCCTAACTGGTCTCCTGCTTGTACACATTTACTGCATTCTAGACTTGAAACATTGATCCTTACCGGTGCACCCAGCAGGTAACCGGGATGATGGTGATAGTGGGCAAGTCGATTGTTTGCCCACGCGCATGTGCGGTATCAATGATTCACCTGCTCTTTCACGGTTACTCCACTCTGCATTCCGTTTGTTACAACCTGATTTTGTTTTCGTTTTGATGATAAACAATTATGGATTTTGATAAAAATTATTGCAATGGGTTTTATTTGTGTACCCTTGTGGAACCAAGCGCATCCAAAACTTACACGCAGAACTATCAAGAATTACCTCTTCATCACTAGAACTTGTCATGTTGTTAACACGCCGACAAGCAGCCGACTGAGGCTCACCGCGAGTAAACGAATATCCTACCAACTACCCTATCATCTCGGCTCCTCAATGCTTTTATCCTTAGAAATGTACATCTTGAAACCACAGTTGCATCCATGTTCATGTTTCTATAATAACGTTATGGTTATTTATATAAGACCTGCTGAGTATTTGGAGATTACTGTTCTATTGTCATTGACTGTTACGGTTGTATTTCTCAACGGTTTTCCGTTGTCTATTTTAGGTTATCATGACAGTCAGAACAGCTCAACCAACTGTTACTACTGGAAGAGCAAACAGAAACAGTAAATCCACTAAAAAGAAGGCATCTGAAGAATCAAAGTAAAGTCAGACAAATAATTCTTTAATTTTTAGCTTTAGTTGTAATTCTTTAGTCGAATAATCCATAATTGTATCCCTAGTTTGATTCATTGGTTATTGTTAAACGAAGTTATAGGGGTTGGATACCCGAAGCCAACTGGTGCTCCTCAAAACGCGAAGATTGTGCGAGTCTAAATTATGATAAATTCACTTTTTAAAATATCAATGTAATCTTTAGGAACTGCAGTTTCCGAAAAGCTTAGATTACAGTCACAAATTGGTGTAGTATTGGATTTCGTTGTCTGAGAAGTTCGTTCTTTTCAAATAGAAAATTTCACTTTTTTCAAATAGGTACATTTTGCTCCATTTCTAGCTTACTTTACTATTTAATGACTGCCTCGTTCTATCCAACTATTCTCAACAACATTTGGACCATTTAGAGGTATGCACATCGTTTTACTTCTAATATTTCATTGTTTGCTTTGATAAGAAATGATACCCAGAAACTATCTGAAAATTTCTCTTCGTCTGAGTGCAAATTAGACTGAGCTGAAAAAAACCCATGGCCAACAAAACAAAAAAGCTTAGCAGCTGTTCATTTAGAGTTCGGGTAACCTTGATGGTATATCACAGTATTATAAATGAAATTGAAATTTCATTGGTCAACTCAATTTTCTCTTGCCTTCCTTATTTCCAGTCATTGATTGTTAACATTCTCATTGCTCTCTTATTATTGCACTAATGGTCATTTTCATTGCCGCACATAGGTCTTGGAAAAAAAAATTGATCTGATTCAGCGGTACTTGAGCCAGATTTGCAAATCTCATGTTTGAGTCTGTTTTGAACTTGATTTTGAGGCTCGCCTGTTCCAACTCTCCCCTATGAACAATCAGTAACGACCTGAGTTGATATCTTATTTAGCTGACTCAGAAATCTAAGCAGATCGCTACTACACCAGCAACCTGTTAGTTTTATTGTTTTGGTTTTTGTTGTAACCCATTAAATTGGCCAGCCGTATGGTCTTCATCCAATTTCGTTTTTTCATTTTAACACGTGGAGCCTTAATATTGTTATCCTGTAGTTTCGGGGACCATCTTTATAAAAGATTTCAGTTAAGTAGTCAACCAAAATAGAAGCCAAAAATGATGAGCCACATCCTATTTTCATAAAGATTAATAATAAATGTTCGGAAAATATGCATGTCTAGCTTTTACCTGTTGCATAGGAATTAGCTTCAGAGCTCTCTCAGTTGATCATGTCAATACCTCGGGCTCCATTAAAAATATCAGCATTTCAGATTAATAATCTTAATAACCATAATACCTACAGCTTCTCAGATGATTAATGGGTCGCGACACTGCATATTGTCATTGCTATCCAGAAGTCCCATTGAGGCTTTACTTCATAAAATTTCGGTAATATAGGTTAAATATACCACCACTTCTACAACCCTTTCAGATGCTCAGGGTAGGCACCAGCAGAAGTGACCGAAGTGACCTTAAGTTTGACGTAAGTTCTGGGTTAGGTTCTAGTTGCATAAATTTGTTACATTTGGGCTAGTATTTGTGCATGTGGAGGTACGAAAAATGGTAACATCTCCAATACCCCTAATAAATTCTTCAGAATTGTATGGTTTTGTGCACAATGAACGAATTGTTCAAACTCGCAGTTCCTTTCAGAACTGTTTCAGGTTTTAGAAGTCCAAAACGGAAGTCCCCGCATTTCTACTTCTCGCTTCCCGCTACTCTGTCGGCAATTTAGTTTCTCAACTACCCACAGGATTAAAGGGACGTAATGCTCTCATCTGACATTTAGCGAATGATATCATGACGGAAAATGAAATTACTCAAGAAGGCGATCGATACGTTAGACAAGAATGATCAAAATTGAAGGAAGAATTGTGGTTAAATTGAATTATTCTACTTTGAAGCTGGAATTGCTGGTGACTCCACTGATGAGCATTTTTATTATTGCCTGTTAGTTTGCTCGATCTCGAGGTGTGAGATGTGAAGATGAGAAAGAGGAACTTGGGCTTCAGGAACTAGTATCGGAGGAACTCTGGAAAAACATTCACTATTTTCCGATTTTGAAGATGAATGATTTATTCATCTGAAATATCATCGAAAAGTCCTTCCCTCCTACAGTATTCTGTTTCAATATTGTTTTGAGGCATTCTAAGGTTGTTGTACTTAGGGCCGCTTTCACCAACAACATAAACGAGTTTAAGTTAGACAAGATTGGAAAATAACGGCTTTACGAGTTTAAACTCCTTAGTTTAAACTGAGTTAAAGGAGGTGGCTTGAAGTTAATCTCCCAAGCCCAGGCTAGCCAATCTCCGTTTAGCCGTGATAACAATGATATCGAGCAATATGGCCCCGTACCAACAGCTGATACCTACAGTTTGATTCACAGTTGAAGTTGATTGTTATTCAAGTTTTTTCAATGATGAATTCACGCGATTTATCGCTCAGATAAGTTTTTGATTCCTCGGATGAGGACGATGTCCCGCAAAGACGCCCAAGGAGGATCCGACGGCATTGTACTCTGCCGCAAGCTGCTTCCAGGCTTCGGCCTTCTCCGTCCTGCTTACGTTGTTCGTCAACTTGGACTCGAGAACGCTACTATACTTCTTCACCATCTCCGATAGTATAAATTTTTCGTGATTGGTGAAATTTGGCGCCCTCTTTTTTTTTGTCTTCCATCTGCAACAGGAAACAAATAAAAGTATCTTGTAATTAACTACAGAATGGGTAAAGTTTTACATAGAAGATGCAAATATAATAGATTACTTACTATATATAACGCCCCACAACATTGTAAAAACGTGCCTCCTCTTCAGTAAGATATTCTACTGGGTATATATATGGTATTCCTCAACTTACCTTGAAACGGAGTGGCAGTCAAGAAGAACACGATAGGTAGGTATACTCGCGCTCAATACGAATTCGAACTCGATCGAAATCAATGAATTTTATAAATTATGTAAAATAACAACAAAAAATCAACGAATATTATAAATGATTTAAACAAAATATTAATGATATTAAAGAAGTACAACCTCCTATGCCGCAGATCTTTAATTTGAATTCTTGATTAACGTTTTCCATGAAACGTGTATTTCTAGTTTCCTTATCATATTTTTGAGAGATACAGCGGAATGCAGTTTTAGTGACGTCAAAAAATATGTTACTACTAATGTTATTACGGAAAACACATTGAATCATGACTTTTTATTTCAGATGCCCGAAAACATATTCATGATTCAATGTTTGTCATTCCTGAACATTTCTTGGGAGGTTTTTGCAATATGTAACAGAAAATTTTCATTAATACAACTATATGTAAAAAATACTGATTGGAAAGAACAAATGAAATTTTAGCACAATTTTTCCGGTATTGAGTTATAAGAGCTTTTTACTCGTTTAGATAATCTTTTGTTCTTTACCCTGCAGTAAGTATTGTATATATGCATAGTTATCTGCATGACAAAAGTAGGTACTTCGAAATACTCAGTGGTCAATATCTTCTCCCGAAAATAAATGAAATAAATGAAGCAAAAAGGAGCATTGGAATGCATTTGTGGATTTTGATAATGCCTCTAACTCCTTTCTTTAAAAGATGAATAACTAAAGCGAATTGAATCAATCAGATTATTTCATTATGAGCACATATATTCTGTAATTTATGAGATATGCGTATGACGAAAGAGAGTCGGTTATGCTGGTTATGCTTTTTCAGAATCTTGAAATTGTTTTTGTTGTATTGAATAGACATCATTCCTTACGTTATTTCAGACTAGACCTCAATGTTTAATAATTAGCCTAATTTCTAATTAATTTATCCAAATCATTACATTATAAGTCGTAAAGCGTAATTTACTACTTGTTAATCGGCTTTAAAAAATGAACATTAATTTACATTATACAATTTGTAAAAAAATGAATATGTTCCAGGAAAAAGCAGAGGCCGAAAATACCAAAAACAATTAGCGTTATCCACACTGGAACGAACAGCCCTAGACTTAACAGGAATTCCATGTTCTTGGGAGGTCAAAATGAGAAAGTGGTAAAACTGGTGTTTCCTATATATTACTGTAATATTTAGGTTTATATGTATTTATGTTCGTTCATCGTGTATGTTGTGAAACTATTTTTCATAGTTGCTCTCAGAATCGCTCTTATGAGTTTTGAAGTTAAAATCCCAGTATCCTTTCTTCCTTTTAGACAAAGAATGCAAAGCTGGATGCTTTGAAATGCAGTGGTTTGAAAGTGGCGAGTTATATATATATATTTATAGAGCAAACTAAATCACGACAAAAGGTTCTCAGCCGTGATATAGAACGATAAAAAATAAAAATGTATTTAAGAGAACCTTAGCAGGAACAAATGGATACATTTTTTGATAATTTGTTTTCTAACAGAGTATGAGGTACTTATAAATAGTTCGATTGACATATATTTGAGTGCTAACGATTTTTGTGCACAAAATGCATTTGTCTTTGAGAAAGTAGTATGCCTGTTGGCGATTCTGAGTGTTGGTTTTTCAAGCTGTCAATGATATTGTTTATTTTTTTCAGTTTTAATTCTGCGATTTTTATTTTTTATAGATCAGATATCCCCATTGCTTGAGCAATACATTTTCGAGATGCCAATTAGGCTATAGATATATATTGAGGGTTACGACTAAATATGTAGTTTTCCTTCTTCAGATAAAACTTCAAAAGATTGAGGACGATCTGTACGTTGATGTGGTGGATGACGAGCACGCTCCTAGACGAATGCTGATGCCAAAACCACCTTCAAAGAAATCCGTCTCAAAGCCTACTTCTAATCCAGAGTGAGTATCACCTAGGCTTATTGTGAGGTTGCAGTTGGGTTGGGCGTTAATTCCAATTTCTTAATACGATTTTCTGTATGATTTGGTATAGCAGTGCTGTGAATGAGACCTCCTCGATTGTTTCTTCCACCTGCGAGTCCTTCCCCAGTCCAAATCGTAGGATCTGTCCAGTATAGAGGCCTAATGTCGGGACTTGACCAATGCGTCCGTCTGTGTACCTTCTTTCTCGATTTCTCTCAGGAGAGACGAAGAAATAGGCACAAGTAAGTCTTGATCGCTCGCTGGAGACGGACTTGAATAAAAATCAGCCTTGGCTGACTTACTTGAGGACGTGATGCCGACGCCTTGCAGCGTCCCCGACTGTGCCCGTGCCTTTGAGCTTTTGAGTTTCAACTCCATCGGTTTCGACAATTGATATCGAATATCACGACCGACAAAATGATCAAAAAGCCAAAAATGAAAAGAAAAAGAAACACAATTTTTGGTAGGAAAATATAAGAAAAAATGTTGAAAACTAGTTAGCCATGTGATAGGTGGTGATACAAAGAGTGGGGAACCAGCTCCCCCAACATGGTGGATTGTGGGGGGGGGGCTTCCGTTTTTATTTCAAATTCCGCGCTTTCGCAGGTTTTTTTTTTTTTTTTTTTTTTTTTTCAAATATTTTTTTTAACAATTACCGTGCACTGAGTGAGAACATAATAGCTGCATACGTTTTTTCAAAGACCGTACTATAATCCTCAATGTTGGCTGTTGATTTTAACTTCTTTTTTTTTAAACTGTTATTTTTTAATAAGACGTTGCTTATATGAGAAACATCATGAGCTAGATTTTGGGTTGAAGTGAGTGGTTACTTCGTTAGCAATTAAATTTAAACGTTTTCTATTTCTATTTAGTTTGCTTTCGAAATGTAAAGACACAAATTCAAATGGCAAGAACTATGGCGCCTTATTCTTCATTATAAAGGTACAAATTATTATACAAATATTTATCATTTCTGTATTAGACAGCCCTTCTATGCAGGTCAATGGTCTGTCATTATTAAACCCAGTCTATAGTACATTATCTAAACTTGACGCATTGGGCCACACATGAGGGTTCGCCCCTTCATAGCTCTAGGATTCCCCAATTTTAAGCCTTGTAGTTAATGTTAATAAACAAAACCCTTTTATGGCAAAGTCATCTTCCCACCATGTAGAAGGTTTGCAAGGGCAAACTAGGTTTGTGTCTTGCACATAAAATCCTCTATTGAAATTAATTTATGTAGTTTAGTAGGTCGAATGGGTTATTTTCAGCAATTTGAAAAGGCCAGGCGTCTGTCTGCCATCTTTGGCCCAAACATGCGGCTTTCCATTTGCAAAATAAAGTCCCGGAGCTTCTCTTTTTGCTGCGTGTGAAACTTGCTTGACTCTCATTCCTGAAAAATAACAAACAATTTTTGTCACCCGTGGAAACTCCCAAAATTGAGAAGAAAAATTTATTCTACATCATTTTACTACCCAATAACCCGCTTTTTTCGTATTTTTATTTCGTATATGATATACTTCGCGCCTCGCCGGCTGGCTTCGCCCCCCTGGACCCCCCGGATCTTTTCTCTTTTGTACTGCGTAGAAAACGAGGATAATTTGCTATGCAATTCTTAGCCTGAATTTGCTATGCAACGCCGCAATGGTTGGACGATTGGAAGCCATGTGATCTATAGCAACTACTCAGTTGTACGTGAAAATCATCGTTAATTTCGTCAAGGACGTTACAAAAAAAGTTGTTGGGGGTCGGGCTAAGAATTGCATAGCAATTTATATATATATATATATATATATATATATATATATATATATATATATATATATATATATATATATATATATATGCATCGTAGATCACAGTGGCCTAGGCCCGCTCTGAGACCTCAGAAAATCCTACTAACCATTGAAAACTGCAATTATTATAGCATTTTCGTTCTATTAGACACAATGTGAGCCCTGAATCAGAAAATATTCAATACATGAAAACAAAGGCTATCCTACGCATGCTTGAAGTCTATAACATTGTTAAAAGTATTACTAAAAATAGCTTACTAACCCTTTATTGATTCTTGCAGTGATTTAGGTGACGTTGAATGGCACCCACCATCTCTGCCTCCTGCAAACTCAAAGTACACTGTTAGTCTACAACAGCGGCTTGACATGGTGTACTCCCTTCCTGTGCCCTCTCATTCGAAAATTATTGATCCAGAAATTGTCTTGAAAGAGGAAGAAATCCTGTTTCCCGAGTATTTCGGCGTCGGTCGTAACCAGCAGGCCCAGCTTCAAAGATACCTCAAGGTTTGTTGGTAGCTTGTATCTCCTATTTTTGTCTGTTGTTGTTCGATGTATTTTTTATGAGTGCAAATT
Source organism: Adelphocoris suturalis (assembly GCA_030762985.1). NCBI lineage: Eukaryota > Metazoa > Arthropoda > Insecta > Hemiptera > Miridae > Adelphocoris > Adelphocoris suturalis. The sequence goes on from CM061042.1 coordinate 33,294,551, forward strand.
TGATGATGTTTTACAATTTAAAAACTAATTTTTGTGACTTCATCGGTTAATTTGGACAAACTCTAGTCTTTGATCCGTAAATTCGTGACTAATCATCTTTTGTGACCGTCTTTACTCCTGAGAACTGAAAATTGAATTGATAGTTTTAGCGATTGAATGGCCTGCAAATTGACTGATCTTATGGACAAATCTTCTTATTCTTTCAATATTATTTATTATTATACTCTTGTGGTTTTTGTACACTTACGTATTTTTACACGATACTGACTTTTGAAGTATTATTGCTAATATACCACAGAGTTTTATTCAGAATTTGGTTTTCTTGGAAATAACCTAACATGTTAAAAAACGAGTCTCAAGTACCTATTAGGAAAACATGATCGGCTGAACTGATCCCAACATCCGCCCTCTCGTTCAAGAAAGCTGTAGTATCATTGAGTTTAAAAAGTTCTAACCATATGGAGTACACACCAATTATAACAAACCACATTTTCCCAGCATATGGGCCCGCATAATCAATATGAAAGCAGTTCCAAGTCTTGTCAAGCATATGCTAAAGGTTTAGTTGTGTTTCCTGCTTACAAATTCGCAGAAGTTGGCTGGTATTGCACTGGTCAAAAAATCTTCAATTTCCTTTTTGCCAAATGTCTCCTGATGTCCCTGAGAGGCTCCCTGTCAAATTCCAACGTCCTACAGTGAAAAGGAGAGATTTAGCTCACTCAGGTGTTCAGGAAAGAGCTATCAAGTTTTGCTATCAACAAAAGCGATCAGATTTTGAGTTATCAATTTGAAATTTGGTAGGCCTTTGACGCCCTTTTTATGATTTTGCATATTCTTTATAACCGGTTCAACCCCTTATCATCGAAAATCGCAGATATCGGGTGGCAAATCCCAATAAAAGTGAGTTTTGTAGTTTTCGTTTTTTTTTTTTTTTTTTTCGGATGCTGAATCAAATGGATTTGCACTGTTCAAAGGGTTGTCTTCATTCTTATTTAGAAATTGACCAAGTAGGTACCAATTTCTAGGTTGAAAAATGTGTGTATTTCCTTGTACATTGCGAGCATGTAATTTGGATTTTCGTTTTTTGGCAATAACTCACGGTTCGTTATCCTCCACATGGTTCATGGTCCATGAGAACTTGAGTACATGCTTGAAATATTTTTAACGTAGATTCTACTTTTTTCCCAACTTTGTAAGTAACTTGATCAGCTATAAATTAAACTAGTTCTTATAGGTAACTAGTATTTTTTCCCTTCTATACTTTTTCTTCTATAGGACGTTGCGACCCACTGGTCTGAAACCACTGATATCTAGATCTAAGATATTCATGTATTTATATTGACGATTGGTTTATGCAATGAACTACTTCTATTCAATAAAAATAAAAAAAACCTAATTATAAGGAGTTCCTATTGGCGAAAAGGTAGCGACTAAATTGACTGGTTCATACTAATTAATTCCTTTTTTTTTTAAGTAAAATTCTTAACAATTAAGAGTTAAAGTTGCAGTTATGATCCATGAACTTCTTTATTTCCTAATCTAAACGAAATCCTATGATGGGAACAAATATGTTGCAGATAAGATCTCATATAGTATCTCTGTGGCACAACCTGAAGCCTAAATACCTCACCAAGTCGGTTGCACGCCAGGGGTTAAAAAACTGCGGTGACGTCAATTTGATCGGACGAGTTCACGCGTATTTGGAGCAAAAAGGGATAATCAATTTCGGTTGTGGTAAGTACAAATTCTAGATAATCATTGCATTGTCGGAAATCTATATTAATTTTTGTTTATTACTTTCATTAATGATCTTTGTAATTTACCAAGAAAAACAAAAATTTTCAACAACGACTTCTTCCTCCTCAACATTGGTTGTGTTACATTGCAATACACAGGTAGATTATTGGGGTATAATTTGATCCAACTGCATAAAATTCTCTCCAGTTGCGCTCATGGCTCCTTAGATGTAGGACATCTTGAAACACTTAATTACCATTTAGCAAATTTATAATTGATTATTAATAACTATCTAATATTAATTTTACTTGATTTTTGTTTGATAACTCGGGGTCACCTATTCCGTTTTGATATGAACTTTGTTTCCCTGTTTTCTTCTATTTTTATACCTATTCTATTGTGTCTACATTAGAAAGAGTCTGTTGCATAATGATGAAAGTGAACAAGAATGACTAAACCTAAAATAATAGTGTAACCTTCGAGTTAAGGTAGGGTTATAATACAAGAACTATCTCACCCTCAAGCGGTGCAGAACGATGTCACTCTCCTTACCGCAGCCATGAATCGTTTCAGTGCTCTAGCAGCCTCCCTCAAAAGCATTCCCTACTGAGTAGCGAAGTGCTGTAATTATTCAACGAAGATTAAGGTCTGCCGTGGTCCAGTCGATAGCATTGAGAGCTACCGAGTTGAAGGTTGAAGGCATTTTTTTTCTTTGTAGGTAGGTACATATGTACTTCAATCTCCGAAATATATTTTTAAACGTCATTCTGATCTATTTGACCAACTAATCTATATTTTACTTTAAGAATTTTGAGGGGAGACAAGTGATTTTTGATGATTTGATAGCGGAGAACAGGAGAGACGAGTGATGAACCATGATGAACAAGAGGTGAGATAACAGAGCGGTAAGAAGAGAACGGAGGAAGTAATTCACAGCCACGGTAAAGGCCGTATCACACTTGCATTTTTTTCGCATTTTTTCTGCGTTTTAAACGCTGAAACGTGAAGAAGGCAAACTGCGTTTTTTCAAAGTCAGTAGTGAATGTTGAAGAGGAATAACTGCAAAAACAGCGCATTCTGGCGGAATGCGTTTTTATTAAATCTGTCAGGTTAGGGCTCCTAGGGGTTTTTCATTGAATTGTAACCTCCCCAAGGGTTATGTTTAGCATTTTTCTTGCGTCAAGGTAAAAATTAGAACGTGTTCTAATTTTCCCAAGTGAGTTAAAAAACGCTCCGCCAGGATGCGCAATGGTCGAAAAAGCTGACCTTGGAAAAACGCACTTCTTCTTCTTCACGTTTTTGCGTTAAAAACGCAGAAAAAATGCGGAAAAAATGCTAGTGTGATACGACCTTAAGGAGTGTGCTACCGTCTAGCACCACTCGAGGAGGAGACGCTCATTATAATAATTGTCCTCCCCGATCTTTAATTCGAGTAGTTTTCCTCTCTCCAACCTTCAAGTCAAGTACCTACATAAGATATTTATTCAAGTATTTCAGACGATTTTGTTTACCAACCATATTTTCTTGTTGTTTGGACCATAAGTCGGAATATTCCTTGCAGTTCATGCTTTCAAGTATCTAGGAAGACTAATAGAGTGCTGCTTAGTCAGTTGAGCTTACATAGAGCGGTTCTCAGCTTGGCCCAACATGAGTATAAATCAAATGAATATTTTTCCAGGAAATATCCCCAAATTAATAAATAACAAAATCTAAATACGGTGTTCAAGAGCGCTCAATCGCATGCTAGCCTTAAAATTTAAATGTTCATTGAACGTTTGAAATTTGCCCCACTATTAGTGTGTATGCACAAACTTATGCAAATTTCATAGAAACACCTATTCATACCAAACTGTCACCGTTTTATTCTATTTTTCAATCAATTTATTCCAGCAGCTGATAATCTCGAACAGATCTTTCTTAAAAGGTATAATATGAAGTGTATCTTATGGTTGGTACCTAAACACCGTCCACATTAATTTTACATGCATTCACTTTCTTTCAATTGATCTTTTGTCCAAATTATTTCGAGTTTTGACTTGACAAATAAATATATAAATAACATGGTTTTTCAAGGGCGCCGAATACGCTAGCCTTGAAGTTGAAATGTCCAATCCCGACGCAAATTTGCCCATTCGCTCGAAATCTGAGAGTAATTTTTGAATGGTTCCAAGGTGATTGCTTTTATTTGAAGCGAACGAATATATTTATAAACCAAAATTAACACGCAAATTCCAGCTGCCTTGCGTAAGAGTCAACTGAGTAGTCCAACTGGTTCTGGAACCTCAAATCCTTGTAACAAACATGACTTCAAGAGTTTTCATTTCTATTTAGATGAAATTATTAGTGAATGGTTTACCTTTGAATATTTATTTTCGTCCTTTGCCAAGTCTTGCCTTGTGTGTAGTCAAATGAATTCAGCATTGAAACTCATTGTCTCTGTTAATGCCTGGAATCCCACATCTTTTCGTGTTTCAGTGGATATCCTACTGTCTCCTCAATGTCATTGCTAATAGCTTTGCTTCTTCTCCACCGACGGATGAAAGATTTGTAATCTTTTAAAACTGCAATTTTCATATGGTGATTCCCGTTTCATCATTTTGAACGATTTGATTTAATATACCGGTAAAAGTACCTACATGGTAATTTTTTCTATGGTATTAATGCTCAACATTGGCTAAACAGTGTTTCATTGTGGGCGACGGTATACGACTCACTGCATTGGTGTCTTCATCAGTATATCAGCACACTGCTGTGGTGCTTTCGACAACGGACTGTATGTAATATATTGGAATGTATATACACAAATATGAAGATCTGAGAACCGGTAGTAGATCATAATCATTTCGTAATAATTAACAATGATCATTGTTGGGAAAACCACTGTACTGACAAATTTAATCGGTGGATGGGGTCAACAAAAATTTTTCTTGGTCAATTACAAAGGTTAATTTTTGAAAATAATAAGCCAAAATCATTCATAATTCCAAATCTTGACTTTTTAAAATCCTCTACCAAAGCCAATGAATTGCCTTTGGCCACACCAAAACAAATCCACATCCCTATCATAAGGGGGGGGGGGGGGGGGGGATATCCTGCCTTTCTACTTTTCACGAAGATAAGAATTCCATGTCCAACAAAATTGTGTAATTGTGTAAAAAAAAGTGTAAATTTTGTAATGTCTGCTGATTTTTTAAGAGAATCTGTTTTTCCTAATGGTTGATTTCAATGGTGCTCCCATAAAACCATTTACGCTGAATTAATGTTGAACCGTTTTATTAACTGCTGGTCAATGTGTTTTTGTCCAGATCAGTGCCACTATGTTTCGCACCCGCCATCAAAAGACTGTTCGTCGACAGCACCACCTAAAACGGGATCGGCAAACCACGACATCTGGTACAACCCGATTCGTCGCCGTAAGAGACGCTCAGAGGTAATAGCTGTTCGGGTCACACTACTTTTGAATAGCTGTTCGGGTCACACTACTTTTGGTTTAGGTATATGGAATTTTCGTCGAAAAATAATGCTATTTTGATTTAAGGGGGAAAAAAAAAACGCTGCACATCATTACGCAAAGGTTTATAATTTCTGTATTGGATAGCCCTTCTACGCAGAGTGCTTGTCTATAATCATTAATCAAAGTTTATCGTGCGCACAGAGCATAGACACTTATAGATTGGAAAATACTTCAATTTTAGCAGGCTGGTAATTAATTTTGAAGTGGACTGTATTAATTTAGAGATCGCGGTGATGGAAGACTCACCAGATGCCTCGCGGTGTATTTCCCCAGGCCTGAGGGGCTGCTTCCCTGTCTATGAAGATCCGGCGAAGGGGGAGACCGCCAGAATCAACACACTCTAATACTCACTATCTGTTATATATTATAAAATATGTGACCAGCAAAATAAACTATGCGGGTAACCACTTACACCGACTTTGTAATAGCAGCTAAAGAGGGGAAAATTTTGTTAAACGCCAATTTCGTGGAATTGACTAATTAGTTGGGAGAAAGGAGGCATTGTGAAACAGAGGCTAGATGAAGAGTGAGAGGGGGTTTTGGGGTAGGGGTATTATCTGAATCATTGTAACATTCGCCTCGAGAATGCAGTACCTCTATGATCATTGCATCGGTTGCTTGAACATCTATTGTACACCATCTAGATGTTACTGCATAGATGTAGTTGACTCCTACCAAGGAGAAATTAATTAAATAATACACCTACAATTTACTAGTCTTTCTGTATTTAACAAGAGCTGATTTCTAAGTACATAAAAGTACATACAAATTTTAATAATTCACACCATCCCATTTAACAGCAATATCATAGAATCGTCTGCAATGGATATGGACTGCCTTGTAACTGGAATTTGCCTTGTCTGGTACTAGTTTTGGGCTCTAAAACGACCCCTTTAGGGTGGTAGTGCAAAGGGAGATTATTGGAAAAATTATAATTTTGATTGGATAAAATAATGATGATAAAGATAAATTATTACCAATAAGTAAAAAATAACTACATGCCATTTTCACGCCATACGGGTGGCTACTTTAGCCACCTCAATGAGGTTTTCGAGGAGTAGTAGCTTTGCCGTGCCTGTTGGGGTAAAAATGAGAACCTCTATCATGTGGTGCAGCAGTGCCCTCGTACCCAAGGTGGCCGCATTCTACGACACGATGCAGTTGCAAAGCAGATAGCAGGCGCTTTGTCATCCAGCGGTTGGGATGTCAAAAGGGAGAGACAGACACATGCCGAGTGACCAGATGTCGTTGCTATGAAGCCCGATGGGTCTGCCATAATCCTGGATGTCCAGGTTGTCAGTGGCAGTGTGGACATGGAGCAGACCTGGCGGGCTAAGAAAAGTAAATATGATAGAAATGATCTGAGTCAAGCGATATCTGAGCTAGAAGGAGTGGCACCTAATAACATTAAAGTCATGGACGCGACCGTGTCATGGCGTGGGGTGTGGTGCGGGAAAAGCGCCACGGAGATACTCGAGTTGGGCATCTCAGCAGAAGTGTTCCGTGGTATCACCACCTGCGTCCTGAGGGGTTCTTACTTGAACTGGTGGTCATATTATTGGGGCACGTCCTTTCATTCCACTCTCCCTTCTCTTCTTTCAGCTTCCTTGATCCCAAGGGCTGGCGTCGGGTAAACCTGGGCGTCCTCCCCATTTCTTTTATTTATTTTTTCATTTTGAACTGTAATGGTGTGCCCCCTCCGCCTTTGAGGGGAGATTTGTAAAAAAAAAAAAAAAAAGTCCTTCCAGACAATACGATAACTCTCCATAGGATTGGGATAAAAATTCCATTCTTGCGCCAAAAAATCAAGCTTCCTAAACGAAAGGGCGAGTTCGTTGGCCAGCATTTTTGGAGCACGTTAAATTGATCAAATTTCAAAAAAGTGCTAAAAAATCACTAAAAATGATTTTAAAAAGGCTAAAAGTTGTTAAATCACATTTTTTAACAGAGTATTGTTCAAATAAAGTTCATTAGCTATGAAATAGAACATTGAACATTTATGTACAAAATTATGCTGAAAAATGTACTTGAGTTTCATTAAAATGTGCTAAAAAATCGATTAAAACTATAAAAAAAATTACAAACCCAAAATTTCTCTTTGAATTGCAAAATATTATTTAGAAGAGGTTTTTGCCGTAAAATTGGTAGTTAACTATTTCTTTTCACTTAAAGTCCTTAATTTTCAAAACAATGTAACGTAGTGTTGTACTTTTTCCTTGCCATTACCTTCCGAGAAACCGCGCAGCACCGAGATACGCAAAACAATGAATAACAGAAAAACAGAGATGTTGTTTTCTCCCCTGTACTTTCCAGGAAGTACTTTTCATGAAAAGTGAAGACGAAGTGTTGATAAATAATTTTGTTTCAGTTCATTCTAATGTTGTTCATATTATCTTTGATAATTTTCCTCTTTATGATCGTAATTTTGTAATATTATTGATCTAATTTTGAAACCACAAACAGAACCACTGACAATTTTTTTATTCGATACCAATACCGTTTCGTCGATACATACCGATAGGTACCAGTACTCATATATCTCCTCCGTCAGTATCATTCATCCCTATTTCTTAGTAGCTGCATATGTAGTGCCCCAGTTGCCCATCCATTGGTCCCAACAAATGACTCCCTTTATAAATATGGGCCCTTATAACTAACTAGGGGGAGTAGTATGAAAGAAATACCCCAAAATTATGTATCACGACTCATAACTTGCCTAAGCCAAGTATCATGCAGTGAAGGAGGCGACTGCCACACATTGAGATCTGGTCAATTATTAGGAGCTTAAGTTTCAACCATTTTGCAACGATTCGTGTTGGCAATATCTTCTGATAATAAATTGAGGCATCTTTCCTCCATACTGACTCACAGGAAGTGAGTGCTGTATGGTATGTATTGCTACCTATCAAGATAGCAGCTTTACCTGATGAAGCCGTTAGTAGGACATAAATATGATCATCAACTTTGTCAATTTCTGGGTGGTGAGTGAAGTGGTGAGTTAACAATTGAAATATGAATCTAATTATGGTACTTTTACCAACTTCAACTGACCCAGAGAGAAATATTCTGAGGGGAAGTCTCTGGGTCTTAGTGGAGTGTAAAACATGCATTACAAATAGTCGTTCATCATTCAGGCTAACCATTTCTGCACGAATTTCGTCTCTAGAGGCTAGTTTTGGTTGGGTGAATCTAACTTTTGTTAGATCTCTATCTTCATCATCCGACAAAGCTCCTTTATTTCGTTGAGCCTCAGCAACAGCATCTTCAAGTACTGAACTAATAGAACTAAAATAGTTAATTTTATTGCTCATTATTTGTTCAGGTTTTGTTCGTACACCGCTTTGTAATCCACACTCTTGATATCATTATCTTCATTTCTCTAAGAAAAGAACGAAAGAACTTTTTCCCCTATAATAATTATAAGCTTCCTGTTCTAGCTTATAATTGAAGAACCTTTAAATTCTACATTTCGATTTTTGAGGATGCGGTAACTGTTCGTAAGCTGAGTGAATCCCAGTTGTTTGTATTGATTATCGTCAGTCAAATCAAGACCATCATTATTCTCGTGGTCCCCTACAGTGTTGATAATTTTAGGAGAAATATGACACGCGTAATCAGCTAAGCGCGTATTTTCCAGTAATTTTGGTCTCTTTGAATTTTTTTGAATAATATTAATAACAAAAATGTCGTTTGAATCTACGTTGTTTTCGAATTCTTTCTGCAAATCTTCTTTGTTTTCAAAATCTCACCCCATGTTGGGGAGTTGCAGTTTTGATGAATACTGTTGAGAAAGCGGTAAAATTAACACGTGATATGCAGCCTCCTGAGCTGACATGATACTTCCGTTTATAAATACTTTGCCCAGTTTGTAAAAGCGATCCCTTACTGGCGCATTGTCATCATTCTGATCTTTGTCAGCTTGGCGTAGGTAGCAATTTTTACATTTCCCCTTCTGGCGTATTAATATAGTTTACTACGTAACACGTAGTACACGTAACACGTACCGTAGCTGTAAGCATTTATAATAAATTGAATATCCATATTAAATCCAATCAAATTGAACAGTATGGGATTGTATGCATTAATAGTGACTTCTAAACTTGATCCTTTAAGAAAAACTTCAGTGTTTTTTAACTGACTCCTTAAAGCCATTATATACGATCGTTACTCTAGTTGAAGTTTTGTTAACATTTCTTCTCATGTCATTGATGTATTATGCTCGAAGTATGGTTCAATCAGGTTTTGATTTTTTTAAAAATAGGTAGTCATTTTAGGGGTAATATGTGATTTTTGCAAAGGTTCCAAAATCATAGTTTCGGGTAGAGGGGTTAGCGGTTAATTAAACCGACAATTGGCCCAAGGGTCCTCACTTTGGGAAGCCCTGGTACTTAGTCTTAACATCCACTGGACGCGATTTTGCGTAGTTCACAGGGATCGGGCTCCGAACATGAGAAACTAAGCAAGAGGAAGAGTTCAGCACATAAACCTTACAGTCGCTATGGACCCAAGTTGTTTTGGTTTTTGCTGGCTTTTTGTTTGTGTGTGTTTCTGCACTATAATTTTTTATTAATAATATTTCTCGTTGATGGTGTAGGGAACGAATCGTAGAGCACAAGGGGGGGTCAACCACCTTGTTCCTAAGGTATTCTACCCCTAGCGCTCTTAGCGGTGGACCTTGTTAATTCGAAGCCCCATTTGTACGTGTTTGTCCGTTCCCAGCTTTGTGAAAGAAAGAAGTCCATCCTTTGGGTCACCAATATCTCTGTTTTTCATGGAGTACCAAGTGCCCTGAAACTTATCATCTCTCAATTAGTAGCGATTCCCCATGTTACCAGTTGTAAACAACCTTGATATTAAGACATTCAACATGAACGACATATCTTCCATAATTAGTGCATTTAGTTTTTAAATTTGGCTCGTATTTCTGCTTTAGTGTCACGTAAAACTTATCTTGTGTGTTTACAATTAAAAGGTGATTTCATAAAACGCACATTTCAAATTCTACTTTCAACACTAAACTTTATTTGTATACCGCACCAGGTAACAATAATCTTGTTTCTAAGCTCGGTAAAATGTATAATAACACTAGAGTGCCCATTACATGTCGTATTTTTTATTGTTTCTTCATTTTGCTATTTACATCTCGCCTATTTCAACAACTCGAAGCTTTTAGCAAATTTATTACAAGCAAAACTATTGCAATGGCTTCAATAATTAAAAAAAAAAAATGATAATAATAAAAAAAAAAAAAAAAAAAAATGAATAAGTAAAATAAACTGTTGAAAATTGACACCATAGAAATCCGGATTTCCCGGATTTTGTCACTTTTTATATAGTAGGTACTAGCTGTGTGTACCTGTGCTCCTATACAGACAATTTATCGTAATTACATAGCAGCTTGTGCTATGTAAGGTGGCTTCGTACCTTGGCATTTTTACTTAGCAGTCCCAAAAAAGGTTCAATTTACATTTCAGCAATGAAGTTTCAACTTGTACATAGTTAATTTTTCAACCAAGTGTCCCCTCAATGTAACCTTAGTTACATTCAAACTATTAACGACTATCATTGCTGTAGTTGATAAGGTGTTTTGAATAGGTACCTGTTTTTTAAGATCTATCTTTTACGAATAAAACCTGCTCGGCTCAACCCACCGAAATCGTTTTGGTATCGAAAGTTCTCGATCACACTCTTCACTCTCCCTGAATAAGCTTCTATCTTTACAATACGCAGATGTGATCATTCTTTTGATTTCCGATCTTTCAACTTGTATTGTTCATGTTCCACTATTTTCACGTTTAGACTTATGTCACTCTTATGTGACTCTTATTGATTGCACTTCTAGCTCTTCACAATAATTTTTTGAACTCTATGTACAGTTTTCTTATACTCCCAACTTCATTGCACAAGTACAGTTGTGTCCCAGAATCTTTATTTTTAACTAGCAAAGGCCCGCTGCTTAAACCTATCGTGTCAATTGATCAAAGAGCTAGAGTTTTTAAATATTATTTGTAATACACATTTTATTAAAAAATTAATTGTTGCTTCAGCTGTTTGGAGAGAAGATTAGTAGTTATAACATTCAGCAAACTGCCTTTGAACTTATTAAGAATAATCTGATTGTGCAGCTCGAGCTCAGCAGGTATGAGTGAGTTATTGGTGACTCAGCCGATGTGAACAAAAGAGTCTGGACTCTGAGCTGGTTTCGCACTACCAGCAGCGCTACTTGTGGTCTGATGTTCAGTTCACCCTGTTATCAGGAGGCTTGTCCAGACAGACAGTCCAGGATATAGAACTATGTTCTCAAAAGAAATGGAAGGGGGGGGGGGGGGGGGGGGGTCAGAACCGTCCAGGTCGAGTCCTAGACTGTGTCTGTCCAAACGCGCTCCATTGATTGAAGAGATAACCTGAACCAAAGCCTGAACGAAAGCTTCCTCATTTCCTATTTCCACAGAATGTTTGAGGAGTCATCTATTAAAGAAGAACATCACCACTTTTTGAAAATGTAGTTTTTTGACATTTCCAAGTCTTTGCTTTGGCACACATCCGCGAAAAACGTAACTTTGAACGTAACTTCTTACGGGTGACAAAATTTTCTGATGATTTTCACAACCAAATAGTTGCTTCAGAACTGTATCTTTGCTATTTTTCATCCTACGAACATCGTTCGCAAGTCGTTGGAAAGCTCTTGATTTATCTGGAACATTAGCACATGTCACGCTACCAATTTCGTTAGTATTAGTTTTCTATGCACACATCCCCAAGAAGCATTGGGTGAGAGCTTGGGATGATGTCAAAACTTATTTGATATTTTGTTCAAGCTTAGTTGCCGATTTGGTCCAAAGTTAGATCAAAGAAGCACAAACAATATTACTAGATACAAGCGGCAAACAGAACGGTTAATATAAAAAAAAGGACAAAAACCAAATGCGTCCTCCTGATTATCTATAGAAGAAATTAGTTGGAACTTGCTTCATCTTGTCGCCAAATACGTAGGTAGTTAAATAAATCGGAATTCGAGGAAAGAGAAACAAGCCTCCCATTGACTGACGTCTTCTCTTCATGATTTAAAACAATGACTGTTGGTTACATATCAAATTCATTACTATTGAATTCAAATTCATGTTAGGAATGTTTTTTAACACGGACGGAATCTGTTTTAGCCTTGGCCTCTCCAACCGAAAACGAAACGTTTTATGTTAACGAAAATGTGTTGCACCAATTTACTGATGATTTCCGCTTACAGCCGAGAGGTTGCTAGAGAAATAGCTCTTCGTCATTTTTCATCCCACAAAATTTGTTGACCATTCTTTCGAAAACTCTCGATAGATCTACCTATGCAAGAAAAAAAAAAAAAAAAACTATTAACGGTGTCTATACTACTTAGGTAGTCGAACGATGCAAATAATTTAATAGAAAGTGTTGTCTGAAGTGCGAAAGTACAGGTAAGTTTAAATAATGCAGGATGGGACCAACAATCATGGAAAAAAAATCCAGGACTGTTATGACTAGCCCTGAACTGCCCTGGATGGTCCCACCTTATAGAGAACTGTTGGTCCAGGACTTCCGACACTGTCCGAACACACAAAATGGGGAGTGGCTTGAGTAGAACAGCCTAGGACTCATATCTTTGTGATTCGTTTACCTCTCCTTAGCCTATTTTCATATTTACATAGTCTTCATATTCTCTTCAGTTTTCATAGTTCATATTGCTTCCGAGTCTGGGTATAGGTAGCGAAAGCACTCTTTTCAATCCCGCGATATAAAATGTAGCAGTAATCGAAATTTCCACTCGTATTTCTTTACGTTCTAGATCATTCGTGTCTGTCTCTCCAGCTACTTTCATGATTTTACGCCCTAGTCTTCCAATCCCGCTCAAATTAGGTGCATAGATGGTTTAGTTACATAGGCAGTGGTTTAATTATTCCATGTTAATTTCAACATGATTGCATCATTATTAGCTCCTGCACATGCGTGAAAGTGTACTCCCAGGAACAAGATCTAGTTTTCATCAGATTTTTATTACATTTTCTGGAAATTTGTGGGTTAGGCTGTAGATTGTTCCCTACCAATTTCATTTTTCTCAAATAATTACTCTATTCTGCGCATGCGCTAACGTTAATTACTTCAAGTATCATTTTCTCATTTCCTAAACGACTGATTTCGAAATTTTACGTTACCTACATCTTGAATGACTATATTCCGCTATGGAGTTTTTAATGATTATTAAAACCATTTATATTATTTTTAGTTGGTAAGTATCTACTTACTTAAATATCGTTATACTGAGATCAGAGGGGACTATAAGAATGTAGATGTTTTAATTAATTGCATTATTTCTTCCTCTGCAGGTGCTTGTACCTACGCAGGCATATTGTCATCACAACCTACGGATCTACAAATTGAACTGTACCTCCTTTGTAATATCAAGAACTCAATATCAGTGCACACTGATAAGCTGTGGGGCCTCTGAGCTTAATTTGTTTCTTACTCGACTTATGATGCTTAAACCTGGAATGTAGCTCCTTTTTGGGGATTTTATATACGAGTACAATTACGAAGTATGAAGAGACTGAGAACAGCTTTGGAACAACCCTGAGGCTAATTTCTTCCCTCATCGATTGACGGTGCTTTTATTTGGATTGAGCTCCTTTGGGACTCCTCGGAAACAATTACGGGGTACGGAGATGCGGCCCCTGAACCCTATATTACTTCCTCACCTATCGACCTATTTTTAACATTTAATCTAAAGCTTGAAATTGCGGGGTCTTGGATCCGTGAAGGTGTGAACTTTATTGGGAGGGACGATTCGCCATGCTCTGATCATATATTATATACGGGATTTAAAAATTATAGACCAATGGTCTGCATTGATGGGCTGTCTTACTCAGAAATAGGAAACTTTTGTGTAATAATTTGCAGCTTTTTTTTGTTTCTCGTTCGATTACAAAGGTTTATTAAAACGGCCGACCTGTTCATCGTAACTGGTTAATACCTCAAACGTTGGTACAAATGTCATTATCGATTGTTCAAAATTTTCAACAATTGAAATTGAATTACTCGAATTTGATTTTGGGTTTTGTTTACTCAGGAGCAAACAGTTTCTGGAGATGGCAAAAACTACACTTTCGCCCATGAAGAGAACGGTTCCATTCACTTGGCTCACATTTCTAGCGAGCTGACGACCCAGCAGGAGAGAGAGCTTAAGGCAAAGAACAAGGCAACTACCTTGGTGCACTGCAAGCAATTTGTAAATGTAAGTAAACCTAATAGACTAATTAATCTATTTCTGAAATAAGAAATGAAATTGGCAACATGTCTTCACATACATGGAGCTACTACATAATGACTGCAATTTCAATAAGCGTTTTAAGTCTTGGACTATAACGAACTTCGGATTTTTAAAAAAATTTAAATCTATGGCAAAACCTCAATCCCATGCCAAATATAAACAGTTTTGTGTTAAACGAATGTTTAATAACGAAATCTACATCTAGACTGATTCATTTTGCGTTAAGGCCAGGACTCAACATGCTAGTTCACCCAGTCCGCTACGAATGAACCTACTTATTGACATTGTTATTAGGACTCAATTTTCGCCCTTTACTGTGCTTTAAGAAAGACATGTGGATGAAGCTAAAACACATTTCATACGCAGTTTCATACTTTATTGTTGTAAAAAACCTTTTTATATTTAAGCTGTAACCTTGAACATTTCGTTGACGTTGTAAATTAATTTCGATTTTTTTGTTTGTTTTGTTTTCAAGTTTTGTACTACAAGATTCGGAACTATTGTATTATTTTGGAAAAAAAAGTGAATAAATAAATAAAAATAATATAAAAATGAATAAATAAATCCATAGAATATAACTTGCAGTCGTATGCCAAATCAAACATGTGTTGTTGAAATAGTAACTACAAACGTTTTACAACGAAATCAACATACATACATAGGAACGTTTTAGCAAATCTGTAAATGCTTAAAAAAGTTCAATCTCGTGATGTTCTGGCTGCAACATAATGAACTATTGCAGAATGAGGTTTTACGCACAGTATTATATACTTTATGTGTTGTGTCGACATTTTCATGCCACTGCATTGAAGATTTCTGACGTTGAGGTTGTATAAGAATTTCAAAGATTTACATTTCATGTTTTGTACTATAACAAGATTCGTAAGTAGTGATTTCAAAGAATATATATAAATCCATAGATATAACTCACCATCCTATGCCGAATTGGGAAGTAGAACAACGAACGTTTCATAACGAAATCTACATCTGAACTGAATGTTGCTAAAACCCAGTTAGCGAATTTTCGTAAAAAATTAACTAATTCATTGGCTTAGAAAATTTTAAAATACAAATTTTTGAAACTTTTCTTGATTGAAATCCATTTTGAGGTAGCCTGAAACGAATCCTAGAGTTTAACGCTTTTTCAAATATCTCCAGTAGTGAATTACAACGTTTTTGCTGATTGTGTAGCAACTTTATATTAGTAAACCACAATTTACGAGACCCTTGTAAATGGCGGTAATATCCCAGCTAGCGGTAATACCGTCATATTAAAACAAGGAGGAAATGAACAGTCTCATCTGAACATCGGAATAACGATTTATTGAATTTCAAAAACTCTTCCTGGGTCTTCTTCTCACCATGTTGGGAACTTAGTTGACAAGAAAAGGATTCACTGAAGGTTGGCATTCCATCTTCCCAGCTTTTAAAGTTTTAAATTTGTGCTCTTCTTCAGGTCACGGCAAAATTCACAAGACTGACGTCCGTTGTCAAAATCAAAACGGGAGCAAGAAGAGTGGAATCACAACGATTATGTTAATTTAGGAAGGCAGTTAGGTAGATACCTACTGTACACTTACAGTAGATAGGTAGGTAAACATCTAATAAATCACGATTAGGTAAATATAGAGGTGCTTATGGAGATAAGCTATCGCATTATAATTCATATTTTAAATATTAATTTATATTTTATTTACTCCGAATCAATAGAAATAGGTGATACTACCACAAACAACTTCCAACAAGTCTGATGATTGGAGCATTGGGGTCATGGCGGAATGACCCAAATTCGGTGTGGCGATATTGCCCCAGTAAACTTTTCAGGATTTAAAAAAAAAAAAAAAAAAAAAAAAAAAAAAAAAACATTAAAAATTACGGTTTTTGTAAAAAATCATGAAGTAATGGGTGGAAATTAAAGCTAAATGATTTTTCTACGTCGTCTTGCTCATCAATTTACATAAACGTATGAAAAACTATCGCATTATCGTAGGAAGTATCGCATTGTTTTAAATATAAATGTATATATATTTTTAAATATAAATCCATAGATATAACTCAAAATCCTTTGCCAAACTAAACAATTGTGGCAGAAGTGTAACCACAAACGTTTAATAACGAAATCTATATCAAGACCTGGACTGAAATTCATCATTTAAGTTTTGGCGGAGAAGTAAATGTAAAAACAAGTTCAATCTCATGAAGTCATGGCTGCAACATAATAAACTATATTTAAGTGAATGAGGCTAAAACAACAGTTTTATACTGTTCTGTTATACAAACCTGTTCAAGCTGTGATCTTGAACAGTACTAAATTTGACGTAAATTTATTTGATCGTGTATTTTTCAAGTTTTGGTACTACAACGAGATTCGGATGCATTAATTTTTTGTGGAAAAATATAATTCTACACATAGCTCACAATCCTATGCAAACTAAGATACTTGTGAGTGAAAGTGTTCCCATGGACGTTTAATAACGAATTCTAAATCTGAAGTGAATGAGACAGAAAAAACAGTTTTTTGCTTTATTTTTTGTACCAACCTATTCAAGCTTCGACCCTAAACGTTTCTAAAGTTGAAGGTAATAAATTAATTTCAAATTGTATTTTCCTAGTTTTGGATTACAACGAGATTTGGAAGTATAGATTGTTTTTGGAAAAATATTAATCCACAGATATAACTCACTGTCCTATGCCAAATCAAACAGGTGTTATTGAATGTATTGCTACAATCATTTTTTACGAAATCTACATGTGAACTGAATGAATGAGGCTGAAAAAGCAGTTTAATGCTTTATTTGTTGAACCAACCTATTCAAGCTTCGACCCTAAACGTTTCCAAAGTTGAGCTAATAAATTAATTTGAAAGACTATTTTCCTAGTCTTGGATTACAACGAGATTTGGAAGTATTGTTTTTTGGAAAAATATTAATCCGAAGATACAACTCACTATCCTGTGCCAAATGTGACAGTTGTTGAAGTAGATAAATAATCTTGAACGTTTACTAACGAAATCTGAACTGAACTCAAGATTCATCATTTACCAACGTTTAGGCTGAGATGGAAATGCCAAAACTGGTTAATTCACTGGTTACTTAACTGGGTGCAACATAATTAACTTTTAATGATCATTTTTGTAAACACAATGTGCTTAAATTTCAAAACACTAACAAAAATACGATACGATAATTAGCTCTTACGCTTATGTTGCTTGACTAGAACTTTTCTTAATATCACTAAATCTCTTCTTAATACAGGAGATTACGCTGAAAACTGTACGAAGGTTATGGGCATGGAATAACATCTTGACTAGTATACTAGTGTATCAATGTGTCAAAATACATTATTTTGATCTTTTGACAGATTTTGATTGAGATCTATTAGGTTCTCTGTCATGCAGACCGTCAGCACGGGATTGAACATCGAAGAATGTTTGCTAGTGTTTGCAGTTTTAAGTACAAGTAGAAGTAGGTACTTATATTGTTGATTTCACAATACAACTTGAACTTGAGTACTTGAACTAAGAGTTGGTATGTACAAGTATATTTAATTGCTTGTGCTTGTTATTCAAGTTTTTGTGCTTAGTATTTTGTTCGTTGTAAATGCAATTTGTTGAAGACTGGACTGGAGTCGTAGCATAACATAGACGTAGCATAAACTCCGTTTAATTATTAAATACCAGTGATCTATTTAGAAGGGTAGCGGGGGGAATGTATACTTGCGCCAAACTGGGGGACAAACTTGGAAATTTGCGGGAAATTTTAAAGTAAATTCCAGCGCATAAATTTCGGGGAATGTAGAAATGGAGGCCTTGGTAGGATTAGTGTCCAAAGAACCCTGCTTCCCTCCTTTCATCCTTCCTTTCCAATCAATGGAATACCTCGGTTTTTCTTGCAAAGGTTGGGCCCAGTACCCCACTGGTGCTTCCTTACAAAAACTCAATATAGGTGTGTATTTCAAGATACATATTTTTCGAAATTGTTTATTGGACCTAGCACCTTGCTCCTTCTACCCCCTGAAGGGTTGTAGTTGTTCCTCTTTCCCTTCTTCTGGAACAATAATCAGAAAATGTGAATTTTGGCGCAGTCTCCTTACGAAATCAAACTCCAGCTTCACTGCCTTCTGGTGGCGGACGTCCATGGTCATGCTTCAATGGATCGGGAAGTCATGGGACTGCTCGGTGGGAGGTTTTACCCCGAGAAGAAGACAATGGAGATTTCCAGCTGCATCCCCTGCTATGTCCTGTCCAGCACCAACACTCATTGTGACATGTGTCCTGGTGAGTCCAAAATAAAAATGAATATCCACGGTTTTCAAATCTATCAATTGTTTCTTTCCACTGCTTAGTGTAACCTAGTTAAATCTGCCAAGTTGGGTGCAGCACAAGTGATTGAAACACTAATCGTTTACCGATCGGTAGATGGTCATTGATGTATTTAGCTGCTTGATACAAATATTCTACTAAAGATAGTCGATAACGGTCACGCATTTAGCATGCATAATAATAATGATATCTTTATTATATTCCTTTACTTTCCCAGTTACTTTTTACATATTCACACATATTTAATATTTAATTTTACATATTTACTTTCCCAGTTACTTTTTTCTCTTATCCACATCTTGATTGTTTTTAAATAAGTTAATGTGTTGATTACAGAATTGAGAAAATCATTGGCATCGGCGGAAAACCACTCGTCTAAAATATTCATTTTAGGAGAGTTTTTCTTTTGTTTCATTGTTTTCAATAAACATCGTTTGTAATCAACCAAGAAAACATTGTTAACCCCTAAAAATTTCTTATTTTACGGATCAAGATATGTAGATTAAAAGTAGGATAATTGATACAAAATCCGTTTGTCCGCCATGCGCTGGCCCGCCGTATTACAATCATCCATCGTTTTTCCCCTTACGGCAATCAGGTGATGTTATAGAAATGTGGGTATACTGATGTTTTAGAAACGAACGAAGCAGTTGGCTTCGTGATTTTGACCATTGACTTGACTTGAAGGGTTATGATTGATTGGTAATCAACAGTGAACTAATAATTTGATCGATTTGTGATTCACACTTTAACGCTTTTAGTTACTCAGGTGTCTAAATTATTCGTCAATTCGTTGAAGACAGAATAACCATAACAAAGAGTGGTGGTAAACTATAAAAAGAAAAAAAATCTGATATCAAAACATTCTTCTTAGATGATATGAAAAGAAGCAAAACAATTTTTCCGAATTTCCAATGATGTGTCAAAATGATGTCTTTCTAGGTGATTGAAAAGCGAATGGCGGACCAAATGCCAGACATTGTTGAATTTTGCAGCTGGGAGGTCACCATGTATCAGTATAACGAATATGTAGGTATAGGTTCAGTTCGTCGCAGGAAATCGTATAGACCAGTGGGCCTGTTAACCTTAAAGGCCAAGAATGGTCGCTGGCCCGGCAGAGAGAGGACTCTGTGCCTACCGCTTAACTCCACCTCGTCCTGCATGATTGCATCACAAGTAGGGAGGCCACGGTTGCCCCTGGCCTGTGTCCGCACGCATGCCTGTAGACCCCCAGTACGGGTAGTTTATAGGTACAGCTAGAGGTCATCGATTCCCTACCCTTGTGCTACGAGCTTTGATAACCCTATAACCCTAAGACCTTGAGTTGAAGGCTCCCAAAACCTCAGCGAAATCCTGAGTTCCCCTTTCCGGTCTAATTAGGTCTGAGGAGTCACCTTTTTAGGACGTCTCTTTGACGCTATGTCTTGTACGCAAAGCTTCGTAAATAAGAGGGACGCCTATTGGAATTGCTCCATGGGGTGTGGAACAAGCCAAGTATGAGAAAAAAATAACTGAATACAAATCTGTTTCAGACCATTCACCATGGGTATACACCATACACCACCACCACCATACACCACCATACACCATATACCATGGGTACCATACACCATATACCTATAGGTATACATGTATGTGTTTCGATGCTGTCAGGCTATATTCTGCCGTCTTAAGAAAGACTGTCGTATCTAGAGTTTACTTTTATTTTGTTATTTAGTGAAGAAAATTATGTTTTAATGTAAAAAAATGTGGGTTTTTAAATGAAATTGTTGGTTTTCTCGAAAGATGACCCTCCATGAACCTACGAGTATGGGGTCGGTTTCTATGTATTTTTTCACGCTATATCGAATGGTAACATTAGCAGAGCTCTCCAACTCCGTTATAACCGAGTTTTACACTTAAAATCGAAAATGTTTAGTCTGTTTGTTACGATTAAATGTATGTGTGTTATGGGGTAAAACTAGTTAATTAAAGTGTAAAACTCGATTATAACGTAGTTGAGAGATCTGCAGGAGTTTCCATTCGATCCAGCGAGAAAAAATACATGGAAACCGACCCCCATACTCGTCGGTTCATGGAGGGTCATCTTTCGAGAAAACCAAAAATTTCATTGAAAAACCCACATTTTTTAACACTAAAACATTATTTTCTCCCCTAAATAACAAAATAAAAGTAAAATTGATAATACAAAAAAGAATTAATGTTTATCTACCCGTAGAATTTTTTTACTTGAATGAAAATTCAAAATAGCATTTTGGTTTGTTAATGGGGCTTATATAGAATGGGTTTCTACATCAAAACTTTTTTTAATATGATAAATATTATTTATAAAAAAAATTTTTTTTTTTCTAAGTTCAGTGGGCCCAGTTACCCGAGGCTCTTGAGGTATCTGGGCCATCCCCCTTCATTTTCCTTATGAATCTTAATTCAAACTGTTTAGGCATCTGGGCCCATTCATCAACTATCAAGGTTTTTTATTTTTATTTTTTTAAATTTTTTCCTTGAAATTAAAGCAGGGAAACAAGAGATGTAACCAATCCTGGCATACAGCCATGAGGGATTCAGAAGAAAAAAAGTATGAAATAAAGTGCATTAAACTTTGTATGTAAATCAAATATCTTCAAAATTAATGAAAAAATTCCAAAAACCATGAAATATGTATTTTTTAAGAAAAAAATTAATAATATTTAATGGATGTGCCATTAGAAAAATCACAATATGTTTCAAGTTGACTAAAAACAATCATATAAAAAGGAGGACTGAATGCAAAAACTAGAAAAAACTGTTCTTAGTTTATATGAAAAGGAGTTGAAACGAAATTCCCTCAACATTACCCTGTCAAATGAACAAGTACATATGAGGTACCTAATTAAGAAGGAACAAATGTACCATGTTAATAGGTAAATATTTGATAAGTTGGTAGTTTAAAAAAATTAGTGTTAAAAGTAGGCACGTTGTTTGGAGAAAATCCAATCATAGCTAGTTTAATATAGTTTATACCTAGCTACATAGGTAGGTACTTGACTAAGTAGCATCATTTTTTTTTGAATGTATTAGTCAAATAATAAACCATGTACCTACGTCAGAGACACTAAACATTCCTCTTTTATTTGTAGGAACCGGGGGTTTTATTATCTTCAGTATCTCGTAGTCATTATACAACAAGATATCCTCAACTTCTGGCCACTTCCAGCTTTTCAGCCCAGCACATTTCATGTGTTTCACCCGAACTCTATCATTTTCTACCTCCAATACCTGTCCTGGATATGTATTGCCGTCATATTCAACAGCAACAAAATCTCCAGGAATGACAGTGATGGACCCTACAACATTAGTATCAGAGTCGGATCTGGTAAAACTGTAATTTTCATCAGAGTTGCTATCTGAATCGGTTTCATCATCCAGTAAAGTGTTCCTTCTAGAGGTACCAGCAGGAATCTTGATCTTCAACTCCTTAGATGTCTTCTGGGTTTTGCTCAGGTTACTGGTGCTTGGAACACTATCCTTTGCGTAACTGGGCCCTGGGGTGGGTCCAGTTACCCAAAGGGTATGGCCCAGTTCCCCCAAACGTGACAAAAACATTGGGTATCCGGGACCCCCCCTCCAAAATTCATGCAACAAGTGGTTTAGCAAAAATACTCATCTGCACACAAACAACAGTGTCTCCTTAGATAATTCAAACACTCACATCTTCAATAATTCAAAAAATTTATTTACAAGGCTGTGCAGACCTGATGTTGTTGGAGTGTTGTTTCGCAGCTTTAAGTTGCAAAACTTTGAGACATCCTCACAAACAGACAAGATGGCTAAATCAAAAATGACCTGTTGTTCTGGAAGCTCCGTCTGGCCAGTGATGTCAACGCATCAGCCAAAAATTTCTCTTTCCATTTAGAGACAACTGGGGAGGGTATGGCCCAAATACCCCATGGGCCCAGGTACCCATACTTACCTTACCGTTGGAAAGCATATTAGATGAAGCAGTTTTCATGAGATTTGCCAGTTTCCAGGATTCTTTTTAAAAGAGTAGTAAAGTTTTAAAGATTTTCAGAAATATTATTTTTTCAAAATCGCCAATGTTTGAGCTGATGTGATGGTCTTCGGATGGTACTTTTTAAGAACCCAAGTTCACTATTCTTATAGTAAATTTAATGTTGATTCCAAAAATGTGATCAAAAGTTAAAATTGAATGAAGTAAAGTGGAGAAATTTGAGTTTAAAAGGAAAAAAACACGGTATTCCTGAAAAAACCTTTAAAAAATCATATCTCGAGTACTGATTGAGATAAAAATATGCGGTTGGCGGCATTTTACTCCATCTTCGATGTAGTTTCACCCAATTTTTTTTTTGCATCTGCGAGGGAATCACCCTGTGTATATAATATATAGGTATATATATATATTTTTTTTCTTTTTTTTTTTTTTTCTTAATGAAAAAGCGTTAAACTCAGGGATTTGTTTCAGAATACCCCAAAACGGAATGCAATGAAGAAACATTTTTTCGGACCCCTTGTAATGCGAAAATTTACTAAACAGTTCTGATAAAACACATAGGTAACTCACGAAATCCCCAGACTTTTCCAGTTGGTGGTCTCCCTCAATCACGTGCATAGGCCCCTTCTTCACTGATCCAAGTAAACATCTATTCATTCAATTAATTTGATAAATTTGTCATAACTTAAGTAGGTAGGTATATTTTTTTTTACTTACTTGAGCATAGTTAGCCAGTCTCCGGTGATTTAGCCATTTAATTCTCTTCAGGTCGGTCAACAAATGTCCTTTACTTTGAACCACATGATTTAATACCCAATTAGACACCGTTGATATCATGGGCGCGGCAACCCCAAATAAACTCTCCAAGTCGGAAAGTCTATTGGGGTATGCCAGCCTTCGAAGTGCCATGCAAAGGCCCATAATCCCAGGAACACGATACCCTCGTTCAGGTATGCGTATTTCACTAGGAATATCCAGTGCTCTCATTAACCTCGGGATGTCTTCTCTGAGGAAACGGAAGTTGAGACGGACTTCCTCTTCTGGAATCGTCTCCAAATTAAATTTTCCGTACAAGCCGCTCCTAAATTAAAACGAGGGGCTCGTTTTGGTGGCAGGGATCTTAGATATACTTCAAAAACGTCCTCCAACTCCTCCTCCGTTATGACGTGGTCGGTGTAAAGCTCCATCCAGTCTTCTACCACTTCAATCATTTTGGAAAAAACTTTGTAAAATGTAAAACGTAAAATATAAAATGTTGGAAAAGCTTCACGAAATATTCGAAAAAATCCGCGAAGTACACAACACTAAGGGCGGTGGTGGTGCATGTTCTTCGCCTTCGCTTTTCTCCTTGATCTAGGGTCAAATAGAAGAAGAACGGGAGTGATCAACTACAAGAGTCACTTTAACGTCACTATAAGAGTTCTCTTTCTTTCGGGCTTACGAAAACGCTACGAGAAATCAACGAGGAAAGGTTAGCATTCGTCATGCTCGCGGTAGCTGCTTGTTTTCGTGGTTACGAGAAAACCGAATACGAGAAGTACAAAAACTCTCTATTAAGTATACAAAATCACAAATCTATCCCAAAACTGAACAATTGTAATGAACGAAAATGTAGACGAACCCGTACGATTATATACCTACCTTATGATTAAGATTACATATTATCATTATACCGATTACGCATCTATACATTCCACCACTGTACGACTTTGTCTCAGTTACCACCCATCCCGCTGCCTTCACAGGCACAGAGGGCAAGGCAGTTTTGTAACGGAGAATAAATTCCCCTCTGACAGCCCTAATTGGAATGATATGTTTCAGTTAGATATGCTCTTTCTTTTTCCATTTTCTTTAATTTGTGCTCCGATTTCTTATCAGGTCGAAAATGGAAATCTTGCAGTTGAAAAATTATCTTGAGTTGAAAAACTAGTAGGCGCGTTCGCCTTGTTGGAATGAAATGAAAATATTATTAACACGGGGAAATCAGTACTGGAAATTTTTTGTTAGGAAATTCCTAAGACGTTCAGTTAGTAATTATTATAATTAAGTATACAAAATCACAAATCTATCCCAAATCTGAACGATTGTAATGAACGAAAATGTAGACGAAGACGTATGATTACGTACCTACCTTTTGATAAAGATTACGTATTATCATTCTATCGATTATGCATCTATACTATACATTACACCACTGTACAACTTAATCTCAGTTATCACCCATCCCGCTGCCTTCACAGGCACAGAGGGCAAGGCAGTTTTGTAACGGAGAATAAATTCCCCTCTGACAGCCCTAATTGGAATGATATGATTAAGTTAGATATGCTCTTTCTTTTTCCATTTTCTTTAATTTGTGCTCCGATTTCTTATCAGGTCGAAAATGGAAATCTTGCAGTTGAAAAATTATCTTGAGTTGAAAAACTAGTAGGCGCGTTCGCCTTGTTGGAATGGAATGAAAATATTATTAACACGGGGTAATCAGTACTGGAAATTTTTTGTTAGGAAATTGCTAAGACGTTCAGTTAGTAATTATTATAATTAAGTATACAAAATCACAAATCTATCCCAAATCTGAACGATTGTGATGAACGAAAATGTAGACGAAGACGTATGATTACTTACCTACCTTTTGATAAAGATTACGTATTATCATTCTATCGATTATGCATCTATACTATACATTACACCACTGTACAACTTAATCTCAGTTATCACCCATCCAGCTGCCTTCACAGATTTGTAACGGAGTGCAAGGCAGTTTTGTAACGGAGAATGAATTCCCCTCTGACAGCCCTAAAATGGAAATCTTGCAGTTGAAAAATTAACGAAAATTCAATTTTCTAAACTTTTGGGGCCATTGCAGTAGCTTAGTATATTTAACAATTCACTTGAAGAACATCGTCATTTATTACTTGTTACAGTTTCTCAATGTGACGCCAAAGAGTCGCTGGGTCGAATGGGGCTGGACGTGGTTGGTTGGTACCACACTCACCCAGGATCTCTCCCGGAACCCTCTCCACAAGACATCAAGTCACAAGGGACGTACCAGTCACACTTTGCCCAATCGGCAGTCCCATTCGTTGGGCTTATTCTGTCTCCTTACACTTCCTACCAACCCAAGTAAGTTCATTTTACTGAATAAAGCCGTGTCCAGACTTACATACCACAACAGTGTTCTCATCAGATATCAAATAATCCCCTAGGTTGAGCCTTGTTCTCGACACTTTTAAGTTTTATAGGTCGGGGTTTGGAAGGGGGGGGGGGGGGGGCTCCCCTTCGGACATTGTGTGTTAATCTAGACATTATGCCGAAGTGCCGCAGGCGCATCATCCCTGCACACTCAAAAATTTCTTTCTGTACTTACTTTTCTATAAAAAAAATGTATATAAAAAAAAGCTAAAAACTAAAAATTTTATTTGAATCGCTGAGTATTATTTAGAACGAGTTTCTAAAATTGATGGTTAACAATTTCTTTACTTCCAAGTCCTCAACTTTCAAAACAAAGTAACATAATATAATACGATAATTTACGAAAATTCGCTCATACAATCATGCTATATGACTGGAACTTGTTTATGACCCCTCCTTTTGATGACAGACTACAACAAATCTTGGCCAAACGTCTTGAATAATATACCCTCCTCAGCCTATTTTTAAATCACTTTTGGAGTGATCCGCGGTTGAAACCGAAATAAACCGAAAATTAACTGTTCATAAAAATCAAGAGTATAGAATCATATAAACGTGAACCAGAAGTGTCCATAGGGCCAGCGAATTTGAGTTTTCAATTCTTCATATTCATATTCTTCTTTATTTGCCAGCATACAAACCAAGTACCTATATAACAATGCTCAGATGAATAGATGAAAGTACAATGTATTAATAATGAATGAAAGCTTAAGTAAAACCCCTTTTCCTTTCTGTAAATTTTTATTCCTAAAGTATTAATTGTTGTTCGATTTCCACTATTTTTTGAAGCTTAATGGCCACGTCACATTGTGAGTAGGTTACATAACATAATTTATTGCCTTTAAAAATCGCAGATAGGAGCAACTTTTCACACAGAGAAGTAGTAACAACTTTCGGGTTTTTTTACGAATTGAGCTCTGATTCTGAGCGAATTTTAGACTTTGGGCATGAGAGATAATTGTTTGAAAGAATTCAACATTTAGGCATGCTCACGTGTTTGTGTTTGTCTGTTGGCAATAAATTTAATAGTGAATCCTGTAGTGTTCTGTTTTAGTAAGGGGGTGGTGTTTAGAAATAAAGCAAAAGTCGA
This sequence comes from Adelphocoris suturalis, assembly GCA_030762985.1. Taxonomy (NCBI): domain Eukaryota; kingdom Metazoa; phylum Arthropoda; class Insecta; order Hemiptera; family Miridae; genus Adelphocoris; species Adelphocoris suturalis. The sequence continues at coordinate 33,321,679 of CM061042.1, forward strand.
CTGTGAATTTAAACGGTTAGATATATTAGCGTACTTGTGAACAAACAATACAGTACTGAGATCAAGATGAAGAATGGAATAGAGTCATCTGATGCCGCCCAGTTCTACCGACCTAAAATCTAGGAACTAACCCGCACAGTACCTGGTCATTTCTTCAAATATCGTACTGTACCTATTTATTATAGTTTTCATCTGAAAAGGCCAGGTACCGAACGAAATTACTTTCTAAGCTGTGCCACAAAAAATGCAAGTCAACATTTTGATTGGGAGGACTAATTCTCTTAAAACTATGTGCAACTTTGAATACATAATAGTAGTATGTATAGCATGTCTCCTTAGCTTTCAAACAAACTCGTATTACAAACGATTTTTAATTTTTATCGTGTTCCAGGTTTTTTGTGCTCTCTGACAACGAACCTTTTGAAATTCGATTCCAAACCGTGTCAGAGCGTGGAGTTAATACGGAGGAAATGAGATCTCAAATGTGCGAGGCTCTCGGCAAAGTCACCCAAGTCACCCCTTTTGACAAAGATGTCCCAAAAAAGTCCAAGACGTATTTGGAGACAGTAAGTATCATGAATTAATTTAATGAACTGCCAGTCAGTTTGGGATCGTTATTTGTAATGAGGAGACTCGATTTGAACATAACTGATTATATTGCTAATGGGCAGGATGGATCATGTTAATGACGTTACTGAATGGACATCGTAGGTAGGAAATGACTATCAGTAATTTTAGCCATCCTGTATGACATCGATTCACCCAGCCAAAAATCTGGAAAAACATCTGAAAAAATATTAATGAAGCCAGATGAGCATGAACATTACGTAAATCTCGAAATTTCTGATCTAGTTCGACCCATTTCTGCTTATCCGATACTACCACTCATTGCACCTTTATAAAAAGCTCTTTTTGGAAATAACAACTCACATTCCACAGTCGCTTTGCGATTGATGTTCGTATTGACGATTTTGTTTGCTTCCTCACTACCGAAGGTAGGGAAGCTTTATATTCGTTATTGAACTCGAAAAAATTTTTGTCCCCCAAAATGAAACTAACTTCCGAGCGCTCTGATAAATGTTTGTTCCGTGTCTGTCTGTGGTATATCCTTGTCACGCCCAAAACTATACCAAGTTTCAGTCAAATGCAGTAATAGCAACTCAAATTTGCTGAACAACCGCATGAAAGAAATTTTAAATGAAACACTAAGTTGATTTAAATGACGAAACACTTGAAAAGCCTGATTATAGGTGTTGTTCACTGATCTACGAAGCATTTTTGTGTTTCCACGTAGAACTATCTTAATCGAACGAAACAAATCTACTCGTTCCAAGTTATAGGTTTGAAATTCTAAAGTTTCAGTCATGCTACATGACCATATGAACGAATTTTTCATAAATTATTTATTACATATATGTAAGTGATGGGGTACCATCTAAGATAGTCGCTAACTACCATGTAAATTCGAGGAGAATGAAAATTGATGAATTTGTGAGCGTAGGAAGGATTTTTAGCTTCCATATGCGTTAATGCTGTTGCCCCAAAATAGATTTCATTCACAGAAGGCCATCTTGGAGAATAACCCGCATAATAAATGAAAAGAAGGATGGAAGGAACTGAAGGATTTTTAGCTTCCATTTGAGCAAAGGCTGTTGCTTCAAAATAGATTTGATTCATGGGGGACCCATAGGTTTGATTGGAGAATAACCCACATAATAACTGAAAATGTCACCGAAATCGAAAGATATACATGTGACAAAGAGTGTGTACCTCGACAGATGGAAAGTGAACACTATTTGTTCTAAAGCTCGCTAAGCTAACTAAATCACTTGCTAATGAAGTTGTTCCTTTTCAATGAAGAAAACGGAAGTTAATGGAAAACATTGTCTATTTCCACGGCAATAAAGAGTTACAACGTTAAATTGATTTCGGTGGTTAGGTCATCAGTAACAAACAATAACTTATGATTCAATTATTCATTACTTACTTGCAGGAAAACTTCCCCAGGCCTTATTAGGTGAGTGGTTTGGACAGTATGCCCTTTTGTGAGCACGCCCCTCTGACCAAATGTTGGCATCCTAACAATGAGCACAGTTGATTGGATCCAAAATGAATTCCTCTCAAGCAACATTTTCCCCATGAAATAAAGCCCCCTCTTCTGTTCCCTCCTGTTCGTCGCTTACTGAGTTTCAATACGTTGTGAACTCCGACGACTTAGAATAGTTTCAGCGAGCAACTGCTTAGCCGCCTGCAGTTTCTCCTTGTCTTGTCCCTACCCCAATCCAGCTGATCAAAGTCAGTTTTTAGGCGTCCTTTGTGGCCTAGTGGTTCAAGGCGTGTCCTGGGGATGGGGATTCAGGTTCATTTATCGAGCTGGTACGTAATTTATCAGGTCTGGGGCCTTGTTGCATAAGAAATCAAAATGGTTCAACTATTGTGCAAAGATGATCATCTGCAATACCACCATGGGTATGTATGGGTATGGTGTTGTGTACTGTACATCACAATGGATGTTTAAGGCTGATCAATCACCGTCCGGGGAGTGCGGGCGAAACTCGGATCAATCTTTTTTGCTCCTCCTCGCTTACCACACCACATCAGAAATATCCCAACATTTTCTGGAGTTATTATGCACAATATTTATCCAGTGGTGATGTCATCTGACGAGACCTTCTCGAACGATCAAGTTTGTCCCCCACCCCGGTAACTACTTGGAACCGTTCCCTACAAGAAGAACTGTGAGTTCTTCAATTCCGTTCAACGCGGAGCAGCTCATGAGTCACAAATGAAAATTCACATTTACGTTTCTAAACTGTTATGTGATCGTGTTATGACCGACCACCAAACTATACACTTCATTCTGATCTACATATCCAACTAATCTGCATTTTTACTAAGGGATTGGCTACTTGATGTTATGTATTTTTGAGATGCGAGCTTGCGAGCATCCAGACCACCAAACTATACACTTCATTCTGACTTACATGGAATTGAAGAACTCACAGTTCTTCTTGTAGGGAACGGTTCCAAGTAGTTGCCGGGGTGGGAGACAAACTTGATCGTTCGAGAAGGTCTCGTTGTCATCTGCATTCGCTCAAATGCCATGACGATGAAGAGCTTGATGACATATTGAGCTTGATCGTGTTTTTAACTTTCCTTGTTCAAAAATTTTCAAAAAGCGGAAGGTAGTTCAATAGACTCGATTAAAGAGATCTAATTTTTTACGGAGCTCTGTACTCAAATATTGAGGGCATGACTGCTTCAGCTTGACCCTCAATCAGCTCCTTCTTCCCTCAAGCAGCTCGTTATATTTATGCTACAAACAAACGTTACACATCTATATTAAGTAATGATGAAATCCCTCTTCGGCAATTGATCCAAGCTTCCTCAGATTATTGTCTTTAACCCAGAACTCAAATATCGAGGGCCTAGACGCTTCTGAATGACCCTCAGTCAGCTCCATTTAGTGATAACTCGTAGTTATGCTACAAACAAACGTAAACAAATATCTATCTTACCTAATAATGTAATCCCATTTCTGTGATTGGCACAAGTGGTAGTCCACGGATTATCTGCTTTTACCTGGTACTCATATATTGATGACATAGTCCTGGTACTCATATATTCTGAATGACCCACAATCAGCTCTAACTGTGGTAGCTCGCTATGTACCCATGCTGCAAGTAAGCATCAACATATCTTACCTATTTATGATATTTCACTCCTAGGGGAGAATTCCTAGGCTTAGCTTCTTCACTTCCTCACTCACCAAGTTAAAACACACTGTAACCGATTTGGAATTCTTCCAACGAGCGATTGGAGCACTTTCATGCCATCGTTCATCCCACCTTATTCCAGTCAAAGACTGCTAATATTTGACTCTGATGAATTGTTACACGTAGAAAACGTTTGCAGTCAAAGACTATCAGTTCCAACCAGTTTGCCCCTGTGTCTGGTGTTGCTTCGGACAGATCTGGGGGTCCCCCCCCCCACCAATGTGTCAGGTATTGCTCCGAAAGCCAAATGTCCCGTTTTCACTGGAAGAGCGGCAAATTTCCAGTTTTTGTAGGTCCTATCATGGGTTCCTGTCCTATCTTACGATTTTCTTGTCTCATTATTTCTTATGATGGAAATTTCTATCTCTTCCGTCGTCCATTACTGCATTTCCTTTTTAGTTTATGATCTCATCACACTAGGCAGAAACAACTCGTTAGTGACTGCCTGGGCCAGGCATTGGACATGGAAACGCCTTGGCCTGGTTCCAGACGTTTCCCTGTTCTGCCTATTGTGTGGAAGGGCATAGCAAGGGTACGGCTGCCGCCTCAAGTGGTAAACTAGTTATATAAATTTCCCGATCTTTTTCTTACTGTTCCTCCCTAGAATGCAGGGACATTAAGACAGGGATGAATAATCTTGAAAAGACAGAGATAATCTCTAATTAGTCGTGGACGCTAGACTCTCTAGACCTAATATGGTGATTTTTGTTCCGAAAATATATTTTATTGGCTATTGATTGATCTTTATTCGGCTATTGATTTCTGCCTATCTATTATGTTACACCTACATAAATAGAATTTTGTACAATTTCTTCTAATACCAAAACTAGTTGGAATTGTTTATCTTCTTTATTTATCGCTGCATTTAGTCCTTCTCAACTCTTCATGACGTGAGTTTTAATGAACTAATAAAACCAAAAAGTAATCATTTCCAGCTGTTTTAATGGCGAGAACCAAATGATGAACCAAAAGTAATTATTTCCAGGTGTTTAATTTGGGTAGAAGTTACGTTTAATTTGGTTGTAAACACACAGAACCGAACAATAATCAAATTCTTCTTACTCAGTTTAGCCATGTGGATAGAATCGTTAGATTTGTGCACCTTTAAGGGTTTCCAGATAGTGAATACCCAGCGTTATGTATTTTAGGTTATTCTTCAATCTTATAGCTGTACTTGATACTTGTATTACTACAATTACCATAATAGGGATAAATAAATGAAACATCACATAAAATTTGAACAAAAATGACTTTAATATTCAAGAAGATATTATTTAGTAGAACGTGATAGAAAATGCATATCAGATAGCTAATTCATACCAATGATCAACCATATGCATATCAATTATTATTGCTGAATGCATCGAACTTATGACTATATAATTTTTGAGTTTTTTGAATCTGCCTTCTCCGGCTCATAGCGTCTGTTTTTTTTTTCTCATGCCACTTTGCAATTTTCCATTTCCCAGACTCATGGTTTATATGTATACATAAGTATAAAACCGTTACGAGAAGGCACAATGCATCATAAATTGTGTGTGCGTCTAATTTTTGAAAAATTCTCATTCGTTACAAACAAAAGCTTCAATAAAAACGGAGATAAAATTGAATATATTATAACTAAAAGAGGAACTGCTGACACTTTATTTAATGGAATGTTGGATTCAGTCTTTCCCATTGATTAACAACTAAGGCGTTTTATAATGTGGATAGATCAGCACCTTATTCGTGTTCAACTAAATACGGTGTTTTAATCACAACCAGCATATTCTCAATTGTCTTTGGGCTGAGGTTCTATTTTACTTTGGGCCAAAAACGGGTTTACGGAATCGTGTCTCCTTACAACTACAGGAAATTTCCCCTTAGTTACAACACTCCAACCATCTGAGCTATGAGGCCGGTGTATCAAACCTCTTCGACTGTTGGTTATATTCCTGGAGCGTAACATTTCCCCTGAGTCAAATACCAGCCATCTCGGTTGGTTTGGGGTCGGACGAATGACAAATTGAAACTGCGGGCCGCTGGCTCAGCAGATGCTCGCTGGACAAAGTCAGCAGTCTAGCGAGGTCATTGCCACGGTGTGTTTTGACTAAAGTGTGAGGAAGTGAAAGGTGCTACGACAGGGAATGTGATGTTTACAGTCTTTTGGCTTGACCGGGATTTAATTAATTATTGTTTCATATTATTTCGGGCCCTATTTCGACTGCGCCACTACTGTAATGGCCCAAAAATATTTGATACCTCGCCAGGAGTTCTAACTCGAAATTTCCCCTTATTTGCTCCAACTATCTGAGCCATGGGGCTGGTATATCAAACCTCTTCAACTGTCGGTTTTTTTCCTGGAGCGTGACAGAGGACATTCACTGTTATTTCCTTTTTTGTCAAACGGTTAGACATATTTTCTTTCCACTTAACTATTACTATATAAGTTCTTCTAAGTAATCCATAGTTATTGGGCTTGCCCGTATCAAAAATAAATGAATCTGGGATTCTGTGGTTTTGGGAAGATTTCCTGTGGCCATGTAATTTAATCTGAGTTAGTCTGATAATGTGATACCATTGTTGCAGTGTATGTCCCATTTCTCCTCTGTGGTGTCTCGGGTGGCTGACATTTCTCAAGACGGTGCGAGTGCTGTCCTCACTACGATTAGAGACGTTCTCACTTACTCCGAGGATGCTGCTGTGTTCGACATTGAGGTCCTCGAATGACGTATTTTATTTTTTATTTTTAACTGTTACATCAGAACGGTTATAAGGGAACAGGGGTATCACCACTGTCCAGTGATAGTGCAAAAAATGCAATAATGTAAAGTGATGAAAGTTCTGGTACATCCTTGAGGTTCCCTCTCTGAACAGCAGGTAGCGGCGGCTCCATTGGAGCCGTTACATGGAACAGTGTCAGCTCCAAATTACGGTTCTTTGTAGGGCTCACCGATTTGACCCCAAGTTGAATCCAGCCAATGTCACAACAAAGCACCGTTGATGAAAACTTGATTGTTCCACGTCTTGTGTGTGAGAGATTTCCATCTGGCTTAGTGGATGGAATCAAATGGGAAAGACAGTGGTCAGTGGTAGTACATCATGTAAATTCTAGTTTACTGCCAAGATAATTTCTTTCACCATTCCTTTCTGATCCCTTATCCCTTGCCTTACCCAACAACCACAATTTTGGAATCGTACCACTGAATCTTGAAAAGAGACAAGTACAGCTTAAATAAGTGGGTTAATGATCTTAAAACCCGCACAGAGCATAAAAAAAGTAGCATGGACAATCAGCGATTTTTCGTAAATTATCGTACTACTATGTTAAATTGTTTCGAAAATGCAGGGACGTTAAGTGAAAAGAAATTGTTAACTAGCAATTTAATGGCAAATAACTCTTTCCATATAATATTCTTTGATTCAAAAAAAGTTTTTAGATTTTCAGCTTTTTTAGCATTTTCAATCTATTTTCTGGCAAATATTAATGAAATTCAAGTACATTTTTCAGTATAAATTTGTACATTAATGTTCCAGTTCATCGTCGATAAACTTTATTTCACTAAAATTCTATTAAAAAATATAAATTTGACAATTTTTAGCCGTTTTTAGCATTTTTTTTTAGTGATTCTTTAAACTCATTTTCTGAAATTTGACCAATTGACTGTGCTCAAAAAATGCTGGTCAACGAACTGATTTTTTTCGTTTGGAAAGCTTGATTTTTTGGCGCAAGATCGGAATTTTCATCTCTATCCTATCATGTTCACAATCATGTTCTTACTGCTAGTGAGTTTCATGATGCATTGGATGTCATTGGCCAGGCTTTGAATGGGTCACGTAAACTGGCAGTTAGCAAAAACCAAGCTAACTTGGATCTTGCATGGTTCTTTAGTTAATTTGCTGTTATCAGCTGAAGCAGGATAATTCTCACGTTATCAGACAATGGACTAGTTGTTGAAATTAACAACTCTAATGATCTAGCAGAGGGACACTGCCATGAGGGATGCTATCAAATTTAAAATTGTGCTGGAAGTGACTTTGAATTATGTTATTCCCGCTGTACATACGAGTACTAGCAGAGATGAGTTCAGTAGAGTTTTGTTACAAAGATTGCTCTAAATTGCAAGACAGAGGAGCTGATCTTAGCTATGAGCTTGATCTAATCCGCCAGGCTGTGTGTATTGATGCCAGGAATCCGATGATCCAACTGCTAGAAATATGTTCCAGCAATTTAGGCACCTTAGCATAGCAGTCATACACACACGTTTAGATAAACACTAGACTTGGATATGTAAGTAGGTACATACCTATATATATATATATATATATATATATATATATATATATATATATATATATATATATATATATATATATATATATATATATATAATCTTGATGGTACCACTTGCATCGATGATTTGTTCAAAATCCACGAAGGCTTCTCCAATATAGTTTATTATATTCCTGAATAAGTAGCTGTACTTTTGATTAATTTTCTCATCTTGGTCAATTTTACTATAAGTTCCTGATGTGAAATAGTAATAAGTACAAATTCAATATTAAAATACAATTCATTCACCGTCTTTCAGACGGCTTTAGCCATACACCCATTGCCTCCTGCTCTCATCTCCATTTTCTGGTATCCCAAAAGTTAATAAAATCCTATACATATTTATAAATACAATAATTATATCCATACAAATTTTGAGACTGGGAAATCGCAAAACGTTGAATTGTCTCACAAAAACTTAAGTATATTATACCCAGCACATTCGGGAATAATCCTTTGTAATATTCATAAAATGTAAACGAAAATTACTCGTAATGCAAAATCTCTTGAGCAAATTGTTTCATTGACAAACAAAAACTTTCGTCATTACTACAGATTATACAAAACTCAACAATAATTCAAGTACTCGCAAATAAATATAATATCAAGCTCATTATTCAGATCGATCAGAAAGCCTTGAGCTAGCCTCTTCAATCATTAGTATGGAAATTGAAATTAGCAAACGAAACATTGATACTTGGAAACGAAAATTTGATACTCGGTTCTTCAAGTTCTTGCTGATCAAAATTATATACGGCTATCGTCATGTTTGGTGACTTGTAAAAATAATGATAAATACGTTGAAATTCAGCCTATTTCCAAGCAATGAGGGAATTGAACTGTATATCTACAAAACAATGTTTGAATATTGATCTTCTTTGATTCACCAAAACTCAAAAACTTTGACATAGCAGAGAGTTGAAGATTTTAACTACGGTCCCATAATTATTATCCACAGTTCGAATTACAATTATTGAAAGCACCTATTGTATTGTCACTCTCGGATACATCAGGGCATTTTCATTGTTGTCAACCCAAACTTGTATATTTGGATAATTCCAGCACCATCCAAGATAATTCTAAGTTATTTAACTTTTTGTACGTATTCCAAATTTCTTCTTACTACGACCGCCAATTCTCATCCCAGAGGAATAATCGTTACCTATGTTGATGGCCAGTTTATGTTCAGCTTTCTGAGTTCACAAATTAGTTCCCTTCACGTACAATGAAATCCTTGAAACTTCTACTTGTTATGGCCAGAAAATATTTGATGCCTCGGCAGAGTTCGAACTTGTATCCTTACTTACTTAAGATAAATTTCTCACTCACACTCCAACGGTTTGACCTACGAGGCCGATTTAATCAAACCTCTTTGACTGTGGGATTTTTCCTTAACCTTTTAGCTGCTACACCCGGCTGAGCCAGCTGGCTCCGGCTATACTACATGCTTCTACGCTCATTTAGGTTCTCTGTGCTAAATATTTTTTTACGAGCAACATGCAATTTGGTCAATCTGGATGATTGATCATTGATGTTGCTGGCCAGAACCCCACTCCTATTGTCCATGAAATTGTGTAAAACAATATTTGGTTCGGAATTATCCCATGTTTGGCTTTTGGTTCCTCTTCGTCATCAGAATCGCTGCTGGAATCATTTCGACATCGGCAAACAGGTAACTCAAAAGGGAACATCGAAGGGGAACCATTCGCGGTTGAACCATTAGAAAACAAATCACGAAATAATTAATCTTCGTCATAACTATTTTCGAGAATATTCAATAGTTCCTGTTCAATGCAAACGCAGCGCAAAATCGTGAGTTCACTTTTTTTGTGAATGCCAGGGAAATCAAAACAAACCAAACTGTTATCAAGCAGATAAGATGGCAACAATCGTCCGTAAACATCATCGGATCCAAGCAGTACTGCTCCCTGTAGGGGTACTGGTGAAATAAAGACTTATAGCACACCAAAGATGTCTCGAGTGGCCCGAGAATATATTCGGGGGTAGCATCGAAAAGGTTAAACAACATTTCCCTGGAGTCCAATACCAGCCGTCTTGGCTGGTTTGGGGTCGGACGTATGATAAAGTGGCTGCTGGCCACTGGCTCACGGTGTGTGTTTTAACTCATGTGAGTGAGGAAGTGAAGGATGCTATGTTATGGAATGTGATTTTTATACTATTTTGGCTCAAGGGGGGTTTAATTAATTATTTTTTGTATTATTTCTGGTCCACTGACTGCACCAATTGTTACGGCCCAGAAACATTTGATACCTCGATAGAGTTCAAACTCGTGTCCTTAGGTACTTACTGAATAGAAATTTATCTTTTGTTGCAACACTCCAACGGGTTGAGCTACGAGGCCAATTTAACCAAACCTCTTCGACTGTGGCATTTTTCCTTTAACATAACATACTAGATTGTTACTTTCTTCAGTGGCGTGAATTTCATTCATCAACACTACCTGGAATCACCATTTTTCTCTGGATTTTCAATTTCGTAATCCAATATCTGGCACCTGAACATTGACTCTTTGCAGTGATTCTTCATCTAACGTTCTCATCTGCTCTCAGCAACACTCTCTCCATGTATGACCTCATTTGCCAGTGGTGAAGTTGTTTCTCGTACGGCTTAAGACACAAACACGTTATTTCTTACCTGGCCTACTTGGGTGAAAGAATTCCCTTTAGAGTTCCTTTATACCAATCCTCTTGAAATGTTAAAACGGCATTTAAACGGTATATTAAAAAGCACAAATATTCCCCAGAGAATAACACAAAACTCTAACCACGTAAACTCACCTCAATACTAGAGATCGTAGAAAAATAACTTCATGGATATGTTCTGAAAACAGGAGACGAAACCCAATCAACGCTGCCTTGATGGTTCTAGGTAAAACTTGGTACGTCCTAATTTTTGAAACTGCGGCTTTAAATAACATTGAGATTTCATTATATTATGTTTTTGAATGTTAAAATCTCATTGGAATAGAACTGAATACTCATGTAAAGATGCCGCAAATGCTTGCTTCTGTTTTTTAAATGAAATGATCAATTCTAAGGATGTATAATAAATAATAATTAGAATTTTTCAGGGAATAAGGCTGCATCTAGGCTTTATTGGATAAGCATTCTAAGTATTGAAAAACATTATTTAGTAGGCATCGTTTCCCCCTGTTACCCAGTTTTATTATGAAGCTTAAATCTAAATTAATTCCGATTTTTTCTTTGGAAGAAAATTTGTGTATTAACCAAACCTATTGCCCCGGTTTTAAGTATAATAAATAATAGTTCTAATCTAGTGGCGTAGCTAAGACATTTCTTGTGGAGGGGCGACAGTCAAGGATTTCATTTTATAGTTGTAGTATCAATTTATAGTACTTCTAGATGTAAATTCAAAGACTATAATAAACTGTCAAACATTCATTTAGATATTTAATAATTTGTTTTTTCATTATTTTAAATAACGTAAGTTTTCATATTCAAGTACCTATACCTACCTATTGATAAATAACCATAATAATATTTAGAAAAAATATTTCTACAATTAACTAATCAGAACGTTGAAAAACTTCGGTAAATACGCGAATAGGTACCTATGAGCTTTGGAGCAATAAGCTTATTATATAATTGAGAAATAAACGAACTTGTGAAGTTCATTTATAATTATATCGCGAGCGTGGCACTTGAGGACGTTTCACATGTAGTATTCCCGAAATACCCTGACAGAGTTCGTTTAAAGCGACTTGAAGATTTAAATTCGAAAAGTCCGCCCAAAAAAGGGGCGGGAAAGAATTGTAGGTCCCACAGCCTCCGCCTGAGCGCAGGCCCACAGCCCCGACTGAGGCAACCCTGTGCAGCTTCCCGGCGATCTTCACTTTTCTTTGAACTCGCCTTGACGTAAGTTCTGTCAGCGAAAACTGAGGAGTTCTCTGTCCAACCCGCTGCCCCTGCCCTACTAGCTGCAAATACAGTAGCATGTCTAGTCGAATAAGGCTTGAATACATCCAAAACTCCTGCCTTCTTTAGTATTTCACTCACCCATTTGGCTAGTGTTTGTTTAGATGCAGTTGAGTAAGGTTTCCTGCATATCAGGAACAAAGCGGAGGTACCTGCTGGTCTGAGAGGGGTGGTCAACTCCAAGTAGGTATACAAGAGTGAAGCTACACACAAGTTAGGTCGTTGTGGAAAAAAGGGGAGTTCTAAACATGGTTGAACTTTATTAGGCCCAGAAGTTTTGAGACGATGGGAAACAAAAATTTTTGCTCCAAAATCTGGAAGGAAATTGATTTCAGATAGTTGAATAGAATGAATAGTTTGTAGTCTCTGGCCTGTTGCAAGGAGGAGTAAAGTCAACAGTTTGGCTGAAAAATCCGGTAGTTTGAGCATTGGATGGTCCAAATAGCTTAACACCAACTGGGGGTCCCATGTTGAGTTATATTTTGGAGCTGGGGGACGAATATTTGAAACTCCTTTCAAGAATCTAACAACTGTACCATTCGCACCCACTGGGTCGTGAGATAATAAAGACAAAGCCGACCGATATGTGTTCAGGGTGGAGTACGACACCTTAGTAGAATCCAATATATGTTGAAAAAACTTTACAACTTGCATCGGTGTTGATGACCAAGGCTCCAATAACTCGTTAGAACAAAAAACCCACCATTGTTTGTAACAGGAATGATATTGTGCGTAGGTAGAGTCAGATAGTGAAGCTAAAATCGTCTCCACAGCAGCCCCAGGACAACCCTTCCTCAAATACGCCTGCCTGACAACTTCCCAGCAATCAGTGATAGCGTTCCTGCTAATGGGTGGGTCATATTCCTGAAAGGCAGACATAATAAATTTTCGTTAGGTTCAAGATATAATGGTGGTGAACATAGTAATTGAAAGAACAACGGATACCATGGTTGTGATTTCCAGTCTGGCACCACCACTATTCCCACAGCTCTATCTGTCAATATTTTCCTAAGAACCTTTAAAATTAAAATGAAAGGAGGGAAGGCATAAAATGTCAGATCTGACCATGAAAATGTAAAAGAATCTATTCCCTCAGCTCTGGGATCGGGAAACCAGGAGAAAAACCGAGGGCACTTGGTATTAGCAGCTGAGGCAAATAAATCAATAGTGGGTGGTCCAAAGGCTTCAACTATCTCCAGAAAAGCTGTGTCATTGAGAGACCACTCCGTGTGGCCGGGGAGGAGCCTTGAGCAATTATCAGCCACTACATTCTCCCTCTACGCAATGTAAGAGGCAAAAATAAAATTATCCCGCTCCTCGCACCAAGACCAAATGCGTTTTGTTATAGCAAACAGGGGTGGTGACGCCATGGAGCCTTGCCGGTTGACACAACCAATGGCTGCTGTATTATCAGCCCTGATGAGGATGCGTACGCCAGAATCCTGGCTACAGAAATGAAGAAGGGCAAGTTCAATAGCTCGCAACTCCAGAGCATTAATATGCCAGGCAGATTCCTCTCTAGACATATTCAACTCCCCTGGAAGCCCCCCAACCTGATAATGAGGCATCTGTAGTGAGAGTAATGGTGTAGTTATCATTATATAATCGGTTGGACAGAGTACTTATGTTTTTCATCCACCACAGGATATCGGACCTCATAGCAGATGGAGGGGATATTTTAGCATCAAAGTTGTTATGATTAGCTACTAGTGCCTTATTTTTCAAGAATTCGAGGTGCATAGTGTATAACTTTCCATAAGGGGTGGCTGGGCATGCTGCCACTAAGGTACCTATAATCGTTGCAAAATGACGAATTGAAAAACTTTTCAAAAGCGAAAATGAGGATAGCATCTGCCCAATTTGTAATCGTTTTGCCTCTGGGATGGAAATGGTCATATTGTTCGTGTTGAACAGAAAACCCAAAAATCTAAATTGCTGGGAAGGTGTGAACACACTTTTTGAATCATTGATAATGAAGCCCAAGTATTCTAATGAGGATCTCAACTTCCGAACATGAAGCTCACATTCAGATTGAGATGACCCCAGAATCCCGAAATCGTCCAAATAATTCACGCACTTAATCCCCTGAGACCGAAGCCATTCCATAATGGGGCGCATGAGTTTATGAAAAACGTATGGTGAAACCGACATTCCCATTGGTAAGCAGGTGAATTCCAACAAACGCCCCTGAAAAAGGAAACGTATAAAAATTCTGGACGATTCATGCACAGGTACCATGTAGTAAGCATCTTTTAAGTCTATAGTTGCTCCATAGCATCCTGGAGATATGAGATCACGCATGGTGCGATAATCTTCCAATTTGAAGTGGGGGGCCTCTATAAATGAGTTGAGGTATCTGAGGTTTAAGATAAACCTTTTACCCCCTGAGGGTTTGTCAACCAAGAAGATTGGTGATAAAATTGGGTGGGGGTGTGAGACACAGTCCCTTATGACCCCTTCGTCTAATAGTTTCTCAATAATTGGGGAGATTTGGTCAAGAAAACCTGGGTCGGAGTTCTGTGGTAAAGGTTTTGAGCTTGGGATAGGAGGGGTGTGGAAAGGAATTTCGTATCCCCGCAACCAAGATAATATAATACAATTATCAGTAATGTAGAGCCAATTTTGAGAAAATGAATTTAATCTACCTCCCAAGGAAGGGATATTTACCTGAGGAATCGTGAGTACCCTTGATAAAGTGGCCTCTATTGGAGCGTCGATTGTGCTCCCTGCTGCATGTGCGCTGGACGACGCCCCGACCGTCCCCTGTATGCTTTGCGGGGTTTCGCCATTTTGTGGAGCTCCCGTTGGGCACCCTGGCTCTTGGCATTTCCCGAATGCTGGGAAGGCTTATTAATTGAGGCCTCCTGATGCAGACTTACTGCCGCCTTTGTTGGCTGCTGGGTTCGTGGAGGAGCTGGTAGAGGTCTCCGAAAGGATACTAATCCCTTAGCGCTTTGCCGAATACCTACATGTTCGCGGTAGCGGGCGGCCAGATCGTCGCCAAAGAGCCAGTTTGTAGGTGGAACACCATGAGAAATTTTTTCAAGAGTCTTATTGCATGCTCCTAACAAAATACGACGTCTGGTACGAGTGATATCGAAGTATAGAGCCGACATGGCTCGACCAGCATCACAAATATTTTTGTAGCTAGGCTGTAAGGCACTTGCCACTTCCCCTCCCTGATTTACCAGCGAGGTGAGACCCATTCCTAAGGCAGCTATTGCCGTGGCACATTGTTTTTGAAAGGAAATATATTTAGCATCAACTGCCTTGTGATTTGCTCCAGTAGAAGCTTCAATCTCAGGGTTAAGCAAGGGAGGACGGAGAGCAGGGAGATTTTGCGGAATAACATAGGTTGTCCTTAATTCATCAAAAATATCCGTCGGCAGGCCATGGAGTAGATGGTGATTCCATCGACCAGCAATGCTCTCATGAATGAGGGGTGCCGCCGGAGGAGGACGTAGGGGATTTTCCCATAAAGCTTGTAGTAATCCCGGATCCAGTCCGGCATCGGCCTCCCCTTGCCCCCCTACTGTCGGCGGAGTAAAGCCCGCAAAATCCGAAGAGTGACCTGAGGATGGCAAAACGTTGAGAGGGTCAATGGCAGACAAATTATTCGGTAGAACACCTGAGTTTGACGCAACGGGGGGGGGGGGGGGGGTCGCCAGAGGACAATCCCGCCCCCGACGGTGGAGGTGTCATAAAACCCATAGGTTCTTCATAGACCGAATAATCCGAGTCTGAAAACTGATTGTAACCCGAACCCCGAGACGTTGGTCGTCCCAACTCGCAGTTGAGATCTACTGACCGTCGCCGTATTAATTCACGATTAATATCCGATCGGGGTCGGGACAACGAACATTGTAGTTCCAATTCACGATTGAAATCGGAGGCGTCTTCATTGAAATGACGACGCCGACTACGCTGCCTAACCTCCCTAGAACCTCGCGGTAGAGGTGGGTCCAAGTAACTGTAATCGCTACTTTGTAACTGGTACTTGCCTCTCAAAAAGTAATCGGTTACTCTAGGCGTCGAGTACCAGTTACAAAGTAATCACTTCCCGACCGAACGCGGGAAGTGATTACTTTGCTACTGCTACTTTCAAGCAGTACCAGTTCGGTCGGTCAGGGTGAGTTTTCGTGATTACTTCTGTCAATCTACAGGAGATTACTTGGTACTTGTATTAGTAATCGAGCCGAACTATACTTTGATGGTACTACTGAGTAAATTGCACGGCAAGCGAGTACAAAATATTTGATAGTCTCTACTATGTGTACTCAATTATATGAGAATCGAGTATTTAAATTAATCATTTGAGACATCTTATTATCTCGATATTAAAACAAAAATGTAATCATGACAGGATTAAATGTTTAAGGTCAGGCATTAAAAATAATACTGGTTCATCATATTACTGAACTTACTGAATGCCAAACAAAACGTGTGAGTTTTACATTTGCTACTTACAGTAGATAAAACGTTATGGTAAACAAATTGTGACTCAGTAATGTTAAAGTCAGGTTCATAAAAAAAACTCCAATTATGGCGTATTCGTTTTATTTATTCAACTGACATAATAAAAATGTTTTAGAGGTGTTGTCATTTTTTATAGTACTACAGTGACATACAAAAAAATTACAGTGACATAAACAAATGAATCATTTTTAGGATTCCTGATATTACAAGTAAGTCTTTACAGCCTTGCCTATCTGGAAATTAAAACTAAATATATAACAAAAGGAATCTCTTTTTAAAATCACATATATTCCTTCCTTGCATAGGAAGTAAAAAGTAACTATAAGCCTTTTCTATCTGGTGCAACTTACCGTATTGCAAATAAGAACAACAAACTCATTGTTTAAAAATACAAAGTAAAGTAATATTTAAAAATCAGTAAGGACCACAAATTCTTATCTACTAGAGTACGGTAACAAAGTATATTATAAATAATATACCCACAATTTAAAACAAACCATCTAATCTTTTTATGGTTGCTTACATCACAGAAGTCTTTGGGATTCCTTTAAGTGCAAATAGCCTAACTAAGAAAATAATAACACATGTATCAGTCATGTACATGTACTTATACTTAGGCTGTAAATATTGTAGGAACAAATTAACAGAAATAACAAAATTATTACTTCATACAATCACAATACAAAAAAATATTTACAGATCAACTAGAGCCATTAGTCATAATTATGTAGGTATAATTACATACAAAACTACTCAACGACTTTCGAAAAACGTTAGGCCTACACTCAATTCACCAGAGTTGTAGTCTTAAAAGTCTTAGTCTACTTTAGGTTTGTGTTTAAAAACATCAGTTCATTCACTTTTTTTGTTGTTAGACGGGTTCTTCTGTCACTTATAAAATAGCCCGCTTTAGAAAACATCCTCTCACAAGGGACGGATGTTGCGACAATGCCAGAGCTTCGAATAAATACTGTGGCTAGATGGGGATAAATATTCTTATGGCATTTCCACCACTCCAGTGGATCCTTTTTCCTGGATATTGGACTGTCATCCATGTATTTTTGGATCTGAAACAATTTATAATAAAAGTTTTAAGCTTAAAAAAATTTAAACCGGTAGGGTTTACCTGAAAACAGTTATTAATGAATTGAATGGCTATGAATAAATGTTTTTTTTTTTTCAACAAACAATTTACATTAAGGTTTTAAGTTTGCGTTTATCCTCTTAGTCAAATATTTAAGCACATAGGCCTAGTATAAACCTAGTACACCTAGTATAAAACACAAGCATTCTTATTATTACAAAAATAAATCATTACAATTACCTCTTGGACTGCAATTGAAGTGGGATTGGATTTAGGTTTCACTTTGCCAATTATTTCCTCAACATCATCCCAAACTGAAATCTTTTTCTCGGTAGATTCTGTTTCTTGGTATTCTTCAACTTCATCATCACTGAGGTCCTCTGGATTTCGTTCATTTCTTTTTTGATTTATGATTCCAACTAATAAATCACACAGGTATTTCTTTATTTCAATGGTTGTAGATTCTTCTAAAAACATGTGATGTTTGTATCGGGGATCTAGGAATGTACAAAGACTTAAGGTTTTACTTTTTTCCAAGTTCGGAAATCTGTCATCACAGCTTTTGAGCATGGACTTAAGCACGTCTTTCACTCTTTCTTTGGTAACATGAACAGAAATTTTCTTAAGAGCAGACTTCAAACCCCTTGTTATTGGGATTACTTTACTGGCGTTCAAATATTTTTCGCTGCTCATCTCTTTAGTGACTTCCTCGCATGGGCGTAAGACATCACATAACTGCTTACAAATTTCCCACTCATCCGAACTTAATGGGGTCAAATCGGTATCCAGGATTGCTAAGGAATATTTTATCGCCTCTTCCAAATCTACGAACCTTTGTAACATGTAGAATGTAGAATTCCATCTTGTAGCAATATCCTGCAAGATCCTTTTAGGCTGTTTGACTCCCTGCAACTCCTGATACTTCACCAGTTTTTGTACTGCTTTGTTACTACGTTTAAAGTGGGACACTATAGTTTTGACTTTTTTTATCAGGTCTTCAACTGGACGTAATGATTCTTGTACAAGTAAATTTAGCTTGTGGGCATAGCAGCCATAGTGTTTCATCTTTAATACTTTTGTTACAGCACTAGTGATGTTTGAACAATTATCTGAAACTATCATGGATACTTTATTTTTTATATCCCACTCATTCATAGCTGACAAAATTTCGTCTGCTAAGTTTTAGCAGTATGGGTTTCTTCGAAAACTGAGCATTGAAAAAGTACTGTTTTCATTAAAAAATCTTCAGTTATGTAGTGACCTGTGATTCCCATATAACTGTCGTTTTTACTTGACGTCCATATGTCTGTTGTAAGACAAATACTTGTTGCTTCCTTCTCTAGAGTTTGTTTAAGTGTAGTGCGGGTTTCCTCAAAAATAGCTGGCATCATTGAGTTAGAAAAATATTTTCTACTAGGTATTTTGTAGGAAGGGCAGCAAATATCCATGAGATTTTTAAAGCCTCTGTCCTCTACCATTGAAAATGGCTGGAAATCCCAGGCAAACAATTTTAATACAGCCAAGTCAATTTTATTTTTATCCGATGGTGTGATTTTTTTAGGCACAAATGATGTGATTGGTGTTTGTTTTTTCTTTGATGGTAACGTGTACAAAGGGACTGTTACATCTGTGCCTGTGGTAGTCCTACTTGTACTCTGAAACATTACTGCAGGCAACAGTCCAGCTGTGTGTGAATCTGTGTCGGGAAGCTCTACTGGTTGAGATTGTGAAAACTCGATAACTATAGGTGTCTCTTGAGTAATAACATCTGTTCTGCCTCCATTACTGGTAGCTGGTAATGCTACTGTTGCAGGCAGTGAAACTGTTGGATGCTTCCTTAACATATGTTTTTTTCAAATTAGAGATAGAACCAGTAAAAGAGAATTTGCTTTTACAAAGCTTACAAATTGCTTGACTCGTACCTGATGGATCAAAATAATTCCAAATCTCACTTGTCTTTTTACGTTTTGCTGCTGGAGGCTCCATTATAGTTAAAAAAAACACTGTATTACACTATGAACTAACTATGCAACTAACTCCCACTTTATACACTCTGCACACACACAATATGTTTTACAATCCAAGCTTACTTCACCTCACCACAAGAAAGCCAAGGAGTGTACTGACTACTGACGACGCGACGCGATACCCCAACCCCCATCCTTTGACCTTTGTACCTGTACCCTGCTGAACTGAACTAGGGGTCAGTGCACCAAATGGCGAATGCAGACTGAGTTAGGCCTACTGGCTTGCCAGTCGTAATACTCATAATGTCGTCGCACCTTCTATTCTAACGTAAGAAACTTTGTAGGCTATAATGGCTTTATAAGAAAATAAGTTTGTAATTTAAATACTATATTATATAAAAACAAAAATATTATATATAAACTGTATTACATATAAGCAAAATCTCCATTTAATTTGTAATAAATAGCCACTCACTGCACTCTACTTTTAGATAACTTTATTTTGTATTTTAACTATGTAGTAGTCTTATTTCCCTACATTAGGAGTCGTTAATATATTCGTGTTATAGAACTGTAATCAGGAATCGATAGTGTACATGGGTTACAGGAAGTAATCGTATTCGTTAGAACAGGCAGACAAAAACAGTTACCTGGTACTCGAGTCTACGATAGGAGCTGTGTCCGCAAATGTAATCGCGATTACAAAGTAATCACTAAAAGTAACTGGTACCAAGCTGTAATCGTAACCGTTGTAACCGGTACGGCAAAGTAATCATTTAGCACATCTCTACCTCGCGGGGATCTAGATCGATTATCAAATCGCTCAGGTCCATAATTAAATCCTCTAAAGTCCCGATCAGAACCGAATCGAGAAAAGCGAGGTTCAAATTCTTCCTCACAAAAAGATCGCGAACGCGAAATCGGTAAGGGTGAACCAACTGCATCCCGACGGGATCAGTGTTGATATTCAGGACGAAACATCGTGATATTACTACCAAACTTATCACAAAGATTATATTGAGGTAATTACTCACTTGTTTGTCGAGCTGCGAGAAAGAACAGACAACAGATCAATAGAATCAGAGAAAGAGAAATATTTAAAATATTTTCGTCGCAGAACAGAACTTACGTCAAGGCGAGTTCAAATTCAAAGAAAAGTGAAGATCGCCGGGAAGCTGCACAGGGTTGCCTCAGTCGGGGCTGTGGGCCTGAGCTCAGGCGGAGGCTGTGGGACCTACAATTCTTTCCCGCCCCTTTTTTGGGCGGACTTTTCGAATTTAAATCTTCAAGTCGCTTTAAACGAACTCTGTCAGGGTATTTCGGGAATACTACATGTGAAACGTCCTCAAGTGCCCCGAGCGATATAACTTCTATTATACTAGACTTACTGACTGCAAAATCATATCCACTATTTCAGCTTGAAAAACACTTTTTCTGGTAAACACAAATTCTTTCATATCGCACAATATCTACAAGTATACGCGAAGTAAAACACGGGGCATGAAACCATTTATGAGAACAAGAAACATAACAAAATGTCAACAAACTCAAACCAGTAATATGCTAGGTTAGAATAGAAACATTGTCACATTGGATTATTTTAATCGTTCAAGTATTTCAACTGAATAACATAAGTAATTGGTACTGTTTAATTTAGCTAACTTTTTCAATCACTAGGTGGGTACTGTTGCATTCAATTTTTTAAATTTTATTTTACCTTTATTTTAACTGGGATTTTATCCACAAATGGTATAATATAATAAGATATACCAACAATCAGAATTAAATAAAGAATTACCTAAGCTGTGTTGGATCGAACCACCAAGTGTGATTAGGTGAGCAGTGAAAAGTAGGAGAAGTTAGTAGGAGTATATAGGTAGCTACGCACTATGGATATTTTTCTATGGAAAAATCGGATATGGGCTAGCCCCAGCAGGTAGTGGGGAACGTCTTGTTTTCACTTTACAGTATCCACATTTCCGTTTTGTTGACTGGGCGATTTTACTCCTCTCCGTGAGGTTGTAGAATGTCCACACCAGTTTCCTCGAACACAAATGAACCTAATGATAATAATGATAATTTTAGAAATAATCCTTTATTTCTAAAAGTGTCTAAAGATGTATAGGCAAGATATAAGCAGCAAGGTAAGATATAGGCAACCGAATCCGCAAAATAATTGTATTTTAAGAATTACATTCTTCGAATAGAAAGTGATTGGTTTACTGAAGTTAGAATCGTAAAATTATTATTAATTCAAACCTACGCCTCAAACTACGCCACTGTTCTAATCTCGATAAATTTACCTCATTATTAAATTTAAGTTTATTCATCAAATCATTCATATATATAATATCAACGTCAATCTCATCTTAAATTCATATCTGTGATAACAATTGAAATTTGGTTCTTGGTTTGGGTACCTACAATAATTATCAAGTGCCTTATTTTCTAATAGCTCTTATGTTGAAAAATATGTAAATTTCGCTTTTCCAAATTGTTATAACCCCGTACTAAAAATATGTAATAAATACTTTTATTGCTGCCTATTGTTGAGTTTTTCATTCATTTTACCTACCAAATTCAACATTTCGTGTTTTACTTTTCTGATTCATTCGTGTGGGAATACTACTGAGTTCTTGACTGCACTAATTCTTGAGGCGCAAAAAGAAAAACATGAACGGATCTTGGAATTATATCGCTGAGACATGCTATTAACATAATTATAAGAAAATTCGCCCATATTAGAGAGTTTTTGGTGACCACTAACGTACCCTTAACGTCACCCTACCGTACCCAAGAGTACGTGACCTTGACGGGACGTTAGCAACGTCGTACGTTAGAATGGCTCATTTAACGTCACCCATTTGGGGACCTAAAGGCAGACGACACCAGCCTAACCTTCCTGTAAATGTAACACTACTGGGCACCTCAGAATTGCTCAAATACTAGGGAATTAAATTATAATAGTTTTTCTTTTCAAATGCCTCATTACCAACTAATTGCGTTGATGTAGCGGGTAGGTTTTTGAACACCCCTCAAACTTGGTTATTTTACCAAGTCGCATAGAAATCGAATGTACCATCTGAATGAAGTCCGCCTCCGCTGTCTAGCTTTACTAGCCTTTAACTCGATCGAAAAAATCCGTTTCTTTTGCGCACAGGCTCTATTTGGTCGATTAGAGCCTAGTTTCTATCGTTATTTCACATATTTTAAGACACTACTTCTTCGCAGTATTGTTCTGAGTTTGCCTGATCTCTCAGCTATTTTCTCGTGAACATTGCGTGAAGTGCTGCCTCCACTGATGATTGTGTCAGGTAAAATCCTGGTTC
Organism: Adelphocoris suturalis; assembly: GCA_030762985.1. Lineage (NCBI taxonomy): Eukaryota > Metazoa > Arthropoda > Insecta > Hemiptera > Miridae > Adelphocoris > Adelphocoris suturalis. Next base: position 33,344,579 of record CM061042.1, read on the forward strand.
ATTGTCATAGAGATAAATACTTTTTCATACTTGTAGTTCATACCCAACGGAAAACCCAAAAACATGAAGTTCGTAACGACTAATGACCTATAAGTGCAACTAAACCGCGGTGTTCCACACTTGATGCTTACTATCTTTGCGTTAAATCCATGCCCAGTTTACGAATTGAAAACTAAAAATGAGAGCCCGTATTTGTACTGAAACTAACATGAAATTCGAATTCAGGATTGAAAATCGGCGTTCATATCGAAACGGAGAAATTGATAAGTCAACCAGTGGACAACAAGACAGCTGGGGAAAAATATCGCGTTACCCAACCACCGTTAACGTGACATCAAAATTAAGGCAACCGTTCTCTCGGTTCCATTTGAGTTAGCATCTTCATTTGCTCCTCCAAGACTACAGTAACGGGTGACGTTGAGTTGAAGTCGCCAAAAACTCTCTATTATGACATTGTTATCACATTATCTTCAGAATTTCTACAAATTGCTAAAAATCGTTGAATTTACTTATATTTTTTAAGCAAAGTATAACTGGGAAAACCGTGCATCAACTATAAACTAGAACATTAAATTTGTGCACAAAATTGTGCCAAAAATGTACTTGAATTAAATGAAAATATGCCTGCTTAAAACGCTATAGAAATTGCACAAATTGGTATAAATCCAAAGCTCTGTATAGAAGGAAATTATTTAGAAAAAAGTTGTTTGTCATAAAATTTGATAGTTATCGTACTCGGTGCTCACATTGTGCTAAAATTTCAAATGATTTAAGAATGCAATTTTAAAAAATAACAAAAGGAAGAAGCTTTAGTCGTGTACTGCACGTGTGGAACTTAAGGAAGTTCTCCATTTTCTAAACACCATCTTCAGATTTTCGGCCCCAATCTTCCCCATCTGATCCAGGCACGCATATTTATCACAGATAATCTTCTCGTTACAATTTATAATATTATAATGGCCCCCAATTCAAGTCAACTTTTCAAGAAATTTAACTAATTTCAACAAATAAACCAATTTCATTGAACAAACTTTTTAGATTCTGAAAAATCATATCAAAGGAAAAAAACTTCATAGCCAAAAAATGAACTAAAATTTCTTTCACTTTACCAAGATTTACGTTTCCATTCGTTGGAATGATTTTCTTTAAAACAATGCATTATATGCTAACATAACACAAGTATAGGCTAAATTTATAGACCCTTGATCAGTATAGAAGGCCTATATGAACAGGATTATTATCTAGGCACACCATGCATCTGTTGGTCTTTGTAACCATCATGATACATAACAATTATTTATTACATCATGACATAAATATTATTTAATAATGCGTTGTGCGGGACACGATCCCTCCGTGATTTCATTTTGTTTTCTCTACTTACATTACCCAGTCAAAATTCCGCAAGCTCGTTGCGTGTCTTGAATATATTCGAACATAATTTTGAACCTCTTTGTTAGGATTCATTACTTCGGAAAATAATAGTGTATCGTGCTCAATAAACATGCCCCATACAAAATGAAATTATCGTACCTAATCAAGAAAACAATGGGTTGGAACGCATCACATCACTGCAACCTTAGGAACGATTCAAACTTGTTGCAAATCACGCTAATTTATTTTAAGCTTTAGTTTTACATTACAAGCTCAAAATGCTTACGTAACTAAAATACCTACCTATCTAAACGATTATTCAACGTATTTTATAAATGTGAGTTGGCAATTTATATCAATTTTAACAATTGCATTACGTAACTAAGTTATTCTACAAAATGTATTTCAACTCGGAAAACTTTTCTAGGTATTCTTATTATTACTCCTATTCAATGAAAGAAAATCCCACTGACGGGAGCGCCCCCTTTTCGAGTATATAGGGCGCCTGTTTTTTTCGAACATTCCAATAAATTTTGAACTTATTACAATAAATAGATGACTTTGTTATGAGCGCAAACTAGAAAATTCTTCATGTATTATACTTCATTCACGTAAATAATAATTGGAAATATTAATAAAACCGCTAGCTATATTCCACACTAATTTTCCTAATTTTCATCTTCCCAATTCTTTTCCTAATTTCCACTAATAATCTAAAATTGTGTGATTTGATGAGGTACCTACCTACCTGAAGCATGAAATTAATATTACCTACTTATTTTAAACTGCTGTTTCATTGAACTTCTAGATTTCAAACTCCAATCGTACTCGTTGTATGATCTTCAAAACAAAAAACGAAAAATTTCCATCGGAGGTGGAGAAATATTGTAAACACGACAGAAATACACATAATATAAATAGAGGAAAATTAGTGTGGAATACAGCTAGCGGTTTCATTAATATTTCCAATTATTATTTACTTAAATTAAGTATAATAAAATCAAAATAAAATTAATTGAATATTCACTAATTGAAAGTACTTGCTGAACTATTTAGTCGTTGTGTGCAGGCCTTACAAACATTGTTTTCTTATTTAAAAACTTCCTGATGTAATTATTTAAGAATGACACGAGGAAAGAATCAAATTGATTTAGTAATATATTATTTGAGGTTAAGTACAAGCATGTTGGATCCAGAACTTAACTTGACAAACCACCCTAATATAAAGTGAAAGTCGTCTAGTCCTTCTTTGTGTGAAAGTGGTTAATACCTACTATAGCTCGTTCACTATAAAGAGGCGCGAACTTTTGCCGGACAGTTTGGAGAAACGCGCCTCCTTATAGTGAACGAGCTATACTTGTAATTTGAATGAATGCTTTTATTGCACAAAAAAAAAAAAAAAAAATTGGTTTGTTTCTATTATTATTATTATTGTTTCAAATTTTTGTATGCTGTTTGGGTATACCTAACAACGATAAATCCAAGTTTTCGACCTCGAGCAACTTGTAGAAAATTTAGGGGGGGAGGGGGGATTTCCCGGAAACCAACCTCAACGATGATGATGAGGAGAACGACTCAAACTGGTTTAGTAACATATTATTTGAGGTTAAGTACAAGCATGGTGGATCCAAAACTTCACTTCACAAACCACCTTAATATAGAGTGAAAGTCGTCTAGTCCTTCATTGTGTGAAGGTGGTTAATACCTACTACTTGTAATTTGAATGAATGCTTTGATTGTACAAAAACAAATTGGTTTGTTGCTATTAATAGTTTAGTCAACTTTAATAGTTGGAATATAATTATAAATAGGTATTGTTTTTAACATAGTGGTTATCTTCTTAAATTAACGTAAATTGATATTCATTTTTTGTCATTTCGGCTGAAGGCTCTAAGTAGAACTCACATGAGGCGCCTAGTTTTTTCTAATTTTATCCATGTACAACATTGTCTGATTCAATATGTGATTTACTTATCTTTCCGTATTCGCAAAACCAGTCGTATCTTCATTGCTTATGCTGGTAGAGCTGTAATTGCCTGAATCCTCATCACTATAGTACATAGTACTATACACAATTCTTTCAAACTGCCCAATTAAAGCATCAGAGTAGAGGAAGGGGACTAGATTGATTAGCATATTAACCAACAACATTTTCTTTCATCAGAAAAACAATAAATGCTCGTGTTATTTATTCTCTCAGTCATAGCTAAATGTTAATAGATAAGCCTTCCTCATACCCATAACATGATTGTACATTTCACTAAAACGTTTTAAATGATTCTCTCGTAGATCAGATATTTCTCAATGGTTATCTAGTAGACTAGGAGCTGGATACATTTTTCCCTACAAAATTTCTAATAGCTTCGACACCTTTAATTTATGGAGTGTTTGGTGGCCTTATTGACCAGCCGACATGTCATAGAAAAAGGAGTGTTGCTGTAATTAATTGGGAAGTCGATGAAATGTTTGTATGCTGTTTGGGCATGCCTAACAACGATAAATCCAAGTTTTCGACCTCGAGCCCCTTGTAGAACATTTATGATTTGGTGGTGGTGGAGGTGGGGGGAGGGGGGGGGGGGGGGGTTTTCCCGAAAACCAACCTCAACGATGATGATGAGGAGAACGACTCAAACTGGTTTAGTAATATGTTATTTGAGGTTAAGTACAAGCATGGTGGATCCAAAACGAAACTTCACAAACCACCCTAATATAAAGTGAAAGTCGGCTAGTCCTTCATTGTGTGAAGGTGGTTAATTGCTACTACTTGTAATTTGAATGAATGCTTTAATTGTACAAAAACAAATTGGTTTGTTGCTATTGATAGTTTAGTCAACTTTAATAGTCGGAATATAATTATAAGTAGGTATTGTTTCAAACATAGTGGTTTTCTTCTTAAATTAACGTAAATTGATATTAATTTTTTGTCATTTTGGCCGAAGGCTCTGAGTAGAACTCACGTGAGGCCTAGTTTTTTCTAATTTTTGCCATGTACCACATTGTCTAATTCAATATGTGATTTAATTATCTTTCCCTATTTGCGAAACCAGTATCTTCATTCAGTATCTCCATCCATCAGTATCTTCATCGCTTATGCTGGTAGAGCTGTAATTGCCTCTATTTTGTCGTGTTAAGTTGTTTTAGTTGTGATCTTTACGATGTATCTTGCGATTATCCTCCAAGGGCAACAGCCCTAATGTATTTAATTTTCGAACTGTGCGACCGGATAGGATCATAGATTTGAAATATCACGGGAATATTCCATGAATCCTCATCACTATAATACATAGTTCTATACACAATTCTTTCGAACTGTCCAATTAAATCATCAGAGTAGAGGAAGGGGACTAGATTGATTAGCATATTAACCAACAACATTTTCTTTCTGAATAAAAACAATAAATGCTCGTGTTATTTAATCTCTTAGTCATAGCTAAATGTTGATAGCTAAGCCTTCCTCATACCCATAACATGATTGTACATTTCACTAAAATGTTTTAAATGATTCTCTCGTAGATTAGATATTTCTCATTGGTTATCTAGTAGACTAGGAGCTGGATACATTTTTCCCTACAAAATTTCTAATAGCTTCGACACCTTTAATTTATGGAGTGTTTGGTGGCCTTATTGACCAGCCGACATGTCATAGAAAAAGGAGTGTTGCTGTAATTAATTGGGAAGTCGATGAAATGTTTGTATGCTGTTTGGGCATGCCTAACAACGATAAATCCAAGTTTTCGACCTCGAGCCCCTTGTAGAACATTTAGGGGGGGGGGGGGGGGGGGGGGGGGGGGGGGATTTCCTGAAAACCAACCTCAACGATGAAGATGAGGAGAACGACTCAAACTGGTTTAGTAATATGTTATTTGAGGTTAAGTACAAGCATGGTAGATCAAAAACTTAACTTCACAAACCACCCTAATATAAAGTGAAAGTCGTCTAGTCCTTCATTGTGTTAAGTTGGTTAATACCTACTACTTGTAATTTGAATGAATGCTTTGATTGTACAAAGACAAATTGGTTTGTTGCTATTAATAGTTTAGTAAACTTTAATAGTTGGAATATAATTATAAGTAGGTTTTGTTTTTAACATAGTGGTTTTCTTCTTGAATTAACGTAAATTGATATTAATTTTTTGTCATTTTGGCCGAAGGCTCTAAGTAGAACTCACATGAGGCGCCTAGTTTTTTCTAATTTTATCCATGTACAACATTGTCTGATTCAATATGTGATTTAATTATCTTTCCGTATTCGCAAAACCAGTCGTATCTTCATTGCTTATGCTGGTAGAGCTGTAATTGCCTCTATTTTGTCCTGTTCAGTGGTTTTAGATGTGATCTTTACGATGTATCTTGCGATTATCCTCTAAGGTCGATGGCCCTAATATACCTAATTTTCGAACTGTGCAACCGGATAGGATCATAGTTTTGAAATATCACGAGAATATTTCATAAACCCTCATCACTATAGTACATAGTACTATACACAATTCTTTCAAACTGCCCAATTGAAGCATCAGAGTAGAGGAAGGGGACTAGATTGATTAGCATATTAACCAACAACATTTTCTTTCTAAAGAAAAACAATTGATGCTCGTGTTATTTATTCTCTTAGTCATAGTTAAATGTTAATAGATAAGCCTTCCTCATACCCATAACATGATTGTACATTTCACTGAAATGTTTTAAATGATTCTCTCGTAGATTAGATATTTCTCATTGGTTATCTAGTAGACAAGGAGCTGGCTCCATTTTTCCCTACAAAATTTCTAATAGCTTCGACAACTTTAATTTATGCAGAGTTTGGTGGCCTTTTAGTCCAGTCGACATGTCATAAAACAAGGAGTGTTGCTGTAATTAATTGGGATGTCGATGAAATTTCTGTATGTTTGGGCATGCCCAACAACTATGAATCCAAGTTTTTGACCTCGAGCCCCTTGTAGAAAATTATGGGGGGAGGGGGGGATTTCCCAGAAACCGACCTCAATGATGATGATGAGGAGAACGACTCAAACTGGTTTAGTAATATATTATTTGAGGTTAAGTACAAGCATGGTGGATCCAAAACTTAACTTCACAAACCACCTTAATATAAAGTGAACGTCGTCTAGTCCTTCATTGTGTGAAGGTGGTTAATACCTACTACTTGTAAATTGAATGAATGCTTTTATTGTACGAAAACAAATTGGTTTGTTTCTATTAATAGTTTAGTCAACTTTTATAGTTGGAATATAATTATAAGTAGGTATTGTTTTTAACATAGTCTATTTCTTCTTGAATTAGGGGGGGGGGGGGGGGGGGATTTCCCGAAAACCAACCTCAACGATGATGATGAGGAGAACGACTCAAACTGGTTTAGTAATATGTTAGTTGAGGTTAAGTACAAGCATGGTTAATCCAAAACTTAACTTCACAAACCACCCTAATATAAAGTGAAAGTCGTCTAGTCCTTCATTGTGTGAAGGTGGTTAATACCTACTACTTGTAATTTGAATGAATGCTTTGATTGTACAAAAACAAATTGGTTTGTTGCTATTATTAGTTTAGTCAACTTTAATAGTTGGGATATAATTATAAGTAGGTATTGTTTTTAACATAGTGGTTCTCTTCTTAAATTAACGTAAATTGATATTCATTTTTTGTCATTTTGGCTGAAGGCTCTAAGTAGAACTCACGCGAGGCGCGATGCGCCTAGTTTTTTCTTATTTTATCCAGGTACAACATTGTCTAATTCAATATGTGATTTAGTTATCTTTCTCTATTCACAAAACCAGTCGTATCTTCATCGCTCATGTTGGTAGAGCTGTAATTGCCACAATTTTGTCTTGTTCAGTCGTTTTATATGTGATCTTTACGATGTATCTTGCTATTATCCTCTAAGGAGGACGGCCCTAATATACTTAATTTTCGAACTGTTCGACCGGATAGGACCATAGATTTAAAATATCACGGGAATATTCCATGAATCCTCATCACTGTAATACATAGTTCTATACACAATTCTTTCAAACTGCCCAATTAAATCATCAGAGTAGAGGAAGGGGACTAGATTGATTAGCATATTAGCCAACAACATTTTCTTTCTAAATAAAAACAATAAATGCTCGTGTTATTTAATCTCTTAGTCATAGCAAAATGTTGATAGGTAAGCCTTCCTAATATACAGTGAAAGTCGTCTAGTCCTTCATTGAGTGAAGGTGGTTAATACCTACTACTTGTAATTTGAATGAATGCTTTGATTGTACAAAAACAAATTGGTTTGTTGCTATTAATAGTTTAGTCAACTTTAATAGTCGGAATATAATTATAAGTAGGTATTGTTTTTATCATAGTGGTTATCTTCTTAAATTTACGTAAATTGGTATTAATTTTTTGTCATTTTGGCCGAAGGCTCTAAGTAGAACTCACGTGAAGCACGGCGCGCCTAGTTATTTCTAATTTTATCCATGTACAACATTGTCTAATTCAATATGCGATTTAATTATCTTTCCCTATTCACCAAACCAGTCGTATCTTCATCGATTATGCTGGTAAAGCTGTAATTGCCTCTATTTTGTCTTGTTCAGTTTTTTTATATGTGATCTTTACGATGTATCTAGCTATTATCCTCTAAGGACGACGGCCCTAATATACTTAATTTTCGAACTGTGCGACCGGATAGGATCATAGTTTTTAAATATCACGGGAATATTCCATGAATCCTCATCACTATAGTACATAGTACTATACACAATTCTTTCAAACTGCCCAATTAAAGCATCAGAGTAGAGGAAGGGGACTAGATTGATTAGCATATTAACCAACAACATTTTCTTTCATAAGAAAAACAATAAATGCTCGTGTTATTTATTCTCTCAGTCATAGCTAAATGTTAATAGATAAGCCTTCCTCATACCCATAACATGATTGTACATTTCACTAAAACGTTTTAAATGATTCTCTCGTAGATCAGATATTTCTCAATGGTTATCTAGTAAACTAGGAGCTTGCTACATTTTTCAATACAAAATTTCTAATAGGTTCGACACCTTTAATTTATGCAGAGTTTGGTGGCCTTTTAGTCCAGTCGACGTGTCATAAAAAAAATTTGTGTTGCATTAATTAATTGGGAAGTCGATGAAATTTTTGTATGCTGTTTGGGCATGCCTAACAACGATAAATCCAAGTTTTCGACCTCGAGCCCTTGTAGAAAATTATGGGGGGGTGGGGGGGATTTCTTGTAGAACATTTATGATTTGGTGGTGGTGGTGGTGGTGGTGGTGGGGGGGGGGGGGGGGGGGATTTCCCGAAAACCAACCTCAACGATGATGATGAGGAGAACGACTCAAACTGGTTTAGTAATATGTTATTTGAGGTTAAGTACAAGCATGGTGGATCCAAAACGAAACTTCACAAACCACCCTAATATAAAGTGAAAGTCGTCTAGTCCTTCATTGTGAGAAGGTGGTTAATTGCTACTACTTGTAATTTGAATGAATGCTTTAATTGTACAAAAACAAATTGGTTTGTTGCTATTGATAGTTTAGTCAACTTTAATAGTCGGAATATAATTATAAGTAGGTATTGTTTCAAACATAGTGGTTTTCTTCTTAAATTAACGTAAATTGATATTAATTTTTTGTCATTTTGGCCGAAGGCTCTGAGTAGAACTCACGTGAGGCCTAGTTTTTTCTAATTTTTGCCATGTACCACATTGTCTAATTCAATATGTGATTTAATTATCTTTCCCTATTTGCGAAACCAGTATCTTCATTCAGTATCTCCATCCATCAGTATCTTCATCGCTTATGCTGGTAGAGCTGTAATTGCCTCTATTTTGTCGTGTTAAGTTGTTTTAGTTGTGATCTTTACGATGTATCTTGCGATTATCCTCCAAGGGCAACAGCCCTAATGTATTTAATTTTCGAACTGTGCGACCGGATAGGATCATAGATTTGAAATATCACGGGAATATTCCATGAATCCTCATCACTATAATACATAGTTCTATACACAATTCTTTCGAACTGTCCAATTAAATCATCAGAGTAGAGGAAGGGGACTAGATTGATTAGCATATTAACCAACAACATTTTCTTTCTAAATAAAAACAATAAATGCTCGTGTTATTTAATCTCTTAGTCATAGCTAAATGTTGATAGCTAAGCCTTCCTCATACCCATAACATTATTGTACATTTCACTAAAATGTTTTAAATGATTCTCTCGTAGATTAGATATTTCTCATTGGTTATCTAGTAGACTAGGAGCTGGATACATTTTTCCCTACAAAATTTCTAATAGCTTCGACACCTTTAATTTATGGAGTGTTTGGTGGCCTTATTGACCAGCCGACATGTCATAGAAAAAGGAGTGTTGCTGTAATTAATTGGGAAGTCGATGAAATGTTTGTATGCTGTTTGGGCATGCCTAACAACGATAAATCCAAGTTTTCGACCTCGAGCCCCTTGTAGAACATTTAGGGGGGGGGGGGGGATTTCCTGAAAACCAACCTCAACGATGAAGATGAGGAGAACGACTCAAACTGGTTTAGTAATATGTTATTTGAGGTTAAGTACAAGCATGGTAGATCAAAAACTTAACTTCACAAACCACCCTAATATAAAGTGAAAGTCGTCTAGTCCTTCATTGTGTTAAGTTGGTTAATACCTACTACTTGTAATTTGAATGAATGCTTTGATTGTACAAAGACAAATTGGTTTGTTGCTATTAATAGTTTAGTAAACTTTAATAGTTGGAATATAATTATAAGTAGGTTTTGTTTTTAACATAGTGGTTTTCTTCTTGAATTAACGTAAATTGATATTAATTTTTTGTCATTTTGGCCGAAGGCTCTAAGTAGAACTCACATGAGGCGCCTAGTTTTTTCTAATTTTATCCATGTACAACATTGTCTGATTCAATATGTGATTTAATTATCTTTCCGTATTCGCAAAACCAGTCGTATCTTCATTGCTTATGCTGGTAGAGCTGTAATTGCCTCTATTTTGTCCTGTTCAGTGGTTTTAGATGTTATCTTTACGATGTATCTTGCGATTATCCTCTAAGGTCGATGGCCCTAATATACCTAATTTTCGAACTGTGCAACCGGATAGGATCATAGTTTTGAAATATCACGAGAATATTTCATAAACCCTCATCACTATAGTACATAGTACTATACACAATTCTTTCAAACTGCCCAATTAAAGCATCAGAGTAGAGGAAGGGGACTAGATTGATTAGCATATTAACCAACAACATTTTCTTTCTAAAGAAAAACAATTGATGCTCGTGTTATTTATTCTCTTAGTCATAGTTAAATGTTAATAGATAAGCCTTCCTCATACCCATAACATGATTGTACATTTCACTAAAATGTTTTAAATGATTCTCTCGTAGATTAGATATTTCTCATTGGTTATCTAGTAGACAAGGAGCTGGCTCCATTTTTCCCTACAAAATTTCTAATAGCTTCGACAACTTTAATTTATGCAGAGTTTGGTGGCCTTTTAGTCCAGTCGACATGTCATAAAACAAGGAGTGTTGCTGTAATTAATTGGGATGTCGATGAAATTTCTGTATGTTTGGGCATGCCCAACAACTATGAATCCAAGTTTTTGACCTCGAGCCTCTTGTAGAAAATTATGGGGGGAGGGGGGGATTTCCAGAAACCGACCTCAATGATGATGATGAGGAGAACGACTCAAACTGGTTTAGTAATATATTATTTGAGGTTAAGTACAAGCATGGTGGATCTAAAACTTAACTTCACAAACCACCTTAATATAAAGTGAACGTCGTCTAGTCCTTCATTGTGTGAAGGTGGTTAATACCTACTACTTGTAAATTGAATGAATGCTTTTATTGTACGAAAACAAATTGGTTTGTTTCTATTAATAGTTTAGTCAACTTTTATAGTTGGAATATAATTATAAGTAGGTATTGTTTTTAACATAGTCTATTTCTTCTTGAATTAGGGGGGGGGGGGGGGGGGGATTTCCCGAAAACCAACCTCAACGATGATGATGAGGAGAACGACTCAAACTGGTTTAGTAATATGTTAGTTGAGGTTAAGTACAAGCATGGTTAATCCAAAACTTAACTTCACAAACCACCCTAATATAAAGTGAAAGTCGTCTAGTCCTTCATTGTGTGAAGGTGGTTAATACCTACTACTTGTAATTTGAATGAATGCTTTGATTGTACAAAAACAAATTGGTTTGTTGCTATTATTAGTTTAGTCAACTTTAATAGTTGGGATATAATTATAAGTAGGTATTGTTTTTAACATAGTGGTTCTCTTCTTAAATTAACGTAAATTGATATTCATTTTTTGTCATTTTGGCTGAAGGCTCTAAGTAGAACTCACGCGAGGCGCGATGCGCCTAGTTTTTTCTTATTTTATCCAGGTACAACATTGTCTAATTCAATATGTGATTTAGTTATCTTTCTCTATTCACAAAACCAGTCGTATCTTCATCGCTCATGTTGGTAGAGCTGTAATTGCCACAATTTTGTCTTGTTCAGTCGTTTTATATGTGATCTTTACGATGTATCTTGCTATTATCCTCTAAGGAGGACGGCCCTAATATACTTAATTTTCGAACTGTTCGACCGGATAGGACCATAGATTTAAAATATCACGGGAATATTCCATGAATCCTCATCACTGTAATACATAGTTCTATACACAATTCTTTCAAACTGCCCAATTAAATCATCAGAGTAGAGGAAGGGGACTAGATTGATTAGCATATTAGCCAACAACATTTTCTTTCTTAGAAAAACAATAAATACTCGTGTTATTTAATCTCTTAGTCATAGCAAAATGTTGATAGGTAAGCCTTCCTAATATACAGTGAAAGTCGTCTAGTCCTTCATTGAGTGAAGGTGGTTAATACCTACTACTTGTAATTTGAATGAATGCTTTGATTGTACAAAAACAAATTGGTTTGTTGCTATTAATAGTTTAGTCAACTTTAATAGTCGGAATATAATTATAAGTAGGTATTGTTTTTATCATAGTGGTTTTCTTCTTAAATTTACGTAAATTGGTATTAATTTTTTGTCATTTTGGCCGAAGGCTCTAAGTAGAACTCACGTGAAGCACGGCGCGCCTAGTTATTCCTAATTTTATCCATGTACAACATTGTCTAATTCAATATGCGATTTAATTATCTTTCCCTATTCACCAAACCAGTCGTATCTTCATCGATTATGCTGGTAAAGCTGTAATTGCCTCTATTTTGTCTTGTTCAGTTTTTTTATATGTGATCTTTACGATGTATCTAGCTATTATCCTCTAAGGACGACGGCCCTAATATACTTAATTTTCGAACTGTGCGACCGGATAGGATCATAGTTTTTAAATATCACGGGAATATTCCATGAATCCTCATCACTATAGTACATAGTACTATACACAATTCTTTCAAACTGCCCAATTAAAGCATCAGAGTAGAGGAAGGGGACTAGATTGATTAGCATATTAACCAACAACATTTTCTTTCATAAGAAAAACAATAAATGCTCGTGTTATTTATTCTCTCAGTCATAGCTAAATGTTAATAGATAAGCCTTCCTCATACCCATAACATGATTGTACATTTCACTAAAACGTTTTAAATGATTCTCTCGTAGATCAGATATTTCTCAATGGTTATCTAGTAAACTAGGAGCTTGCTACATTTTTCAATACAAAATTTCTAATAGGTTCGACACCTTTAATTTATGCAGAGTTTGGTGGCCTTTTAGTCCAGTCGACGTGTCATAAAAAAAATTTGTGTTGCATTAATTAATTGGGAAGTCGATGAAATTTTTGTATGCTGTTTGGGCATGCCTAACAACGATAAATCCAAGTTTTCGACCTCGAGCCCCTTGTAGAACATTTATGATTTGGTGGTGGTGGTGGTGGTGGTGGGGGGGGGGGGGGGGGGGGGGGATTTCCCGAAAACCAACCTCAACGATGATGATGAGGAGAACGACTCAAACTGGTTTAGTAATATGTTATTTGAGGTTAAGTACAAGCATGGTGGATCCAAAACGAAACTTCACAAACCACCCTAATATAAAGTGAAAGTCGTCTAGTCCTTCATTGTGTGAAGGTGGTTAATTGCTACTACTTGTAATTTGAATGAATGCTTTAATTGTACAAAAACAAATTGGTTTGTTGCTATTGATAGTTTAGTCAACTTTAATAGTCGGAATATAATTATAAGTAGGTATTGTTTCAAACATAGTGGTTTTCTTCTTAAATTAACGTAAATTGATATTAATTTTTTGTCATTTTGGCCGAAGGCTCTGAGTAGAACTCACGTGAGGCCTAGTTTTTTCTAATTTTTGCCATGTACCACATTGTCTAATTCAATATGTGATTTAATTATCTTTCCCTATTTGCGAAACCAGTATCTTCATTCAGTATCTCCATCCATCAGTATCTTCATCGCTTATGCTGGTAGAGCTGTAATTGCCTCTATTTTGTCGTGTTAAGTTGTTTTAGTTGTGATCTTTACGATGTATCTTGCGATTATCCTCCAAGGGCAACAGCCCTAATGTATTTAATTTTCGAACTGTGCGACCGGATAGGATCATAGATTTGAAATATCACGGGAATATTCCATGAATCCTCATCACTATAATACATAGTTCTATACACAATTCTTTCGAACTGTCCAATTAAATCATCAGAGTAGAGGAAGGGGACTAGATTGATTAGCATATTAACCAACAACATTTTCTTTCTAAATAAAAACAATAAATGCTCGTGTTATTTAATCTCTTAGTCATAGCTAAATGTTGATAGCTAAGCCTTCCTCATACCCATAACATTATTGTACATTTCACTAAAATGTTTTAAATGATTCTCTCGTAGATTAGATATTTCTCATTGGTTATCTAGTAGACTAGGAGCTGGATACATTTTTCCCTACAAAATTTCTAATAGCTTCGACACCTTTAATTTATGGAGTGTTTGGTGGCCTTATTGACCAGCCGACATGTCATTGAAAAAGGAGTGTTGCTGTAATTAATTGGGAAGTCGATGAAATGTTTGTATGCTGTTTGGGCATGCCTAACAACGATAAATCCAAGTTTTCGACCTCGAGCCCCTTGTAGAACATTTAGGGGGGGGGGGGGGGGGGGATTTCCCGAAAACCAACCTCAACGATGAAGATGAGGAGAACGACTCAAACTGGTTTAGTAATATGTTATTTGAGGTTAAGTACAAGCATGGTAGATCAAAAACTTAACTTCACAAACCACCCTAATATAAAGTGAAAGTCGTCTAGTCCTTCATTGTGTTAAGGTGGTTAATACCTACTACTTGTAATTTGAATGAATGCTTTGATTGTACAAAGACAAATTGGTTTGTTGCTATTAATAGTTTAGTCAACTTTAATAGTTGGAATATAATTATAAGTAGGTTTTGTTTTTAACATAGTGGTTTTCTTCTTGAATTAACGTAAATTGATATTAATTTTTTGTCATTTTGGCCGAAGGCTCTAAGTAGAACTCACATGAGGCGCCTAGTTTTTTCTAATTTTATCCATGTACAACATTGTCTAATTCAATATGTGATTTAATTATCTTTCCGTATTCGCAAAACCAGTCGTATCTTCATTGCTTATGCTGGTAGAGCTGTAATTGCCTCTATTTTGTCCTGTTCAGTGGTTTTAGATGTTATCTTTACGATGTATCTTGCGATTATCCTCTAAGGTCGATGGCCCTAATATACCTAATTTTCGAACTGTGCAACCGGATAGGATCATAGTTTTGAAATATCACGAGAATATTTCATAAACCCTCATCACTATAGTACGTAGTACTATACACAATTCTTTCAAACTGCCCAATTGAAGCATCAGAGTAGAGGAAGGGGACTAGATTGATTAGCATATTAACCAACAACATTTTCTTTCTTAGAAAAACAATAAATACTCGTGTTATTTAATCTCTTAGTCATAGCAAAATGTTGATAGGTATGCCTTCCTAATATACAGTGAAAGTCGTCTAGTCCTTCATTGAGTGAAGGTGGTTAATACCTACTACTTGTAATTTGAATGAATGCTTTGATTGTACAAAAACAAATTGGTTTGTTGCTATTAATAGTTTAGTCAACTTTAATAGTCGGAATATAATTATAAGTAGGTATTGTTTTTATCATAGTGGTTATCTTCTTAAATTTACGTAAATTGGTATTACGTTTTTGTCATTTTGGCCGAAGGCTCTAAGTAGAACTCACGTGAGGCCTAGTTTTTTCTAATTTTATCCATGTACAACATTGTCTAATTCAATATGTGATTTAATTATCTTTCCCTATTTGCAAAACCAGTATCTTCATTCAGTATCTCCATCCATCAGTATCTTCATTGCTTATGCGGGTAGAGCTGTAATTGCCTCTATTTTGTCCTGTTCAGTTGTTTTAGATGTGATCTTTGCGATGTATCTTGCGATTATCCTCTAAGGACGACAGCCCTAATAAATTTAATTTCCGAACTGTGCGACCGGATAGGATCATAGATTTGAAATATCACGGGAATATTCCATGAATCCTCATCACTATAATTCATAGTTCTATACACAATTCTTTCGAACTGTCCAATTAAATCATCAGAGTAGAGGAAGGGGACTAGATTGATTAGCTTATTAACCAACAACTTTTTCTTTCTTAAGAAAAACAATAAATGCTCGTGGTATTTAATCTGTTAGTCATAGCTAAATGTTGATAGCTAAGCCTTCCTAGTATAAAGTGAAAATCGTCTAGTCCTTCATTGTGTGAAGGTGGTTAATACCTACTACTTGTAATTTGAATGAATGCTTCTATTGTACAAAAACAAATTGGTTTGTTGCTATTAATAGTTTAGTCAACTTTAATAGTCGGAATATAATTATAAGTAGGTATTGTTTTTAACATAGTGGTTTTCTTCTTGAATTAACGTAAATAGATACCTATTAATTTTTTGTCATTTTGGCCGAAGGCTCTAAGTAGAACTCACGTGAAGCACGGCGCGCCTAGTTTTTTCTAATTTTATCCATGTACAACATTGTCTAATTCAAAATGTGATTTAATTATCATTCCCTATTCACCAAACCAGTCGTATCTTCATCGATTATGCTGGTAAAGCTGTAATTGCCTCTATTTTGTCTTGTTCAGTTTTTTTATATGTGATCTTTACGATGTATCTAGCTATTATCCTCTAAGGACGACGGCCCTAATATACTTAATTTTCGAACTGTGCGACCGGATAGGATCATAGTTTTTAAATATCACGGGAATATTCCATGAATCCTCATCACTATAGTACATAGTACTATACACAATTCTTTCAAGCTGCCCAATTAAAGCATCAGAGTAGAGGAAGGGGACTAGATTGATTAGCATATTAACCAACAACATTTTCTTTCATAAGAAAAACAATAAATGCTCGTGTTATTTATTCTCTCAGTCATAGCTAAATGTTAATAGATAAGCCTTCCTCATACCCATAACATGATTGTACATTTCACTAAAACGTTTTAAATGATTCTCTCGTAGATCAGATATTTCTCAATGGTTATCTAGTAGACTAGGAGCTGGCTACATTTTTCAATACAAAATTTCTAATAGGTTCGACACCTTTAATTTATGCAGAGTTTGGTGGCCTTTTAGTCCAGTCGACGTGTCATAAAAAAAATGGGTGTTGCATTAATTAATTGGGAAGTCGATGAAATTTTTGTATGCTGTTTGGGCATGCCTAACAACGATAAATCCAAGTTTTCGACCTCGAGCCCCTTGTAGAACATTTATGATTTGGTGGTGGTGGGGGGGGGGGGGGGGGGGGATTTCCCGAAAACCAACCTCAACGATGATGATGAGGAGAACGACTCAAACTGGTTTAGTAATATGTTATTTGAGGTTAAGTACAAGCATGGTGGATCCAAAACGTAACTTCACAAACCACCCTAATATAAAGTGAAAGTCGTCTAGTCCTTCATTGTGTGAAGGTGGTTAATTGCTACTACTTGTAATTTGAATGAATGCTTTAATTGTACAAAAACAAATTGGTTTGTTGCTATTGATAGTTTAGTCAACTTTAATAGTCGGAATATAATTATAAGTAGGTATTGTTTCAAACATAGTGGTTTTCTTCTTAAATTAACGTAAATTGATATTAATTTTTTGTCATTTTGGCCGAAGGCTCTGAGTAGAACTCACGTGAGGCCTAGTTTTTTCTAATTTTTGCCATGTACCACATTGTCTAATTCAATATGTGATTTAATTATCTTTCCCTATTTGCGAAACCAGTATCTTCATTCAGTATCTCCATCCATCAGTATCTTCATCGCTTATGCTGGTAGAGCTGTAATTGCCTCTATTTTGTCGTGTTAAGTTGTTTTAGTTGTGATCTTTACGATGTATCTTGCGATTATCCTCCAAGGGCAACAGCCCTAATGTATTTAATTTTCGAACTGTGCGACCGGATAGGATCATAGATTTGAAATATCACGGGAATATTCCATGAATCCTCATCACTATAATACATAGTTCTATACACAATTCTTTCGAACTGTCCAATTAAATCATCAGAGTAGAGGAAGGGGACTAGATTGATTAGCATATTAACCAACAACATTTTCTTTCTAAATAAAAACAATAAATGCTCGTGTTATTTAATCTCTTAGTCATAGCTAAATGTTGATAGCTAAGCCTTCCTCATACCCATAACATGATTGTACATTTCACTAAAATGTTTTAAATGATTCTCTCGTAGATTAGATATTTCTCATTGGTTATCTAGTAGACTAGGAGCTGGATACATTTTTCCCTACAAAATTTCTAATAGCTTCGACACCTTTAATTTATGGAGTGTTTGGTGGCCTTATTGACCAGCCGACATGTCATTGAAAAAGGAGTGTTGCTGTAATTAATTGGGAAGTCGATGAAATGTTTGTATGCTGTTTGGGCATGCCTAACAACGATAAATCCAAGTTTTCGACCTCGAGCCCCTTGTAGAACATTTAGGGGGGGGGGGGGGGGGGATTTCCCGAAAACCAACCTCAACGATGAAGATGAGGAGAACGACTCAAACTGGTTTAGTAATATGTTATTTGAGGTTAAGTACAAGCATGGTAGATCAAAAACTTAACTTCACAAACCACCCTAATATAAAGTGAAAGTCGTCTAGTCCTTCATTGTGTTAAGGTGGTTAATACCTACTACTTGTAATTTGAATGAATGCTTTGATTGTACAAAGACAAATTGGTTTGTTGCTATTAATAGTTTAGTCAACTTTAATAGTTGGAATATAATTATAAGTAGGTTTTGTTTTTAACATAGTGGTTTTCTTCTTGAATTAACGTAAATTGATATTAATTTTTTGTCATTTTGGCCGAAGGCTCTAAGTAGAACTCACATGAGGCGCCTAGTTTTTTCTAATTTTATCCATGTACAACATTGTCTAATTCAATATGTGATTTAATTATCTTTCCGTATTCGCAAAACCAGTCGTATCTTCATTGCTTATGCTGGTAGAGCTGTAATTGCCTCTATTTTGTCCTGTTCAGTGGTTTTAGATGTTATCTTTACGATGTATCTTGCGATTATCCTCTAAGGTCGATGGCCCTAATATACCTAATTTTCGAACTGTGCAACCGGATAGGATCATAGTTTTGAAATATCACGAGAATATTTCATAAACCCTCATCACTATAGTACGTAGTACTATACACAATTCTTTCAAACTGCCCAATTGAAGCATCAGAGTAGAGGAAGGGGACTAGATTGATTAGCATATTAACCAACAACATTTTCTTTCTTAGAAAAACAATAAATACTCGTGTTATTTAATCTCTTAGTCATAGCAAAATGTTGATAGGTATGCCTTCCTAATATACAGTGAAAGTCGTCTAGTCCTTCATTGAGTGAAGGTGGTTAATACCTACTACTTGTAATTTGAATGAATGCTTTGATTGTACAAAAACAAATTGGTTTGTTGCTATTAATAGTTTAGTCAACTTTAATAGTCGGAATATAATTATAAGTAGGTATTGTTTTTATCATAGTGGTTATCTTCTTAAATTTACGTAAATTGGTATTACGTTTTTGTCATTTTGGCCGAAGGCTCTAAGTAGAACTCACGTGAGGCCTAGTTTTTTCTAATTTTATCCATGTACAACATTGTCTAATTCAATATGTGATTTAATTATCTTTCCCTATTTGCAAAACCAGTATCTTCATTCAGTATCTCCATCCATCAGTATCTTCATTGCTTATGCGGGGTAGAGCTGTAATTGCCTCTATTTTGTCCTGTTCAGTTGTTTTAGATGTGATCTTTGCGATGTATCTTGCGATTATCCTCTAAGGACGACAGCCCTAATAAATTTAATTTCCGAACTGTGCGACCGGATAGGATCATAGATTTGAAATATCACGGGAATATTCCATGAATCCTCATCACTATAATTCATAGTTCTATACACAATTCTTTCGAACTGTCCAATTAAATCATCAGAGTAGAGGAAGGGGACTAGATTGATTAGCTTATTAACCAACAACTTTTTCTTTCTTAAGAAAAACAATAAATGCTCGTGGTATTTAATCTGTTAGTCATAGCTAAATGTTGATAGCTAAGCCTTCCTAGTATAAAGTGAAAATCGTCTAGTCCTTCATTGTGTGAAGGTGGTTAATACCTACTACTTGTAATTTGAATGAATGCTTCTATTGTACAAAAACAAATTGGTTTGTTGCTATTAATAGTTTAGTCAACTTTAATAGTCGGAATATAATTATAAGTAGGTATTGTTTTTAACATAGTGGTTTTCTTCTTGAATTAACGTAAATAGATACCTATTAATTTTTTGTCATTTTGGCCGAAGGCTCTAAGTAGAACTCACGTGAAGCACGGCGCGCCTAGTTTTTTCTAATTTTATCCATGTACAACATTGTCTAATTCAATATGTGATTTAATTATCATTCCCTATTCACCAAACCAGTCGTATCTTCATCGATTATGCTGGTAAAGCTGTAATTGCCTCTATTTTGTCTTGTTCAGTTTTTTTATATGTGATCTTTACGATGTATCTAGCTATTATCCTCTAAGGACGACGGCCCTAATATACTTAATTTTCGAACTGTGCGACCGGATAGGATCATAGTTTTTAAATATCACGGGAATATTCCATGAATCCTCATCACTATAGTACATAGTACTATACACAATTCTTTCAAGCTGCCCAATTAAAGCATCAGAGTAGAGGAAGGGGACTAGATTGATTAGCATATTAACCAACAACATTTTCTTTCATAAGAAAAACAATAAATGCTCGTGTTATTTATTCTCTCAGTCATAGCTAAATGTTAATAGATAAGCCTTCCTCATACCCATAACATGATTGTACATTTCACTAAAACGTTTTAAATGATTCTCTCGTAGATCAGATATTTCTCAATGGTTATCTAGTAGACTAGGAGCTGGCTACATTTTTCAATACAAAATTTCTAATAGGTTCGACACCTTTAATTTATGCAGAGTTTGGTGGCCTTTTAGTCCAGTCGACGTGTCATAAAAAAAATTTGTGTTGCATTAATTAATTGGGAAGTCGATGAAATTTTTGTATGCTGTTTGGGCATGCCTAACAACGATAAATCCAAGTTTTCGACCTCGAGCCCCTTGTAGAACATTTATGATTTGGTGGTGGTGGTGGTGGTGGTGGTGGGGGGGGGGGGGGGGGGGGGGGGGGGGGGGGGGGGGGGGATTTCCCGAAAACCAACCTCAACGATGATGATGAGGAGAACGACTCAAACTGGTTTAGTAATATGTTATTTGAGGTTAAGTACAAGCATGGTGGATCCAAAACGAAACTTCACAAACCACCCTAATATAAAGTGAAAGTCGTCTAGTCCTTCATTGTGAGAAGGTGGTTAATTGCTACTACTTGTAATTTGAATGAATGCTTTAATTGTACAAAAACAAATTGGTTTGTTGCTATTGATAGTTTAGTCAACTTTAATAGTCGGAATATAATTATAAGTAGGTATTGTTTCAAACATAGTGGTTTTCTTCTTAAATTAACGTAAATTGATATTAATTTTTTGTCATTTTGGCCGAAGGCTCTGAGTAGAACTCACGTGAGGCCTAGTTTTTTCTAATTTTTGCCATGTACCACATTGTCTAATTCAATATGTGATTTAATTATCTTTCCCTATTTGCGAAACCAGTATCTTCATTCAGTATCTCCATCCATCAGTATCTTCATCGCTTATGCTGGTAGAGCTGTAATTGCCTCTATTTTGTCGTGTTAAGTTGTTTTAGTTGTGATCTTTACGATGTATCTTGCGATTATCCTCCAAGGGCAACAGCCCTAATGTATTTAATTTTCGAACTGTGCGACCGGATAGGATCATAGATTTGAAATATCACGGGAATATTCCATGAATCCTCATCACTATAATACATAGTTCTATACACAATTCTTTCGAACTGTCCAATTAAATCATCAGAGTAGAGGAAGGGGACTAGATTGATTAGCATATTAACCAACAACATTTTCTTTCTAAATAAAAACAATAAATGCTCGTGTTATTTAATCTCTTAGTCATAGCTAAATGTTGATAGCTAAGCCTTCCTCATACCCATAACATTATTGTACATTTCACTAAAATGTTTTAAATGATTCTCTCGTAGATTAGATATTTCTCATTGGTTATCTAGTAGACTAGGAGCTGGATACATTTTTCCCTACAAAATTTCTAATAGCTTCGACACCTTTAATTTATGGAGTGTTTGGTGGCCTTATTGACCAGCCGACATGTCATTGAAAAAGGAGTGTTGCTGTAATTAATTGGGAAGTCGATGAAATGTTTGTATGCTGTTTGGGCATGCCTAACAACGATAAATCCAAGTTTTCGACCTCGAGCCCCTTGTAGAACATTTAGGGGGGGGGGGGGGGGGGGATTTCCCGAAAACCAACCTCAACGATGAAGATGAGGAGAACGACTCAAACTGGTTTAGTAATATGTTATTTGAGGTTAAGTACAAGCATGGTAGATCAAAAACTTAACTTCACAAACCACCCTAATATAAAGTGAAAGTCGTCTAGTCCTTCATTGTGTTAAGGTGGTTAATACCTACTACTTGTAATTTGAATGAATGCTTTGATTGTACAAAGACAAATTGGTTTGTTGCTATTAATAGTTTAGTCAACTTTAATAGTTGGAATATAATTATAAGTAGGTTTTGTTTTTAACATAGTGGTTTTCTTCTTGAATTAACGTAAATTGATATTAATTTTTTGTCATTTTGGCCGAAGGCTCTAAGTAGAACTCACATGAGGCGCCTAGTTTTTTCTAATTTTATCCATGTACAACATTGTCTAATTCAATATGTGATTTAATTATCTTTCCGTATTCGCAAAACCAGTCGTATCTTCATTGCTTATGCTGGTAGAGCTGTAATTGCCTCTATTTTGTCCTGTTCAGTGGTTTTAGATGTTATCTTTACGATGTATCTTGCGATTATCCTCTAAGGTCGATGGCCCTAATATACCTAATTTTCGAACTGTGCAACCGGATAGGATCATAGTTTTGAAATATCACGAGAATATTTCATAAACCCTCATCACTATAGTACGTAGTACTATACACAATTCTTTCAAACTGCCCAATTGAAGCATCAGAGTAGAGGAAGGGGACTAGATTGATTAGCATATTAACCAACAACATTTTCTTTCTTAGAAAAACAATAAATACTCGTGTTATTTAATCTCTTAGTCATAGCAAAATGTTGATAGGTATGCCTTCCTAATATACAGTGAAAGTCGTCTAGTCCTTCATTGAGTGAAGGTGGTTAATACCTACTACTTGTAATTTGAATGAATGCTTTGATTGTACAAAAACAAATTGGTTTGTTGCTATTAATAGTTTAGTCAACTTTAATAGTCGGAATATAATTATAAGTAGGTATTGTTTTTATCATAGTGGTTATCTTCTTAAATTTACGTAAATTGGTATTACGTTTTTGTCATTTTGGCCGAAGGCTCTAAGTAGAACTCACGTGAGGCCTAGTTTTTTCTAATTTTATCCATGTACAACATTGTCTAATTCAATATGTGATTTAATTATCTTTCCCTATTTGCAAAACCAGTATCTTCATTCAGTATCTCCATCCATCAGTATCTTCATTGCTTATGCGGGTAGAGCTGTAATTGCCTCTATTTTGTCCTGTTCAGTTGTTTTAGATGTGATCTTTGCGATGTATCTTGCGATTATCCTCTAAGGACGACAGCCCTAATAAATTTAATTTCCGAACTGTGCGACCGGATAGGATCATAGATTTGAAATATCACGGGAATATTCCATGAATCCTCATCACTATAATTCATAGTTCTATACACAATTCTTTCGAACTGTCCAATTAAATCATCAGAGTAGAGGAAGGGGACTAGATTGATTAGCTTATTAACCAACAACTTTTTCTTTCTTAAGAAAAACAATAAATGCTCGTGGTATTTAATCTGTTAGTCATAGCTAAATGTTGATAGCTAAGCCTTCCTAGTATAAAGTGAAAATCGTCTAGTCCTTCATTGTGTGAAGGTGGTTAATACCTACTACTTGTAATTTGAATGAATGCTTCTATTGTACAAAAACAAATTGGTTTGTTGCTATTAATAGTTTAGTCAACTTTAATAGTCGGAATATAATTATAAGTAGGTATTGTTTTTAACATAGTGGTTTTCTTCTTGAATTAACGTAAATAGATACCTATTAATTTTTTGTCATTTTGGCCGAAGGCTCTAAGTAGAACTCACGTGAAGCACGGCGCGCCTAGTTTTTTCTAATTTTATCCATGTACAACATTGTCTAATTCAATATGTGATTTAATTATCATTCCCTATTCACCAAACCAGTCGTATCTTCATCGATTATGCTGGTAAAGCTGTAATTGCCTCTATTTTGTCTTGTTCAGTTTTTTTATATGTGATCTTTACGATGTATCTAGCTATTATCCTCTAAGGACGACGGCCCTAATATACTTAATTTTCGAACTGTGCGACCGGATAGGATCATAGTTTTTAAATATCACGGGAATATTCCATGAATCCTCATCACTATAGTACATAGTACTATACACAATTCTTTCAAGCTGCCCAATTAAAGCATCAGAGTAGAGGAAGGGGACTAGATTGATTAGCATATTAACCAACAACATTTTCTTTCATAAGAAAAACAATAAATGCTCGTGTTATTTATTCTCTCAGTCATAGCTAAATGTTAATAGATAAGCCTTCCTCATACCCATAACATGATTGTACATTTCACTAAAACGTTTTAAATGATTCTCTCGTAGATCAGATATTTCTCAATGGTTATCTAGTAGACTAGGAGCTGGCTACATTTTTCAATACAAAATTTCTAATAGGTTCGACACCTTTAATTTATGCAGAGTTTGGTGGCCTTTTAGTCCAGTCGACGTGTCATAAAAAAAATGGGTGTTGCATTAATTAATTGGGAAGTCGATGAAATTTTTGTATGCTGTTTGGGCATGCCTAACAACGATAAATCCAAGTTTTCGACCTCGAGCCCCTTGTAGAACATTTATGATTTGGTGGTGGTGGGGGGGGGGGGGGGGGGGGGGGGGGGGGGATTTCCCGAAAACCAACCTCAACGATGATGATGAGGAGAACGACTCAAACTGGTTTAGTAATATGTTATTTGAGGTTAAGTACAAGCATGGTGGATCCAAAACGTAACTTCACAAACCACCCTAATATAAAGTGAAAGTCGTCTAGTCCTTCATTGTGTGAAGGTGGTTAATTGCTACTACTTGTAATTTGAATGAATGCTTTAATTGTACAAAAACAAATTGGTTTGTTGCTATTGATAGTTTAGTCAACTTTAATAGTCGGAATATAATTATAAGTAGGTATTGTTTCAAACATAGTGGTTTTCTTCTTAAATTAACGTAAATTGATATTAATTTTTTGTCATTTTGGCCGAAGGCTCTGAGTAGAACTCACGTGAGGCCTAGTTTTTTCTAATTTTTGCCATGTACCACATTGTCTAATTCAATATGTGATTTAATTATCTTTCCCTATTTGCGAAACCAGTATCTTCATTCAGTATCTCCATCCATCAGTATCTTCATCGCTTATGCTGGTAGAGCTGTAATTGCCTCTATTTTGTCGTGTTAAGTTGTTTTAGTTGTGATCTTTACGATGTATCTTGCGATTATCCTCCAAGGGCAACAGCCCTAATGTATTTAATTTTCGAACTGTGCGACCGGATAGGATCATAGATTTGAAATATCACGGGAATATTCCATGAATCCTCATCACTATAATACATAGTTCTATACACAATTCTTTCGAACTGTCCAATTAAATCATCAGAGTAGAGGAAGGGGACTAGATTGATTAGCATATTAACCAACAACATTTTCTTTCTAAATAAAAACAATAAATGCTCGTGTTATTTAATCTCTTAGTCATAGCTAAATGTTGATAGCTAAGCCTTCCTCATACCCATAACATGATTGTACATTTCACTAAAATGTTTTAAATGATTCTCTCGTAGATTAGATATTTCTCATTGGTTATCTAGTAGACTAGGAGCTGGATACATTTTTCCCTACAAAATTTCTAATAGCTTCGACACCTTTAATTTATGGAGTGTTTGGTGGCCTTATTGACCAGCCGACATGTCATTGAAAAAGGAGTGTTGCTGTAATTAATTGGGAAGTCGATGAAATGTTTGTATGCTGTTTGGGCATGCCTAACAACGATAAATCCAAGTTTTCGACCTCGAGCCCCTTGTAGAACATTTAGGGGGGGATTTCCCGAAAACCAACCTCAACGATGAAGATGAGGAGAACGACTCAAACTGGTTTAGTAATATGTTATTTGAGGTTAAGTACAAGCATGGTAGATCAAAAACTTAACTTCACAAACCACCCTAATATAAAGTGAAAGTCGTCTAGTCCTTCATTGTGTTAAGGTGGTTAATACCTACTACTTGTAATTTGAATGAATGCTTTGATTGTACAAAGACAAATTGGTTTGTTGCTATTAATAGTTTAGTCAACTTTAATAGTTGGAATATAATTATAAGTAGGTTTTGTTTTTAACATAGTGGTTTTCTTCTTGAATTAACGTAAATTGATATTAATTTTTTGTCATTTTGGCCGAAGGCTCTAAGTAGAACTCACATGAGGCGCCTAGTTTTTTTCTAATTTTATCCATGTACAACATTGTCTAATTCAATATGTGATTTAATTATCTTTCCGTATTCGCAAAACCAGTCGTATCTTCATTGCTTATGCTGGTAGAGCTGTAATTGCCTCTATTTTGTCCTGTTCAGTGGTTTTAGATGTTATCTTTACGATGTATCTTGCGATTATCCTCTAAGGTCGATGGCCCTAATATACCTAATTTTCGAACTGTGCAACCGGATAGGATCATAGTTTTGAAATATCACGAGAATATTTCATAAACCCTCATCACTATAGTACGTAGTACTATACACAATTCTTTCAAACTGCCCAATTGAAGCATCAGAGTAGAGGAAGGGGACTAGATTGATTAGCATATTAACCAACAACATTTTCTTCCTTAGAAAAACAATAAATACTCGTGTTATTTAATCTCTTAGTCATAGCAAAATGTTGATAGGTATGCCTTCCTAATATACAGTGAAAGTCGTCTAGTCCTTCATTGAGTGAAGGTGGTTAATACCTACTACTTGTAATTTGAATGAATGCTTTGATTGTACAAAAACAAATTGGTTTGTTGCTATTAATAGTTTAGTCAACTTTAATAGTCGGAATATAATTATAAGTAGGTATTGTTTTTATCATAGTGGTTATCTTCTTAAATTTACGTAAATTGGTATTACGTTTTTGTCATTTTGGCCGAAGGCTCTAAGTAGAACTCACGTGAGGCCTAGTTTTTTCTAATTTTATCCATGTACAACATTGTCTAATTCAATATGTGATTTAATTATCTTTCCCTATTTGCAAAACCAGTATCTTCATTCAGTATCTCCATCCATCAGTATCTTCATTGCTTATGCGGGTAGAGCTGTAATTGCCTCTATTTTGTCCTGTTCAGTTGTTTTAGATGTGATCTTTGCGATGTATCTTGCGATTATCCTCTAAGGACGACAGCCCTAATAAATTTAATTTCCGAACTGTGCGACCGGATAGGATCATAGATTTGAAATATCACGGGAATATTCCATGAATCCTCATCACTATAATTCATAGTTCTATACACAATTCTTTCGAACTGTCCAATTAAATCATCAGAGTAGAGGAAGGGGACTAGATTGATTAGCTTATTAACCAACAACATTTTCTTTCTAAAGAAAAACAATAAATGCTCGTGGTATTTAATCTGTTAGTCATAGCTAAATGTTGATAGCTAAGCCTTCCTAGTATAAAGTGAAAATCGTCTAGTCCTTCATTGTGTGAAGGTGGTTAATACCTACTACTTGTAATTTGAATGAATGCTTCTATTGTACAAAAACAAATTGGTTTGTTGCTATTAATAGTTTAGTCAACTTTAATAGTCGGAATATAATTATAAGTAGGTATTGTTTTTAACATAGTGGTTTTCTTCTTGAATTAACGTAAATAGATATTAATTTTTTGTCATTTTGGCCGAAGGCTCTAAGTAGAACTCACGTGAAGCACGGCGCGCCTAGTTTTTTCTAATTTTATCCATGTACAACATTGTCTAATTCAATATGTGATTTAATTATCTTTCCCTATTCACCAAACCAGTCGTATCTTCATCGATTATGCTGGTAAAGCTGTAATTGCCTCTATTTTGTCTTGTTCAGTTTTTTTATATGTGATCTTTACGATGTATCTAGCTATTATCCTCTAAGGACGACGGCCCTAATATACTTAATTTTCGAACTGTGCGACCGGATAGGATCATAGTTTTTAAATATCACGGGAATATTCCATGAATCCTCATCACTATAGTACATAGTACTATACACAATTCTTTCAAGCTGCCCAATTAAAGCATCAGAGTAGAGGAAGGGGACTAGATTGATTAGCATATTAACCAACAACATTTTCTTTCATAAGAAAAACAATAAATGCTCGTGTTATTTATTCTCTCAGTCATAGCTAAATGTTAATAGATAAGCCTTCCTCATACCCATAACATGATTGTACATTTCACTAAAACGTTTTAAATGATTCTCTCGTAGATCAGATATTTCTCAATGGTTATCTAGTAGACTAGGAGCTGGCTACATTTTTCAATACAAAATTTCTAATAGGTTCGACACCTTTAATTTATGCAGAGTTTGGTGGCCTTTTAGTCCAGTCGACGTGTCATAAAAAAAATGGGTGTTGCATTAATTAATTGGGAAGTCGATGAAATTTTTGTATGCTGTTTGGGCATGCCTAACAACGATAAATCCAAGTTTTCGACCTCGAGCCCCTTGTAGAACATTTATGATTTGGTGGTGGTGGTGGGGGGGGGGGGGGGGGGGGGGGGGGGGGGATTCCCGAAAACCAACCTCAACGATGATGATGAGGAGAACGACTCAAACTGGTTTAGTAATATGTTATTTGAGGTTAAGTACAAGCATGGTGGATCCAAAACGTAACTTCACAAACCACCCTAATATAAAGTGAAAGTCGTCTAGTCCTTCATTGTGTGAAGGTGGTTAATTGCTACTACTTGTAATTTGAATGAATGCTTTAATTGTACAAAAACAAATTGGTTTGTTGCTATTGATAGTTTAGTCAACTTTAATAGTCGGAATATAATTATAAGTAGGTATTGTTTCAAACATAGTGGTTTTCTTCTTAAATTAACGTAAATTGATATTAATTTTTTGTCATTTTGGCCGAAGGCTCTGAGTAGAACTCACGTGAGGCCTAGTTTTTTCTAATTTTTGCCATGTACCACATTGTCTAATTCAATATGTGATTTAATTATCTTTCCCTATTTGCGAAACCAGTATCTTCATTCAGTATCTCCATCCATCAGTATCTTCATCGCTTATGCTGGTAGAGCTGTAATTGCCTCTATTTTGTCGTGTTAAGTTGTTTTAGTTGTGATCTTTACGATGTATCTTGCGATTATCCTCCAAGGGCAACAGCCCTAATGTATTTAATTTTCGAACTGTGCGACCGGATAGGATCATAGATTTGAAATATCACGGGAATATTCCATGAATCCTCATCACTATAATACATAGTTCTATACACAATTCTTTCGAACTGTCCAATTAAATCATCAGAGTAGAGGAAGGGGACTAGATTGATTAGCATATTAACCAACAACATTTTCTTTCTAAATAAAAACAATAAATGCTCGTGTTATTTAATCTCTTAGTCATAGCTAAATGTTGATAGCTAAGCCTTCCTCATACCCATAACATGATTGTACATTTCACTAAAATGTTTTAAATGATTCTCTCGTAGATTAGATATTTCTCATTGGTTATCTAGTAGACTAGGAGCTGGATACATTTTTCCCTACAAAATTTCTAATAGCTTCGACACCTTTAATTTATGGAGTGTTTGGTGGCCTTATTGACCAGCCGACATGTCATAGAAAAAGGAGTGTTGCTGTAATTAATTGGGAAGTCGATGAAATGTTTGTATGCTGTTTGGGCATGCCTAACAACGATAAATCCAAGTTTTCGACCTCGAGCCCCTTGTAGAACATTTAGGGGGGGGGGGGGGGGGGGATTTCCCGAAAACCAACCTCAACGATGAAGATGAGGAGAACGACTCAAACTGGTTTAGTAATATGTTATTTGAGGTTAAGTACAAGCATGGTAGATCAAAAACTTAACTTCACAAACCACCCTAATATAAAGTGAAAGTCGTCTAGTCCTTCATTGTGTTAAGGTGGTTAATACCTACTACTTGTAATTTGAATGAATGCTTTGATTGTACAAAGACAAATTGGTTTGTTGCTATTAATAGTTTAGTCAACTTTAATAGTTGGAATATAATTATAAGTAGGTTTTGTTTTTAACATAGTGGTTTTCTTCTTGAATTAACGTAAATTGATATTAATTTTTTGTCATTTTGGCCGAAGGCTCTAAGTAGAACTCACATGAGGCGCCTAGTTTTTTCTAATTTTATCCATGTACAACATTGTCTAATTCAATATGTGATTTAATTATCTTTCCCTATTCACAAAACCAGTCGTATCTTCATCGCTTATGCTGGTAGAGCTGTAATTGCCTCTATTTTGACTTGTTCAGTCGTTTTATATGTGATCTTTACGATGTATCTTGCTATTATCCTCCAAGGACGACGGCCCTAATATACTTAATTTTCGAACTGTGCGACCGTATAGGATCATAGTTTTGAAATATCACGGGAATATTCCAAAAATCCTCATCACTATAGTACATTGTTCTACACACAATTCTTTCGAACTGTCCAATTAAATCATCAGAGTAGAGGAAGGGGACTAGATTGATTAGCATATTAACCAACAACATTTTCTTTCTAAAGAAAAACAATAAATGCTCGTGTTATCTATTCTCTTAGTCATAGCTAAATGTTAATAGATAAGCCTTCCTCATACCCTTAACATGATTGTACATTTCACTAAAACGTTTTAAATGATTCTCTCGTAAATTAGATATTTCTCATTGGTTATCTAGTAGACTAGGAGCTGGCTACATTTTTCCCTACAAAATTTCTAAAAATTTCGACACCTTAATTTATGCAGAGTTTGGTGGCCTTATGAGTCGACACGTCATAAAAAAAGGAGTGTTGCTGTAATTAATTGGGAAGTCGATGAAATTTTTGTATGCTGTTTGGGCATGCCTAACAATGGTAAATCCAAGTTTTCGACCTCGAGCCCCTTGTAGAAAATTTAGGATGAGAGGCGAGGATTTCCCGGAAACCAACCTCAATGGTTGTGATGAGAAGAATGACATCGACCAATAAGCTTTGTTGGGAGAACTAATAGCCCAGGAGGAGCTGGACTACCTGGAAGATGCTCCAGCGTTGAAAAGAGACAGACTCCTGTAATTTTTGCTTCCGTGTTCGTGAATGAAGACGAAAAAATTCTTGTCCTCCAAAATCAAAATTTCCACTTGCTTATTCGTTTCAGAGCTTGCTGATCAATTTTGGTTCCATGTCTGTCTGTCTGATGTCTGTGGTAAATCCTTGTCACGACCAAAACTATACAAATTTTCGGTCCGATTACGAATTAGGCTCGAAGATCTCTCAGCTGACCAGTTTTTGTGTTCTACATATATTCCAAAGGAGCTCCATTTCGAATTTCTGCTCTGCAGGTTTCAGCTGCATGGGTTTCATAGCGTAACTTACCTTCGTAACTGCTTTGCGTTTGTGGCCGGGAGAAAAGCTGTATTTTTCATCAACATAGATGTATAGACACTATGAGATAAAATGAAACATCTACTAACACCCATTCTTAAGTAGGTGGCAAGAATTATAATATAGGTACTCCATTTCGGAAGTGAGGATGCCATTGAAATTATATCAGCTGATGAGTCCCATTAGTTTATAACGCGATTTTCTGTATGTTCACACCGGTTCTGTTTGCACTCTTGTCGGTGTTTGTTTCTTTTTCCATCAAAGTATTAGCCCTTAGGGAGAGCGATTGGATTTACGTTTGGCGTTTTGGGTGGTTTCTTTGGGGCTATATATATCCATGACTTGTGCTCGATTTCTAGAAATAGGGGTAGGTACCGGAACTGCCAGAGATGGAC
The DNA here is from genome assembly GCA_030762985.1 of Adelphocoris suturalis. Lineage (NCBI taxonomy): Eukaryota > Metazoa > Arthropoda > Insecta > Hemiptera > Miridae > Adelphocoris > Adelphocoris suturalis. The sequence goes on from CM061042.1 coordinate 33,376,630, forward strand.
CGGGGGTTCTTCCCCAGGAAAGATTTTGAAAAAATGAAGGCCTTAAAAATGACGTTTTAAATAAATTGCGTGCTAATCTAAGTTGAATATATGGTGTCAGTGTAATAGATGTTTGTAGTTAACTCACTGAAAAACATTTGAGTGTTAATTTTTTCAGTTGTGAAAACTTTCACAGTTGAAGAGGAGTGATTGAATCGGCCTTCATAGCTCAACCCAAATAAAGAGAAGTTTCTCCTTAGTAAGAAGATACTTGAGTTAGAACTCTGTTCGAGATATCAAATATTTGTGGGCCGTAAAAGTTGGCGCATTCAGTATGACCCGATATAATACAAAACAATAATTTAAGTGTGTAAAAAAAAATATGGATGGAGGACAGGAATGTGTGATGATGGAGGAATTGAAGCGCGATGTGGGGCATTCCTATTCCGATTGCATAATTGTACAAAACAGAGCTCACAATTATTTCACCTGTGACTTGTAGTTCCCTGATCCCAATCTAAAAGTTTTGGTGTATGCTGTTGGCATAGCACACCACATATTAGCACAGTCAGTATGACCTAAAATATTATGAAAAAATAATTATTTAAATCCCTGTCATGTTATTTAATTTGATTAACTTGTGTAGATATAGTTAGAGATAAGGTTTGGTTTCTTGACTGCTTTGCTCAAAATAAGGTTTGTTGGGGTCTGATATAGCTAGAGACTTACCTATTCATCTGTTTAATAATTACAGACAGGTGAGCCACGTGGAAGAGCTATACAACACATGATTAATAAACATTTATGTAATAATTTGCAGCGTTTTTAATTTATATTCGTTCATACGAAAATAAATACATTTTTAATTTCGAAAATTCGTCCATGCTGCATGGCTGAAACTTTTCAAAAATACCATAACTACACCTCGGTTTGCTTATCTTGCAATGCCTCAAACTCATTTTCTCTTCAAAGATTTTATGTTTCACAGCAGAAAATTTTTAATAAGTACTCTAAAATTTATTGCTCTCAATATCTCTTGCCTTATCTAGAGTGGATTATTTTTCTGTTGAATGATCCCCGGTTTTCTAAAATTGACAGTCACTCTTATCGAAAGAGTAGGTACCTACAGCAATTATGTCTGCGCCATATAAAAACAGGTTCTCAACTTGACCTCATCAACGTAAGGCCGAACTCACATGAAACAACAGTTATGAACGTCCTCTTCCTCTGTTACTGGACTCATAACAATTACGTAACTGTCACCCTACAAAACCATAACACTTATAACAAAAACATGGTACATCACTTCTGAACCCTCTCATAGACTCTAAACTGGTTTGGAAAACAAAGAAACACTTGAACACTCCATTTAGTGAAGAAACTTAGTCTATTTCATCGAAAAATAATGAGTTACAAGGTTAAATCGATTTACACGGTTAGGTAATCATCAGTAACAAACAATGATTGAACACACTTTAGAAAGGACACTGCTTATATAGTCACAGGTGAAGGGAGATTGAATCCCATTGGTCAAGAGAAAGGAAAGGGTCGGGAGGTAAAAACTATTGATTGCAAGCAAAGGGAAGGGGATTATAGCTTATATGGATTATAGTTGAGTTTCCAATTATGGTACGATTGAGTATGTGAATGAGTTCAAAGATCTCAGAGCTTGACTGCGGTTTTACTCTGGACAAAACCTAAAAGGAAGAGAATCGAGGTCCTCTTGCTCACTTATGGTACACGCATTTGTGTGTAGGGGACCCGTGAAACACCCAACTCCCCCATACCCACCTAAGCCATTAGTGAGTAGTACCCTCTGAGTAGTTATTAGGCTAATAATTCCTTTGGTCTGTTAATCAGTAATTTATACTTTCCTTCTAAAATACTTCATATCATTTCTACTCAATTCATTTCCACTCCCCATGGATTTCCCCACCCCCCACATGTCTCAAACTCTTTGTTGTAATTAGGCACTAGTGGCTATGGATTTGAATAATACATTGAAAAAAATGAATGAAAAATTTATCAAAGTTCTTTATTGACACAAAGGTTATTTGTTACGTTACATAAATAACTATATACAACTATGAAAAATCATTAGAAATTTAATAAAACAAGATGAATAAATAAAAATAAAGTCCTACTGAAATGTTAATTTGGCTGTCTAATTATAATTTAGATGTTAGAGAATTCTGTTAGTAAGAAGAGCAATATGCGACTTAAATTTCAGCTTTGAGTAAAAAGTAACACTCATATTATACTTGAATTAGATTGAATCACAGTGTCAACTAATGTTATGATTTGGCACCTGAAATCACGGGGCTTGACAGGATCATTGGTGGGAAAAGGTCGCACATGGAAAATCTGATCGCAGTGAAAAGTAGAATCAAGCTGGAAGTTTCTCAAGATTCAGGAGAATGGGCTTTAACGGCGCGCCGAAAAACGAGTGTGGATTGATTCTGATGGGAAGTTCAACTGACGGATGAAGTGTGATCTTGTACTTCTGGAGAATTTTGGCTAGGCAGCATTTGATTTCCATTGTAGCGAACCGCATGCCAATACAGATACGGGGACCGTCACCGAAAGGCAAGTAGCTGCAAGGTCGGTGAACAGAATCGTTCCACCTTTGAGGTTTAAAAGCTGTTGGGTCTGGGTAGATGTCCGGGTCACCATGAATGCCCAAGGACGGAACCATGACAAACTCTCCGGGTTCCACGGTCACCGTTGTTCCTGGGATTTGATATTTCTTTACGCACATCCGTCCCAGCTGTCCTATAGGAGGATTCAACCTCAGCGTTTCCTTCAGGCACCCATCGAGAAACTTCATGTCTCTGACAACATCATAAGTAAACTCGAGCCCCTTTTCTGCAGCGCTTAACACTTCTGCTCTGGCTTCTTCCTGTGCTTCAGGGTTTGCTGCTAACTGTAAACACATAAACGAAATAGTAGTTGCGGTGGCTTCAAAGCCTGCCACCAAAAACACGAATGCTTGTCCTACCATAACATCTTCTGTGAGCTCGAATTTCTCATCACCCTCTATGCTCTTATTGCCGATATTCAGGTATTCATCACTTGGATCCTCTTTCTCTACTTCTATTGAGCCCTTCTCCATCAGTGTTACCATCAGCTGAATGAAATCTCTCCTTATCTCCTTGCTTTGCTTCCTGTTCGCCAAAGCTGAACGAATAACGTTGGTGAAGTATTTTGTAGTACGTGGTCTTCCAAACTGCAATCCCAATCTTCTAGCAATTCCTGGGAAAGTGAAAACGGCTGTTAGACGAGCAAAATCCACAAAAGAAGGACTGAACGCCAACTTGGCTTCCTTCTTGAATTCATTTTCCTCATCATTCAACGCTCTGGGCTCAATACCAAACGCGCAGGAACCGATAACTTCCATAGCAAACTTTGAAGTTTCATCTTTTATATTCACTGCCTCCATTTTATCGTCCAACAGCGTCATTAATTGGTCAGCAATACTACCAACTTGTGGGAACATGTTCCTTAATTTTCCTGTGGTGAACATGGGCGAGAACTTGGCCCGTACCGCTCTCCATGTATTTCCACACAGTGCAAACAGATTGACAACTAGTGGATTGTCTTTGATATTCACAGGCGGCGCTCTATCCACAAAATGTACAAAATCTTTTATTAAAACCGTCTCTACAAGATCCAAGTTCCTCAAGATGATTCTAGGCGATAGAAAATGATAATAACCAACTACAGGCTCATTTGGGAACTCATTATAGATGTCTCTGATGATTTCGGCTTGAGTCCGCCTTTTGAGTACCACGTCAAGCATATTTCCGAAGAAGATGATAGGCTTGTGGTGGGGCACTCCCATGTCTTTCCATTTCTGATTAATTTTCCAGGCTTTAACGAGTAGGTATACTACCCCTAGTGCGATAATGCTTGTTGCTAAGGTTAATAAAACCATTTTTCTTCACGATTTTCAGAGGGTTCATATACAGATTTTGCTGGTTTAGAAATTTTTGTTGGTTTCATTTACCAATATTATGAACCTACACCGTGATCTCTACATTAATGCCATTGATATATTGATATAATTTAGGGGGAATTATGGAAAGTTTAATCTGCCTTTTACAGGTGCTATTATGGCTTGGTTGAAATCAGCCTCTACAGATGTAGTTATGATGCTGGTATTCGATTTTTGTACAGTTGAACGCCTTTATGTTTTGTTGTTGAAATGTGTCGAACCAGCAATCTTTTAAGAGGTTTTGAAGCGATTGATTGTAGGTAGGTTGAAAACGCCTACCTGATTCGTGTCTCGAGTCTTCTTGTAGTCTGTCCTTACGAATTACGAACAATACAGCTCCCTGCAGATGTACCGTCGACCCCTCCCAAACTCAAAGCACCGACTGCGTCGCAGGAATCGCGGTTTTAAGGGGGATAGGACGAGATAGGCGCCCACAGCTTGGAGAGGGGTCATGACTCAACTCAACTCAAGGTCAAAACACCGGAGTCTAATAATAGTCTGTCTGCCTTTTAATTCGCAAATAAAAAAAAAGTTTTTCCAGGAAATATGCACTGATAATTTCAACACTTTACTACGAACACATTCATTTATTATTTGCTTATTATATAAGAGGCCAATGTACCAGTCAAACAAGTTATATAATATTTAGTCGGCCTAGCAGCTATTATAAAGTAGTAGGTGGGTACCAAAGAGAAAAGAAAGAAACCTTTTATTCAAAGTTCTATTTATGCAGCATGACCATGTGAGAAAATTTGCGGACTAGTCTTATGTCTTATTCCGCACGTTCAATAAAGGTTTGACCTTTGGTGAAATTCGTTGGTCATGATAAGCTCGTGATTGTTACAATTGATGTAAAGGCAAACAGAATTTTTTGCCAAATAATGAAGGTACTGCAACCAGTCTATGTTATGAAGTTTAACAATTTTTTCCCGTTAGCGATTTTTCAACATATTTTATTGGAATGAAAAAACGTCTGCCAAGTTGAGTGTGGCAAATAGCTTCCTCGTTTACCTTTCATCTTCTTCCAACTAACATCCAAATTTAAGCGAGCTCGAACGACTAGAGAGTGAAAAGATGGAACATGAAGGAATTCACGTTTGTGCGTGCGCAGAATGAAGTATTGATTTCGCAACAATGAAACTGATAGGGGACCGTCTACGCCCTAACCTGCTCATTCTCTAAAAATTTCAGTTCGGATGAAAACTGTGGAAAATAAGCTTGTTAGAAGGATTTCATATTGGCGCATGTGCAGTAGCTATTAATGATTCAATCATGTTGAAATTGATTTAAGATGATCAAATTGTCGTCCTCCAACTATCATCCAAATTTGAGCGTGATCGGACGACTTGACATTCAAGTTTATGACTAACAACATTTTTCTTAATAATCTCCTGCAATTTAATATGCTCAAAAAGTGTACTGACAATGAATTTATCCTTACTTTTGGAATGATTATTTTTCGCTGAAAGAACAGATTTCACACACACACATTCACAGATATCTAAATACATATATTATAGAGGTGTGAAAAATCGTCAAAATTCAGGCATACTGTCAGAATGTCACAAAAAGGTTTTTTTTTTAAAACATTTCATTCATTTTTTTTTCATCAACTTTTCATTTCTAAACATTTTGAAGCCAATCAATGGCTTTTTTTCTTCTAAATTCCTTATAAGAAAGATTCTAATCATCTAATGAACCCTTGATTACGAATTAAAGTACATAAATACCTAAGTAACATATCGCAACGGGAGGCAACCAACCAACACTCATCTTGTCAAGATTCCATTGGAGCATATTTCAACGCAAATGTGATTGTGGTCGTTATAGTAACTAATACAGCCAAATATTATTGTTGAGTAAAATGGAAATTTAATAATTTAATAATGAATTAATAATCCAGTCACCCCTGATACTCTCTTTCTTTCTCTTTCTATCCAAAATTGCTTAATGTCTTCTTACTAATTGATTAAGCCTGTGAAATATAGTATAATTTATAAAATTTATTTATTGTAGTATTAAATTTAATAAGATTCTTTATTTTGTTCAATTTTTCTATCTAGCTCCTGTTCATCAACAAGTGAACAGTTTTCAATAATTTAATGGAAGGAAAGAGTGCTGCCTGGGTACATAAATGTTTCACAGGGAAAACTTGATACTGTTAGCTTCCTTCGCTAATCACTATTTTCGCAATGATCAGAATTTGAATGTTTCATATTGTCATGCCATGCTAAATTTTGGTATTTTTTTTTTTTTAGAATCAAGAACACTGAAGCATATTAAATATGAAATGAAGCATTATAAATTTTATAAAATGCAAAAAGAGAGGCCTGGGGCCGTCACCCATTGGGATTTAGGGGTAGAAGATTTCCTCCAGCGAAGACGAGATTTCCCCACAACGTTAGTGGCATCGTCTCACTGAATGGCCAGCGACAGGGGTTGAATAAGGTATAGTTTCACCAGAGTCTTGTCTACCAGTCCTGCCCCAATTTTATCTACTAAATTTGATCTACTAAATCCATAGCCTCCTTTCTCCACGGACCCAATGGCTCTAATCGCTGCAAATTATTACACAAAGGTTTATTATGTGTATCGATTGGTATCGCACGTTCCTAGGGACCTCGTGTTCCGCTGCGGACCCGCGGAGCAACACGCCACAAGACAGCCAACTGCATCACATCTACACTCGCCTTCCTGTCACACCAAGTAAGCATATTCTGACTCACTTTCATCATATTTTAGTTCGTATTGAACATATTTCACTTCAAAATTGTATTAATTGCCATAAAACAACCCCTAAAATTCATGATAAATTTATATACTCCTTGTTGAGTCCAAATTATATATAAATATAATGAAAAGAAAGCAATACTGAAAAAAACTGACTGTCTGCTAATGTTAGATATCCTCAACATCTTTAGAAACATTCCAAATCAAATTTTATTCAAGAAGTTGCTTTATATCCCCCCCAACTTCCAGGGTCCAGAAAAGCGAATTGGTCAAATTTTATGATAAAGACCGTGTAATGAAAAAAGGAAAGTAGGTAGCATAAAGCCAACTCGTATCGAATGTTTCTTACAACGATTACAAGTAGGTAGCGTGAAGCTTCTCTCCAGTGATTTTTAAGGAGTCATAATTTTTTGTTTACAGAACTTGTAAATGTGGAAAGCAGTATGAAGCATCTCCCTTTTAGCCATCTAATCTTGCCACCTGAGGCCTAACCGAACTTCTTAGTTGAAATTATTATTCACATTTTCTTACGTTATAACGCGGATACAATTTAGGATTTAGCGGTCTCGCTGTGAGCCATCTCCATAATTATTAGTCCAATGAAGATCAGCCAATTATTACCGACCAATAAGACACCGACACGCAAGGGATTGATTATATGGACTCTCGTCTTGGTGAAGATATGATTATTCTTATTCTACGTTTGTCTCTTGATGACTGTTGATTTCGTTCGAATATTTTGTAAAACTGTGTTTAGGTAAAATTAAGGTAAAAGTGCATAATATGCACGTTTACCGGTGTAGTGAAGTGAAGTTTATCGGTGATAGGTGTTTTTCCCATAATATCAATTGGTGAAATTTCAGAAAATTGTGAACAACCTTGTCCTTTTTACGCATTGAAAACTTGATGTTTTACATTGTCAACATAGGCCCAACCTAAAACAGACCTAAACCCCCTCATATTCTTATTTTACAACAGCAATAAAGCAAGGAAAGTAGTACTAATCTAACCTCACATTTATTAACATTTTTGCATTTTGTTCAGTTTCTTGGACGAATGAGATTCCTATTCATTTAAATTTATTTTCATGCTTATCAAATTTTAATCGAAAAAAAATTCACGAGATACCAATAGTGGAAATAATCGTAAACCGTATGTACAAGCTCTATAAAGAAGGAATATATTGTAAATTAATTTAGCCATTCAAAGTATGCCGACGAGAAATTTCCACTATCCCCAGAAACCGCGACGAAATAAGACAAATGGGGAAAAAAACTTTCCGCCAGCGGGGGAAAGTTTCCCTGCTTTAACGGCTTCCCGCGGTTGTCATAGAAACAACCGCGAAAACCGCGAGGTCTTCCCGCCACTTCTACCGCGAGAACCGCCAAATGCCTCGGCCATTCAACGGCCAGACGCTCCCGCTATCACATCTGCGCTCATCTTCCACTCAGACCAAGTAAGCACAGTCAGTCATTTTCATCTCATTTAATTTCAAAATTGTATAAACTTTCATAAAATTATTTCTGTTCTAGAACCAAAAATTTCAACCATGTATCATGTTTTCTCCTCGATATTGATTCGAAATTCTATGAAAACATCAGAAATTAACAAGCGGTTGCAATCATGTTCACAATATCAATTATTGAGAATGATCACCTGTGTGTAAACAATTATTTATATAACCATGCTCATAACTCAGTTTGTTGGACACGCACTTCGCCGTAGTTAACATAATATTGTTGGATAAATCGAGAGCTTTCGAACGAATGGTCAACGAATTTTGTGGGATGAAAAACGACGAAGTACCATTTCCCTAGCAACGACTCGGTTGTAGGCGGAAATCACTGTAATTAATTTCGTGCGCGGAAAAAAATTGACTCGCAAAATTCGCTAGGACCCCAGGGCTAAAACATGATACATGTTAATAACTTTAATATTATTATACTTTCAGTGCATACCGATTTGTAAATACCTAGTCTTGCCGCGGGATATGGAGGTTATGCCTAACCAAGCTTCTTAGCCGATATATGAATATGTATATGAATTACATTACTGATAATTTTCTAGGTTAATAGGTGTTTCCCATTAAATTTCCAAATTAAATTAAATTTCAGAAAAACGTAAAAAAATACTTATCCTTTTGTGTAACGCCTTGAAACCGAAAGCTTTCAAATTGGCTTAGGTATACCTAAACGCGTGGCGGATTGTTGCGCTTTTCTACATCATGAACATTATTGATTCAACGATTGAATTCAGAGTATAATTTTAATGTTATATTCATGTATATTTTCTTGAAGAATTTAATGTAACCAATACCGCCGCGTCCAAGTGGACGCTAACTTTTCCTTCAGATTATACGTATAGCACATACCGATTTGTGAATACTAGTCTTGCCGCGGGATATGAGGTTATGATATGCCTAACCATGGTTCTTAGCATAGCAGAATACATTTATGAATTACATTACTGATAATTTTCTCGGTTCTAGGTGTTTCCCATAACATTATCAAATTAAATTAAATTTCAGAAAAACGTAGAAAAATACTTGGTACTCATATGTAACCCCTTGAAACCGAATGCTTCATATTGGCTTAGGTATACCTAAGCCATCCATCCAAAGTATGTCTGTATGCCAAATTTCCACTATCCGCGGGAACCGCGACGAAATGAAACAAACGGGGAAAAAATCGTGCAATATCTCCGCCAGCGGGGGAAAGTTTCCCTGCTTTAACGGCTTCCCGCGGTTGCCATAGAAACAACCGCGAAAACCGCGAGGTTCTTCCAAGGGACCGCGAGAACCGCCAACTGCCTCGGCCATTCAACGGCCAGTCGCTCCCGCTATCACATCTGCGCTCATATTCCTCTCAGACCAAGTAAGTATATTGTATAATTTTTATCAGTTTTTTTACCATTCCCATCTCATTTCATTTCAAAATTTTATAAACTTTCATAAAATAACTTTAAAGAGGAATTAATATATGTACACTGCATACCGATTTGAGAATACCTTGTCTTGCCGCGGGATATGAGGTTATGCCTAACCAAGCTTCATAGCAGATATAAGAATACATAGGTATATGAATTAAAATACTGATCATTTTCTTGGTTAATACGTGTTCCCATTAAATTTTCAAATTAAATTAAATTTTAGAAAAACGTAAAAAAACTCAGTCCTTTTGTGTAACACCTTGAAACTGAAAGCTTCGAATTGGCTTAGGCACACCTAATGCGTGGCGGATTGTTGCGCTTTTCCACATCATGAACATTATTGATTCAACGATTGAATTCAGAGTATAATTTTAATGTTATATTCATGTATATTTTCTTGAAGAATTTAATGTAACCAATACCGCCGCGTCCAAGTGGACGCTAACTTTTCCTTCAGATTATACGTATAGCACATACCGATTTGTGAATACTAGTCTTGCCGCGGGATATGAGGTTATGATATGCCTAACCATGCTTCTTAGCATAGCAGAATACATTTATGAATTACATTACTGATAATTTTCTCGGTTCTAGGTGTTTCCCATAACATTATCAAATTAAATTAAATTTCAGAAAAACGTAGAAAAATACTTGGTACTCATATGTAACCCCTTGAAACCGAATGCTTCATATTGGCTTAGGTATACCTAAGCCATCCATCCAAAGTATGTCTGTATGCCAAATTTCCACTATCCGCGGGAACCGCGACGAAATGAAACAAACGGGGAAAAAATCGTGCAATATCTCCGCCAGCGGGGGAAAGTTTCCCTGCTTTAACGGCTTTTCGCGGTTGTCATAGAAACAACCGCGAAAACCGCGAGGTCTTCCCGCCACTTCTTCCGCGGGACCGCGAGAACCGCCAACTGCCTCGGCCATTCAACGGCCAGTCGCTCCCACTATCACATCTGCGTTCATCTTCCTCTCAGACCATGTAAGCACATTGTATAATTTTCATCAGTTTTTTTTTTAACCATATTCATCTCATTTAATTTCAGAATTTTATAAACTTTCATAAAATAACTTTAATATTATTATACGTACAGTACATAACGATTTATAGGTACTAGTCTTGCCGCGGGATATGAGGTTATGATTAACCATGCTTCTTAGCCGATACATGAATACATTTATGAATTACATTACTGATAATTTTCTCGGTTCTAGGTGTTTCCCATAGCATTATCAAGTTAATTTAAATTTCTGAAAAACGTAAAATAATACTTGCTACTCTTATGTAACCCCTTGAAACCGAATGCTTCATATTGGCTTAGGTATAGGGTAGCGGCACCAGTATTCGACAGTGAACGAGTATTCGACAGTTTCAATTTCATTTCAAAAAAATAAGAGTTTGGCGCTACTTAGAGATTCAAACTTGGCGCCAATTCAACAATCAATCATTTTTCTACAAATTCCCCCCTAAATCAAGGTGGCACTGGACAAAGTAACGGTGGTATACAGTGGTAGTGATAAGTCCTTCTTCAACCGTTGTCGTGGCAGCTGTTCTGTGTAAGGAGGTGACTGAAGTATTTGTTGTTTTCCATCAATATTCTTTATTTAGCGTTGTTTTGAATTTTATTCATGCATCTACACATCCTGTCGGGTGTTTACGCCTTTGAAAATCCCTGTAACTGTCGATTGAAGGCACGTGGGGGGGTGTCGGATACTGGGAACTCATAAAGACCAGAAACCCAGTTATCGACGCATGTGTCGATTACTGGATTTCAGGATAGTTTTTTGTTCTTCACGCAGTCTGCATCGTTTTTAAATTCTAAGAATGATGGCGTTTGAATTTTTCAAAAAAAATTACTAGCTCCAGAGTTCGACAGGGGGTGTCGAAAACTGGGTCAATGAAATGTCGATTACATGGTTGAAGATTACCCAGTAACCAACACCTTATTGACCCAGTTTCCGACACTCCATCTTGCTGTTCATTTCTTAGCAAATTGTCAAAGAAATTACGGGAACTGGTTGCCTAATCAGATGAAGGAAATAATGTAGTTATATAAATATGTTCCAGTTATCCAAATGTCTAAAAAAATGAATAAAATAATGGTGCGAATGAATAATGCTAAAAAATGAATTTTAAAGACTGATTTATAGCTGCGTTAAATACAGGGTGATTCCCTCGCAGATGCAAAAAAAAAAAAAAAAAATTGGGTAAAACTACATCAAAAATGGAGTAAAATGACACCAACTGCATATTTTTATCTCAATCCGTTCTCGAGATATGATTTTTTAAAGGTTTTTTCAGGAAAACCGTGTTTTTTTCCTTTTAAACTCAAATTTCTCCACTTTACTTCATTCAATTTTAACTTTCAACCTCATTTTCGGTATCAGCATTAAATTTACTATATGAATAGTGTACTTGGGTTCTTAAAAAGTACCATCCGAAGGCCCTCACATCAGCTCAAACATTGACGATTTTGAAAAAATAATATTTCTGAAAATCTTTAAAACTTTACTACTCTTTTAAAAAGAATCCTGGAAACTGGAAAATCTCATGAAAACTGCTTCATCTAATATGCTTTCCAACGGTATTTTCAACTTTACTTTTATTTTGTTATTTAGTGGAGAAAATTATGTTTTAATGTTAAAAAATGTGGGTTTTTCAATGAAATTGTTTGTTTTCTCGAAAGATGACCCTCCATGAACCTACGAGTATGGGGTCGGTTTCTATGTATTTTTTCACGCTGTATCGAATGGTAACATTTTATAGATCTCTCCAACTCCGTTATTACCGAGTTTTACACTTAAAATCGCAAATGTTTAGTTTGTTTGTAACGTTTAAATGTATGTGTGTTATGGGGTAAAACTAGTTAATTAAAGTGTAAAACTCGATTATAACGTAGTTGAGAGATCTGCAAGAGTTTCCATTCGATCCAGCGAGAAAAAATACATAGAAACCGACCCCATTCTCGTTGGTTCATGGAGGGTCATCTTTCGAGAAAACCAACAATTTCATTGAAAAACCCACATTTTTTAACATTAAAACATAATTTTCTCCCCTAAATAACAAAATAACAGTAAAATTGAAAATACCGTTGGAAAGCATATTAGATGAAGCAGTTTTCATGAGATTTTCCAGTTTCCAGGATTCTTTTTAAAAGAGTAGTAAAGTTTTAAAGATTTTCAGAAATATTATTTTTTCAAAATCGTCAATGTGAGGGCCTTCAGATGGTACTTTTTAAGAACCCAAGTACACTATTCTTATAGGAAATTTAATGCTGATACCGAAAATGAGGTTGAAAGTTAAAATTAAATGAGGCAAAGTGGAGAAATCCGAGTTTAAAATGAAAAAACACGGTATTCCTGAAAAAACCTTTAAAAAATCATATCTCGAGTACGGATTGAGATAAAAATATGCGGTTGGCGGCATTTTACTCCATTTTTGATGTAGTTCCACCAAAAATTTTTTTTGCATCTGCGAGGGAATCACCCTGTATAAATATTAAAAAACTGTTGAAAAATGAGGTGTCGAAAACTGGTTCATCCCCCTGTCGAAAATTGGACTTCCTATGTCGAATACTGGGGTGAAAAACCACCTTACGTTTTATTGGCTCAAACACTTTAATTTTGGTTTGTTTATGAAAACAAGACCTGTGTCCACATCTCAGAATGTTGGCCAACTGAAAAAGCGGTGAAAGTTGTCAAAAGGTTGAAAAATAAGGAATTTCTTGTTAAAGAACTGGCAAAAATTCCTTATAGTGTCGGATACTGGTGTCATTACCCTACCTAACGTATGGCGGATTGTTGCGCTTTTCCACATCATAAACATTAATGGTTCAATGATTCAGAGTATAATTTTAATGTGTATATTCATGTATATTTTCTTGGTGAATTTAATGTAACCACTGCCACGCCCGAATGGACGCTAACTTTTCCTTGAGACAAAGTAGGTAATCACATTCGGTCTCATATAATCACATTTTGGCTTATTGGTTAATTTTGAACGTGGTTCACTTGAAAAATGTAGCGACATTTTTTTAAATATAACTTGAAAACTAATGTTTTATGATAGCATAGACCAAATATGGTGGACGCTTCGATCCATTATTTCAATGATCATTTCATAGGTACCTAAGTACTTACTTCTGATTTTGAACATCTTTTGATTGATTGAATGAATGGTTTTGAATCTGTACCACCATTTTGTTTTTCAATGATATAAAATAACCCGAAGATGCATATGTCTTTATCACAATGTTAAATTTCAGAAACGAATGTCTAGTGGGCATGACGGATTCGCAGCTTAGGCATTACGTCACGTTAATATTCAAATTTCTCTTGTAAAAATTAATAAAATCTAATAACAAGAAACCTTTTTTTCTAACGCAACCGGAAGTCTATTAGCTCAAACCTCATGACATTGCGGCTCAAAAAAAGAAAAAGAAAAAATTTAACGTACAAGTGGATTGAAAAAATTAAATGAAAAGTGAAAGCGACACTGTTAATACAAGTGGAAAGTTTAAATATTTTTCTAGACAGGAACAGCTGATTTTTCTACTAACGAATTTATATATTCTATTTCATCATTGAAAAATATGAAACTTCATAAACGAATGCCCCCAAATTTTTGGATCTCCGATAAATCTCGAAGCTGCCAGACAAATCGGCGCATGCGCGAAACGTAAAACCCTTTATAACAATCGTTTCTTCTATAATTTTCATTCAATTTCGTTGATATTCTGCGGGTCAGATGGTAGATAGTTCCAAACGAATTTCATTTCTGCCGGATAGTCACTACATATGTAGGAGCAGAACTAAACCCGTAATTCCTTGTAAAAGTCTTTAAAGTAACGATTTTGTTGGAATTTTCAGGTATTGTATGACTTGATCTTCGCAAGGACATTCCAATAGTTATTTCAATAATTTTCATCTTATTTCAATGAAATTGTCAGGGATCGTTTACCAGTCACAAGACGATCAGGTTTTGGGGTTTCATTATTCACACTGGCAAACTGAAGAATGTAGTTAACTTGAACGCCATAGATCATCTTCATGTCCCATGCCCGGATGAGAAGAGAGGAGGGGATTCTTTTATGCAAATTTCAAACCAAGTTGTGTGATTTGGAGGATAGCACGGAAATCATCAAATGATCTTTCGATTACTATTACCTCATCGTTGATTTGAAATCAACTGTAGATTCCTTGTTCTTAAATTACTACAGTGAATTACGAATCTAACTCTGCCGTAGCCGGTCCCAAGCCCGGTTGAGAAAAGAGGAGGGGATTTTAATTTACGAGTTTCAAACCTTCGAATTGCATATTTAAGAGAGTACAAGATGATCAGATGATCTTTGGTCATTACACAATCTGTTTCATTAACATGTGATGATCGTTGTTTCAAAATCATCATTTATATATCACTTCCATGTTCCATGAGGAATTACCTCTCCAACTCGGGCCACTGTAGCTCCCAGTACAAAAATCGATGATCTTTATGGTTCTGTGCCAAGGGAAGCTGTTTGATTTGGAGGATAATTAGATGATCTTACATTCACTCAGACCATATGATCGTTGATTTGAAATCAACTGTAGAATCCTTTTTCTTATATTACTACAGTGAATTACGAATCTAACTCTGCCGTAGCCGGTCCCAAGCCCGGTTGAGAAAAGAGGAGGGGATTCTAATTTACGAATTTCAAACCTTCGAATTGCATATTTGAGAGGACAAGATGATCAGATGATCTTTGGTCATTACACAATTTGTTTCATGAACATGTGATGATCGTGGTTTCAAAATCAACATTCATGCGTCACTTCCATGTTCCATTAACAATTACCGCTCCAACTAAGGCCACTGTAGCTCCTAGTACAAAGATCATCGGTGTGATGATCTTTATGGCTCTGTGCCAAGGGAAACAGATTAATTTTGGGGGATAATTAGATGATCTTACGCTCACTCTGACCACATGATCGTTGATTTGAAATCAACTGTACAATCCTTTTTCTTATAATACTACAGTGAATTACGAATCTATTTCTGCCGTAGCCGGTCCCAAGCCCGGTTGAGAAAAGAGGAGGGGATTTCAATTCACGGATTTCAAACCTTCGAATTGTTAAACAATGAGAGTACAAGATGATCAGAGGATGTTTGGGCATTACACTTCATCTTTGTTTCATGAACACGTGATGATCGTTGAATCAACATTCATGCGTCACTTCATTGTTCCATTAACAATTACCGCTCCAACTAAGGCCACTGTAGCTCCTAGTACAAAGATCATCGGTGTGATGATCTTTATGGTTCTGTGCCAAGGGAAACAGATTGATTTTGGAGGATAATTAGATGATCTTACGCTCACTCTGACCACATGATCGTTGATGTGAAATCAACTGTACAATCCTTTTTCTTAATTACTCCAGTGAATTACGAATCTCTCTGCCGCAGTCGGTCCCAAGCCTGGTTGAGAAAAGAGGATGGGAACTATGTGAGTACAAGATGATCAGATGATCTTTGGTCATTACGCTTTATCATTGCTTTTTTGAACATGTGATGTTCGTTGTTCCAAAATTAACATTAATTCGTCACTTCCGTGTTCCATTAAGAATCACCTCGTACTCAGGCCACTGTAGCTCTCAGTACAAAGATCATCGGTGCGATGATCTTTATGGTTCTGTACCAAGGGAAGCTGTTTGATTTGGAGGATAATCAGATGATCTTACGTTCACTGTGACGAAGTGATCGTTCATTTGAAATCAACTGTAAAATTCTTGTTCTTATATTACTTCTAAGAATTACGAATCTAACTCTGCTGTAGCCGGTCCCAAGCCCGGTTGTGAATAGAGGAGGGGATTTTAAATTACGAATTTCAAACCGAATGTATAGCTAAGTGAGTACAAGATGATCAGATGATCTTTGGTAATTACATTTTTTGTTCATGTGATGATCGATGTTTCTAAATCTACATTCATGCGTCACTTCCGTGTTCCATTAGGAATTATTGCTCCAACTAAGGCCACTGTAGCTCCCAGTACAAAGATCATCGGACTGATGGTTTTTGTGGTTTTGTTCCAAGGGAAGCTGTTTGATTTGGAGGATAATCAGATGATCTTACGCTCACTCTGACTACATGATCGTTGATTTGTAATCAACTGTACAATCTTTGTTCTTATTTTACTACAGTGAATGACGAATCTAACTCTGCCGTAGCCGGTCCCAAGCCCGGTTGAGAAAAGAGGAGGGGATTTTAATTTACGAATTTCCAACCTTCGAATTGTTCAATTATGCGAGTACCAGATGATCAGATAATTTTTGGTGATTGTGCTTTATCTTAGTTTAATGAACATGTGATGATCGTGGTTTAAAAATCGTATCACTTCCATGTTTCTGATAATAGATGTGATGATCTTGTGGTTTTTGTTTCAAGGGAAGACCAATAGATCATCCGATGATCGTTGATTCGTATTAACAGTATGTACCTTATTCTTATACGTTTTCCGTGATGAATTTCCAATTCAACTCTGCCATAGCAGGCCCCAAGCCCGGTTGAGAAATGAGGAAGGCATTTATAAATTTCATTTGAGTGGGAGGTTTGTACGAAGATCATCAGATGATCTTTGTTGATGACAAACTATATGACGACGTTTCATTTAAACATGAAGGTAGGATCCTCCTGTATTATTTCCATGATGAATTACGGATGCAACGCTGCCATCGAATTGTCCGTGTACGAAAATAATCGGAAGATAAGCTTTGATTTTTGTGCCATAGGAAACAATCCTTCAGGCCTTGCGATGATCGTTGCTATTAATTCAATAACAAAATTCTCGTTTTTATGACATTTCCGTTGTGAATTACGAATCCTACATTGCTACAAACGATCTTAACTATACGGAATATCAGATGATCTGGCTATTTGCTAAGTGAATCGTACCTGCATGGCAATTAATGATAGTTGGTCAGACATGAATGGTAATATCCTCGTTTCTATATTGCGAATCCAACTTGGGTTACAAGCCCGGTTGAGTAACGAATAGGGGTATCTTTTACGAATTTCAATCCATCAGTTTGATTGGAAGGATAGTAATAAAAGATCTTCACTTGATCTTGGTGCGAGGCTCAAACCATAGGATGACCAATAGTAAAATCCTTATTCATAAATTACTTCCGTTATGAGTTACGAATCCAATCCAACTCTGCCATAGCCATTCCCATGTACGAAGATCATCAGATGATTTAGTGGTTAAGTTTCAAGGGAGAAGATTTTCTCAATTCCTTCCCATAATGAAATACCTATATAATAATTATAATTTATAGAACTAAGAAATTATTTTATGACATTTGGGATTGATCATTGGGGATTGATTAATCCCCTATTTGTGGGATTCATGATAGTACAAAGCTGATCAAACAATATCTACGTTTTGTCCGAACGTATGGTTTTAAGGAGGGTTTACAGGGTTCAACAATCACTGACTTGCGGACTCAGTTCGTAAAATGTTTCTTGAGATTGTGGTTTTAGTTGTATGAATGTATTTTTTTGAATACGAAGATCATGAAAAAATATTCCGAGTTTTGTCGGAACGAATGGAATTATAGGAGGATTTACGGTGTTCAACAATCACTGACTTATGTACTCGGATCGTAAAATGATCCTTGAGATTGTGGTTTGCTTTGAGATGGCCCTTTTGCTTCTACATCCTAACGCGCGTGAGTGGCTCGCCGACACTAAGGGCTCTCAAGCGCGGGTGATTTATTGATACTGCATGCTTTGAAGCTCAGTTTGCACTGCTGTACTGAATACTATTTTACATGGGTTATATATTTTTTAATTTTTTATGTCATCTATAATGTATTATGAACATAAGAATGGGTAAAAAAATTGAAATTTTTTGGAGAAAATTTACCTGGTAGGTAGGCAGTTACTAAAAAAAAAAAAAAAAAAAAAAAAAAAAAAAAAAAAAAAAAAAATTCAGCTCTGGAAATTTTCTTCATTCAGATTTAAAACAAATCTAAGCATAAATTCTAGACATTTTTCAAGGTGTGATAAATTTCCAAATATCGGACAACACACAATGCCGTATCGCAAGGACAACACATTTACCTTGTCTCTTTAAGTTTCTTATTTTTTCAAATGTCTTATTGACCTCAAAACTGTCACCCAAATCGAATAGTTCATCCTCCTCGTCACTATTTTCTAGGATTCGCAGTAATTCATAATCAGTGAACACACGTCGCGTCATTATAAAGAAAAAATAAATAAATTGGAGAAAAAAGAGACACCATAACAGAAATAACACTCGTGAACAAGGGTCTTGTTTTGCTGATAACAATGTTATAAAATGTGATCTACTGCTTTGTCGCAGATAATACAAGTCTTCAACTGCATAAAGACGTGACATCTAACGGGATTCAATGAAACAACGAGTCAGGAAAGCCACCGGAAGATGGCATTGAGAAAATCGTATATGTACGGGGAACAGGAGTGAAGTTAGAAATAGATTCCAGCAACGGAAAATATTGCCAAGAGACGTTAGCAATACTTTTTAGCAATACATTTTTTTTCGATTTTCGTCAAAGTTAAGTGTTATGATAGCAGTTCGGAAAGGTTCAGAGGTTCAGAAAGTTGATAAAATGATGAAATCTCCAAAAATTGAAATTGTTGAAAATTGGCCTACAAGTGAGTTTCCGAGTTATTTCTGCATTTTTATCCGTTTCATAGATATTGGAACGCTCCAACGAATTTTTGAGGAAATTTTTTTTTGTTTTTCTTTTTTTTTTCGAAAATTTTACAAGTCCCCTCCGGCCGAACCGTTTACTAGGGGAAATTACAAATGGACATATTTCCGAAACCAAGTGCGGTGCCACCTTGAATTTTGGAAGGATTGTGTACAGAAGCAGTACGAAGAGATTCACGGGTCCGAAAACAACCGGGCGCCCGTAGGAGCGCGGTGGTGGGGGGGCCAATTTTTCTATTGCTAGAATTTATTTTTGATGAAAATGATACAAAGAGGCGCGGTGCCACCTTCAAATTCGGGTCGTGGTTGCAGGATGACTATCCGAAGACGTGAGACCCTTCACATTTTCCCGGGCGCCCGTAGGAGAGGGGGAAAATGATGAAATCTCCAAAAAATTGAAATTGTTGAAAATTGGCCTACAAATGAAATAGCTAAGTGAATTTCCGAGTTATTTCTGCATTTTTATCCGTTTCATAGATATTGGAACGCTCCAACGAATTGTTGAGGACTTTTTTTTTTTCAATTTTTTTCGAAAATTTTACAAGTCCCCCACCGGCCGAACCGTTTACTAGGGGAAATTACTAATGGACATATTTCCGAAACCAAGAGCGGTGCCACCTTGAATTTTGGAAGGATTGTGTACAGAAGCAGTACGAAGAGATTCACGGGTCCAAAATTTTTCGCAAATCACCCAATCTGCTGTTTCATCCAGTCGTCCTTGATTACATAAATTGCACGTTTCAGCAACCGAATCAGCCTTTTCCACAAGCAATGAAAGAAATTCTCTCCTAGCCTTCAAATTTGATCTGGTAAGGTTCTTCTACCCTCAATGATTGATTTTGCGAAGACCATAATAAATAGTCCACAGCTAGTGTCATCTTTTTGAATTATGTTGTTAACAATTTGGGCACGCCATCCTCGAACCGAAAGAAGTGGTCTTTTTGTTGGTGCTAAAACCTTAATGTTGTATGATTTTAGAAATTTCACAAACTGCATCGAATTTCAGGATCGAATACATAGAACACATTTTTCAGATGCCCCCTCCTATTGGTGTAGCATGATGGGGTGAACAAAACCTGATAGTTCAACAGCCTACGATGGAGTGAACAAAACCTGATACCTTCAACTGCCCGTCCGTTCCATGAAATTTTATGTAGATTCAGATAACAAAAAATGGGTGTTTCAATTTTGAAAACACAAGAAAGGAACCGTAGAGCCACTTGGCGCGTGGCAAGCTAAATATGACTTCACCATTGAGTAATGCTCTAAAAATGAATGGGAGATACCAATTCAAGTCTTTTTTTAATATCTTCAAAAATAAACAAAATAAAGTGCTGGTAGGTAACTAGTTTGGACACATATTTGTTCACTAAAAAAAAAAAAAAAAAAAAAAAAAAAAAAAAAAAAAAAACACTGGGGCAGGGGCACCCAGGGTTTTAGAGATAACCTCAGTTCTAGTTACACCTTAGCTTCGTTTTCAGTGTGCAGTCTGCGAGTTCGGAACCGTATATTCACGGGCATAATAAGTAATATATTCACGGGAACTAAAAATATTCTGAAAAGAAGCACCAGAAGGTAACACGAGTTGAGTGGGGTTACAAACAATAACACAGGTTATTCCACTTCCAAGTTCTGAAATCGTTCGCAGTGCAGAACGCGGTTCCACAAGTTCCGGAAAGCCCCGGGAATTTTCCGTTCTAGTTCCGATGAGTTCGAGAACTGTCAGACCTGTCACCCCTGCCACCCCGTTCTAGATGTCCAGCCTTATAGGTTAAAATCTCAAAAAGGAGTCTCAAATCTTTAAAATTCAAGGAAATATGTATTGTTATGCCACTCAATAATGATGAAGTTGTACGCGAATGATCGAACTCATGACGATGGGTACAATCCTTATAAGTATAGAAAAGAAGGAATAATCTTGTTTCAACGTTCTCATGAATACAGTCGATGCAACGTCCCACAAGAAAAGATGCGTAGTTTTAAAACAAAAAAACCGGACAGCTTTGTAAAAAACATTGTTCATGTCGAAATCAGACACCTGTAACCATGGAATGTGGGATGAATGAAACACTACAAACAATTCACCTCATTTATTTTTTTACAACTTTTTCTGGTTTTGAAATACATATTTCTTTCTTTAACGTTGATAATAGTACAGCACATTTTTGTCTCTTGTTTAAATGTCATATTTTGTTTGTATCATTAGTAAATATAATATGAAGAATTAACAACATCGTTAGGCCTATTTGCAACAGTTTTTGTTAAAAAATCCTACGAATGAACAAACCTGTTTTCTCAGAACACTGTCAATTTCCCAAAAATGTACTTTTTGATGTAAGTTATAAACGTAAATTTATCAACTTTAGTTTACTGGAAGATACATTTTTTCTTCAAAATATAAAAAATTGTTATCTACAATTTTATAGGTATTTATAAATTAGTTCGTTAGGATTATTGTTTTAATTATTTATTTTTATAAACAATATAGTATTTTAAATAAAAAAATAGATCCACACATAGGTAGGTATACAATTTTATTAAAATGGAAGGTATGTATATTATGCTTTGGGATAAAATTGAACCAAGAGATTAACATATTAAATATAAGACTTAACAGTTAGTTAAGTACCCTCTAACAACTAATTTATAAACAATATTTCAATCCAAATAATAATGATGGATCTTCAGGCAATTTATCAATTTCAAAAATCGAAACTCAAATGAAAAAATATGGTTCTCGGAGATCAAATGCTAATGCACACACAATAGTTTATTATGCAAAAAATATGAATAGAAGACAGACAATACCAATTGTTAGAAATCTATGGTCTTTGGCACCGATCAATTAATATTATTTTTAATTACATAGTTTTGAGTACATTATTTATTTTCAATATAAAAATTTATTAATATTTGCAAATTGGAAAATGGCGCAAATTATTTTTCTAAATAGATAAAAGTATAGTACTTTTTTTTTTTACAACCTACTGGAAACAAATATGATATTTACAAAATCCACGATATATTTGTAATCGCCTAAATATGTTTGTACATTTTTGTTTTCTAAACAATTTATTTACAACTTCATTTTCTTAAAATATAACAGCATAATTTGATAAATAATGATCTTTAGTAGCTAACAGTAACGACTCTAATTTAACGACGAAAAAAAAATCCTAATGGTGACTTTTTTCAATCAATCTTCAACAATAACGTAATTTTGAATTTGTTAATTCATCTTTCAACAACGTACTAACAATATTAGCTCGAAATAATGTTTCCACCCAATCAGAGATTTGATTTTTAATTACGTGAATTATCTTATAGTTTTATTCGTATCACTTTTTAGGCCATAATGTAACCACATTCTAAACGATTGAAACGGCGGAAAAAATAAAAATTACGTTAAAGCTAATATTTTGGTCCAATCACTACAAAATAGGGAGAAGAAATGTTGTTTTTCGAGCAATGTCCTTCATTTTGCACTTCCCAAGTTCATTGGCTAGTTGGAACATAATGGTCTCCCTACAAAAATTGTCTTAGTAGGTAGGAACATTTTTTTTTCTTACGTTTATTCTTCGAAGTTCATAATTCTATAGATAAATCTGTGAATGGCAGTCCCTATTGTCCATCAATTAGCTGTT
This sequence comes from Adelphocoris suturalis, assembly GCA_030762985.1. NCBI lineage: Eukaryota > Metazoa > Arthropoda > Insecta > Hemiptera > Miridae > Adelphocoris > Adelphocoris suturalis. The sequence goes on from CM061042.1 coordinate 33,399,646, forward strand.
GAAGAAACTGATGTAAAACCATAATTGCAAACCATGCATAGGAGGTTATGTCAAATTTGACATAACCTAATTGCAAACCATGCATAGGAGATATTGAGATTATTATGGGTAGGTATGGTATTTGAATTTTCACCTAGTACATGAATGTTGAATAACTTTCGAATCAATTTTATGCCCCTTGGCAACTGCCTCTGTTCTCTTTCTGATTATTTTGGACCGAATTCTCTAATTGGATTTATCCATGAACCAAAGAATTCCATGTTAGTTATGTTACACCATGTTGTTTACAACACCATTCTGTTATTGTCAACATGTGTTGACAAGTGTAGTCAAAAACTTCGCGTTCATTTAATGGCAACCAACTGTGAGCATAAAGAGCATGAATTGAATTAGGTAATATTGAGATTAGATATGGAACCTGGGGTAATGAACGAAGTAAACGGTTGAATTGGCAAAATAATCTAGCCAAAAGGTATAGGTGATATGAATCATTTAACTATAGGTAAGAGTTTCATAGCAATGCAGACATCGTACGTACGGTCTTACGTTCGTTCATTTACCTAATGTGATTTTTCCTGTTTTCTTATAATTTTTAACAAGATCACTGAATGCTCAGATATGGTGAACATTATACACAGGGTTCTTGTATCAATGTTTCTCAAGTTGACTAACTCATGAAATATCTATGATTTTAGATCTGTTGCTTGGTACTTATCAAATTTGCTTGAAATTCTTTACAGGGACACTGTGTTTACATTTTTGTAGGGAGAACTCATTGTCAAAACCTTAACAATTGCTCTCTATTCATGCAATCATGAATAGTTGAAGAAGTACCTACTATATCGAAACACAAACTGAGTTGATTTGATTCCAGATAAAGCTTAAAATCTATTCGATTAGGTACTACTAATATTATGAAATCTCAATGAACGAAGCTCACTACAACATTGTTTTAGAAACCATAAAACTACTATTTTCAAATTCAACAGGTTATTCCATTTAAATAGCATGAGGTATATATGTTCGTTTTTTGTCATATACAAACTATGGTTTAAACATTATGTAGGTACCTAATAGTCTACGATTTTATCCGAGAGAAATATAGTACAAATCAAAGCTATACAAATTTTGACACATACGTTCCACGTTTTCAATATTCATCCTTATATAATTTTGGATGTTCTCATTCAATTTTGTGTATTTTCGAGTATATAGAAAAATAAATATTTTCACAGTTCGTCTAAAAAGAGGAAAAAATACGCAAATGAAGTTGTGATTAGGAATTTTCCAATCTCATTTCCGACTTTTTTTTTTTTTTTTTTTTTTTTTTTTATTGATGCACTTTCAAAATTAGTCTCGAGAATATCAGGTATAGTAGCTCACAGTTTTCTGGTTTACAATATCTATAATTTTATCAATATATATCGGAATCCCACGGTGGATTCAAGACATTCAGGCAAATATATGTACCAGTTCTTCAATATCTCTATTGCTTAACAGTCAATAGTTTATGTATTTTTTGAAAACAGCAATCCTCCACATTATCTACCAATATCCTTTTATTTTCACTGCTTATCAATATTTCGAATCTATTTGTTATTGCTAAATTCTTCATTTATGTAGATGATGTAGAAATAGTTGTTACCTATCATCTATTCAATGTTTAGATGATTGATTGCCTAATCATTATGGTCATTCATTATTTATGGTGAAAATCAACAAATCATCAACTCATCATTTTCCAATTCTGTCTATAATGTTGAATTCTTCATTATATGGATGATGTGGTCATCTGCTTCATGTTTGGATGATGCCATGAGGATACTATAACATATATAACTTATTGATGCGCTTTTATTAGTCTTGAAATTCAAGAATGTCATGTGTGGTAGCTCAGTTTCCTTGTTTACGATCTCTATAATCAATATATACATTTTATTCCTACGATGTACTCAAGAAAAATCAGCCAGATATCTGTACCAGTTCTCCAAGTGCCTCTCAATATCATTCAAAACGAAATTTACTGTATTCTGTTTTAGACTTTAAAATGATTTTTCGTTCAACCTAATAACCAGCCGATAGTCTATTTGTAGCAAAATCAACCAAACTGCATCTCCAGTCATTTCACTGCAAACTGCATCAACCTCATTTTCCACTATCTACTCTTTTCATTTTCGCTGCTCACCAATTATGTGATTTTTTTTTTCTTCTTCTTCTTCAAGATACACTTCATTGATGAGGATGATGTAAAAATAGTTATAATATATTTCGTGTTTGGATGATACTTAACCATGAGTTTTTATTGCCTAATCTTTCGAATCATTCATTACTATTATTATGGCGAAAAAAAAAAAAAAAAAAAAAAAAAAAAAAAAAAAAAAAACAACCCCAACAACCACACAAATCCACCCCTCTTTTGTTAAATTTTTCATTTATGTAGATGATGTCATCATATAATGATGCCATGAGGCGACAATCTAACATAAATATTTTTGTACATATGTACCAGTTCTCCAAAAACGTATTGAAATTATTAATTATTATTTATACTAATATGTTTTAGGATATCCCTGATTTTTTGCTTGCCCAATAACCAGCCAATAGCTTGTTTCTGTTGGGGAAAAAAAAAAAAAAAAAAAAAAAAAAAACTGCAACATTAATAATTACTTCCTATTTTTTTGCTATTCATCATAGTTGAGAACCATATTTTTCATAATGTTAAATTTCACATTTACGCCACGAGGCTACAATCTAACGCCATAAATTTAGCATATCTGTAATAGTTCTCCGAACGTTTGTTTTCTTCAATTGTCTTCACATTTTCTGTGAGTTGGTTTTGATTTACCACGACTTACAATGCTCACTTTAGTATCCAATTGTTTTTCTACTGTCTTTAATACAAAAAAATCTTTCAACCTTCTTTAAACTGCAGGAATATTTCAGTTAACAAAATCAAGTAAAAATCATAGAAACCACTTTCTATACAACACTACCTAATGATCTGTATAACGATCATCATTGATGACAACAGGGAGAAAACTTTGCTGATTATATATGGTGTATTTAGTTATAAGCCTATAAATCGCCTAGTTTCTGTTGTTTGTTTCTGTTTGTTTTGGAGTTTTTACTTGCTATATGGGTTAATCAGTGGTCATCCCTTGTGGCAGTGATGCAGTGATGATATGTGAAATGTTTTTACCGTTTTTGCCCCCTTCGATCTGCCAGTGGAATTCATGATGGCATATTGAGGAAGGCAACAGGCTCCCCTTAGAATCGTGCCGCTTGTTGAATACCAGTAATGACTCCGTTAAGGTGCGGCTTGAATCATTAAATACAGAAATAAAAGTAGGGAGGACAAAATTAGTAGAAGCTTGGTGTGCGAGGAGGCTAGCTTAAGGTCTAGTCCCAAAATTTACTATTCGCAAAATATAAATCATTTAAAAAAACTACCTCTCTTTATAATTTTCAATAATTTCAACAGTGACTCCTACCTCATAAGAGTTTGCTTCTCAATTTGCTTGAACATTCTATGATGCAGATTGACTAGTTATTTCTCTTTATCAGCACACCACGTAAGTTGCCTATTATTATAAAGAGCCTTATTATTTTTGTTGCCTTTTATATATGATGCAGTTATTTCTGAAAACTGACATTGGAACAAATATTCAATTTATTGAAGGAAACATCATATTTATGTCGTAATTAATTCATTTTTGTTCAGAGATGGTTGAGATGGTTTATGTTTAGAACCAACAAGATGAAAATATTAGTATAAACCTTCCTGAATGAAAATTCTTCTGACGTTGTCCTATTAATTGCTACTTTTTCAGTTAGTTGTTGTGCGGTTTTATCAAGAATGATTCTGCATTTATAAGAGCTTGTATATCCCTTATATATTTCACTGCATCTATTAACCAACCTAAGTAATTATCAAAGATGGAAATCCTCCCCCAAATATTCTAAGTCCACCAGTGTTATAATCGTTTCAGTATGGGGATGCAATCAGTAGTAGGTAATATTTCAGCATTAATTTCGAATCTTGATGGCCACTAACCAACTCAGGAATTGGGGATTCATTTGGGGATGAATTAGCGCTGTCAATACAGAATATTATCAAAAGGGGTAGAATCATTTACAAGCAAGTAACTACAAAGTTGGCTGTCTCAATTAATTGATAATTTTCATAGCAGGATTTGTAGATGTTTTTCTGTTATAGGTATTTTATACCCACTTTTGGAAGATCTAGTTAATTTTATACCAAATTTTAAACAATACCAATTGTTTTACATGCATGACAGCAATACATATGTTCCCCCTAATAGTAACTCATCGTCTTTACTCAACTATTTCTGTATACCATGATACGTTTGTTCAAGTATTGGTATAATTATAAGAATAAAACCGAGCCAAGTTCTCACTGCGAAGAAAAAGTAACGCAGGTACAGATTATTTTGAAAAATTTTCCCCAGTAAGTAATGAGATTTTAATATATTTTTTCGTGTTATCGAAATCGTGTTATTTTTGTGAATGTACCTTATTTCTTTCTAACGTCAAGAATCGTAAGCCATACTTCCAGCAATTAATTCTTTTAAAGTAGGTAGTGCTTTCTAAAGCAGTGCTTGCATGTTTGACTGTGAGCCACACAAATACCTGAGGGTTAAAACAGAACTTCTAATTACAGTGATGTACAGTGATACCTTTATCACAGCGCCCAGTGACGACTAGTTTTCTTATGATGGTGAATCACCTCACCGCCTCCTCGACTAAAAACGTTGCACCCTCATGTTATATGAAAATTAACAACAATCAGCACCACCCCTAAATATCCAACGTTAGGAGGAAGTTGTGAAATAAACATGACTGTTTATATTATAAAATTTCGTAATACCTAACAAGTTAGGTGTAAAAGTAAAGTGGAGGATAAACATTTAATGTTAATTTTGTTATTATTACCTAGGTACTATCAGTACCTACCAAGTTAGCCAAGTCTTAATTAATTGATAATTTTCATAGCAGGAGTTGTAGATTTTTTTCTGTTATAGATATTTCATACCCACTTCTAGAAGATCTAGGCAATTTTATAGCAAATGTCACTTTAAATTGTTTTACATGCATGACAGCAATACATTTTTTCCCCCTAATAGTTCAAATATTTCTATATACCATAATATGTTTGTTCGGGTATTTGTATAATTATATTATACAATAAGAATACGACCGAGCCAAGTTCTCACTGCAAAGAACAAGTAATGTAGGTATAGGTTTTTTCAAATTTTTTCCCCAGTAAGTAATGAGATTTTAATATATTTTTTCGTGTTATCGAAATCGTGTTATTTTTGAGAATGTACCCCATTTCTTTCTAACGTCAAGAATTGTTAGTCATACTTCCAGCAATTAATTCTTTTAAAGCAGTGCCTTTTAAAGCAGTGCGTGCATGTTTGACTGTGAACCACACAAATACCTGAGGGTTAAAACAGGACTTCTAATTACAGTGATGTACAGTGATACGTTTATCACAGCGCCCAGTGAATCGCTTGTTGGTGATTGTGAACCACCTCACCGCCTCCTCGATTAAAAACGTTACGCCCTCATGTTATATGAAAATTTACAACAATCAGCACCACCCCTAAATATACAACGTTAGGAGGAAGTTGTAAAATAATCATGACTGTTTATATTCTAGCATTTCGTAATACCTAATAAGTTAGGTGTAAACTTCAAGTGAAGGATTAAAATTTAATGTTAATTTTGTTAATATCAATCATCATTCTTTTTTAAAAGCCCTAAAAGACGATGTTGAATTGTGTTTAATTAATTATGTAACGTCACAATTATATTTGGCGATTGATTATTGTTATTTACTTATAGAAATCACACTTGTTAGTTACTAATTACTTTCTCGGAACATAAACAACTATTATATACCTTCAACTATTTCTATATACAACTGTTTCCCCATATTTTAATGGTTCAACATTACTGTATAGGTACATAAAGTAGTTTCCCTTGAAAAACGATCCCTTAAAGATGGGCAGCTTTATTAAAAATCGATTTTCTAAATTGATTCTTAACCAGACCTTTTGAATTGATACCCTAAAAATTGACAAATGAAAAGTTTAATATAAATTTACTTTTTTCATAATTGCTCAAGATGATGATGTATTCTTGATTTTGCGTACCTAATCAACCCAACCCACCTTATTACGTTTAGCTTTCAAACTTTATTTTTGATGAATATATCTATAATATGTAAAACACTTTTTATTTTATTCCAATAGTTTTCTCCCTGTACTACGTATATGAAGTCATTAGTAAACGATTGTCCTTAATTTCCGCTTAATAATTTTCTATAGACCAACTCTCCGTAGAAAAGCTATCTTGTGCAGAAATGATAAATTTTGGTGCAATAATTTTGCAGCTTTTTTTGTCTAAGAAAATAGTAGAGTTAGAAAAACCAAATCTAGACACTTCTGCGCAATTTTCTCGAAGATCGACAAGAAAAATAGATTTTTTCTCATACAATTGTGAAAGAACCGATTCTCGATTTTATTGGAATTTCCAAATCGATTTTTGATGAAAAAAGATGGAGTATCTCTACGACCCCTAATCAAATGTACGGTCGGTATTTGCTGACTGAAAAGGAAATTTTGTTTATTTGATTGAGCACAGAAGGCTTTAATTGTGTGTCATAGTTACGTAATTATTTTTCTGCGCAATATTATTATCATTATGATGTGATTGAACATTGACCGATTGGTGTGTATAAAAGCTTCAAACCCCCTAATTTACAGGAATTATTTGTCATTGGGAGTCTGGAAGTGATATAGTGTTTGAGACTCGGCACTACATATTTTTAGACGCAAATTTTTTAGAGGGCTAGTCGTGTTTGAAAGCTGGAGAACTGATACGATATATCAATATTACGGGTTTACAACAATATGATACAAAATATTCACAATAGCATTGTCTATAAGATGTTGATGAATAGCTCTATTTTCTCTGTTTAATTGAGATAACTGGTTGTCCCAGTCTTATGAGAGTTAGGCACCTAACGGATTTCGAAAGTTATATAACCCTGGGGTTATCTATGTCTGGACATAGATGACCACTCCTAAATACGACTTTAATATTGTTGCGTCAAGAGTTGAAACCCAAACCGGTGAACTAACAAAAGTGACTCAGATGACCCAACAGAAAGTATTGTTCGGGTTGTTACTTGCTACTCAGAAATTTTGATTTCGGAAATTAAAATATCGATCAAAGAACTATTTATTGATAGTACAAAGTGTTACCTTTGTACTTGGATTATTCTTACCTACGTCAAAATCAATACTTGAGTACATATAATTCTGTAAAATTGTACGATTATAACGCCAAATACGTGGATATAACTATAAATATGAAAAACGTATGGAAAACAGCTATCCTTCACCATAATTTAACTGCATAATTACATGCTTAAATACATTGTATTGAAATAATTTGTTAGTTTACTGCTTTTTATGAAACTGATCCATGTTTAACTGTTGAACATGAAATATGGCTATCTCATAAACATAAGTACATTATGTTAGGTATTATTTTTCAGTTACATTAGTAAATTAGGTTGGTACAGCTACCTACCTAACTATAATATCTTCAAACATCTTTGACGTTTTTTATTTTAAAATAATCATACTAACATAAAATTTAAATCCTTTGGGAAAGTTCGTGGGTAATGTTACCTTATAAACTAGTTTTGATTTTTGGTTTCTAATGTACACTTTAAAAATAATATTGAAGTGCATAAAGTAGTTTTCACTTTTTCATTTTTCTTTTTATCATTTGATTTAACTACCTCGCAGTTTTTTACTACGTAAAACTCAGTTTTCACAGTTCCACACTTTATTTTTATTTTGAACCTATAACTGTGGCCATATGGTGTTTTGCCTTACAACCTTCAAGCCTCATACCAACTTGCAGTTATTTTCCGTATACAGAACACATGCCTATTTTCCCATTTAACAACTTGTTAATACTGTTTTCGAATTCATTCAAGGTGTAGCATCGTCAAGTAACAACGAAGCTAAGAAGCAACATTTCGGGTGATTTTATTTTTGGGCGGATGGGAAAATCTCAGTCAAAATTTAGCAGATTTGTGTTGCATATTGATTTGGGGGGGGGGGGGGGGGGGGGGCAAACAAACATTAGCCTACGTTTTTATTTCCTATTTAGTTGGCCACACTGTGGTAGCACGCCTTTACCTTCTAAAACTGAAAATGTTCCTGCACGTTTTCAACTTATCATTGAAATTTAAGTGATTGCATAACCATGATCCAAAATTAAAAGAATTGGGTCCTTACATTAATGAGTGAAAAATCAACATTCCAATTACTTACTCCCCCATGTACAGATAAACAGGTGTAATCTGGCACTTGGGACTGGCGAGTCCGAAAGGAAAGGGGGCGGAAAATCCTTACTATTCCTAATCTCAGGTCATTGATGAACCTAGCTTGTTGAACAACAAGAAAAACACCTACAGCTCTTTTAAGAGTTAGCAAATGATAATCACACGAGAGAACCAGAGAGTACCAGTAAATGGCTAGTGAATGTCTCACCAAATGTTGCATGATAGCAATATTCCATCTCGGTAGTGTCCCTTTGATTTTCATAATATGGCAATTTGAATGGAAGAGACATCGAAAATCAGCGATAAATCGGTTTGAGAGCCGAGAGTTTTTACAAGGTACGTAAAATTGACCACTCAAGCGCGGTTACAAGGGTGGAGGGTCTTCCCCGGCCAATGTTTTCAGCCACGAGAGTACTTACACGATTTCTACCTCGAGCCCATGCGCCAGGTTAGATCTGTTGTAATGCACCCACGGAGAAAACAGCGATTTTTATATAATATCAGCGAATAAATTAATCAAAATTTAAACATATAGATTAGATGAACCAACAATGCCGTTATGATTATCATAATCCTCACTTAATAGTCTAACAAAATTCCTTTCATTGGGAAGGTGACATTTACCCTTGCAAAACATGATTAAGTTTTCAGAAATGAATTCTTTACCACATTATTATTCAAGCTTGTAGTTTCTAAAATGAAAGGGCGTAGTTATATTTAAACAAAACATATTTTCTCATACTCTTTGGTTTACCATAAACAGACAGTTGCTAGAGATGCTTAACAATCAATAATATTTTGTACCTAGGCCAAACCCTATTTCCCCCATATCAAAATCAAATCTTAAGTTTTTACACTAAATCGTTTAGTAATCATATTAGTTATATTATGTGGTTTTAGCAGTTATATTTTCAAAATAACATGTGGTTCTAAAATGAACGGGTATATTATACGAAACAGAAAAAAAAAAAAAAAAAATCTTCACAATCACTAGTATCCTGATTTTTTTGTGATAGGCAAGGTCAGAGCTTCATATTAAAATAGATTATCTTGGATTTCGTCGATTATTTTTTTGTCCTTTTGAAATCAAAATATCTTCATTTGTTCTATAATTTCGTTATCATTCTATTTTAGAGCAGTACCACCCACAAAAAATAATTTTGTCGCCCCCTCTCTAGTCTTTCCAGGGAATGGGTTCTTTAAATGAGTTTCGTGATTTCTCTATGATGCCTTTTTAAATTTCTACAATTGCTTGTTTGAATGTAGGATTTTAGCCCTTTTAGAAACAGGTTTTCTCTCAACATTTTGTATTTTAATTAGTGTATCCAAGAACAGTTGTTGAGTAGTTTCTTTATTTTGAACAATACTATTATCGGCTTGACCAAAATTTTCAAATAATCGATGATATTAACTCAGAAAAAAAACTGTGGCTTCGCCAAGTTGATTAGTCTTGAGTCATTAACAATATTTAGTAGATTGATACTAAAAAGGCTTGACACAAATATTGAAATAAACAATTAATCAAATAATATTTTAGTAGTCTTTCAAATTATAAGTTTCTAAAATGAACAGGGGGTATTGATCGAAAATTAAATATACCATAACCCTCCCATAAGCCTTCAAAAATGACTTCCCTTCAATGTTTTCAAGCAATGAGTTTTATATGATAGGTACAGTATTGTTTAGAGTTTAATATTCAAGTAGGTATCTTGAGTTATGTACACTAATTTTGCCCTTTTTAAAATTTAATAGGTTGTTTTTCAACATTTTGAAACCATTCTACTAAGTGTAATAACTATCGATGAACAAATTGGCTGAAGGACGACTGTTCAAATTGACTATATATTTTGAGCATTATTTTTGACGGCTCAACCCAATATTCCTAATTGCCAAGATTGAAGTGATTTAAAAACCGTTTTGTTCAATGATGATCAATGAACCGTTACGTTCAATGTGATGTTCAAGTCTGAGGTTATTGTCCACCAATTGTTACTGAATCAAGATTTTAAGCAATATTTGCAGCGTTTGGTACTTGAAGATGAATACCTACGACAAATAGGTTTTCTAAACAACGAAATTGTGATTTTTTAAGGCGAAGAAGTGGAAACAAAAGTTACAGGCTGGTTTTATGCTAGAATCCAGTTAGATAGAACGTAGTAAACTCGTACAAGATTGTTTATAGATGCAAAGCAATATATTTAATTTGGTGGCATAGATAAGATTTACACAGATGTTCGTTTTTTAGACGAGGTCGTCCGATTGAGTGTGCTACTGATAATAGTAGCAAGACTGATGTCATACATTCATTGCGTACATCATGGGAGGATCCGTGATGGGCAGAGTTTGGGCAGGTACGGGGAGACCCGGGGGTATGACGGGCGGTCCCGGTGGTGGGGGGAGAGCGGCCTGCTCCTGGTGGGGAGATGCGGAAGCTCCTTCCGGGACGCCGCGTTCCAGTTTCATCTTGGTGGGGGAACCGCAGATGGGTGAACGCGGGTAGTAGACGAGTGGACCTCGAGGAAACCTTTAAAAGAGTAATAATTAATTTTATTTCAATTCGTTCCATCTAAAAATACTCCAAATTACCTAGACAAAGATAATATGGTTAGAAAAAGTAAGGTATGCAGAGCACTGTAACACAAAAGGTATCTCATGAGTCAAAACACTCTTACACTTTTTTTTTTTTTTCAATTTTGCTTCGGAGTCTACCTATTATAGATAGTGATAGCATTGTTTTCACTTTCAGGAGATGTCACATTTTGTTTTCTATCGTCAAAATTTCAACTTGCGTTTATGTTTTACACCATACCTGCCTACTGAACAACTTTCGTTCTGTGTCGCCTGCCTGTGTGCCCGCAAATCCTTCCACAGTTTTCATTCGATTTTGAAAAAATTTTCATGGAATGAGCAGGTTAGGCTGTTAATGGTTCCCTACCTGTTTCATTGTGAAAAAAATAAGTAAATGAATAAATAAATTTAAAAAAGTAAATAAAATGTAAACCCCAACGAAATAATGTGTTTGGAAGATTTTTAATGAAAAACCATACCACATTATGTTTCCCCCCTACTTTTATACGTTTGCATACTGCTGCTTATCTTCCATAATACGTTGCATAATGTCTTCATTGTTTAAGTGTTCATTCTATTGATGTTCGTTACTGTAACATTAACACGAAAACATTCCCTAGTTTTTTTGTCGGAAATGTAAATTTTCCGGTTATTACTTTCTCGAATTAAAAGTTGTTTCAATCAATAATTGACAGTTCTACTTGGAAATATTTAAGAGGTACCTACATTACTTTAGATTAAATAGAAATTTATAAATAATATTGGTTTGCCTTCTGATTTGTTTAGTGTACAGGAAGTTCCATATTAACTTGGTATCAATCGTGGATAATATGCTTATTATTTGAGCAATTATAAACTCTATGATGATGGTTTATGAAGTGAAGTTTTCCATAGGTAAATGACTTGATTTGATAGGATACGAATTGATAGCCAATATAAGATTGAGTCTATCCTTCCAGAGTTCCCCAAACTGGTTTTATCAATGTGATGAAAGTAATTCCAAGCTTAACAGAAATGGACGTATCAATGGTGAAATACAATGAAGGATATTTTTATTCAAACATTTACCAGACCAATCTCTCTTTATCACTCCTGATAATTTCGAAATTTCACAGTACATTCATCATACCCCCCTTTGGACAAAAATGAAAAAATTCTACAATTCGATTGGTTCTACCCCCCCTTTCCTTTCTCCTGACCAATAGTATCCTAGCTCCCTTTTACTTTTGATTATATTATGAGCTTCAGGCTTTCTAATTCACGTTCATTTATTATTTGTTACTGGTCTAACCATTGAAATCTATCTAACATTGTACCTAACTCTTTAGTTTCGTGGAATCAGACAACGTTCTTCTTCAACTTCCGTTTTTCATTGAAATGGGTTTCTACAACTTTGTTGCAAATAATTTAGTTGATACTCCTAAGTTGATATAAGAAAGGCATAAACTGGGAGAAAATTTGGTAAATCTATCAAGACGTGGAATATATTTGCAGCAAAATATGATACGCATGAGGAGGTTGAATACTTCTGTATGTAGGGCGATCAAGAGCTGATGCTTAATCGAAAGAAATGATTGAATTTGAATCACTTTTCTCTAAGCCTGCATCAGCAGTCTTCTGCCAGAGGAAGCATTGTCCTGTGGTTCCGGCCCAAAATATTTTATCCCCAGATAGTGTTCAAACTTATGTCTTTTCTCAATCAGAGGGAAATCTCTAAATAGACCGAGACTGAGAATTTTTTCTGAACACTCCAGAGGTTGGGTCTAATTCAATCTTTATTTTAATTAAGCCCCTACTGGAATATATGTGAATCCTACGATTAACTTCTCCGTAGTTTGTCTTTCAAGTTGCTTTCAATTAGTATAATTTATTATCTTAAGTTACGCGATCTCATGCCGGAAGTAAATATTGTTTTAGACCCTTTAATTAACTCAGGATTAGGTATCTCAAGATTCATAATGAAAAAATGTAGCTATTCAAGTCAGTCTACAGATAGTAGGTAGTTCTAAGTTAACTACATTAGCTCGAATTTGCGCAAAGATGAAAGCCTTTAATAACACCCTTCGTAGCCACTCAAATTTTGTTTATCATTTTGAATAATGAACCTTTGTAACTGGCCAAGAAAAAAATTACCCGCCCCTACTGTGCCTTTATTATCCTTCTCCTTATAATTTGTTGGTTCATGTTTCAAGATGCGTAGAATAAAAAATTTAATAAATAAACAAATTCAAAAATACTCGTAATAATAATGAAAAAAATCGGTTCGTCCGCCGTACGCCGTCCATAGTTTTTCTTTGAAACTATAAAATGTATGAATCTTGTCAAAAGTCACGTATGGGGTTAGCTGGTTTCAGAACCTCGGTATCAATTTCAATCAACTCTGAAGTGAAGACTTTAGGCTGAAATATTTAAAAAAAAAATGAGATCTAGAAAACTTACGAAATAAGGAATTTAGATATCATTAATCTCAGAGAGTCGAATGAAACTACCTGGATTGCTATAAGTTCATCCGTTTGTACTTCTGCATAGTTGGGCTCTTCATCACGGAAATAATAACCTTAGTGTGATAATTTGCTGGTGTTCATAATTTCTTATACAGTTAGTAAGTAGGTAAGGTATCACTTTTTTCGCTCAAACCTTTTCGCATCAGTCTTGCAAAACACCCAAAGTCTTCTAATAGAAAATCATTTTTCTTCAGGTGATTTAAAAGAGTGATGACGCCTAAATAATAGGTATGACAGCTACGAGTAATAGACAGGTAAAGACTACACCAATCAACATAGCATCACTCAATCAAACTAATTGTTCACTCTACTTTTACAAATAATTTCACCATCTAAATGAGACAGTTTCGAAAAAGTTCTACCACGAATATAGAAAATTGTTGATGTTTTGTTTGGAAATATATTTAATTTACTGCAGGTTCTTATGCAGGTACCGAAAATGAAACTTTTATCAAAATTGCAACGTCGTGGTGTGCATTTTTGTCGGAATCTACGCGGTACTCAGGGTATACTACTTGAAATGTATTTTTACTCTACATGTGTACTGTATTTAGATATATATAAATCAACTGGTAGTGATGAAAATACAGGACAATGCAACTGTTAACTGTCAACAAAATTCGCACCTTTGTTGACTAGGTACCTACAGTTTATAGTTCTTGTTCGAGGTACCTAAACTACTTCAAGGCACATACAAGAGGGTTGAATCAAAAACTACAATTTATATCAGAATTTTCACTGCTACTCCTACTCACCAATGGGGCGATTTCATTCGCAAAGGACTGTTCCCATGGAAAAGAGAACAATTTATTTATGGTATTGCCAGAAAAACTAGTAGATGCAGTTTCCTTAATCTAAGAATGAATTGGTGCATAACTGTCGCTGGGCTCTGCATACGATAAGAGCCTCGAGAAAAGTATTAACAGTTTCAACCATCACAAGTAGTCTTGTGCTGTAGCTATCCTGAACATCCTAGCAAAACTCAACCGGGTTTGCCTGGAGTAGTTGTGGGGTATAGAGGCATAATTAGTAACGAAAAGGCGGACAAGCTCGAAGAATAGGCTCCCACACCTCATTTGTTGGGCACGGGCCATCAGTTGATTTACCACACAATCAGAAGGATCAAAGTGCCAACCAAAAAACCACAAGAAGATGGTCCAATGGGACTTTGAACTAACAAGATGCCCTGCTAGAGGTGCCTATGCTCCACCATCAATGGCAACTTAGGCAGTCGCCTTTTATTGAGGGTGCTATTATTCCTTGACGAGTATAAGAAGGCCGAGGCGTTGTGCACAGAAGGGTTTTGGGCGTGGAGCCACTGTCAGTGCAGATCTTGGTGGTACCTAGTTGGAAATTCCCTCTGCCATACCCCTCATATTCACCCTCCTTCCTTGTTCTTTTGCCTGGTCCCCACATACATGTACTTGACCCTCGAACTTTGTTTATTCCAAATGATTGACACTATCTACTTGAGAAAAAAGGAAAACCTAGGGAACTAAAATAAAGGTTGGTCTTGCAACCGGCTTGCACCCCCACGATCTACATCGCATTGGGGTCACCCAAAGTTCAACCCTTTGTCGAGAATCAAAATGGTCTCGGTTTAATGCTGGGTATTCAGTGCACTTTGGATGGAGAGGCTCGCGCAAACCATACGCATTAACATTGCCTTCGTGATTCTTATGACCAGGAATCCATTTTATGGTTATTTTGTTGTTGTTAAGAAACTAATTGTTCAGGTATTTCTTTGTTTCCCACACCGATTTTGAGGTCATGAGGGGGTTCAGGAGTGCTTTAATGCTGGCATGACTATCGGTAAAAATGTGAATGTTTTTGTTACAAGTGTTGTGGTTTTGTAAGGTGACCTGGCACTTGTTGAGATAGCATAGATTTCTGATTGAAATACAGTTGCATATTTGTCAAGGCTACAAGAGTCTGCCTCTTGAAGGCTGGGTATGAACACACCAGCACCAGAGGAAGGTTCGGGTCCATTATCTATCTTAGAACCATCTGTGTAGCAGTTGATGGTGTCTATAGTCTCAACAGGGGTTTGTTGATTGTTCCACTCATTTCTATCTTTTATTTCAAAGGTGGTTTTCAAGTTCCAGAAAAATCTCCTCTTATAAAGTATAAAAATGTTAAAGTAACATAAAGATGTTCATCATTGACTCTGAATGGTGATAACGATAAGAAACTGTCGCAAGTCGTTCTACATATATGCCAGCGATACTAGCGGATTCATCAACAAAGAGCTCTACTTCGGATTCTTCCAATACTCTCCAGGGCTAAAATTTTCAGGAGGCAGCAATTTCAAGACTCACGAAGGGGGAACCCTATCCTTTACAGAGTTTATAAATATATGGAATCCACTTACTGTTCAGGTCCCGCTCGAGGTATTTGGTAGTAGGTGGAGATGGTCTGAGTCCCTCGCACGACCACTTGACGAGACTGAGGGCCGCCCATGAGGTGCACTTGCACGGGTCCGGCCTGGTAGGGCAACCGCACGCTTTGCCCTTGCTGGACGTGAATCACATTCTGGGAATAGTGGGGCTCCTCAACGTATCTCCTGTAACTGAAGAGATCCAGAGTGAATCAGAATGAAACTAATTGTGCTTACATTGTTGCATTGCCTTTACTCTGAGAAAAATAACCAGGGATGCTCGAAATATTTGCTTTTGAAGTCAGGAGCTTGCTTTTTGTATGTTTCAATAGGTTAAATCGTGTAAAATACAGGGTGGTTCCTAAATGGGAAAGTCAGGGAAAACCTGGAATTGTCAGGGAATTCTTCGCGTCGGGAAAAGCCAGGGAATTCAGCAAAAACCACCAAATGTCAGGGATTTTTTTGAATGAAAACTTTGTGTAATAATTTACAGTGTTTTTAGGTATATTCTAACTCCTAAACAATCAAACTTCAATAGCGTACTTTATCATACTACATATTATTTCATAGGTGAGTTATGCGAATGACTAAAATAGTTATCGAGTGGTGGTTAAACTGTCCAAAGAGTAAGAGTAAGAGGGTATATACCTTTGCCTCCAGGAGGGTTAGGTTAAGGTGAAGGAAATTGGCCCATTGAAATATGGAGTATTGTGAATAACTTACGGCTTACCAACAAACGATTTTTTTTTTCTTTTTGTGGGACGGAAAATCAGGAAGTTATTTTCTCTCTAGCAACAATTTAGTTGTCGATGAAAATCAGCGTGAAATTGTTTGCTGTTGGGCAAAAATTTGGAATTACCCTTAGAGCTAAGAGATATCCTTGTCATATATATTCTTCATTTTAAATGAGTAATATTTGAGCTTCAACATTCAACATATCGCTTCAGATTAAAAAGTGAGAGACCGTAAAATATTAGATAAAAAGTCATGCAGCATTCGAAATAATGGTCTGCTAGTCAAAAAATGATTTTGGATTCCTAGCTTTTTCTAAAGTTTTTATTGATTTTTTTGCACATATTATTGAAATTTAAGGACATTTTTCAGTTCGATGTTGTGCATACATTTTTGAATGTTCTAATTTAGGTATAGGTAATGAACTTAATTCGAGTAATATTCCGCTAAAAATGTAAAGTTAACGATTTTCAACCGAATTGGCCATTTTGTGCTTTATACTAAGTTTTTAAGGCTTTTAGTTACCTCAAGTATGTAGGTTCTCAAAACCATTCCTTTCTTGGTAGTCAATGTCTAACTGCGATTTTTCGAAAATTGGTAATACATTCTTTCACAAATGCAATTACTTAAAAAAATGTATCTTTTTTCCACGCTTCACCTTCATTATTACCACCAGTATGCTGGAGTAGGTTGTTTGTTTTTCTCTCTCTCTTAAATTATACGATTCTCGTTTTAGAAGCACTAAAGATGGCGCGTCATACCTACTTTAAAATGACGAGAGAAGAATATTTGACTGATATTTTTTGTCAGGGAAATTTGAAGTTCGGTCAGGGAAATGACAGGGAAATTTAAAATTTCCTTTTGGGGGGGGGGGCACCCTGAAATATTTGTATGAAAAAAATAGGATTATAAAACTTTTTAAAATTCAAAACAATCTTATACTTATTATTAAAAACGAAACGAATTCGAACTTCACTCACAATTAATGAAAAGCAGGTATTAAGAGTTACTTAAGTACAACGAAAAATAATGTTTTTAGCTAAGGTACCTACTGGTATCCACTCTATTTCAGCATAATGGGGTGACAAATTTCCCTCTTCACCCAGGAAAAATACCGAGTTGTACAGTGTAATAAAGTTTATTTTCAGTGAATTTTAAAAGTAAATTTTCTTCGTGTAAATCCAATCAGAGGCTTTTGGCTACGATTCCAGGGTTAAAAAACTTTTTCATAACCACGCATATATTCCACGCAATCTCTCTACTTGATATTGGATTTAAAAAATCCTCTCTTTCGCCAATAAATCAAGAGTCTCATAAGAACGGATGAGTTCTATTGAGATTTTTTTGAGCACAATAAAATGCTCAAACTCGAAAAAATGTGCTACAAAAATCACTGATTGAAAAAAAGATAGAATAAATAATAATGATACTAATAATAATCTCTCTACTTGATATTAGATTTAAAAAATCCTCTCTTATGCCAATAAATCAAGCGTCTCATAAGAACGGATGAGTTCTATTGAGCTATTTTTTAGCACAATAAAATGCTCAAACTCGAAAAAATGTGCCAAAAAAATCACTGAAAAAAATAGAATAAATAATAATGATACTAATAACTTTAAAAAATCTTGCGCCTAAAGGCTGAAGTGTTTTTTTTACCTCCATTTCAAATTTTAGCTCAACATGCTAAATAGCAAAATTAGCTTTTATGACTACAGTATAACGGTTTCACTAGCCTTCTTGTATAAGTCGTAGTTTCAAGTCATTTTCTCGTTGCGTTGTTCGATGACAAGTTTCGGTAAGAAGGTGTTCGTAAAAACGTTTTCTACGTTAAAATAAATTAATAAAAAAGACTAAAAAATTGTAAAAATTAAAGAGAGAAACAACCTTTATTTGCAAAAATACAAATAGGCGAGCTGCCTATTGTTGTACAGGTTACTTGTAATGATTACTTGCGAAAAGTTGATCACCCATGAAAATTACTAATTTTTGCCTGATATTGTGACTGAATATTATGTGTTAAAAATTCGCAAAAAATCTTAAAACTGATTTGAATTAGAAAATAGTTGATAGTTATTACATTTTGTGTACATACACTGCTCAAATTTCAAAAAAAAAAAAAAAAAAAAAAAAAAAAAAAAAAAAAACATTTAATACATAAAATCACGACAAGTTGCTCATGCTGCAGGATTTTTTTTTTCTTTAAATGTCAAATGCAGAAATATTTGCCCCTCGGGTCGATTTGGAAAAATTTAATTATAACGTTGGCGTAATTTCTGGACCAAGACGTTAGCATTTTCTCTTCCTGATTGAGAATTTTAATTAAATCGCATATTTATTTGACTCTTAAATGATGTAAATGTTGTATAAAATTTTGAAGAGGAATAACTGCAAAAACATCGCATTCTGGAGCTGTGCAGCAGAGACCTTAATTGATAACATCGGTTCTTGAGTCTCTTGATCAGGTCAAAACCATATGCTGGTGGCGTGTGAGAAGAGTTAAGGTAAGTACGATTTTGGTTTATTATTTTCAATAATGAATATTGTAATTGACCAAGAAAAATATTCGTTAACACCCCCCCCCCCCCCCCCAATTGTTTTTAATTACGTTCCAAAATGAATAGAATCTAAAAATCGAAAGAAAAAATCCGTCCGTACGCCATTCAGGGCTTTTCTCCAAAACTCCAGGGACAAAGTTTATGAGAAATTTGGCTGAAAAATCATTCATCGGCCAGGGATGTGCCAGTAACATTGGCATACATTTTGATTGACCGCGAAAATTTCTAGGTAACAGTAGTGTTTTATTGGTTGTACGATATTCCGTTCTCTCTCTGCAAGCTATATGGAGCAATGACTCAATGATTTTTCGGGGGAACTAAGTTTCCCAAAATGACACTATCAATGACCGCTAGATAGTGTTAGGCTTGCAGCAAGCAAACGTAATTATGCGGCATACGCGCTACTGCTGCAGTTTTGTCAATTCACGGCACTGCATCATCCGCTCGCGTAAGGGAAGGAACGATTAGCGTGGAACACGCTTTTACCGGGACCTAAAAGAGAAAAATGTCACGAAAAACCCTTTGACTAAAGTAGCGGATGATCTAATTTCTTTACTATTCAACCTATGAAGCTAAAATTTGAAATGGAGAACCCTTGGGACGTCTAAAAACGAATCATGAAATTTATAGCCCCCCAGATCAGCTGAGTAAGATCCGGAGCTAAGTTGTTAGTTAATCGAGACTAAAGTAGCGACGGAATGCTTTGCTATTCAACCTATGAAGCTGAAATTTGAAATGGAGCGTGATCCACGTTGCTCCAATGTTTCGATGAGGCTCAAAGTGAAAGCAAACGGGAGTCTGGGGTCTCCCCAGCTTCGTCAAGGAGTGGGAGAGGTTTTCATTAAAGTTTCGAATTTTTTTCATTACAGCTTTCGAATTTATAAACACGATAAAACACACATAAGATTAAAAAAAAAAAAAATTGCGTTGAAATTTAACTATTATTACTAAAGCTGCTGAAGCCACAACTTGATCAATTCCTCTCAGTACCTACTAATGTATGAGGTAGCCTACATACCAACAAAGAGTTACTAACAATCCTCATTCGTTATGAATTCAACAAGCACACCCAAGAAGTCGGCAACACGAAGATCTATAAATATATCATCATATAAATACATACACTTATCCTATACTTAGCAGTATTTACATTGGTATTCTTTCTTTTAATTAATGTTCATTATGTCGTTTCATCATCCCTATTACTGCGGTTATTATAACGATTAAGATAAATTATTCTTAAATTATAGGTGGTAGATAAACTATTCTTAAATTATAGATGATAGATAAATTATTCTTAAATCATTTGTTCTTGAGATAATTCAGTAGGTACCTTTCATCGAATATAATATTGTCTCCAGTCTCAATACGTTGTTTACACTAAGACAGATATTACGAAATCTCTTATACTTATATTTCATAATTTGTTATAATTTCATTCTTGCTTCAATCCAGGATTATAGTCCATTCATTCAATGATAGATTCAAGATTCAATGATATTCACGTATAGATTACGGTTGATTCCGAAAATTCTCAAGTAAAGTATGCTGTTTAACCACTTTTAAATTTTTTTTTTTTTCAATCATAGATAGTATATGCATTGATGACACCTTATCAAAAAGACACCTCGTCGTTTGTTGACACCTCGTCCCAAAAGTTCCTCCCACTAACTTATTCACACAGTTTTTGAGATATCGAAATGAATGGAGAGCGTTTTGGGGCGTCAGATGGGTACTAATTTTTGAGGGAAAAAATCCAAAAGGTTTTGGACTACAAGGTATTGGGTACACACAAGGTAAAAGGACCCTGCCAAAATGCTTTGCGAATAATATCAATTTGAAATATAAAGATCTATTTGTTGATAGTTCAACAATGAACAACTTTATATCTGCTAACAATCTCCTTAGTCCTCTACAATCTGGCTTTCGAAAGTCACACAGTTGTGAGACTGCACTACTAAAAGTTGTCGAGGACTTCAGAGATTTTATTGAAAATGAAATGTGCACCTTCTTGATTTTGATTGATTTCAAAAACGCATTTGGCTCAATCTCACACAAACTTTTAGTTAAAAAACTTCAAACATATTTCAATTTTTCTACTTCCGCCTGTAATCTTCTAACTTCTTACTTATCTGATAGATTGCAAAAAGTAGTGCTAAGGGACAAATGTTCATCCCCCTTATCAGTACCTACAGGAGTTCCTCAGGGATCTGTGCTGGGTCCGCTGTTATTTTCTTTGTTCATCAATGACCTCCCCCACGTCCTGCACTCATGCCTCTACCACCTTTATGCTGATGACTTTCAAGTCTACCTTCCCAGCAGTCTTGGTGAGTCACTAATCTCTTCGATTCATATCCTAAACCAGGAACTTGGTGCCATAGGTGATAGGGCCCGAAGAAATGGGATAGTTATAAATCCTTTGAAGACGCAAGCAATTGTCGTCTATCGAAGTGATGTTCCCACAGACCCTCTTCCTCCCATTCTTCTGGAGGGGGTGGTTGTTCCCTTTTTCTCTCATGTGCGTAACCTTGGGTTGCTCATCGACAAAACTTTGTCTTAGAACCACCACATCACCTTGATCTGTCGGGTTTATGGATCTCTCCATTCTCTAAAGCGCCTTGCTAAATTCACGCCTCATCATCTCAAGATTAAATTGGCCCAAGCCATTGTTCTCCCCCACCTCTTCTATGCAGCAAGCTCTTTTTCATACTCACTTTCCTCCTCACTCAACAAAAGGCTTCTTGTTGCATACAGAGCATCTATTCGCTATGCTTACAATATCAAAGCTCGTCATTCTATAAGCACACAAACCATTTTATGTTTACCATTAGAAAAATATTACATCCTCCGGCATCTCAAACTCATCTTCCAAATTAAACTCGGTAATGTTCCATCCTACCTGACATCCCTATTGACACTTGCAACCTTCAACAGATCCAATGCTTTGATGATTCTCCGCCATAGAACTGTAATCAAATCCAAGTCATTTGCTATTGCTGGGGCGCGGGTCTGGAACTCTCTACCCAACTCGATCCGCTCATTGCCCACCATTGGTCGATTCGTGGCGGAAGTAAGGAGGCATTTTGTGGACATTGATTTTTCAAATTTTATTTTATTTATTTTTCATATTATCACTTAATTTTTTTTTAAATCTATTTTAATTTAACTGCTTGAACCATCCTTAGGTATATAATTCCTTGATTTATTCCTACATTTTTTTTTTTTTTTCTAAATAATTTAACCTTTTTTGTCTGATTTTCATTACCTATATATTAATACCTTGTCGTGCCGTACTATATTATGTATGCCAAATCTTTGTAAAGCTGTATGCTATATATAGACCAATTTCGGTCTTGAGCATAATAAATGGTTTTTATTATTATTATTATTATTATTATTAACTTGAAATGAATAGGAAGCAAATTTACAACTTACCCATTTCGTTCATCGGGGGGATAGTATGGCCAAGATACGTGACTCCCTGATGGCAGTGGTGGAGCTATTTGGCTCTGCATCTGTTGAAGGATTTCCGTCGTGGAGCCGAACCGAGGTTTGATCCCTCGTACAGACGGTCGCCTATTGAACCCGTAGTCGTCCTGCTCGTCATCCGAACCTCCAGCTGTTGAGCGAAATGTGGAATGTTAGGAATACGAGTTAAACCACCATACGCAGATTCAAATATGCTGTAAAGTGGTGCGATATGAATTTTTAGTTGCCTAGAGAAGATATCAGCAGAGCAACCTACATACATAACTACAGGGAATATACCATATACTTTTGAATATGGAAAGTAATTACAGCATGAATTTAATCACCGTGCAAAGATTGTAGACACGCTGCAAAGCGGTGCGAAATGCATTTTTAATGGTTGCCTTAAGAGAGATCACCAGACTCCAGAAGGATTGTTTTTAAGCGATCATCAAATCAAATAAGAGCAACTAATATCATCAATCAAATAAGAGCAACTATCTACCTACAGTTAAAAAAGTCAAATTTCAAATTCGATTCAGTATCTATGGGTTCGAATTGCAACTTGTTCATTCAAAACACATTTACCACATTCTCTGTCAATCTTTCAATGCCCGTATAAGAAAGTGTCTTTGAAAACTGCATTTCAACAACTCAGTAGACAACATTATAGGTAAACCCAAAAAACGAATATAATGTTCCTTTTGCCGAGAAAGTGCTGTCCCTACTAGTTCGTTATAACCACCAAAATCCATCATCATTAATAATTACGTTGATGAAAAATTTTGTTTGATGGACGAAATCAATCGACATTCGTTTTTAGTCACATTCATTTGCATTAGGTACCTACTTCATGGCATTCATATATCTTGCAGAATTTTGCAGCATGACCTCATGAGCCATTTTTAGAAACCTCTTTCAAAACCGGGTATGAACACACTAGAGTTGGTTCTCACATAATTTTGCCAAAACTTTTGGTTCTGAACGAATTCTCTGAAGATTCTGAAAGAAGACTTGATTAATGAATATTGAATATGAACCATTGGAACCGCACTTTGAATAAATTTTATTTGTATTTTTATTTCATAAACTGTTGAACAGCTTTTGATCGTTTTCATTGACTAGTTTTTCCAGTTGGCATAGGATTGGACAACCTCAATTATTAGGTTTTTATTTTATGACCCCCCATTTGAATCGAATTCTGGAACGAAAGAGAGGCTGCTTCCAATGTTACTGCCCAAATATAATTGATACCTCGAGAGAGCTTCAACTCATGTCACCAGAGGGAATGTTCTGAAAAGATCGTACGTCTAACCACTACGCTACTAAGGCAACGGTAATCAATGAAACCTCATTGACGGCCTTGGGTTTTTAATAAACATTACATTTTCATTAATGAATATTACATACATGAACCTTTGTAATCGCTCCTTTTTTCTCATTAATTATACATTTTATTTGCATTTTCATTTCCTAAACAGTCACACAACTTTTGATCGTTTTCATCACCAAGTTTTTCCAGTTGGGGATGGAAAATCTGATTCATTAGGTTTTAATGACCCCCCGATTGAAAACCGGCAATCCACTTTATGACTAATTGCATATTGCGAACCCCATTTGAAGCTCTTGTATCCATTGACTGCGTCAAATGATAGGTACTGCCTGAAAATATTTGATACCACGACAGAGCGAAAGTTAGTGAAAAACGTTGCCAATTTCCACCAAAAATAAAAAGTTACAACGTTAAATCAATTTCGACGGTTTTTAATAATTATTACATTTTCAATTATAAATATTAGGTACATACATGAACCTTTGGAACCGCTCCCTTTTCCCCATGAATTATAAAATTTATTTGCATTTTCATTTCCTAAACAGTCACACAACTTTTGATCGTTTTACAACTAGTTTTTCCAGTTGGGAATATGCAATCTGATTCATTAGGTTTTAATGACCCCCCGATTAAAAAATATTTGTTACCTTGACGGGAATTGAACTCAGGCCACCAGAGGGAATGATCTGGAAAAATCGGACTTCTACCCACTGCACTAGTGAGGCAAAAGTAATCAAACCTCTTTAACTGCGAGAGTATTTCTTGAACATAACTAACGTGTACATTAATGAATATTACATATATGAACCTTTGGAATCGCTCCTTTTTCCTCATGAATTATAAAATTTATTTGCATTTTCATTTCCTAAACAGTCACACAACTTTTGATCGTTTTACAACTAGTTTTTCCAGTTGGGAATGGACAATTTTATTCATTACGTTTTAATGCCCCCCCCCCCCCCTCCATAGAAACTGGCCACCCATTGTGCGCCCAATTGCATATTGCGACCCCCATTTGAAGTAACCTCTGGTATCCGTTGACTGCGTCAAATGATAGGTACTGCCTAAAAAGATTTGATACCTCGACAGAGCGGAAGTTAGTGAAAAACTTCGTCTATTTCCACGAAAAATAAAGAGTTACAATGTTAAATCGATTTCGAGAGTTTTTAATTAACATTACATTGTCATTAATGAATATTACCTACATGAACTTTGGAATCGCTCCTTTTTCCTCATGAATTATAAATTTTATTTGCATTTTCATTTCCTATACAGTCACACAACTTTTGATCGTTTTCATCAGCTAGTTTTTCCAGTTGGGAATGGACAATCTGATTCATTAGGTTTTATGACCCCCTGCCTAAAATCCTGCAACCCACTTAGCGCCCAATTGCATATTGCGACACCCATTTGTAGTAAACTCTGGTATCCATTGACTGCGTCAAATGATAGGTACTGCCTAGAAATATTTAATACCTCGACAGTGCGGAAGTTAGTGAAAAACGTTGTCTATTTCCACGAAAAATAAAGAGTTATAATGTTGAATCGATTTCGAGAGTTTTTAACAAACATAACATTGTCATTAATGAATGTTACATACATGAACCTTTGGAATCACTTTTTTTCCCTCATGAATTATAAATTTTATTTGCATTTTCATTTCCTATACAGTCACACAACTTTTGATCGTTTTCATCAGCTAGTTTTTCCAGTTGGGAATGGACAATCTGATTCATTAGGTTTTATGACCCCCTGTCTAAAATCCTGCAACCCACTTAGCGCCCAATTGCATATTGCGACACCCATTTGTAGTAAACTCTGGTATCCATTGACTGCGTCAAATGATAGGTACTGCCTAGAAATATTTAATACCTCGACAGTGCGGAAGTTAGTGAAAAACGTTGTCTATTTCCACGAAAAATAAAGAGTTATAATGTTGAATCGATTTCGAGAGTTTTTAACAAACATAACATTGTCATTAATGAATGTTACATACATGAACCTTTGGAATCGCTTTTTTTCCCTCATGAATTATAAATTTTATTTGCATTTTCATTTCCTAAACAGTCTCACAACTTTTGATCGCTTTCATCACCTAGTTTTTCCAGTTGGGAATGGACGATCTGATTCATTAGGTTTTAATGACCCCCCGATTAAAATCCTGCAACCCACTTTGCGCCCAATTGCATATTGCGACCACCATTTGAAGTTAACTCTAGTATCCATTGAATGCGTCAAATGATAGGTACTGCCTAAAAATGTTTGATATCTCGACAGAGTGGAAGTTAGTGAATAACGCTGTCTATTTCCTCGAATAATAAAGATTTACAATGTTGAATCGATTTCGAGGGTTTCTAATAATTATTACATTTTCAATTATAAATATTTCATACATGAACCTTTGGAATCGCTCCTTTTTCCTCATGAATTATAAATTTTATTTGCATTTTCATTTCCTAAACAGAAACACAATGTTTGATAGTTTTGATTAACTAGTTTTTCCAGTTGGTAATGACCAATCTGATTCATTAGGTTTTAATGACCCCCCGATTACAAAATATTTGACACCTTGAAGGGAATTGAACTCAGGTCACCAGAGGGAATGATCTGAAAAAATCGGACTTCTACCCACTTCACTAGTGAGGCAAAAGTAATCAAACCTCTTTAACTGCGAGAGTATTTCTTGAACATACCTAACGTATACATTAATGAATATTACATAAATGTGAACCTTTGGAATCGCTCCTTTTTCCTCATTGAATTATAAAATTTATTTGCATTTTCATTTCCTAAACAGTCACACAACTTTTGATCGTTTTACAACTAGTTTTTCCAGTTGGGAATGGACAATTTTATTCATTACGTTTTAATGGCCCCCCCATTTGAAACTGGCCACCCATTGTGCGCCCAGTTATATATTGCGACCCCCATTTGAAGTAAACTCTGGTATCAATTGACTGCGTCAAATGATAGGTACTGCCTAAAATTATTTGATACCTCGACAGAGCTGAAGTTAGTGAAAAACGTTGTCTATCTCCTCGAATAATAAAGAGTAACAATGTTGAATCGATTTCTAGAGTTTTTAATAAACATTACATTGTCATTGATGAATGTTACATACATGAACCTTTGGAATCGCTTTTTTTCCCTCACGAATTATAAATTGTATTTGCATTTTCATTTCCTAAACAGTCACACAACTTTTGATCGTTTTCATCACCTAGTTTTTCCAGTTGGGAATGGACAATCTAATTCATTAGGTTTTAATGACCCCCCGATTAAAATCCGGCAATCCACTTTATGACCAATTGCATATTGCGACCCCCATTTGAATGAAGTAAACTCTGGTATCCACTGACTGCGTCAAATGATAGGTTCTGCCTAAAAATGTTTCATATCTCGACGGGAATTGAACTCAGGCCACCAGAAAGAATGATCTGAAAAAATCGGACTTCTACCCACTTCACTAGTGAGGCAAAGGTAATTAAACCTCTTTAGCTGCGAGAGTATTCCCTGAACATACCTAACGTATACATTAATGAATATTACATATATGAACCTTTGGGATCGCTCCTGTGTTGAATCGGGGGACTTTCGTCATGTATTAAAAGTGTAATGTGCATTTTCATTTCCTAAACATTCGCAAAACGTTTGATCGTTTTCATTATTAGCTTTTCCAGTTCGGATTGTACAACCTGATTCATTAGTTTTTATGATTCCCATTCGAATTGTTGCTCTTGTTTTGTCAATTCATGATCGAGAGGGACCATGGGAGGGAATTGGTGAACCCTATTAGCCACAGAACACTTCACCCATTCACATTGCGTCCTTTTGCCGCTTTTGAAGTTAATGTATTATATTTCTGAGGATGCCGATACCTCGTATAAACTGCGTGGACAGCCCAAATGTATTTTGTCCCAACTGTGAATACGGGCTTGACCAGACAAGAGCAACAAGGGCAACAGATGACATGAAGATGGCACATACAAAGATCAAAAATAGCTATTTTGAGCTCATAGGCCGAGCGTGGCTACCTCTTACCTATGTAAATAAAACGCTGAAAACCCAGAGCTCACTATTGTTATCCTATTCATCCAATCGACTTGAGCAGCCTAAATAACAGCTAGATAGATGAATATGCGGCTGGTCTGAGCATACATAGCGTGCATCGATTCCTTAAGTATAATGGACAGGATGAGCTGATAGTTGAACCCAGTATCGTCGAGGGTTGTGATTTTGTAATGTCCGACAAAATAAATTGCATCTCCGTTATTTCCTAACATAAAAACGCACGGTTGGTCTTATTCGATGCGGAGGAATCTCTTCTTCATGATGTAGATCCAAAAGAATTTTTTCAGGCCTTATTTTTCTATCCTTAGCTCATGAAATGTGCAGAAAAGATGACAGAAAGCATGGATTTTCCCACGGTTTTTGCAGGTTTTTTGAGAAAACAGGGAGTTGGAAGCGGTGCAATAGAAAAATTGAGGTGGAATTCGGAACCAGCGATAAATTTTACATACGTAAGTCAGGAACCTTTGGAAGGCACTTAATCTGGAGTTTGAGTCTTGAGGAATAGGTTTTCCGATAGCTTTCAAGCGACATGCATTACTCATTTACATGCTCACTTGGGGACCTAAAACTCATTTTCGAAAAATTGTAATGTGGAAGGTTGATTGGCCGCAGTCTTTAAATTGTGGTTCTCATCATTCAGATCTGCTGTCATGTCAAGAAAGTTGTTCAATCTGTCAAGTTTCAAGTTTATTGATTGTCAGGTTATTACGTTTGCTTTACAAATAATTTTATAGTTTATAACCTCATTAGAAGGTAACCTGCACTGATTGGTTTTTCCAAATTCCCACAAGGGGCGCTGCTTACATTTCGACATTTTGATGAGAGAGCTTCATGACAACTTAATTTTTTGATGAATTATATTTTCGACCATTTAATTGTTGAAACGGAACATGCATACCCATATTATTAAAAATACCCATATTAATAAAAAGTTGAGATGTGACATTATTCTTACGACTAGTGCTATATGCATCTTATTTGACAATGTTTATTACCGGAACTATATCGTTTCCTCAGTCTTTCGATTCTGGAAGCATCTTGTTGAACGAATAGTGCCAGCTCGTCGCTTTCGTTCCCTGGCGTCCCCACAACTATGTCAGGTTGTGGTTTTTGATCCTGTGGAAAAAATATCTTCGTTGTGAATGTTAATAATTTGAACTTGTATTTAATTTAATCACTCATTGTATTGATTTATAAATAATTTAAATTAATAATTTAATAAGGGCACTACAATATTTTAAATTATAATTAATTTTGAATCACCATCAAGAGGACCAATAGACTTATGATGATCAAGCCTCCAAGGACTTTGTCACCCTTAATCATCTCTGTTGTTGTTGAACATTATTTACAAATAGTACATATATACGAAGCTTTAAAACATTTACACCTTTTAAGGCTTTGAAGGAAATGTTTTAATCAAATTTGCTGTATATCCATATCCAAGTTAATTTGTCCCGTCACCTAAGTACTTGAACTAAATCTTTTGGGGATACGTTTAATATAATGTAATGTTTTGGTTATTTTGTGTGCAGAACTGTCGTTAAAGGCTGTTGCCATACGGTAACACTGACTGACTGACTGCATAGGGCTTCCGTAGAAAGAAATCCCAGCCTAATGGCTTATATTTCTCCAAAAGGGTCCCTTTTGATTTGGGTATTCTATGGCTGCGCTTTGTCCCTAATGCCTAGCGCAACAAACTTCTTTATCTTTTTCCAATCTTGGTCTCTGAGTGAGGCCCTTTCGATTGTATAATGTCCTAGGGCCTCTTGCCTAGATCACCAGAATCCATCGCAATCACACAGAAAGTGTTCAGTCCTACCCGTTTCCACATTCGCAGAGTGGAGAGGGTACCTTGGACGGATACATCAGTGCTTTGATGCTGGCCGGGCTGTCTATATGTAAGACTACTTGTCTGTTTCTCATGTTATTCTCTATTAAGCTGTCAGCATACCTGATATGGCATACAGCTCACTCTGGAAGACAGTGGTGTGTGCATCAAGGGTGAAGCACTCAGCTATACTCAAATCAGGTATGTATATACCAGCGCCTGTTCAGGTTGTGCTCTCAGATTCAACTCCAGAGCCGTCTGTAAAGCACGGCAGTCAAGTCCTTTGTGTTCGTGGGACTACCCTGTTCCAATTTTCTCTTTCACCTATGACGTTAGTAGTGGGATCCTTCCAAATCAATCAATATCAACTCAGAGCTTATCAGTTGAATAAGAAAAGCTTATCAGTTGAATTCATTGGGTAGGTGTTTGTTCCCCCCTTAATTTTACTATTCTTGGCCATATTGATCAAACGACAAATGACGTTGTTAATTATATCCTGACATCAAAATTTCAGGGCCAATTACTGTCAAATAATTTGAATTTGCTTTTAATTTACATTCACCAATTTCAATGGATTTCCAAAGATATTAACTTAATTAAAACAATGTATTATGCCTAATTGAATGTCGGCCAATGCAAAAATTTAAATTGTAATCAATTTTTGATAACCATTATAAGAGGACAAATAATCCAAAGATGATCATGCCATAATCATCTCAGTTGTTGAACAGATTTACCAATAGTACATATATTCGAAGCTTCAACTTTTATTCTCTTGACAGATAAGAAGAAAATATTTTAATTCAGTTTCCTTGTATTTGATGATCCATATCTAGTGTATTTGCCTCATCAGCAAAGGTAGTGTCATTACTAGTGAACATGAGTTGTAGGCGTTTTTGGAGTACCTAATGTTTAGAATAATGTATATTTTGATAAGTAGGTATATGTGCAAACCTGTCATTACAGGCTCTTGCCATCTGGTAACCCTAGTTATCAACTCAGAGCTTATCAGTTGAATAAGTAATAATCTTCAGTGACATCATAGGGTAGGCGTTTGTTCCCACCTCTTGACCATATTGATTAAACGAAAAATTATGTTGTTCATTATGTTGTTCTTCACCACCATTTCAAAGGTCAACTACCGTAAAATTATTTGAAGTTGTTTTTAATTTCACCAATTTTTATGGATTTACAAAGGTTTTTATTTCATTAAAACAATTCATTGTGCATTATGGGTAATGACGGCCACTAAAATATTATATATTTTAATTGATTTAAAATAAACATTAAGAAGACCAATAAGCCAATGATGACCATGCTGCAAGGGACTTTACTTAGCCACCCATAATCAACTCGGATGTTATTTTAAAATAGTACATATATTCTAAATTTAACAACATTTACACCCTATTAAATTTAGAAGAAAATTTTTAATCCAATTTTCTTGTATTAGTTGAGCCATATCTAATTAATTTGCCTCATCAGCAAAGGTTGTGAGGTTATTATCAAACATGCATAGTAGCAAACCTTTTTGTAGACATTTCCGAAATAAAGTATATTTTGGTCAGTATGTGTGCAAACATTTTTACAAATTATGCTCTAAATGGCCAAAAAATAAGTTTTTGAAATTGTGTAACTTTTTTCTCCAAATTTCTCCACCATCCCACTAGAATTGCTTCAAAGTATAACATGTACAGAGTAGGAAATCATTAAAACCATACCTACGCCGCCAGGTCCTTTTTCGCGAGATAGGTACTGATTTTTTTTCTCAGGAAAATGTTCTTTTCGAAAAAAGACCACGAAAAGATTACATTCGCACATTAATCTCATATTTCATATAATAGAGATGTTTACAGAAGGTGCAACTAACTAAGAACTTATCTAAACTAACTAAATGTAACTTCTCAAACGGAGCACTCAATGATCTAAATATTTATACCTAAACTCAAATCTCAGACACAAATACTTGAACGCGCCAGAAACAGAACAAAATAAGCGTTAGTAGAATATCAAGACTGGAAGGGTGGAAGAGATGGTTCTGTGATTAGAGCGAACAAGCGCCGACAGCGCTATTATTATTTTCATTGATGAATTATTATTAAATATCATTTTTTATTATTATTAAATAATAAATATATCATTTTCATATATTGAAGTTGGATGACTAAAAATTCATTATTAGGTATGTGTTTTGTAGTTCATTATTCCTGCACCATACCCCAGACCTGCCGGTAATGCCCCCCCAATATAACCAAGTATTCCGCGTAGGATTATCGAAATAAGAAATAATGAACCTTTATATAATAATTGACAGCGTTTGTACCAGTACCTACCAATCATATCATGCAAATTTATGTTCTTTTCTACTGTGGTTTCTCTGATCTTGTAGAAACAACATTGAAAAATGTTTGTTGTGAATCTTCAACTTTTCCTCTAGTCACCTTCTACTCTACCTTCCATAATGGTTAACACTGTATTTGTATTTAGTAGCAAGAATATTGGTATATATTCAATAGCACACATAACATACTACACGTCATAAAAATGACGCCCTATACAGCTGGGAATATTTCAATTAAGTTTTCTCGTAAGAATTGATCAATATCAAGTACAGCTAAGTAGTGGCGCAGTACAGGACAATATCTCTGAAATATACTTTTTTGTTGTGTGTGCAACCTGATTTGCAGATTTACCTTCTGACTATTCTGATTGACAATTAAATATTGATTAAGTGAATGAAGTGAAGTGAAAGTTTGTAAATTGCGTCTTGTACTCGTTTCAAAATCAATATTTTGAATATCAAGATGTGTTGATTTCCAGGAATTGAGCGTTAAAGTATACATTTTTAAGATTTAAAAAACTACGGGTTTCAATGTATAGGTAACTGAGTATAATGCTGAAGGACAAATTAATTGTGGAAGAAGTTTTAGATGAAAAGTTGAAATAGTTTGTTGAATAATGTGTCGCACGCACGTGTATCTAGCTAGCTGTGCCTATCTAGCCCTAATCAAACTGACAGATCTTATCGATTTATCGCATTTTTTATAATTATTTGTATAATTATATGCTGAATCAGAAAAGAAACTTCCGTATTTAATGAGTTTAAAGAGTTGTCAAATCAAAATCTCACTGTAAAACTGCAAATATACATATATTACAAAGATTTATTTATTACTCTATTATTGAATTTAAATTGATTTTTAATCCTGATGAAACAATAGAAATATCTTCCTTGAGTCATCCCAAATTGCAGTATTTTTTTAGTGAGCAATTCAGCCTCCAGAAACCTTTTCCTTTCCCACTCATAGTTCTTATTCTTTACTGAAGAATAAGCAAGTGAAAGTGAGTGGGCTTGTTGTAGCCGATACAGTGGTCCATATGTTAAGAGTTGAAATTGATCATAATATGAGCTTGACCTATTTTATTGTTTGTGTAGTGAAAAACATATTAAGATTTTAGAAGTTCCATCAAAAAACGTTTAATTTCTTTCTTTCTTATTAAAAATATTTCTATCCATTCTTAGCAAGGATTTCTCTTTAGGTAGTCAATACGCCTTGTGTCAAGTTTTACCATCTGATGTATGTTGTGATGTTATCTACCTTTCTTTTTTATATGCACATTTTCGGTCTAGAATTTGTAACAAGACTGATGCCAACAAGTCTTCCTGATAATAATTTTTAATGATGAAAACCAATAAATATTAAAATTTTTTGTTAAATGGTTAGCTTATGTAGGTACTACTGATATAACATCTTTATGTACCTACGTTAAAGAAGGCATAGCTTTATTGGTTTACGCATGTTTACGAGTTAGGATCAACTTAGTTCTTTTTGCTGCCGCTAGGCTCGCATCCTTATTTGGAATCGCGAATCCGCCACACACTCAAACCGCAAGTATCCTTTCTTCCTCCTGGTAGCTGGTGAGCCAATCGAGAAATCTGCCAAATATCCCCCAAAGGCCCGAGAAGAGCAAGCAGGTGGTGGTGTGACAACTTATGAAATGTATTGGCAAAGTCGGTGGCTATGACGTGTATTTGGACAACCTTGTCCCCATGAAAAAGTCCGGCAGCTCAAGTTTCAAGGTTAATGTTGACCTTCCACACATAAAACCATGCTGTTCACAAGCGACGAAATATGAGAAATCTACATTCAGCCTGGCGGCGACTGTCAGCTTTTCCAGGAGTATAGGAATATTCGAGAGTAAGCAGATCGGGCGGTATTGATTTAGTTATGTCTTGTCACCTTTCATGCCTAGTCATGATTTTATCATGTTTATATGCTCAAATAAAAATTGAATCTTCTGTAATTGAACAGCTTAAAGTGAAAGATTATCGAGTTGCCGAATTACGATTTTACTGTAAAACATTGCAAATTATTAAGCAAAAGATTTAGTAATTCAGTATATGACTTTATAATTCTTCTTTACTGTCTTAGTGCAGAAGGTACCTCTCTGCTTTAATCAATATCAATACACTCAATTTTTATCTTTCAGTACTTTTGGAGCCAAATAAGTTGAAATTTGACCTGAAAATCTTTCTATATTTGAAAATTTTCCAACAATTCATTCACAGCGATCCAGGCAGCTGGTCTCACTCCATTCTGATACGAATTTTACTGTACAGTAGGTAGGTAGTAAATGGTAATAGTAAAATGATCTCAAACCTACCAAACCCTTGGCTTACTCGAAACAAAAATAGGATTAAAAATGATATTATGCCAACCTTGAGCACATCGTCAATATCGCCTAAGCTGTATTCCGTGTCCACTGTGCTGGTGCTGTCTCGTGAACCTGGTGCATCATCTGGAAAATCCAGAAATAATTACATCGATTTACCTAGTTAGTGAAATCTCTTGAACTTTCATTAACGGTGAAGTTTTGCTGATGGCCACAAACGCCAAATTCTCTAAATATCTAGCTATAAGAAGGAAAAAGTAAAATCCTGTAATTAATCTGATAAATTTACACTTCATAGTGATGATTTTATTTAAAAATCAATCCCAGGACTTACCTAAATGGAAAACTATGGTATATAATCAATTCCTTAATCAATGAGAGAAGTTGGAAGCATTTGCAAATTCCTAAAATCCAGAATCCTTCATTATCTTCTGAGACGTCCGGTTTTTCTTCTTTCAGTGAAATCATCAAGTTCTGTTTTAATTGCAGAACATCATTTATTTTTACAAAAAGTTTGTAGGGTAACTGAACTAGATAATTTTTTAGCGCACTAGGTAATAAATAGTGCTAAAAATCAAGGAAAACAAATTTAAAAAAATCATTAAAAAAAGTAAAATCGAACATGTACAGTATGTTGATATGTTGCCCTACAAAATGTTTGTAGGGTAACTGAACTAGATAACTTTTTAGCGCACTAGGTAATAGTGCTAAAAATCAAGGAAAACAAATTAAAAAAAATCATTAAAAAAAAGTAAAATTGAACTTATACAGTATGTTGACATGTTGTTGAGATATTTTGAATGTAATTTATATCACAACATTTATTTTTAAATGTATATTACAACATTAGGTAATTGTGATCAAATCTGAAGTTAATTTAATCTCTATTTAACCTGGGATGAGGGCGTTCCAAAAGTTTCATGGGTATCTGTCATGGAGGGACAATCACGTTAGCTGAGAGATCTTCCATATGTTTTAAATTCATCAATTAGACTTTTCCACCACTAGCATGATAGTTGATTCGTTTTGTAAATTTCATTGTTTTACCCTATTGATTGTGTAGGTAAGGGGAAAAAAACAGAAATGTAATCTTGTTATTGATTTATATCTTGTAATAACTTTATAAATTGCTTCAAACAATATAGAAAAAGGTTCGAATCAAGTTGATTATAATTATTATTATTATTAACTGAAATGGTAAATTTAATAGGTAAGGAAAATAATTGTCAGGAAGTGGCCACCATAATAGGTCTTGAGATAATATGTAGGTAGGCAACTATTTCTTTTTTTAGCGAATTGTCGTAAAAAATGGAGATTGCTACGTTGTTACGATTTTGAAATTAAATAATTTTCTTCGTGAAAATACGATTTAATTAAGCATTCTGAAACGATTTCTGGATTTTAACGCTTTTAATGTATGATGTGCAATTTCGGACGCTTAACTCTCTTCAGAGTTGAGATAACAAATTCGCAGTTCTTTCGCCAAACAAATGTGGCATTCCAAAACAAACGATAGAGTTCATTGGACAGAACCTTTTGAGAACTATAAGATGAGAAATGGCTAAAAATCGGTAAATTCATATATTTTAAGCAAAATATTGCTTATAAAAAGTAGGTATATTAACTGTGAACTAGAACCTTTTAAAACTCACGCATAAAATTATGGTGTAAAACGTACTTGAATTAATGAAAAATGCTTTAAAATGTCGATTTTAAATAATATATACTTGAATTTATTGAAATATGGTTTAAAATGACGATAAAAATTGTAAAAAATCCAGAAATTTGACCTGACTATTTGATTTGAGTTGACCAACAGCAGGTAAATATTATGTATCACCTATGGGTGACAAAAGTTACAATATACACGGTTACATGAAGTGGAAGAAAAATTTTGGAAATAGAATTTAAAATTTTTGGGGCCATTGCAATAGCTTCATTCTTTTCAAAAAATCTTTGAAAGTAGTTGGATAAGGAAAATAGCCCGAAAGTGGCCACCAGAATACGTGTTCATCTACAGAAATCTGCATAGAAACAGCAAAACCAATAAGAAAATGACAATTCTCTTTCTCAAATTGGAACATACGAAGAGACTATTGTAATGATGAAAACAGTTAGGGTGGGTCAAAATTTAGTAGGTAGGTGTTGAAATTAACGGTAATGAATGACTTCTCATGTAAAGATTACCAATATTGCTGCTGACGCAAGCAGTGAGTGGAGCGAGGGAAGATAGGAACTGTTTTCTGGCTTCGTGGGTTTGCCTGGCCTTTGGAAGTCCGTTCCCAAGGTCTGGAGGGTTGTAAGGCTGATAGTACGGGTACTGGTGCTCAACAGATGCGGGAGCTTGGAGCACCACCGGGTGAGGCTCTTTGTTCCTGATGAAAATGTCCGTGATTTTCCTGAAACAAACAAACGACCAATTAAATTGGCTATCTACCTCATACCACATGATTGTGCTAATCTGAAGGTTTGGTGATGGATTTCTTTAAAACGAAGGATACGTTTTTACGGAGACCCTCTTGCCGATAATTGTCAATTAACAACACGACGAAAAACATATGTAGCATATTAAAATATAGAATATGATCAAAACTTGGCGATCAGTCACTGGTCCTCCCTATAAGATTGAGCTCCCACAATTGAAATCGTGCCTCTCAAAAGGGTCCACGCCTTTACGCTCTAGGACTCCACAAGTTTACGCTTTATTGTAAAATGGCAGGTTGAAAACGATAGAAATCAGCCTCAGAGGCCCCTAAGCTGATCAGTGCGCCTCCTTACCCCGTAATTGTCTTCCCAACGGACTCCATCTAGATTTCAACACCGTGAGTCGATTAGGGAAGAAATTAGCCTCAGAGGTTCCGAGGCTGATCAGAGTCCCTCAATACTTTATAATTGTATTCTATGAAAAAGGAGCTACGTTCCATGTTTCAGCATCAAAAGTCTATTAAGAAATACTGATGCTGATCATTAGTTTGCATTGATATTGCTACTGCTATGGAGCAGATCCGTAGGTTGTCATCAATATGCCTTTATAGATATAAGCACCTGAGAGGGAAAATTGGTGCAATTATTTGACACAACTACACTTTATCAAGTATAATGACATTTACGTAGGTAGTTACCTACCAACTGAAAATTTATGAGATGAAATGAAGCATCTACCAATGGTTCAATATTCCATCTGCACGGACGATAGGTAGTCAATAAACTCGACTTTGCATTGTTAGAATTCCATTGGAACTATATATCAGCTGATAATTAATTCCATTGGAATTATATCAGCTGATACTTACAAGTTTTATGTGTTTCGATTCCACTTTCTTTCTAGCGGTCATTATCATTAATGGAATTTAGCGATTGACTTGGTAATTCAATGACGAGAAGTACGTGATTTCTATATGTTCTTGCGCCTAAAATGCCAAGATTTTCGAAGTTCTAGCAATTAGGGAGATCGAACGTATTAATTAACTTACAAAGTTCTGGGTGGTTTTATTCTATTCTTTCGGATAATATTCATCAATGACAACCTAAAAATCGTTACTGTTACCTTGAAAGTTTTCGAGATCTCGATTTTTCGATATTTTAGCCCTTAATTAATATCCTTTACGGTTGATCGAAATTGATGTCTATGTTACTGATACATCCCCGGCTGATGCACCTACCATGATTTTTCATCAAGTCAAATTTCAAATTTCATCAAGTTTGATCTTCTAGTTTCGGAGGAAAGCTTTGGAAGGTAGACGTCGGGAGGACGGATTTTTTTAAATTCGATTATTGGAATCTACGTATCTTGAAACGCAATCCGATAAATTTTGTGGGTAGGGAGGGTTTTTTTGAATTAATTAATTTTTTGTTGTCAATTATAAAAGTTCAACATTAAAAATTACTATATTGAAGTTATATCGTTGCCTTGTGATTTCCAAAGCTAATTTATTTGTTGTTCAACCTATGAAGCTACTTGAAATTAAGGTAAAAATGTCTACGTTCATCACTCTTTAGCCCTTGGGCGCAAGGTGTTTTTTAATTTGTAAAGCATTTTATTCAGTGTGTTCACCTTCCGCCTCAGACATTTTTTTTTCTTCTAATTTTGCATCAGATAAAATATTGTTGAACCACAAAATTTTCAAGAAAGTTATCCATGTCCAAACCTTTTTTCATCGAGGCACTTTTTTATTTACAGCATTCGAATTAAATTTACCCTGAGTTCAATTCCATTTCCAATTTTCTTTCAAGTTTTCTTCTTATATTTAATTTGCGCGCGCTTAACTTTTCAAAGTTTTGGTCCATGAACTTCTGAAAATATTATCAACCGAAAAAATCCTGTAACCACCCCAGTACAACAAGTATGACATTCATGTTGAACTACATTATTATTTACAAAGCGAGGAAACTGGTCTGTTAATAATTACTGAATTTCTTACGATAGGTAGGTAAATACCTAAGTCATTTTGATTTATGAATACACGATATAAATTTATTAATAATGTTTGATATCGAATTTAATTAATTGTGATGAACTTTTTCTGAACATCATCGCATTAAATATAATATAATTATTGCCCAAGTATAATTAAAAATGCTTGAATATAAAATCGGCAAAACATTTTTAAAATTGGAGTGTAAAGCAGAAGTTAGAAACATTTTTTCCATAAATTTTATAGTTCACATTAAACAAGAAAATCATAAAAATTGAATATTGTTTGTTTTAATGTGTTCATGGTGTGAAATTCATGAGTTCAACCACAAGTACTTAATGTGCCCGTTAGAAACGCCGAATAAATAGGATGCTGTGTGCAATGGAATTCACACTACCGTAATAATTGGTCAAAAATCATTGCTATTTTTCGAGAAAAGAAAAAAAGAAGGTAATAATGATTTCTACTTCAGAAGTCCAGAAACACTTAGAAAATGAGGGAATAAAATACGAGGAACTTCTCTTAACAAAATGCCAGGGTTATCTTTCTTATCACCCTTACACAATGCTGCCAACATGACATTGAAAAAGTAGGTTCAGGTTCAGCCCTAGTCACCCCGATATTAACTTTCATTAAGTTCCTGAATCACCTAGTTTTCGAACATTCTGAAACGGTTTTCGAGGACCTATTACATAATATTATACGTCATTTCAGACAACACCCCACTTTTGAGTGGACGTACAAAACGTTGATTCCAAAAAATCTCCCATAACAAATAAAATGGGTTGGTAAAATATCACTTTTTGATCGCAACAATGTGTGGATTTATAAAATACTAACTAGGAAAATATACGAAACATGATGTGAGCGAAATTTTGATGAACCGCGTGACACTTGGAGGAAACATTATCAACTATGAAGAAGATGCTTAGAAATGTGTGCACGAAATTGTATTAAAAATGTGCTTAAAAAAAGAAATATTCATTTAGAAAATTGTTGAAAATTAGAAACTTTTTTATTATAAATTTGACAGTTTAACTTTAGATACATATTCAAAACACTTAAAAACAAACAAAACAAAAAAATACATTGATTTAAAAAAAAATTGAATAATGTTTGTTTTGAAGTCTGTGGTGTGAAAATGTAATCCGCATAATGTGTATAAAATCCTATGAAATTGATGAAAAACTAAATACAGGTAAAAATTAATAAACATGGTCGTAATAGTTAAGGAAGATAGAAGAATATATTTAACCATAAAATAAGATATATAGTTCGGCCACCAATACTCAACAAGTTGCTATGAAGCACTATTCCAAGTTGCTTTACACACTATTGCACTGAATTGTCCATGAGGTATATTGTCTTGTGATGACGTAGGAGTTGAGCGAAGGTAAAATTGGCGTGACAGTGCTGGGGCCCCTAATTCAAATTGGAAACGTTACTGGAATGCAGTGACCTCTAAATTGCTGAACTGAAGTTGATCAACGCACGATAGCGGCAGCACAATCACTGAACTGCGAAAGATTGGCTGCTGAAGTCAAGTCAGTTGGTGCGCACAGGTGGAGGGAAAACGTTCCAGTCATGCAGCATGGTCGTATGAGCGAATTTTCGTAAATTATCAATAATATGTTACATTGTTTTGAAATTTGAGCTTTTTGAGCGCAAGGAAATTGTTACCTATTAATTTTATGGCAAAAAACGTATTCCATATAATCTCCTATTAAAATCGAGGTTTATATTTTTTGCTTTTTTTGCAGTTTTTATTGGTTTTTAAATAAATTTTAATGAATTCTAAGTACATTTTTTCAGCATAATTTTGTACATTAATTTTTGAATGTTCTATTTTATAGTTAATAACATTTATTTGAGCAATATTTCACTTAAACAAAAAAATAAATTTAACTATTTTTAGCCATTTTTATTGATTTTTCGAGTACATTTTTTGAAATTTGACCAATTTAATGTGCTCAAAATGAATGAAGAAATCGGGTGACGATTCAGCGAGATACTGAGTGGTCCATGGAAAATGGGCAGGTGATTGACGATGGAGGAGAGTGGCAGGCAGGTCAGCACAAATAAGGGAGTACAGAAACAAGAACGTTTGGTGCCAGGGGGCGGATTGGGTACAGATTGATTAGACCATCTCATCCAATTGTGATGGTCAATTGCAATTGAAGTTCCAACTCCCAACTTCACAACAATACTAGTTACCTAAACAGACAATTTCTGTGCACACAAATTGATCGAATCCCAAATAATTTAGCACAAATAGGTACTATGCAAAACTTTGAAAAATTTCGCTCATGCGATCATGCTGTATGACTGTAACTTTACATACACTTGAAAATTACAATGGCAGGAACTGGCCCAAGACTCGAGATCGTTTAACGACGTATGAACAAACGTGGATGCGTCATCCGAGATGAAACAAATCAATTATCCAGCCAATTACTATGATGTAAAATCGAATGTTCTGTAAATTAATGTTTCGATTATTCCAAATACCAGTTTCATTAAACACGGATTCTTCATGATATGATAGCCAAACTTAATCAAAACCAGAGCGGAGCTGCTTTAGAATGATCTTGAGAAAATTGCCGTAATTCATGGGGATTGAATCAGTACCTAATGGCTGCTGCGCAGGCGCAAACACGAAATGAACATTCTGAGAATTTGAATTAAAATTTTAGAAATTGTTAGTATAATAGCTTTCATGATACTCTACTATTTCTATCTTGAGGGCAATAAGAACGTGTGCCAATGCACAAACTTAACGAAATGGCTATTTCTACCGATTTAATAGTACGAATGTGCACAACAAAGTAATTAAAGAAAGGATTCAAGATATTTAATAATTCAAGTTAATTGCTCACGAATTGTATCGCGATTGATTCAATTATGGCTAATATTCACTCACAAGCCTAAATTTGCTATCAAAGACCATTTTGTTGACTTTTCATGAAATTATCGTGTTAGTAATAACTTCTATTGTCATCAGACCATCAAAAGTGTGTGCACATGCGCAAACATGAACATCATGAAACAGTTTCATATCGCGATCTAATGATCCGATTTTATAAAAATTTAGAGTACCTGTCACTGGAGAATAGTTTTAGCATATGATTGATTATGAGATGTGTTTCATTCCCACACACATAATATGACAAAATTCACAGTGTTTAGCTTGTAAATTCAAACAATATTAAAAAAATGTTGCATTTAGTCCACTAAAAAAACGTGGACCTATAATTTATTGAACGTCAAGATGTTCTATTTCGCCGTACGGAATGGGCCATGTAAGGTGAAGTAACATTTACAGCTTAAAAATCCGGCCAATAAGGTATGGAGATAGCGATTTTTTAAACTGTTTCTGGCTGTTCATAGTTATTTGGCTTATAACTCCCAAGCTGACCATATGAACGGTTCGGTAACGATAACCATATTCTGGAAGTGGATTTGTTGCAATTCGCACAATAAAGATCTGTACGTTTAATAGGTAGGTACCCAACAACACCGATTCAAAAGTAAAGCATTCACCCCCATTTTTCAACCCCCTTCCCCCTCTCCTTTGAGTGAGCGAAAGTAGTTTGCAACTGGAAA
This sequence comes from Adelphocoris suturalis, assembly GCA_030762985.1. Lineage (NCBI taxonomy): Eukaryota > Metazoa > Arthropoda > Insecta > Hemiptera > Miridae > Adelphocoris > Adelphocoris suturalis. The sequence continues at coordinate 33,442,169 of CM061042.1, forward strand.
TATTAGGGACATTTTTCTGTGACTATATCAAACAATTTAAAAAACCTATACCTCTACCAGAAAATACTGGCGATGTATGTACAATATGACTGGCCTAACAAGCAGGTTGATGGTATATTCTTGCTGAATTTTCATATAAGCACAGGATGATGGATAGAAGACCTGTATGTCCACTGTGGTTCATGGGAGTAACTCTTCACCTGTACCTACCTCTGTTTTCATGACCATACAGCCTGTTTTCAGGATCTGTTGCCTATATTAATTTCTACTTACTTCGTTCTCCATATACTACAATCTCATGTTATCCAACTCAGTCCTTCTGACAGCATGCCATGGCCATCCTGGGCCATTACTGTCATCTTTGAATGCTGCAAAATCTGCAATTTTCATTACCAAAGAAATTTTTACCAATCACGCAAGGCTAACTCCTTAACTCCTTATGCTGAATAGAAACAAGGCTTTTCAAATCGGAGGGCTCACGCTTTCGTATCTACTTGCTCTAGTTCTTGAGGCTCTGTTGGTATTCATGAAACACTGGCTCGCTTTTGAAAGCCACCTCAAAAATTCAAAGAGTACAAGGACAAAACGCCATTATACTGTCATCCATATAGGGAACTTTTGCTACACTTGAAAAAAAATCGTTTACTGCCAACGCGATTTCTAAACACTAAAACCCCCAATGGTTAATGTCCAAATAGTTATGCACTCCCTACAAACACTTCTATTTGAAAATGCACTGAGCTCTATTGTTTGATGTACCTGCCTACCTGCGGTTGTCTTACCATTGTTGTGTATGTTATGTTTCAGCTCAGTAAATTATTAATTTGTCCAATCAATTGTTTCTTTCACAAGTTGCTGGACAAGTACAGGTCAACAGTCTGTATCATGTAATAAACTCACCTGTAGGCAGGGACTTTGCTGCTCTCGACCACAGCTGTGGGCCCCCCGTTATGGCCAGAGTCCTTGGATTCTTCACCAGTCGGAGAGCTTCTTGCGGGTGGAGTTGACGTAGCGTCATCGTCGTCGATGTCACACGTCAGCTTTTTGATCCGCTCGACTAGACTGTTCTCATTTTTCTTTGCCTGGGCCCTCTTACGAATGTCTGGGTACCGGACGAGGCTGCGGCGAAGCGTGTTGCGCTCGATCGTGCGCTTGATGAGGTTGCTTTGAAGGGAGTCGTCATCTGCAACAACCAAATAAGCATAGTTGGTTATATAGGGTTCGTTTCACAGTTATATACATTTCACCACTCTTTTTGACCTTTCTTGGTCATCGATATCTCCTTCATTCCAAGTTATTATTAGTCCCTTTACATCAGTATTTTTATAAATGAAGGATATTTGTCAGAAGAGTTTGTTACTTGAACAATTTTTTCAGTATTCACCAAATTCACTGGAGCAAATTTTATTGCACAAACTGTAATATTCTTTGGACTTATCTTTGTTATCTTTTGTATGCTCTTAATTAAAGTATTGTAGTAAACACGTGATAGTGGGGATTCCTCTGAATGTAATGTCCCATTTTAGGTATTTTAACCATTATTTGCTATTACCAATAGGTCATTATTGTGCTGCATGCATGGATGACTGTATGACTGTTAATGAGTTTTGAATCTGACTTCCCGACTCGAATCAATTCAAAAGGTCTGGGTTGAGAATCGATTAAAAAAAAAAAAAAATTCGAATTTTAATGAAGATACCCATCTTTAATTTGCATACAGAACAATATTCAATCAGAAGGGAACCGATATATATATATATATATATATATATATATATATATATATATATATATATATATATATATATATGAATTCCCTTTTCTTTGATTGCTCCATAAGTCGAGAACAATTGGATAGATTTCAAAATAGTTTTTTGGCAAATGATCAGCAAATTTCGTAGGCAGTTTTAGGCTACTTTTTTCATTTTCACCCACTCTTTTGGGCCGAAAAAGTCTGTTACCCACTTTCAACCTCGCAATCGTATAAGAAAAGCACCGATCTTTTCTTACACCTGATTGAAATCAAACGGAACCTCCAAATAACGAGGACAATAAGTACCACGTAAACGAGTGAAGCAACTTTTGAATATTAATTCAAATTGAAACCTATACATTAGATTAATTGGTATATACTGCAACTTTGTATGCACATTGGCGAAAACATAACAGCGGGTTTCTAAACAAACGTAAACATTTTTTCTAGGTTTTGTCTTTACGTATTTTCAAAATTGAAAGATTTCTTCTATTACAATGCTCACATCGATGCAATCTTGCAAAAGAAAGGTAATATAGTCCACAAACCAAACCACGAGCCTGCCGTATGCGGAACCGAATAATTCATAGAACTCATTTCAGAAACCATTTATGTACTACAGCCCTTCCCGTGGAAACGTTGGGATTGAATCGCTATGCATTCAGCTTCATTGGAAATTCAAATATCCCGATACAATACTTTCAACTCGAACGAGGTGGGGATTTTATGCCACAGTACGTTCCTACCTTGTTAATTTCGGTCACTAGGGTTATAGTCAATTCACATGATTTCTTAAGGGTTCGGTGCCGTGCATGAATCTTAATAGGCGGTAGCAGAAGGAGACAGGTCATTTTCATTCCGCTAGTGGATGCATTGTTTTCACTTTCTGGAGATGAAAAATGTTTTGTCTCCAAAATCAAAATTCCCACTCGCATTTTACGTTTAAGTCCATCCTGAACAACTTTCGCTCCGTGTGTCTGTCGTTTTTCCGCAAATCCTGGTAACAAGGTTAATTCCCACAGTTTTCACCCGAGTTGGATAGAATTTCTGGGAATGTGCGGGTGTAAATGGTTCCCTATCAATTCAATGGTTCTCTTGCATTGTTCCTAAATCAATACTTCACTCTGCTCTTGAGCAAACGAAAATTCCATCAAGCATTATTTCCCCAGACCCCGGTCGTTCGATCGCGCTCAAACTTACAGGATACGAGGGAGAAAATGTGAGCATTCCATATCAATTTCAACATGATCGTATCATGCGCAAATGTGAAATCCTCGTAACAAGCTTAACTTTAAGTTTTTCCCGATATCTATGAAATTTTCTAGGAAAGTTCGGGTTAGGCAGTAGATGGTCCCCTCTCAGTTTCATTGTTCCAAAATTACTACTTCACTCTGCGAATGCGCAAACTTAAATTCCATCAAGCATAATTTTCTGACGACCTAGTCGTCCAATCTCGCTTAAATTTGGATGGCAGTTGAGAGAAGACGATATCCTCATCCCTTATGAATTTAAACATTATCGTATAATTAGTAGCTGCTGCGCATGCGCGAATATGTAATCCTTAAAACGAACATAATATTCCCCAGTTTTCATCAGATTCTGATGAGTTTTTCAGGGAATGTGTGGATTTGGCTGTAGATGTACCCAAATTATTACTTCATCCGTATACTACAAATTTCTTCATATATAATTTTCTGGTATCCTAAATGACCGATTTTGACGTTTCCTGCAACATCTTGATTTTCTATTTTTTGCCGTGGAATTTTTCAACATTTAAAATGATTTAAAACTTTCCATGATCTATTTTCATATTGCGGATACGAGGAAGCTGTGTGCCATACCAAACTTGGCAGACTTTATTGTTCACGTGTAATTTCTAAGCTGATTCGGAACCATTGTTTGGCTAATTAAAAATAAAATTATTCTAAAAGTATCATTTCACTTCTTATAGTGTGTGTCCTATCTCAGCGGGATCGAGTGCAAGCTTGGAATGACAATCCGTGGAAGTTTTTTGACTTTTTTTGGCACACAAGCTCTAAAATTAAGAGCTTTTTCTTAAGTAGAATTACATTTTCTCCCAGTTGTGTGATCCCCTGATAACCTAGGTTTCAGTTTTCTCCATCTGTACTGTATTGAATAAACCGTCAGGAATATCCCCAGCTGCAGCGCTTTCAAGAATCGAGAAGGAGGAACTACTATCCATCTCAGTTGAAAATTGGTGAACATACAGAAACTGAACTTAGGGTGTAAGTCAAACCCTATGAGCATTGCTTGATCTGGTGACCGAACGGTCATTTTTATCTTCCCTTATATTCCACACCTTGTTCTTACATAATTAAGCATATTAAGCATTAGGATCGTAATAAATTATAAAATGTATCTCGTTTTCGCCTGCCACTTCTTCATTTGTATGCACATATACTACCCTTGATTTACCATGTTGATTTATTCTTGCCTTCCTGATTCCTGATTATATTTGTCTTCATAACATGTTTGCCTTGTCATTGTCTCGTAATCATTCGTGAGCTGTAGCACAATCGTAAATTTCATTGGTGGTTTTATTACGAATGTTGGCGATCTCATGGTATTGTTAAGGAAAACTCCACGAACAACTCGTGCTCTTGCACCCGTTTCATAGTAAAGAATCAGTTCTATCCGTCTGGAATGGTCCGATCACTCAAATTCTTCCCATCAAGTACCTACAATAATACAGGTGCTTCCGTAGAGTTGGAAAGAGCTTTCATAATTTGCTCTCCCCTATTCCCCCTAGTTGCATAAATATCACTCATACTAGTCTTCTCGGCCCCTGAACTTTGGTGTAATTTTCTTTAATTCCATATAGAATGGGTAAATATCGATTGTTCGTTGAAGGAAATCTGAAAAATAGACCGTTTAATTAGTCTTAACATAATAAATATGAAAGGGGACGGTTACAATGTCGGTTACTTATGCGGTGAGCTCCCCCCTACCCCCCCCCCCCTCCCCCTCCACAATTATGTCGTATTGCCAGGCAAGCAGTAAGTCATCTTGAGAAGTTGATATACGGCTTGAAGCTGAGTGAAAGGTGCTGGAACATTCGTTTCCATATGTTCTTTCTCAATGTAGGCTATATCAGTCGGAGAAGACACAAATACTATTTTATGAGGATAAATGGAAACATTGCAACTTTTGCTGTATGGGTAGGATGCACTACTTTTTTTTACCAACAATGCAGCACTCAAATAAAATATTTTATCGAAACTGCAGTCGTCGTTTGACATGAAATGTCTAGGCGATGTGTGAAATTCCCTGAGCATGGAAATATCGAGAGATCGTGAAAATAGTCGTCGATGGATCGATAGCAATCGTATACAAAGTAAATTCTGGAAAAATTTAGGATGCAGAACAATGAACCATCTTCTATTTACCAATAGATCCTGCAACGGTTTTTTCTGTGGACCAAGAACAAATGGAACAGTAGGAATGTTCGTTTCAACATCAGGAGGCGATTGCAAGCTGATTGAACTTCGCAAAAATACTACTGCACAGCCTCCACAGTTGAAATAGAGCTCGTTTCTATGCAGAATACAACCCTATAGTTCAAATTCAAAAACAAATAACAAAACCCAAAACATAATACACTACCAATATACCACCATTATTATAATATTATATAAGCATATATATATATATATATATATATATATATATATATATATATATATATATATATAATATATATATAATGTATGAGTGTGCATAGAAGAAATCAAAATAAATATTATAAATTTAAGTATAAGTATGCATTCTAATTCTAAAAAGATATAATCTGATTTTCCTGCAGAATACAACCCCATAGTATAAATTCAAAAGTAAATAATAAAGCCCAAAAAATATACCTACCACCAATTATGTATGATATGTACGTGGGTGTGCAACTCCAGAGGGAGGCATTTTTTAAGGAACTGGATATAAATATATCGAACTTGGGTTTGAGTATAGGTACATTGTAATTCTAAAAACCAGTAAAACAATTTATGGTATGACACCTATTCTATTTTACAGACTGAAGCAGTCAGTTCTGAAATAATTTAAAATAATAATAATTTGAAATAATTTAGTTTTGAATAATTTATAAAGTATCGTATGTAGATTTAATACATTAAACACACTAGTGTAAGGCATCATTTTATACGAGATCGTCTAAATAAAGTTAATATTGTTGTGAGCTATTTGTCAACTGATATGATGATAGCTGATTTGTTAACAAGACTATTATAGAAAATAAAATTTGCAAGCTTTTAACCGCCGGGCTATGTGTTGAGAAATGATTACAGTTGAAGTGGTATATGAATTACATAATTATGGTATACCTTCATTCAGATTGATGTTTTAATGGTATCAATGTTCATTTCTCACGTTAATTTTGATTATTTGGAAAATTTCGTTGTTGATTGCGATGTGAAATTGACAATGCTAACCTATCGTTTAGATGATCTTAAGATTTGGGGTGTCCTCTCCTTTACCATTCCTCCTCTCTTATTCTCAGCAATTGTATTCGCCTTTTGTAATTGTGATGTATGGAACTGTTACTCGGAACGTTCTCAAAAGAACGCCGAGTCGTCAACTCCCCCACTCATTCCAGACAGCGCTTCCTTCAAAATAATTAACATTTGAAAGTTTAAGAATAAAATTGTGCTGAAAAATTTACATAACTTCATCAATATTCCATCAATATAGTAAAAAACTACAACAATTTTTTCATATGTTATGTTAGTTCTTATTCTCAGTAGTTTTTCACTTGTTAGTAATTGTAATGGAACTCCTTGAATAGGTAAAGCAGTTTTTCTAATATTTCTAATTTCGCGCCTGAAATCCCAAGCTAATTTGATATGCTTTTCGTAAAAAATAACAGAAATGGCAGAAAACTCTTAAAAACTATTAAATCTATATTTTTTAGCAGACTAATTCTCAACAATGTTTAACAACTACTATGAAATGGAACATTTTAAAGTTAATGAACGTAATTGTGGTGAAAAATGTACTTTAATTTCATTATTATTTCATAATATATTTTAAAAAAATGATAAAAACTTAATAAAATGAATAATTAAATGACAAATAAAATAAAAATCCAAATCAATGTTTGAATAGCAAAATATTATTTAGAGCATTGTTTTTTGCTATAAAATTTATGTTTGAAAATTCCATTGCACCCGAACAGCTCAAATTTCAAAACACTAAAATAATAAAATACGATAATTTAACAACAATAGAATAGAACGATAATTTAGGAAAGTTCGCTAACTAGAACTAACACTGAAAACACACGTTGGGTCCGAAATAACAATAGCTGCTAATGAAAGTAACAAGATAATGTTTCGATGTGTTTTAATCGTTTCGATGTTGATCATCAACGTTTCTAATTCAGACCATCAGTGCCTAAGATGATCAAGAAATACCAATTTTCAACACAAAATCTTGGGTAGTTCCGATCAGATTTGCATCAATTATCCATATATTCAGAGCCGGTCCTAGGCGCATGCGAACCAAGCGGCCGCTTGGGGCGCGGGTCAGGAGGGGGCGCCCCCTTTTGGAAAGGCGCCCCAAGTTAAAAAATGTATCCCGAGATAATTGTAAAACCCGCCGAGAAATAAATATTACTATGAAAATGTAATTAATGCATGAAGAATATGTACTTAGAAATTAGTACGCAACTCTGTCGACTAGGGGCGCAGGGGAGCTCATGACTGTCGCTGCTGCGATGGAACATGGAAGACATATCCAATCGATCGGTTCATCTCTGCATCAATCTCTGCCGTGTATCACAGAGTACTTTTAGCTTGCGTTTTGCCAGTGTTTTTCTCACGTAGTTAGGGAATCACTTTGTTGTAGTACAGTTTAAAATACACGGTATAGACTTTTATTAAGTATGTCTGAAAAGAAGAAGCTGTCGGGAGCAGCGAATAGAAAAAGAAAAGCAGCGTTCAAAAGCGAAGACGAGAAACATGCCAAATTGTTAAAAGACCTCTAAACCCGACCACCAGCATCACGAAACGAAAACAAGTCAACAGCTGAAACTAACCTAACACGGAATCCAGATGATGCAGACCTAAGTGATTGTTCGGTTAGAAAATTTGATGTAGATATTTTTACACACGATGATATTGAGGGGATAGATTTGCCAAAAACTCTTTTTTTCTCGGTATTGTCATGTTAAGTTCCAACCACACCTACATACACACACGGGCACCACTGCAAATACGAGGAAGTAAATACGCTTGGATCCCTACTATACTTAGCTATTTACTCAAGATTTATTATTATATCGGATCAAGGAAAAGAATCGTGTTTATTATTATATCGGAAAAGAATCGTGTAATGAGCGCATAAAGTGCGTTAATCTACTTGGCTGGACGAGGGATATTTTCTCTTCTTCTCTCTCTTGTGAATCTGAGAATCTAAAAGAGTTCCTAGGTTTGGTCAGAGAAATTTTATCAACTGTAGTAGATATCTCAAAAGAAAAATAACCTTTCTAGCTTTCGTGCTCCGCAAATGCATCATTGAGACCCTGCAGGCCGGACAAGAACTTGGGCTAGCCCAACAAGTCAATTCTGGAAGGATGAGCATTTCTGATTATTTTATGGGAAGCGAGTAAGAAACCATTCGTTCCTTGCGAGTCTGTTAGGACAAACCGAGTATTTGATGCAGTCGCTCTGTGTCGGAGTCGTGGAATTCTCGTGGGAGTTTAAAACACGGAGGTTCTTGGAAAAATTTTATAAAACAGTTTGCACGTTATTTTCCCTTTTATTGACGGAAAAGTCAATTATAAAAAATCAATGGGTTTTTCTAGTTCCGGCACACCACGAAAGTTTTTCAAAACTCAAAATTATAAAAACTTACTTGAGATCAACCATTTCTCAAGAACGGCTTAATAACTAAATAAGGACTGGCTACCTTATCCATAGAAAATGAGGACGCAACCAACCCTTCCGCATGGGTTACAAAAATGGCTCGGACCTTTGCATATATTACATCTTTTGATAAGATCTGTTAGTTCTTATTCTCAGTAGTTTTTCCCTTGTTCGTAATTGTGATGTAATTCCTTAAAATAAATAAAACATTTTTTTAAATATTAAATTTATAATTTCTCGCCTAAGACTTCAAGTCTCTTGGATGTACTCTGTATCACAAAATGGCAGAAAATGCTTCAAAAGTATCAAATCTATATTTTTTAGCACAATATTGCTCAAAAATTATGTTAACCATTTAATTGATTTCATAAAAAAAAAAATAATAAATACAAAATATAAATAAACTAAAAGAAAAAATAAAAATGAATAAATAAATAAAAAATCCAAATTATTGTTTGAATAGCAAAGTACTATTTAGAGCATTGTTGTTTGCCATAACATTGAAGTTTGACAATTCCATTGCACTCAAACTGCTCAAATTTCAATACAATAAAATAATGAATTACGATAATTTAATAAAACTAGAATAGTACGACAATTCAGGGAAAATTCGCTAACTAGAACTGACACTGAATACACATGTTGGGGTCTGAAATACGAGTAACAACTGCCCTAATGAGAGTAACAATATACTGTTTCAATGTGTTTTAATCGTTTCAATCTTGATCATCAACTTTTCAAATTTAGATCATTAGTGCCAAAGATGACCCATGGAATATCAACTTTAACACAAAATCTTGGCTAGTTACGATTGAATTTGCATTAATAATCCAAAAATTACAGCATTTTAGCATGATATCTATAGTACTTATTCTCAGTATTTGTTTGCTTTGTTCGTAATAGTGATCTAACTCTTTAAATAAAACATTCTTCCTTATATTTAACTTTAATTTGTTTCCCAAAATCCCAAGTCAGTGGTTCAACAAATTATCGCAGAAAATCACAAAACTGTGAACAACGCTTATAAATTATTAATTTTTTTTTTTTTTTTTTTTATAGCAGAATTCAAAAATGTTACAACTATGAAATCGAACATTTGAAAGTTAATTCATAAAATTGTCCTGAAAAATTTACTTACTTATATTTTATTAATATTTCACTGATATAGAAAAATATAATATAAACTTATATAAATCAGAAAAAATCATATTATCTTTGAATATCAAAGAATTATTTTGAGCATTATTTTTTACCATCGAATTGGTGTTTAACGTAAACGGCCACAAGGGAAGGCATGGAGTAGAAATAATTGACTATCTCGTGACTATTATATTCGAAGAAAACAGAAATTATATAATATTTAGACATAGGTAAGTCCCCCCAATGAGTAACCCCCAATGAACTTCCATGAACAGGAAATATATACATGATTAACATTAAACTTTGGCTATTCGGAACGTAGTGGCTATATTTTCTTTAAGACCAACATCATATGATTTTCAATGTTATATGTAACTTGCCGCTTCGCTGTGGTGCACGCACATTGTGGTTTGTGGATGAGACATAAGAATCAAAACAAAGACAGTTGGGTACTTATACTTTTGATAAGTTTGCTTTAAATGTGCTTTAATATTGGTTTTTATATAAGTTTGAATACATTTGAGGTTATTTATGATTTTTTCAATCTTGAATCATTTCTCCTCCATTTGGATGTTTGGTCCTCCCTCAAGTCCTCCAATCGTGTTTTTCCATCTGGATCTCAAGCATCTGTCTCGAGCATCTCACTGCATGTCAAGTTGAGTGAGAACAAAATTAGTTATATATTAAATAACAAAAGAACAGTTTTCTCGCAGTTTGGTGGACTGATCGGCTAACCTAGGATTAAAAATTGATGGTGGAACAGTGAAAACACTAACTCGCGATTGTTAACTAGATCCTGTGTTACTAGACTCTAGTAGGTGAAACTGGTCCTCGAAGTCTCCTCTTCACATTCATGACGGAACAAATCAACGCAAATACTGAAACGGTGAATGAGTTAAAATGCTATAATGTCATTAATGTGGCTTTCCAACACTCCCCCTCAAGGAGACATTTCGACATATATGGTAGTCTCCTCCAGGATCCCATGTTTAGGCTTTTGGTTCACCGTAATATATCCTATTAAAGTTTATTCTGTCACGTTCTTCATGATTCCACTGTACTGACTTTAAGCTGTCAGGACACTTGTCATAACACTCAGAACACTTATTGGTTTCTTAGATTTGAATTCTCCGGCATGTAGTCCTTCATCAAGTTTCCAGGTTTCGACCTAGGTATTTTTAATTGAGTGCTCTGGAGTTGTTTTTGTGAAAATGTTCATTTTGTTGTAGATCCTAGGTGTTGTATATTTGGTTTGCTGTTATTTGATAAATCGAGTTTTTCTTATCAGTTTTTTCGGAGTTCTCATCCAGAGATTTCATATTCTGAGGCTCTAGGTCGTCTTTTGTTATTAGATGTTCCCTTTGATTTTGATTTTCTTCTTTCAAAATAATTTTTTTCTTTCGTTTGTTCTGCTTCATTGACTATGCACGTTTTGTCAACAGAACTCGGTACATAATCACCCACGCAACTGGACGTTTTGTTCCGAAACAAAGCTTGTTGTGGTCACAAAAATTCCATTTTCTCAATTTCATGATCAGAAATATCATAATTTCTCCGTTTTGTGTTCTTCAGCTACTTGTTTGATTACTTCCGCTGCCTCTTCATATTTTTTTTAGTAGTTGTATTTGGAATTTCCTCATTTTGTATAATATTCTTTAGTGAAAGCTCGTTCGTGCTGATTTCTTCGATTGTAAAGGGAGAAATCGTATCCCCGTATTCTTCCTGTAACTTATTCCAGACGTCATTGGACGTTTTACATCTTTTGATGAGTTTGAGTTGAGATATGCACAGATCATACCATAACCAGATCACTTTTCATTTTGCTATCTTCTTTCAACCACTGATTGAAGTCGTTTAATTCAGTTGTCATTTCTATTTTACCTCAGACATGATCCCATGTTCCATTTTTGCAGAGCAGTATTTGTGCCTGGTTTTACCAGTCTTTATAGGTATCCTTTCTTTGGAGAGTATTAAATCATAAATTTCATGGTTTTGTCAACTTTTTCTTCAAAGCTATACTTTTTCTTTTAACATAAACTGTACCTAGCTTACTTTTTATTATTACTTATTATTATTATTTTTAATATTAAGCGTTACCGAAGCTTGTAAGTTAAAAAATGTATCCCGAGATAATTGTAAAACCCGCCGAGAAATAAATATTACTATGAAAATGTAATTAATGCATGAAGAATATGTACAGGTTGCCTAAGAGTTTGTCAAATTTGGCGCCTTAGAAATTAGTACGCAACTCTGTCGACTAGGGGCGCAGGGGCGCTCATGACTGTCGCTGCTGCGATGGAACATGGAAGACATATCCAATCGATCGGTTCATCTCTGCATCAATCTCTGCGTGTATCACAGAGTACTTTTATCTTGCGTTTTGCGAGTGTTTTTCTCAAGTAGTTAGGGAATCACTTTGTTGTAGTACAGTTTAAAATACACGGTATAGACTTTTATTAAGTATGTCTGAAAAGAAGAAGCTGTCGGGAGCAGCGAATAGAAAAAGAAAAGCAGCGTTCAAAAGCGAAGACGAGAAACATGCCAAATTGTTAAAAGACCTCTAAACCCGACCACCAGCATCACGAAACGAAAACAAGTCAACAGCTGAAACTAACCTAACACGGAATCCAGATGATGCAGACCTAAGTGATTGTTCGGTTAGAAAATTTGATGTAGATATTTTTACACACGATGATATTGAGGGGATAGATTTGCCAAAAACTCTTTTTTTCTCGGTATTGTCATGTTAAGTTCCAACCACACCTACATACACACACGGGCACCACTGCAAATACGAGGAAGTAAATACGCTTGGATCCCTACTATACTTAGCTATTTACTCAAGATTTATTATTATATCGGATCAAGGAAAAGAATCGTGTAATGAGCGCATAAAGTGCGTTAATCTACTTGGCTGGACGAGGGATATTTTCTCTTCTTCTCTCCCTTGTGAATCTGAGAATCTAAAAGAGTTCCTAGGTTTGGTCAGAGAAATTTTATCAACTGTAGTAGGTACCTATCTCAAAAGAAAAATAACCTTTCTAGCTTTCGTGCTCCGCAAATGCATCATTGAGACTCTGCAGGCCGGACAAGAAATTGGTTTTTTTAAACTCCTTGCTAGCCCAACAAGTCAATTCTGGAAGGATGAGAATTTCTGATTATTTTATGGGAAGCGAGTAAGAAACCATTCGTTCCTTGCGAGTCTGTTAGGACAAACCGAGTATTTGATGCAGTCGCTCTGTGTCGGAGTCGTGGAATTCTCGTGGGAGTTTAAAACACGGAGGTTCTTGGAAAAATTTTATAAAACAGGATTTGCACGTTATTTTCCCTTTTATTGACGGAAAAGTCAATTATAAAAAATCAATGGGTTTTTCTAGTTCCGGCACACCACGAAAGTTTTTCAAAACTCAAAATTATAAAAACTTACTTGAGATCAACCATTTCTCAAGAACGGCTTAATAACTAAATAAGGACTGGCTACCTTATCCATAGAAAATGAGGACGCAACCAACCCTTCCGCATGGGTTACAAAAATGGCTCGGACCTTTGCATATATTACATCTTTTGATAAGATCTGTTAGTTCTTATTCTCAGTAGTTTTTCCCTTGTTCGTAATTGTGATGTAATTCCTTAAAATAAATAAAACATTTTTTTAAATATTAAATTTATAATTTCTCGCCTAAGACTTCAAGTCTCTTGGATGTACTCTGTATCACAAAATGGCAGGAAATGCTTCAAAAGTATCAAATCTATATTTTTTATCACAATATTGCTCAAAAATTATGTTAACCATTTAATTGATTTCATAAAAAAAAATAATAAATAAAAAATATAAATAAACTAAAAGAAAACATAAAAATGAATAAATAAATAAAAAATCCAAACTATTGTTTGAATAGCAAAGTACTATTTAGAGCATTGTTGTTTGCCATAACATTGAAGTTTGACAATTCCATTGCACTCAAACTGCTCAAATTTCTATACAATAAAATAATGAATTACGATAATTTAATAAAACTAGAATAGTACGACAATTTAGGAAAATTCGCTAACTAGAACTGACACTGAATACACATGTTGGGGTCTGAAATACGAGTAACAACTGCCCTAATGAGAGTAACAATATACCGTTTCAATGTGTTTTAATCGTTTCAATCTTGATCATCAACTTTTCAAATTTAGATCATTAGTGCCAAAGATGACCCATGGAATATCAACTTTAACACAAAATCTTGGCTAGTTACGATTGAATTTGCATTAATAATCCAAAAATTACAGCATTTTAGCATGATATCTATAGTACTTATTCTCAGTATTTGTTTGCTTTGTTCGTAATAGTGATCTAACTCTTTAAATAAAACATTCTTCCTTATATTTAACTTTAATTTGTTTCCCAAAATCCCAAGTCAGTGGTTCAACAAATTATCGCAGAAAATCACAAAAACTGTGAACAACGCTTATAAATTATTAATTTTTTTTTTTTTTTTTTTTTTTTTTTTTTTTTATAGCAGAATTCAAAAATGTTACAACTATGAAATCGAACATTTGAAAGTTAATTCATAAAATTGTCCTGAAAAATTTACTTACTTATATTTTATTAATATTTCACTGATATAGAAAAATATAATATAAACTTATATAAATCAGAAAAAATCATATTATCTTTGAATATCAAAGAATTATTTTGAGCATTATTTTTTACCATCGAATTGGTGTTTAACGTAAACGGCCACAAGGGAAGGCATGGAGTAGAAATAATTGACTATCTCGTGACTATTATATTCGAAGAAAACAGAAATTATATAATATTTAGACATAGGTAGGTAAGTCCCCCCAATGAGTAACCCCCAATGAACTTCCATGAACAGGAAATATATACATGATTAACATTAAACTTTGGCTATTCGGAACGTAGTGGCTATATTTTCTTTAAGACCAACATCATATGATTTTCAATGTTATATGTAACTTGCCGCTTCGCTGTGGTGCACGCACATTGTGGTTTGTGGATGAGACATAAGAATCAAAACAAAGACAGTTGGGTACTTATACTTTTGATAAGTTTGCTTTAAATGTGCTTTAACATTGGTTTTTATATATGTTTGAACACATTTGAGGTTATTTATGATTTTTTCAATCTTGAATCATTTGTCCTCCATTTGGATGTTTGGTCCTCCCTCAAGTCCTCCAATCGTGTTTTTCCATCTGGATCTCAAGCATCTGTCTCAAGCATCTCACTGCATGTCAAGTTGAGTGAGAACAAAATTAGTTATATATTAAATAACAAAAGAACAGTTTTCTCGCAGTTTGGTGGACTGATCGGCTAACCTAGGATTAAAAATTGATGGTGGAACAGTGAAAACACTAACTCGCGATTGTTAACTAGATCCTGTGTTACTAGACTCTAGTAGGTGAAACTGGTCCCCGAAGTCTCCTCTTCACATTCATGACGGAACAAATCAACGCAAATACTGAAACGGTGAATGAGTTAAAATGCTATAATGTCATTAATGTGGCTTTCCAACACTCCCCCTCAAGGAGACATTTCGACATATATATGGTAGTCTCCTCCAGGATCCCATGTTTAGGCTTTTGGTTCACCGTAATATATCCTATTAAAGTTTATTCTGTCACGTTCTTCATGATTCCACTGTACTGACTTTAAGCTGTCAGGACACTTGTCATAACACTCAGAACACTTATTGGTTTCTTAGATTTGAATTCTCCGGCATGTAGTCCTTCATCAAGTTTCCAGGTTCCGACCTAGGTATTTTTAATTGAGTGCTCTGGAGTTGTTTTTGTGAAAATGTTCATTTTGTTGTAGATCCTAGGTGTTGTATATTTGGTTTGCTGTTATTTGATAAATCGAGTTTTTCTTATCAGTTTTTTCGGAGTTCTCATCCAGAGATTTCATATTCTGAGGCTCTAGGTCGTCTTTTGTTATTAGATGTTCCCTTTGATTTTGATTTTCTTCTTTCAAAATAATTTTTTTCTTTCGTTTGTTCTGCTTCATTGACTATGCACGTTTTGTCAACAGAACTCGGTACATAATCACCCACGCAACTGGACGTTTTGTTCCGAAACAAAGCTTGTTGTGGTCACAAAAATTCCATTTTCTCAATTTCATGATCAGAAATATCATAATTTCTCCGTTTTGTGTTCTTCAGCTACTTGTTTGATTACTTCCGCTGCCTCTTCATATTTTTTTTAGTAGTTGTATTTGGAATTTCCTCATTTTGTATAATATTCTTTAGTGAAAGCTCGTTCGTGCTGATTTCTTCGATTGTAAAGGGAGAAATCGTATCCCCGTATTCTTCCTGTAACTTATTCCAGACGTCATTGGACGTTTTACATCTTTTGATGAGTTTGAGTCGAGATATGCACAGATCATACCATAACCAGATCACTTTTCATTTTGCTATCTTCTTTCAACCACTGATTGAAGTCGTTTAATTCAGTTGTCATTTCTATTTTACCTCAGACATGATCCCATGTTCCATTTTTGCAGAGCAGTATTTGTGCCTGGTTTTACCAGTCTTTATAGGTGGGTCGTTTTAAAAAAAAATGTCCGTTTTCTCATTTCTGAGGTGGTGTAGCAGTCAAAATTAAATCTTGATCTTTTTAGCCACCGAGTTGCTCCAGATATACTTGAAGATGTCTAAAATAAGGTTCTATGTAAAAGTCACGAGTTTTTTCACTTCTAAATATTTTTTTTTCAATTTGAAAAAAAAAAAAAAATCACAATTTTTTGGTCACTGTAGTTACGGTGCAATTTTTTTTTAAAGATGGATTACGGGAGACAGACTCATTTTTCTGAATGAGTACACTTCTCAGAGATAATAATTACATAAAAATTTGTTGAAATTGTTGGCATAGATTGTCATGGAAATTTTATTTTTGTGGTTTTTGTCATAGGAGTTACGTTGGTAATGGTTATTTATTTATTTTTTCATGTTGAACTGTTTCTTCAAGCAATCTGGTTCTGGAATTTCCTTCAATATGTCTAAAACTCCAAACGTCGATAGCACATATGTTTAGAAAAAATTAAATTCAGGCGAAAAAAGTGTTATTGAACACTACAGCTGCGTGGGACACTTAGTGAGGGAAATAGGTAGAACATGTTCGGAACACTCAAGCCAGGCAATTAAACTGGATAAAATTTTATTCAGGGCTAATTACAATAAAGTTCTTTAATAAAACTGTCTCAATTAACAATACAATTACTTAGCAACTTATTTTAATTGTTTCATGAAGTCTTGAAAACCAAACCAATGTCCCAAAGTTTTTTATTTTTGTGGTTTTTGTCATAGGAGTTACGTTGGTAATGGTTATTTATTTATTTTTTCATGTTGAACTGTTTCTTCAAGCAATCTGGTTCTGGAATTTCCTTCAATATGTCTAAAACTCCAAACGTCGATAGCACATATGTTTAGAAAAAATTAAATTCAGGCGAAAAAAGTGTTATTGAACACTACAGCTGCGTGGGACACTTAGTGAGGGAAATAGGTAGAACATGTTCGGAACACTCAAGCCAGGCAATTAAACTGGATAAAATTTTATTCAGGGCTAATTACAATAAAGTTCTTTAATAAAACTGTCTCAATTAACAATACAATTACTTAGCAACTTATTTTAATTGTTTCATGAAGTCTTGAAAACCAAACCAATGTCCCAAAGTTGGATTATTATAGTTGTAGCTCCACCAACACGAAGGTTCCACATTTAATTGCTGAGGCATCCACTAATTCCATAGGAGGGATGTAATCAGGAATGTCATCCAAGTCACAGCTGTAAATTTCTGCTGAATTTCCAAGTCACTGAGAGCATGGGTGGACGAGTACTCCAATATCAGGTTCAAGCCCATTCACATGTTCATCAAACGTACGATGTGCCAAACACAAAACCAAGAAAAGCCTCACTGGACAATTTACAATCCACTTCTACACCCTCACCACCAAACCGTCCGTGAACTGTCAAAATGTTCGTCCAAACATTGAATCAGGCGACAACAGTGACTGATCTTCTGAAAGTATTCTGAGGATAAATCTACAGCATCCTTGCCCGATCTGTGGAGGACGCCATGGAGCCAAAAAGTACTGGTGTTTTCTCCGGATGAGTACAGTGCAACATTGGCACAGCACTCAGTTACTCGATCTGTTCATGAACTGCCTGGTATCACACCCTGCAAAACAGAAAAAAAATTAGTCGGTCACCATAGTTATCATAACTATCTGGACATTTCGACTTCGAACAAGGCTGCACTCCTCCAATCTCATAAAAAAACGATTGGTTAACATGTGCATAAATATAGATTATTTAGGCGTATAAATTAATCAATAAATGATGTTTACAAACTAACGTTTCCCTAGAGAATTCATAGTAACTATGGGGACCTTGAATTAAACCACTTACCATTGTGATGAAGGTGAAAAATCCTCGGACACCAAAGATGCTGCAGAGCACGTGACACTCAACTAAGGGCGTTAGGGGAACGTCACACGCACTTGCTAGACCCTCCACTTCCCCTCCAAATATTCTCCAGCCGCCACCCCTCGCGTGACTATTGGGACACAACTATTGTGACCAAAGTCCTGGGACAAGGTGCTTTTTCTTCTAGCTGCCCTCTACTCTTCAGAATTCTAAAAACCTTGCTAAGTCATTATCTATAGATTAATGTCTGATAGAAATTTTCTTCAGATCTAAAAAAACATTTTCTAGTCAAAAGTTACAAACCTTAGTAACTATCGTAAGTACCACTGGGACATAACTATTTGGACTTTTTTTTAAACTGTTGATATTAACAAACCTATTAACTGTTTGAAAAACGTCATGTTTGATAGTTGGTTTTACAAAGGATAACCTAAAGAACATTTTGATTCATACCCCATTGCTATAAGTTGAAAATTGGCTCCAGAATCATGTTTCAAATCTTTGGGACACAGTAAATTGAGAAAACGGACATTTTTTTTGAAAACGACCCAGGTATCCTTTCTTTGGAGAGTATTAAATCATAAATTTCATGGTTTTGTCAACTTTTTCTTCAAAGCTATACTTTTTCTTTCAACATAAACTGTACCTAGCTTACTTTTTATTATTACTTATTATTATTATTTTTAATATTAAGCGTTACCGAAGCTTGTAACCTATTATTATTGAATAATGTGGTACAGTGTAACGTAGAACACGGAATGAATATTATATTTAATGATATTTTACATCGTCATGCCAACGGGCCATCATGTGTCCATGTTTGTATAAGGTCATTATGTAGACGGCTTTCCGACGTAAACCTTCCATGAAATTATAATAGCACACGTGATGAATCAAGAAATTAACAAAAAAAAAAAAAATATATATATATATATATATATATATATTATTTCGAAAATCGGTCTGTATAGATCTACTAGGAATATCCAGGAAATTATACAATTATACACGTACTTCTATATAAGGGTACCAACTCACTATTTCATCGCTCTCAAACTGCTCAAAGTTCAAAACAACTAGACGTAGGTAAGTAAAAATAATACGTTAATGTAGGAAATTTCGCTCACTGGAACTAACACTGAAAACACACGTTAGGATCTGAAATAACAAGATCTGACTAATGAAAGTAACTAGATTCTGTTTGAATGTGTTTCAATTGTCTCAATGTTTCATTGTTTGAAATTCGGATCATCAGCGCCCACGTAGACCCAAGGAATAACAACACTTAACACTCAATTTCGGCTCGTTACGATTGGATTTGCATCAACAATTCATAAATGACAATATCTCTAAATGATCAAATTGGGGGTCATCCCAAAATGTTCGTCATGACACCAGAAATATGATGGTTTTCTATATTTATTTGCTTCTCTGAATTGAACTACTCCAAAATACTATACAGCACACCCACTGCTAAAATAGACCAAATTTTCCTGCAGAACCCAACTACATATTATAAATTTCAACAAAAAACCTACAACCCCCTCCCCCAATACATCCAGTTCATGTATAGTATCAGTGCATTAAATATGTGTGTTAATGATCAAAACTTTGGAGTGGGGATTCGATGTGGGGATATAAGTATGCATTCTAATTCTGTGAGTTTTAAGCGAATTAAGTATTTAATTTTAAATACCAATAATTTTATGTATATATAATTTATAATAAAAATATTCTGTAACTTGACTGGTTATATGTTACAATTATTTTGTCGCAACCATTAAAGAAAAAGGAAAAAAAGCCCATCATTGAATGACACCCCGGCTTTTTTACAGACAGCAGTAGTCAGTACGCTATAGGTCAGTTTTGAGTGAATTAAAAGATCAGCCTCAATTGATTTAATATAAAAATAAGTAAAATGTAATGAAATGTTTAAAATATAAAATGAATCCGATTAAGAAGATATAAAAAATGACGAATTCGGAGTCATTCTATGTTGTGCGCGATATTTTTGGGTTCAAGCAGAACAAAATGTTCTGCTCACTGTATTTAATTCGTTCGTTACCCGTATTCTTTGTGCCTCTTCATTTACTGATAACCATTTTGGTTGGTATAAAACAAAAGAACAAATTTTGATGTGATTCTGCACCTAACTCTCCCATTAATCATTTCCAGTAATTATAATGATAATCCAATAATTGTTTTTTGTGTCCAGTTTGGTACTTCATTGCAAATAATCCCCCCCCCCCCCCTCTTATTAAATTGCGTGGTAATTAAACTAATATCAAGTTATGAAGACCTATTGTAACGCCCGAGTACTAGAAGGGGAAAGGTAATATATACATATGGGACGCTGGTGGACGAAAAAAAGTGGAATGAATATGGAACATTGTTTTTGGAAGAAACGTCTTTACTTATGAGATGAAACAAATGCCAGCATCAAAATTCAATTTATAAGATGAGGATTTCTAAATGGATTGAAATTGAATTCGAATTATAAAAAAGAGGTAATCGGAATTGAATTAATCTAAATAATTGAACCTATCTATGTAATATGATCCATGTGTACAATCACAATTATATTGATATTTTTCAAATTTATATTATATTTGCTGATAAATTGATACACAAATGCAAAACAGGTAATTATCCTAAATGTTTTTTCAATCGCAATATATTATTTCGAACGAGTTTATCTGCGGTAAAATTGCGCGTAAACAATTTCTTTGCTCTAGAAATGATCAAATTTCAGAACCATATAACATAATAATTAGAATAAGATAATTTACGAAATTTCGCTTACACAATCGTGCTGTATGATTTGAATTTTTTCTATCCTACGTGCTTTTTTGAATGGCACTTAACGGAAAAACTTCCTCGGAATTAGCTCTCAAACGGTTTGGTAAATTGTATTTACTTATTTTTGTTAGCGAATTTTCGTAAAAAATGGCTCGGAAAGTTTTTGAAAAATTTCTTCATTGAAATTCGTTTTGAGGCATTCTGAAACGAATCCCAGAGTGTAATGCTTTTATATTTACGTCATTCCAGACGATAACTCTCCTTAGGATTGAGATAAAAATTCTGTTCTTGTGCCAAAAAATCAAGCTTTCCAAACGAAAGGATGGGTTCGCTGGCTAGCCTTTTTTGAGAACATTTTTTTACCAGTTTTACACCCATTTTTCACACTTAGATGTAGAGTAATTGGGTTGGCGAAATGTTTGGATCAACTGGCTAGCCTTTTTTGAGAACATTTTTTTACCAGTTTTACACCCATTTTTCACACTTAGATGTAGAGTAATTGGGTTGGCGAAATGTTTGGATCAACTAGGGAACCTTAGTGCCACATTTCAGATTATTAAAACTGATTCTAGAATTTTTTGCCACTTTTCAAGGTTTGTGGACGGACCATTATGCGGCTCCGTGCGACTGCTACCACCCGGCCGGGGTTCGTATCCTAGCGTAGACGTTATATACATATATACTAGTATATATATATATATATATATATATATATTCTTACTAGTCACTTTCAAGTTGTTGCGCCATAGACTCAGTTTGATAGTTAATATGAACCAGTGTTCGGCGTAGAAGGGCATAATAAGGCATAAGCATAAGCATACAGGCATAATAAACCTATGTGTAGTAACTTGAGTTTTTAAAAAAATTCATCTTAACTTTTTTCGCAACATTTTGCTTCGGTTTTTAATGGATATACATTTTGAGCGGTATGTATATACCTCAAAACGTATACATCTAAGAAACTGTAAGAGAGAAATTGTGAAAGATTGTAATCTCAAAAATTGAACTAGCAGAGCATCGTCGTACTATCTATGAGAAAAGGCAATAGGCCAAATGTCACTCAGGTTTTTCTGATAAGGGGAAAAAAGAGATAAAAATACCGCCTGCGTGTCACACCGTGGGGGCCCAGGGGTTTTACAGTTGTAATCCACTCTCGCAAGTCTCTTTTCTCAGACTTTTTCCCTCCACCAAACTCTCAACATATTGGAAAAACGAACTCCTAACTCCGTATCGATTTCCCTTCAGACAAAAAAGGGGGTAAAACCCCATGGAAAAAGAAATGGCAGAGGGAAAAATCCGAGAAGTTTTCAGCGTTTTAGAAGGGAGGAATATGTGTGCCTCTGACACTTACCCACTGCAATTCTCAGGCGTTGAATATGTGTTTCATAAAAATTCGTTTTCCCGCGTTGCACGTTGTATTTGGAGGAGGTCAAAAACAGTCGAATGTTGTCGGAGGATATTTACGTTATTCCTCGTGCTTGTAAACCTAACAATTAAAATTTCGTGTAGCATTTAGACTGGGATAAACACTAGGGTTAGAGGCACCAGTAGTATCCACTCTTAGCAGCCCAGTTTTGGTATTTACGACGTAATTTGTTTATTTCTCTGTTCTTTCTTCCAATCCAGAGTTTTTTCTGTATATATTTTTTCATTTATATTTTTACTGGGGCATATCACTAGCGTACGATCATGTTCAATTTGGTAACCTTTATAACTTGTTCAGGTTTGTTGGGAGCCACGAGTCACAGTGTATTTGCTTTTTTCCATTGCCACAACGCTCTGACCTGGAGCAGGAACTGAATGGTACTATTCAGTTACCGGAATTCTGAATTGTCCAAATCAGCAAGTGGCTACTAAGCTGAAATCCGAAATTGTGGAAATATTGACGGCCTAGAAGTACATCATTGAATCAGGCCTTCAAAGTGGCAAACTAGTTCGTTTGTTTTTCCGCGTTTCATGTTGTATTTGGAGGAGGTCAAAAACAGTCAAATTTTGGAGGATATTTACGTTATTCCTCGTGTTTGTGTTAATAACAATAAAAATTGTGTGTTCTTTCTTCCAACTGGGCTCTTTCTTCCAATCCTGATTTTTCCCTTTCCCCCAATGTCTGCTCCATCGAACGGCTATTTTTAAAAATCGAATGCATTGATTAGTTTACGAAAATCGGAGAAAAGGAAACCAAGATATGCCTCCTGTAGTGGCCACCAAAATCTTTAGTAGTAGCCACTCTAAGGGACCCCCTGGCTACTATTGGAACCACTCATTTTTTCAGGAAAACTAATTATATCACTGTGATCCTGATAAAAATATTGATTATTTTTGTTGGATATGAAATGAAAGAACACGAAAACTCAATAGAGACCACGTCATGACTACTACAGAAATTTGCTAGGTTTTCAAGAACTGGTAGTAGCCACCCCCCTCAAATATTACCCTAATCGTCTAAAATCCTACGTAAAACAACTTGTAATTCATCAACAAATAAACAAGGAACGTGAATGAAACGAAACAATTCGAAAACTACTAGTTTTTCTTTAGCAGTTTTCTAAGTTACAAGGATACGTTTTTGTCTTTTTACAACATCTTGTCATATTCTGAAAGGAATAGCTAAATTCCAATTTGATCTTGAAGAACTAGGATATACGAAGTCAAGATTTTACTAAAGCATCGTTTTACTAAAGCAATTTAATTCTACCTGATTGATGCAGAAAATATAGAATAATTGAATACCTAGAATTGGTAGCCAAAATGTTGGCTTTTGGATGTTTTAATGTGATAGCTTCACGGTATAGGCACCTATGTTTAGAAGAACAACGAAACTTTTCAATAAATTGTCACCTGTCTTTGCAAATAATTGGTATACTGTTGATATGCCAATGTTACTCTTTATAATTCACATGAAAGTAATTTGAATGGATTGATTAAATATTGGGGAATCCAACCCCGGCCCCTAGCTTCCAGCTATTGCCGTTTTCGTTTGTTTAACCAGTATATATGTTTGATCAAAAAACGAAAATGTTTGGATGGATTGGGTAGAGATCCTTCATCATTTTATTTATCTTCTCAATACCAAAAAAGAATGTTGTGGTCAGTTGGACCTTCTCATTCGTGTTTCGGGGTGTTGGGTGGTATTCAATATGGGAAGGAATGACTTTCTGCCTTATCACGTTTTTTGGGTATCCTCTTGTCTCCAGTTTTTCTGACAAGTTCTTTAGGTAATCTTCTTTAGGTAATCCGATGACCCCTTACCGAGAGAGCTCTAGGTATAGAATGTTTTGTGTGTCGAGGGTGGCAGCTTTCGTAATGTAAGTATAATTGCTTGTTTGTAGGTTTGATGTGAACTGAGGTGGTAAGTCTATTGTCTGTTAATTGTATGTTTACATCGAGAAATGTGGCTGAAGATTTTGAGTATGTCCATGTAAATTTGACTGGAAAATTTGAATTTAGATCATTTAGAAATTCCTTGAGTGCTTCTTCCCCATGAGTCCAAACCAAAAATATATCATCTATGAATATTTTCCAAGCTATAGGCCGAAGTGTCCGTGTCGCAAGAAAGGTTTGTTCCAAATGGGCCATGAACAGATTAGCATACGTAGGTGCCATTCTGGTGCCCATTGCAGTACCTTTTTCTTGGAGGAATAACTTGTCTTCGTATTTAAAAACATTTTTGGTGAGGACGAATTTTGCTAAAGCTGTTACAAATGAAGTTGATGGGTTGTGTGGTGGTGCTCTCTTATTTAAGAAATGCGTCATTGCAGCTAAACCTTCGTGGTGGGGAATTTCGGTATAAAGTGAGGTTACATCCACTGACGCCAAGATAACTGGGTGTCCATCAACAGTCGGCACTCACAATTCATGGAGGAAATCCAAAAAGTGATTGGTATCTTTTATATAGGATGGTTGAATTTTGACAGTAAACTGCAACCGATAATCAACATATGCCGATATTCTCTCTGTGAGACTACCAAAACTTGCCACTATTGGCCTTCCTGGGGGTAACCGATCTGGAAGTGAATATCCCTTATGGATCTTGGGGAGAAGATAAATTCGGAACATCGAGGAGCTTCAGGGACCAATCCTTCAACGTCTGCAGCAGATACATTTTCTGTTCGTTTGTTTTGCTTTATATATCTTTTTATTTCACTCGCGAATCTTTTAGCAGGATCAGTGTCGAGCTCCTTGTAAAAACGTTCATCATTTAGCTGTCGAAAGACTTCATTATAACTACTGTTGATCCCTTGTCTGCTGGCATCACCTTTATACTTTCATCCCTCTTCATTGCTCCCAAGGCTCTATGTTCTTCTGCTGACAAGTTATCTTTCGGAGTCAGAGAATTCAGAAAGGACACTTGTGATGTATTCTGTACAAACCGACTGATAAATTGCTCCAAAGGATGAGAAGGTGGTAAACGAGGCGGATCAAACTCAGATGGAGGCTTAATGCAGAATATTATTTAGAACGAGTTTTATCCACTAAATTGGTAGTTAACAATTTCTTTTTACTCAAAGTCCTCAAAAACAATTTAACATAATATAGTGCTTACCTATAATAATTTACGAAAATTCGCTCATACAATCATGCTGCTTCGCTGGAACTTTTTTATGTCTTCAGTTTTTACAAATAAGTGGTGATGGTGCCAATTGTAAAGCTCTCAAGTTTCTTTGAATATGTAGTGGTAATATTTCCAATCTTTACAAATAAGTAGTAGATTGCTGATACCTCCATGTTGTTATCTTGAATCATTTATATCAAAATGAATTGAATTGTTTGTTCAAGATAGGCAAATCCATCCCAATACATAGCTGGGAGCTACAGCAGGTAGGTATGCATATATTTCATTTAAAATATCTAAATATTTGTTTCATCCAGTAAGAGAACGTTCCAGATTTTTTTCTTCTTTTTTGTCAAGCCAATCGTAAGAAAGCAACAACTTCTTACATTATTCTGCCTAATCCTGAAAACATGAGAGGAACCCCTGATTTTCCTTTATTTGATTGTCTCTGCTTCACTGATGCGGAAAGACCTAGCATGTTAAAACGCCTGTTGGCTTTTGGATGTTTAATCTATGTTTACCTATGTGAATATTTATCCATATTTGGAAGAAGAACGAAACGTTTCAATAAATTGTCACCTGTCTTGGAAGATAAGTGGTAGGCGATTGATTATATTTGATGTATTACATAACTTTTATGACAATGAATTCGAATTGATTGTTCAACATTAGGAAACCCAACCCCGGCTCATAGTATGGAGCTCTAGCCGTACAAAGTTTTATTGCTATTATTTTTGTACGGAATGGAATCCATAAATTACTATTTCATTCTCTCTACTTCACAATGACAAAGATATTTGAAAGCCAAGAAGTTCTCTGTTTCAGAAGAGTTCTCTGTTTCTCTTATATAAATGTTTTTCAATCTTTGAAAATGTAGTCAATTGTAAAGAAGGCAACAAGTCTTTCTACAAAATTTTTAATCGCATTTTGAAAGGAATCCGTAAATTTCAATTTGATTTCCCCTATTATTAGAGAATCATAGTAAAGGAATGTTTAGTCGAAGAGTGAAACAGACTTCACAAATTTAATAGGTGTGGATGGTTGATACGTCCATGTTATATTATATAATTTATATGAAATTACTTACTTTTACTTGTTTACTTTCACCCTTTCCAAAAAGAGAAATTTCCCGAGTTTTTCTTCTTTGTTTTTGTTTTGTTTTTAAAATTTTCAAGCCAATTACACTTCGAGATTTCCTTTTTTGTCCCATCACATACTGAAAGGAATCTGCACATTTCAGTTCCAGTTCAATATGAGTATGCATATTATATAAGAAGATATGTATCATATTATATATGAAGACATATTGTTTCATTCCTTCTGGAAAATGAACGATCCAATTATACTTTTTGTCAAGCAAAGAAAGCAGCGACTCGTTTCTAACAACATCAAGTCACATTTTGAAAGGAATCCGTAAACTTCAATTTGATTGACTCTACCTCACTGAACAGGAACCAGGAAGACATTAATTTGAATGCTATGAATGACGATATGAGAATGATATATTTGAACGTTTCATTGTTAGCCAAATTCCTTTCAGAAGAGTGGAAATTCTGATTTGATGGTCATCAGCCATTACAAATAGGTGGTAGGATGGTCGGCGCATAACAAGATAGGTTATTGTATCATTTTCATGAAAATGAATTATCTTGATCTTTCAACATTGGAAACCCAACCACATCTAATATCTAGCAGCTCCAGCCGTACAATGTTTTCATCAGTTTAATATGTATTCCTATAATTTTAAAATAACTAATGCTTTACCATAATTTATATGCTTTACCATGCTTTGTATCATTTTAAAATTACTTGCTTAACCTATTCCATGACTTGAATCTATCTTTAGAATTAGTTGCATCAAGCCGATGGTGCTTATCTAGCCGTAACTAGCTTCTGGCAACACCCAGTCACATTCTAAAAGGAACAGCTCGGGATTCAGGAACAGCTCCTTTACCAAATTTATTTGAAGAAAAAACAGTCTTGTATTGTGAGGAAAACGCTAATTCTAAATAAAATGAACCATTTTTTCCAAATTTAAACAGAATAATGACGATAGTTTTTTCTATTTTTGAGGTCAACAATTGATTGATTTGTATGTCTGTCTATGGATCAAAATTACGTTTTATTTGAGGGGCAATGTTATACACAGCCAGGGGTTGCTATGGGTTCTCTGTTATCTCCTCTGCTTGCAGATATACACATGGATTATCTTGAGAAACAAATATTTATAACTTGTAACACAAATAACCGGCAGAAAAAATAAGTTATGAGGCGTCGCATTTTTCTTGAAACTGGAAGCTGAAAATTTCCCTTCTACTGAGAATCACCCATCTGTAGATGATTTTAGACATTTTTTAGAAAGATTTTAGATTTTTATCTAATCATACCCAGTTATATATTTTTTTAAATTAAATTTTTCCCCAAATATATCTTATTTATCATTCCCAAGGGTATGGAATAATTTAATTAAGTTTTCCAGAACGGCATGGAAATACCGATCTTCTCTGGTAGCCGAATTTAATTCCGATTGAAAATCACTGTTAGTCAGTGTTTTGTGTTTTTCCCCTTCTTCGCTTCTTTGAGTTTATACCTGTTTTTTTTCAATTGTGATAAAAATTGATTTGTACTACTGGAAGAGTTTATTACTCGTATAATATTACCTTATTGCCACATGACTCTCACATATTCGTAACACAAGGCAATGAACTACGGGCTGACAGATATACCAATCCATGCTTGATTATGCAGTTGTACAATATATTAAATTTATGATGTAATCTTGTATTGAACTGTTTCTTGTGAATAAAGCGATTATTATTATTTCAACCTAGAACCATGATAGAACTGACTCCGGCTGTTTCCCTCTGTTCGTATGACATCTACTGAGTCGCTGTTTCTGGCTAGTTCTGTTAGGTTTCCATTTTTAACGTATCGCAGACTCTGGGATAGTTTCCTCCTAAATATGAGGTACAAATATCCTGACGCATGCGGTAAAATTAGGGCTTCATTAGTTCAAAGGTTCCAGGAACAGTTTATTCCGATCATCAACTCGCTAGATTTACTTGGTACAAGTTTTACCAAATTTTTGCTAGACTCACATAGCTGGTTGAATTTCCGTTCGAACGCAACCACGACATTCATGTTGCCGCGTATGCGACTTGAATTTTGTTATTTTAATTCAATTTGGAATTTATTTTGGCATAAAAATTATGATCAACTGACATCGCATCAAGAACCTAAGTCACACACAATACTTTTTGATTTAATCTTTCGATAAAAGAATATTGTTGATTGAAACTTGAAACCGATTAGTTAGTCGGTTGTAATAGTAAAATAAAATAGTACTAAAGAATCAAGTAGAAAGAGAAGTTACGAATCGGAATAGGAAACAGAATAAATAGGCAAGAGAGAAGAACAAGAACAGAACAAGTTATCGACGCTTGTCAGGACTTGGCATGAGTTTTCATATTATATTATTAATTTTATTAAAGCTTTATGAAGATCACGATACCTACATTTTTTTGTAAATATTTTTCATAAAATGTGCATTTACTCAAAGATGGTTTACAGAAAGATAAAGTTACATCCAACCCATAAAAAATGCCACTCCCCTATTAGTAAATAATTCCACTGGGCTAATCTATAGCGCACGGTTCCATTCAGAATCAAAGCAATGTACATTATACAGTAAATACATCAGTGAGAGTTCTAGACTTATACTCGTAAATCAATGGTTATATTTCATATTACGATATCAGAAAAAGAGACCAAACAAGCAAAACGGAAGTGCTCAGAACTCAGACGAACATAAGTACAAAAATATTGCAATAGGTAGGTCTTACTGATAATATAAGTGACACATAAGATCAGTCTTGGATTGTATAACCATTCTAAAAACTTTTCAAAATTATTAATATTCGGTATTGATTTTATTTTCATGGGTGATAAATTTAATAATTTAGTATTTAGGTAGTTCTACGATGAATATTGTGGTAAATCTTGAGATCAATTACCTCTTCCTTTGTCCTTGGGAAAATAATTCGCCAAATGACGATGTGAGAAATACTATTCCATACTGTTTATTCGCTTTGCTTTGATGCTTTAGACCCATGTGCTCTCTGGAGTGGGGAAATAAATCAACCCCCCCTCTTCCTACCCCTTCATCAACTCTTCAAGCAAGAACCGCGTCACCCTTCGGCATTTTCCCGTAGAAAGAAAGAAAAATTATCAAAGAAACTCCCTGGAAAAAAAAAGTGAGAAACGGCTGCAGAAAAGCATTTCCGATGAGCGGAAAGGTTACGGCTCCTTCCTATAGTCTCGGATTAGGGATGAAGACGGTGTAGGGTTGGTCGGTTTATATATATAAATATATATTTCTCTCCCCTTTTTTCATAAAAAGAAGGCTGAAGGGATGGAAAAGACTGAGATGACGGGTTCTTATTTTTTCCGGGGGAGGCGAATTGAGTTGAGTTGCTCATATCCGTGGAAAATCCGTGAAAAAAAGACGCCTCGAGGCGGCGAGCGAGGGAGGCGTCAACTTTTATTTCATTCGCTCAAACGCCCAGTGAAGTCCACCAAGTCCAAGTTATTCAACCCAAATCATCTTCAAACATCGACCACGGAAAATATAAAAAATTAAGGGATGGACATCATAGTTACACCTTCTTCCTGAGGCCTATTTCATCAAACAACAAGTTACAACTGTACAAGTTAACAAGTACAGGTACTTGTACTGCACGGTAAACTAGAACAAGTGTTTCACCAAGACAAAAAGTACAAGTGTAGAAAAGTCACGCTTGGAAGCTAAGTTTACAAGTGTAACAGAAAAGAAAAATGGCGTGTGGGGACGAACGAAATGAACGTCAAGCGGGATGCCGAAATTGAAGTTTTGTCAGCGAATCATAATATAAAAACGGTGTTAAGTACACGATAGGATGTTTATCGTACATGACAAGTTGTAATGATTGGAAGAACGACAAATTATAAGCTGAAAAGTAGAGAAAGTGTGTAATTGATTTCAACTTATTCTGGTGGCTGGCATAATCGGATTTCTCTCCTTCATTCAGCGGAAATGATTAATCAATTCATCAAGTCTTAATGCTGCTGGGTTAAGAATATGTCATCTGTAACTTCGAGATGATCTTCACATTTCACTTTTTTCTTCAATGATGGGGAGATCCTCAATATCCGATCAGGAAAAATTGCACAGAATCTTTCAAGGCATCCTAAATCTCTCGTTAAACTAAAAAATACCCCCGAAATGAGCGTTCATTCGTGGACAAAAAAATCTGTGGCGTCTTCTACGCTGAATGCTTCTTTCTTGTCTGTTTTCTTCAGCAGAAGGTGATTCCCACGTATTAAACACCGAAAAATTTTCAACTTGCAATGCTGGAAAATAACAAGTTTACAGGTGAACGGACGTGGGTTAAAAACCGGCCTTTTTTCATAACTGTAAAACAGTTACTTGTTCAAAATGATGGGGAAACATTTGTAACTTGTCCAAATTCGCCTGTACAATAGTTAACTTTCACAGTGCATTACAAGCCTACACTTGTACACTTATGAAACGCACACTCATTTTTTACAACTCGTACATAAAAACTTGTCACTTATTGCTTTATGAAATAGGCCCCTGAGTGTACTCTCCACCTCTTCCCAACTATTTGCGCTTGGTTGCCAACTTTTCGCAGCCTAATGCCGTGGATACTATAATCGCCCACCCGAGAGAAGCGAAGTAATTACAGGAAAAAAAGCTGGATTCTATAAAGAGAAACTATGGAAAACTACGTCTCCCCACTTCTTTTTGGGCTTGCCCTATCCTTTTCACTGTCGACGCCATTTTCCCCTCTCTCACTTCCCCTACTTTTTCCACCATTACTGATCACCGATCCACGGTCGATTGATCGATTCATTGCAGTAGCATCGATTGTGTCCTTTTTACCATCAATATGTTTTCTAACTCATAAAAGTCTTCAATTGTACAATTTTTTGTATGCTCCCCTGTAGAAATAACGGATCTTACGCGGACTAAATGCCAGTGGTGATTGAAACATCCATAGTCGAATGGAAGCGATTGAAACAATCAATATGTGAACCAACCGATAAATGATTATACCATAACCTCCCAGCCAGCTTCGGTTCGTTTACCTTTTGTGATGTCTCTTGGCAATGCCCTGTATTCTGTATTTAATTTCGTGGTAATTGTCATACATTGTGTAGTATAAAAATCGTAACTACTTGATTTAGCTTACTCAGCTGATTAGGAATGAGCCAATCATTTCAATCCTCTTCTAATGCCCCAGGGAGTCTCCCTATCAAATCTCAACTTCCTAGGATTAACAGAAGAGATTTTAGCTCACTCAGCTGATTAGGAAAGAGCCAATCATTTCAATCGTCTCTTAATTTCAGCTTCAGAGATTAAATACGATAGAAATCATCAGCTTTAGGAGCCCATCAGCTGATCAGATATGCATCGTCTAGTACCTACTACTTGCAAGCACCAGCTATTCAGTACCTAAATTTAGGGCCTTCTTTTCACATTATCAGTTCATTATGGTTACTCAGCAATATTATTTTATAACTTAGCGTAATAAATCAGCTTCCCTTGACACTACAATGGCTTAGCGATCATGAGATGTTGTGGTAAAATTAGAACATTCTAAAAAGTGGCGAACGATTTTCCTGCTATGAAAACTAAGGGAGTTACACTTCGCTAGTAACGCATTGGTTGTACGTGAAAATTATCAGAAATAGAGAAAATGTTGCGTTTTTATATTAGAAATTTTCATAACTCACGTAGCCCAGCTGTAGACATACCCTTGTCAAAAACTAAATTTGATTCGGGAAATGTTAAAATAGACTGGAAAATGATGTACTTACATATTATGTAATGTTTAATTTTCCTACCGGAAATATTATTTTATTTATTAAATATTTATGTATATTATTATGTAGGTATTATTTTTCTAACTTACCGGAATCGGGGGATTTGTCCGGAGGGGGCGACGCGATCCTCGGGAACAGCTGCCTCAGGGCGGAATTGGGTTTGAGGCTGTTGGAGCCGAGTTTGAACGTCAGCGTCATCTCCTTGTCTTTGGACGCCAGGTTCGTCGTCGACGACAGGTGGGACGCCTCTTTGTGCGATCCGGGGTGGGACGCCGAGTGGGACAGCGTGTGGGACAGCGGGTGGGACAGGACGCCAGCGCCCTCCGCCTCCTCCGCCTCCCGGATGATCCGACGCTCGGTGACCGTCGTCATGGTGATCGTCTCCACGATGTACCGCTCCTTCTTCTCGGGCACCTCTGAAATAGTGGAAACGATGTCGTTAGGGCGGGTTTCACCATCTAAGAGCTAAAATGGGGGATAACAAACCTTTGGAGTTAAGGGAACCAAGCTATTTCCGTGAGCTAACTATTTGTTAACAAATTAGTTAACTATTCGTGTTTCACTATGCACTTCAAGGTGGGAGTTAGTACATTTCGGTTTGGTAAATTCAATCAGAGGCAGATAATACGGAAACTGTCAAGGAAATGTATTTATGTGCTTACGGGATTAAGGCTAAAGGGGACGACAGTTGTGTGAGAGAGAGGGAAGATAAAAATTGATAATCTTGATTATCTCCACACCAGTCAATCAATTTTCAAATCTAAATATATATTTGAGTTTGTCTCATCAAAGGCTATCGAGCGAACATAACAAAGTTTCCAAAAAAAATTTTTGTTGTTGAAATTTTGACTTATAATTTTAATTGCTAATTTAATTTTTTTTTAAATTAAACAAATCGCTAATATCCCGTGTTTGGAAACAATTCAAGTGTATGTTGGCATAGGCATGAAATTTTGATTCTGAAAATTAGTGGCCGCATGTGAGAATTGGGAGTGAAAAATGTGGTTCCAGGAAGACGAGTGTATTTGAGGGGCGCGTGCCTTGGCGACGCCCAGCAACTGATCTCATCCGCGCGCGCGTACGAACCCGCTTACCGAGCCGTCTCTCGAATTTTTGTACTTACTGCTTCTTCCACTTTTATCAAAATATACTTTATCAAAGTGTTAGGTGAGGTTTTTTTTTTTGTTATAGGAACATTTGTTATAGGAACCTTTGTCCATGATTTGAACTGAATTAGTTTGTATAGTTGGAACCTTTTTTTCCGCGCACGAAATATTCGTGTGAAAACAACTGGAGGAGTTTGACGCACTGAACAAACTGAGTTATTGGTTATATAAATAATTGTTTACACACAGGTGATCATTCTCAATAATTGATATTGTGAACATGATTGCAACCGCTTGTTAATTTCTGATGTTTTCATAGAATTTCGAATCAATATCGAGGAGAAAACATGATACATGGTTGAAATTTTTGGTTCTAGAACAGAAATAATTTTATTCATTAGGTAGGTATCTACCAACCTCGTACCTACCTACCTACAATCAGAGATGAGCAAACACATATCCGAAAATACAAATATTTGTTTATCCTTTATTTTTTATTATTTATAGTTGAATTTCTTTGTAGGTACCTATATTAATAAATTTGTATTCATATTTTGGCTACGAAAATTCAAAATGCATACTCGAAACTATGAATAAAGGAATTATATCCAAAGAATATGAATATTTCAGTACTTATAGAAGTGCATATTATTATTCAATTATTTTTGATTATGAAATAATAATATTCACGTATTCAATCAATATTAATATCTCGATAGGTACCTATTCAAATTTATATTCATCATTCAGTTTCACAAAACCTAATTTTTGTCTACTTGCTGCACTATTACAAAGATGAGTGAGGGAGCAAAATTGCATTCTAGTTATTTTGGTGTTTACCACATGAGTGAAGGGAGTAGATCTCGAAATTCAACGTAGAATACCGAGAATTTGAATAAACTGGCCTTTATTGGAATATCGCCTTTTAGGCATCATAAATAGAATGGAAAGAAAAACGAACCAAAAACACACACGAATCTGGGCGCTAACAAAAATTTAGTTTTTCAATTTATTTGTATTTTGTTCAAAAATATTATTTTGAACAATTTTTTCCTGGAAAACGCTAACATCCCATATTTTTACATATATCTCGACTACCTTAGTACTAGAATTATCCTCATAAATAATTGTAGCGGGAATCAGACCTAGAGTAAGAATGAAGGTGTAAAAACGCAGTGCAAAATTGATGGTGATAGTGTCCTCTGGAAACTGTAATAATGCTTGTTGCTAGGCGTTGCTATGCGTTTGCCGGACGCGTCGGTTACGAGGGGGGTTTGCTACCACTGCAGAAAGGTGTGGAGCGGGGGGTTTCGCATTCGGGTTTATTTAGCTTCTTGATTTCTTGTTTACACTTTTTACCCGCAGACCGCTCGCTTCTTGCCTATCGCGGTTAGGTACCGGCGCCCAGATTCGTTTGTGTTTTTGGTTCGTTTTTCTTTCTATTCTATTTATGAGTAATTGATGGTAGTCAATAATGAATTTTGTTATGATTTATTAGGTATTTGAATTATGTGAATTATTTATTGTTGAATTTGTAAATGATATTCATAATATTAAGCTGTTATTGTGCAATACTTTACCTAAAAGCAGAATTTCGATGTATTTTGAAATGTAGTCCATTTCATTTACCTATCTTGTAAAACAGATAACCGCTCATATTAAAGGATCTTTAGG
The DNA here is from genome assembly GCA_030762985.1 of Adelphocoris suturalis. Lineage (NCBI taxonomy): Eukaryota > Metazoa > Arthropoda > Insecta > Hemiptera > Miridae > Adelphocoris > Adelphocoris suturalis. The sequence continues at coordinate 33,477,401 of CM061042.1, forward strand.
GTGAATTTCATCATCCTATTTTGAAAATACAAACATAAAAAAAAAAAGACGGGTTTCAAGGCTGGATTCGGCTGATTTGTGACAGATTTTTAAATTTAGTCCATTATCCTACTTTGAAATTATCATAATTCTCGGTATTCTACATTGAATTTTGAGATCTAGTCCCTTCACTTATGCGGTAAAAACCAAAAATAACTAGAATTCAATTTTGCGACCTCACTCATCTTTGTATTCGTGCAGCAAGTAGACAAAAATTAGGTTTTGTGAAATTGAATGATGAATATAAATTTGAATAGGTACCTATCGAGGTATTAATATTGATTGAATACGTGATTATTATTATTTCGTATTCAAAAATAATTGAATAATAATATGTACTTCTATAAGTATTGAAATATTCATATTCTTTGAATATAATTCTTTTATTCCTCATCTGAGTCCTCAAATTGATCACCATGTTTTCGCTTGAGGAGAGCAGTTCGAATTTTAGCTTGCTTCAAGTTCTCCCATCCTATTTCGAGTTTGCATTTTTCCTGGTCTCGTCTCAATTGCAGGATTTCCATTTCCAGGGCATACTGTTGGTCAGTATGATTTGATGCTGAGTTTAATGCTTCTGCTTCTATTTGGGGCTGAGTGAGGACAGGTCTTCTTGAACTAGATGCCCCATGGGCTGCTGGCGCCACAAGATTATTGATGACTTGAGAACCGCTGGCTTTCTTTCCATCGTTTTCGCCAATCAGCTCAACATTATGAGGCGCAGTGCTAATAGTGTCTTTGAATAACGTTACGCCACGTGGATCCAACCGTCAAGAGGTATTGCTGCTCTCGATTCCTTGTATAGTAACATCGTTGCCCTCATGGTATTTTCTCAATATACTTTGTTCGTCACGATCAATGATAGAATTGGACATGGGAGCGAAGGACTCGTCAAAAGTGTTGTTGATATTTGCTCTCTTCTCTGCGGGCTTTTTAAAATTGCTGGCTTGTTCCGAGTCATTGGATCCAGGAGTTAAGTTGACTTTCTTGTCAGCAGTCTCAGTGATGTTTCTTATTGTGTGAAGAGAATTTCCTTGTGATTCCCACAGGACCAAACTTTCTTGAGATAAACCGGTTTCCAGTAGTCTACTTACATCAGTAATGTTTGGAAAATCAGATGAAATTGAAGAATCGTTGGAATGAGGGCCGATATTCGATTTCTCATTGGCAATCTCATCGACGTCTTCTTCGATATAAGCGTTTTCAAATGCGTCTAGAACGGGCTCTACCTTGGGTCCTACTAACAACTCCATCACCCGGATCTTGCAGAATTTTTTCCTTTGTCACCCCCAGAGACATAGAGATCGCCAGAGGCTGCTTTTGCCCGTTTTTTGAGATTTTCCCACAAAGTTTTTAACTTCGTCCAATCTCGACATTGGTTGAAGGACATTAAATTCCTCAGCCAATATTTTCCATTTTTCAGTGTTCCAAATGTTCGAGAGACGGCTCGGTAAGCGGGTTCGTACGCGCGCGCGGATGAGGTCAGTTGCTGGGCGTCGGCGTCGCCAAGGCACGCACGCACCCCTCAAATTCATTCTATTTTTCCTGGAACCACGTTTTTCGTTTCCAATTCTCACATGTGACCACTAATGTTCTGAATCAAAATTTCATGCCTATGCCAACATACACTTGAATTGTTTCCAAAAACGGGATATTAGCGATTTTTTTTAATTAAAAAAAAAAAAAAAAAAAAAAAAAATTAGCAATTAAAATTTCAAGTCAAAATTTCAACAACAAAATTTTTTTCAAACAATGTTATATGATCGCTCGATAGGTTTACTAGTCCTGATAATGATTCTGAAGCCAGATTTAAAAAAATGTGTACTCAAGTGGAGATTTGCCCGATAAAGTTTCATCGGACGCTAGCGCCATCCGTTATCTGAGAATCACACTAAACACCCGTCCCCTTTAGCCTTAATATCTCTCTCCAATAAGAAAATATAAATATTCAGCCAAAAGCGAAATTAAAACGACTGCGAATAAAACGCTGCAAGTAATTACACAAAGGTTTATAATTCAAGATACTGAATTTAGTACATATCTGGTAAGTTTCATGAATAACTTGATTCAGAAATTATTTAAATACTGTTTATGACGTTTATATAATCTAGTTCGAATATTCACATTGTCTATCTAGTGTTGGGAAGAAATCTGATAGCCACCCCATGTCCCACGTCACTAAAGGCGGGTTTCTTCATCTAACAGCTAAAATGGGGGATAACAAAATTTTGGAGTTAAGGAAACCAAGCTATTTCCGTGAGTTAAGATCATTTGTGTTTCACTATGCACTTCAAGGTGGGAGTTAGTACATTTCGGTTTTTTAAATTCAATCAGAGGCAGATAATATGAAAACTGTCAAGGAAATGTATTTATGTGCTTACGGGACTGATATCTCTCTCCAATATCAATATTCAGCCAATAGCGAAATTAAAAACGACTGCGAATAAAACGCTGCAAGTAAGTACACAAAGTTTTATAATTCAAGATACTGAATTTTGTACATATCTGATAAGTTTCATTAATAACTTCAGAAATTATTTAAATACTGTTTATGACGTTTATATAATCTAGTTCGAATATTCACTTTGTCCATCTAGTGTTAAGAAGAAATCTGATAGTCACCCAATGTCCCACGTCACCAAAGGCGGGTTTCGCCATCTAAGAGTTAAGATCATTTGTGTTTCACCATGCACTTCAACATGGGAGTTAGTTAGTCTTTGATTAGCCTCGAGGTTAGTGTTCCTGGACATGTTTTCCTGCTGATAAAGCTGATAAGTTTTAATATTTAGGTGATTACTTTGTTTCGGTTTGGAACAATACTGTGACATTGGGTTTCAAGTTAGGTGTTCTGTGGAGAAAGATGGAAAGAGAAAAATACAGCTGAATTTTATGAAGGCGTTGTTGATTGATGAAGTTATGGTGAAGGGGGAAGAAGTGACAGAAAATATGTGGCAGACGCACTGATAGGGAAATACAAGGAATGTAGTTGGAACTTGAGTTTTTGTCCGATCGTTCGTGACGCAATGGAGGCCGCAATTTAGGACCTCTCGACCTGAGATTTTCAAATTATACTCGTCATATATCCAAAATTCGCTATATTGTTTTTGGTGCCGATCAGATATGGCACTGCGGCGCCAGAACCGTTAATGTGGCGTGAATGCCACACCATTTTTCGGTATTTCGCCGATAACTTAGGTTTTTGAAGGATTTTGTACGGGACGTGACATCTAGAGAATCAAATTTCCTACAAATTCTGTTCCCATAATTTTTCTTGGCAAAAATTTTCTGACTTACAGCTGTCCTAAATTTCCTCAGCGTTCCCGAATTATGTCATATTTCGAAAACGGATTAAGATATAAAATTGCTCTTTTACCTGAGTAAAAGGCGTTTTACTCTATTTTCGGTCTAATAACTCAAAAACATTTTTCACTTCCATCCGAATCCACCCTGTAGTTCAATGAAGAATATTCAACTGTTCGAAACATATGAAAAATAGCTTCCATTGCTCCAATTTCGATGCGAAGATCTTGTGAGAATCTTGACATTGAAGATTTAGTGTGTATAACCATGGGCTAATTTGAAAAAATCGCATATCCACTTGCAATAAAAACTCAACCTTTTAAATACTGATCATGTAGAGATGAACGCCTTAGGGCCGGTTTCACCAAAGTTTTCAATCAATTCAACCATCCAAACCAATCAACGTTACCAACGACGGGTTTTGGATCCGCTGTACAAGACCCAGAAGTTATTGATGAAAGTTTTACTTCAGAAAAAATGTAGAACGCCAACAAATTTAATATTCAATGAGTTTCAGGTTCTGGATTTATGGAAAATTATTAGAAAAATCAATTTAATTTACATTTATAAGCAAAAAGGTAATTATGTTCGAGTGGATGGCATTACTCGGTTGGCATCTGATTTTACTTTAAGATTACCTCTCAGATTGGGTCAGAAATTTTTTACATATAATGGCGTTAAAATGTTTAACAAGCTTCCTGGCGACATTAAAACTTAAACCAGCTTATCCGTTTTCAAGAGTTCTTTACAAAAATATTTACTCAGTGATCCTTAATACAAATACTTGTTTTCATCTATTAATCGTCTGTGTTCATTTACTTTTTTTTTCTCTTTCGTTATTTTATGACTACTTTTTAGTTCATGATAACATGTTCTATTTGAATTGTTTTAATTAGTTTTTTTTTTTAAATTTGTTAAATTAATAATTTGCACAACTAATTACGGCTCCTCCCCCAGCACAAGTTTTCACTCAACGGAGGTACTTCAAACATTGTTTCTTCTTTTCGGCGTGTTTATTTAAGTTTATAATGTGCTTATGTTATCATGCGTAAATTGTAAATAAATGCAAATAAAAAAAAAAAAAAAAAAAAAAAAAAAAAAAAAAAAAAAAAAAAAAAAAAAAAGTCAGCATCAAACCAATGATCTCAGCTGTTGAACAACGATATCCGGTTTCACCAACTCCGGTTCAGATAAATCAATGTTCAAATGCGTTAACTCAATGATCAAAACAAACCAGCCGAATTCGGGTGGTTAGCGTCCTAATCAACGATTTACTGAGTAGGTAGTTCTTTTCGCCATCTTTGTTCACATGACCCAAATCCTTTTTTGCTTCGATTTTCCATCTTTTTTGATACGATTTTCCATCTATTTCGCTACATTTTCACGCACGAAAACGAGCCACGGATTGATTAGAGCATTGGTTTTTAGGACAAATTTGACGAGGATGATGAAGACTTTACTATTCACCGTCCTCGTTGGATTATAGAGAGTATGGCAGATTTCAATCACTATTGTATTATTTATAAATAATTGTATAAATAAATACTACTGTTTTGTCAGTCCTTGAACAAATTGATGATAGCATCGAATACTCAAGCCACGGGTATGGGTATAGGACAAATTTGACGAGGATGATGAAGCCTTTACTGTTCACTGTCCTCGTTGGATTAGAGAGAGTATGGCAGATCTCAATCACTGTTGCATTATTTATAAATAACTGTATAAATAAATACTACTGTTTTGTCAGTCCTTGAACAAATTGATGATCTCGAATACTCAAGCCACGGGTATGGATGTAGGAATATTTATGTGGAATGTACATACACTGTTGTAAAGTAGTGTTATAAAGTAGCCTACGATGTAGTTACAATTTGAAATGACTCAATGTGCTAGATGGTGTCGTTGGCTGTTGTCATTGAAGTGATGGGAGATGCTAACATAAAAATACCTGGTTATTGTACTTGACAATTATATATAATGAGAAAATTGTAACCTTTTTACTCCGCTTTTTGAGTTAAAATCTCTTTGGAATCTCGGACTCTGTAGTGGCTACAGTTATAAAATCCATTGAATACCTACCACTGCTTTTTAGAAGACTGATTCCCGAAATTCACAATGGTGGCGATGGAGTATTCCAGTGGTTCGAAATTTCGCGTTATTTACTTAAATTCAAATCCAGAATTCTTGGGGAAAAAAAAAAAACCCCATAAATATCATCATCGCTGCACTAGTTTTGAAATGATGGGGTAGCAAAGGACTGCGCCTACGAGTTTGAAATATGCTATCAGAATGGATTAAAAAAAAGAAAAGAAAACGCTGCAAATTATTACACAATGGTTTATCATTTCTGTGTTAGATAGCACTTCTACGGAGATCATTGGCCTATAATTTATTGTTAAGCCCCGTCTGTAATATATGATGAGAACATGGCGCATCGTGACTCAGAGAAGAGTTAACATTTACAGCTCCAAGACCCGCAATTTTTCGCTTAACAGTGAAAGTGTTTAAAAAGCGGTGTATTATATGGGTGTTACTTGTAAAAGTAATATATTATATCCGTTATCCTACGCCCCTGGTGACGTGCCGCTATGCCCCTACAAGGCGCCGCTCCTCCTCCCCCTCCCACCTCATGACCCTCGGCCAATGTTTTCATCATTCCACTAAGCGTGCCAGGTGTGCGCGCGTACGTCAGTCTAACACTCAATATCTCGATAAAGACACTTTTTCACCTATTTTTGGCTCATAGCACCCATGGGTGTGGAGCGATCGAGCTGGCGAGAAGTTAGGACCAACTAGACCCCAAGTGGAGTCTATGTGGGAAAGAACGGATTTTTTAAGTCAATTCTAAGGCGAACGGTGGACGGACATTGCAAATTTGGATTCTACGCACTTTGAAACGTGAAATGACAAAGTTTGAGGGGGGTATTGATAGTTTTCTACTGAATCAATACTTTTTTTAATCTCAATTAAATTAATATATATGTACCTGAGAGGGACAGAGGCCCGTCGTTGTCTTCCGTCTCAGACGTCGGAGTCGTTTGTGTTTGACCGTCTTCGCACTTGGGCTCTTCCGGCGGCCACCGCTCCTTGTCATCATCTGTCAACATCAATTGAAATTATTATTCAATAATTTAATATTATAGGTAATATTATAGAAGTGATAAAAGATTTATATTGAAGCCGAGCTAGATGACTTCGAAATTTCTTTTAAAAGTGGGAAGGAAGGGGACCCCCTACGAATCCGTTACATTCATCAAAGAACACAATTCAAGATTTTAATGTTTTATCGTATATACATATATTTATACAAGAAAAGATGGTTCTGCTGAACTATATATGAATGATTAATTTGGGAAAGAAATTTCACAGATAAAAGACTACCGAAAAATCTGATATTTCGATCAAAAAAATCTTGGTCACCGATATAGAAGAAGAAATAAATGTTTTCTTGCGTGCCTGGTAGCTTGGGAAAGTAGTATTCAAGGCTGAGATGCTGGCTGAAATGATTTTTCTTTTGTAATGTTCAATACTATTGAGTTAATCGTTTAAATTGAGGCCAGGTGGTCGATTTGCTCCAAGTATCCATCTATGTGCTCTTTCTGATTGCTGGAGCAATATATCATTAGCCGTAGCTGGCAACTTTCTTTAAACTCTCACCCCAAAGCACTGGTCGACTATGGCATTATGGGACGTCGCATGTGCTTTAACTGGGAGTTGCTGGGTTTGGGTGATAGATGGTGATAGTTCTTGCACAGATTGAGTGTGGTTGCTTTACCAACATAGAATGCAGCTGCCGCAGTGCTCTTTTTGCAGACTAGTTGGTACACATAGATTCTATGTTGGTATACATAATATTCTGCTTTTCACGTCCTCGCACGTATTCACTTTCTTCTTTTACACACCTGTTATCACAAAAATCGTCTGATGCTATTTTACTGAGTTTAACATAACTGAGTTAACATGGGATCCTCATGATTCCTGCAGATGCTGAGGTGTTTACGATCTAACACGTTTAACATAGTTGCAAAGACCATGAATACCCCTATTGTATCCAAATGCTGACGCCGAATATTATTGCGAATCGGTTGTTTGTGGCAACTGAAGAACGATGACAACCTTGAATTGTTAAAAGAATCGATGAGGGCGTGGAGAAGGTATCCAACATATATCAGGGTTAGGCCCGGAGACGGTCTGTCATGTCCGACGTCGCCCTCCTGAATCTTGAATGAGCCACAAACCCAACCAACCTTCACCTTCGTAGCTCAATCGACTAGTCCCCATCACTGCGATATAAGCGAATCCCTTCCCAGTGATCACTCATAAATCCACCTCCCCTCCCCCACATCTAGTGGATCTTTTATGAAATCAACTTCTTACTTCACTTTCTTCTTTTACACAACCTGTTATCACAAAAATCTTCTGATGCTATTTTACTAAGTTTAACATAACTGAGTTAACATGGGATCCTCATGATTCCTGCAGATGCTGAGGTGTTTACGATTTAACACGTTTAACATAGTTGCAAAGACCATGAATACCCCTATTGTATCCAAATGCTGACGTCGAATATTATTGCGAATCGGTTGTTTGTGGCAACTGAAGAACGATGACATCCTTGAATTGTTAAAAGAATCGATAAGGGCGTGGAGAAGGTATCCAACATATATCAGGGTTAGGACCGGAGACGGTCTGTCATGTCCAGCGTCGCCCTCCTGAATCTTGAATGAGCCACAAACCCAACCAACCTTCACCTTCGTAGCTCAATCGACTAGTCCCCATCACTGCGATATAAGCGAATCCCTTCCCAGTGATCACTCATAAATCCACCTCCTCTCCCCCACATCTAGTGGATCTTTTATGAAATTAACATTAAAAACAATATTTGATGTATTAAATATACCACACGGCTTGTTTCTGTGTATCTCTTTCTTTAATAATATAATTCTCTATTTTGACCAGTACTGATGAGGTTGTTGGTGCGGGAACGAATTGTAAAGCGAAAAGGCATCAACTTGGGGAAACTTGGGCTTCCCCTACCCCTCTAAACGCCGTCGAAAATTCCGGAAAAATAACGGCTTCGTAGGTAATAGGTACAAGGGAGACGACGGCGTAGTAATTAGAATCGGAGAGCCTTAAAAAAAAAAAAATAAAATAAAAAATAAATAAATAAAAATAATATAAAAAAAAAAAAAATGAATATTAATAATAATGAAATTGATAAAATAAATTAATTGAGATTTGTTTAATGCATGAAGAAAATTCAATTCTAATTCAATGCTTCAGTTCTTATAATGCCCGATTTTTCTGATCCTATATTTGTTAAACTATGAATTCGGTCTAGTTTTGGATCGCATATCAGGAATTTCAAATTTAATTATGAATGGGGGTGAATGGAGGGGGTGATAGCAAAAAATCATGATGTTTTAACTAATATCGTCAGATTTTCATTATTCTTTTTTTGTTCAGCTAGGAATTCGGTCTAGTTTTGGAAGGTATATCAAGAGTTTCAAAATAAATTATGGAAGAGGATGAATGGAGGGGTTAATAGTAATAAATTATGATATTTTAACTAATATCGTCAGATTTTCATGATTCTTTTTTTGTTCATCTAGGAATTCGGTCTAGTTTTGGAAGGTATATCAAGAGTTTCAAATTAAATTATGGAAGAGGATGAATGGAGGGGTTAATAGTAATAAATCATGATGTTTCAACTATTCTCGTCAGATTTTCGTGATCATTTTTTAAATTCAATTATCAATTTGGCCTAGTTTTGGACGGTATATCAAGAGTTTCAAATTACCAATAATCTTATCTTAATTATCATAAATTACCAATCATCTTATCTTAATTATCAAGAGTTTCAAATTACAATATGCCAGAGGATGAATGGAGAGGACAATAGTAATAAATCATGATGTTTTAACTACTCTCGTCAGATTTCCGAAAATTGTTAAATTTTGTAAATTAAATTGTTAAATTTAGCGATTCCGACGTTACATACCCACCGCTCAACTGCTGTGACAGCTATGTGACACCGTGACATTTGAATATCTTGACCCGTTCGTTGTGGTCACAGAACTGAGCAATATGTTGTTAATAGTAAACTGAAATTTATCCAGTAAAATGTTTACCATTTATGTGTAGCTAATATACCTATAACTTCGGTGTAGTACTTTTGTTTTACTTTAATGCGCTACAGTATGGTACTATTCAATACTAGTGTAGTACAAGTGTAGTAGACTCTATTCAATCATTTATTAGAGTACGGATATAGTAGGTACCTATCCTACCTATTCATTCGAAATTGTTACTATTGTGTTTCTGACGGCATCAGCACAAGGAGTGAATTACCTGTTCTACCATAGTGTGTAGAATATGATATACCTATGAATTTGATCTGTAGTATTTATGTACAGTAGTACAGAGTACAAGTTTTATAGGTTATATAGGTACATTTAGCTATGTTTAATAGTACGCATAGTTGTACTTTAATGCGCAACAATATGGTACTATTCGATAGTAGTATAGTACAAAGATAGTCGGTATGCTACCTATTTACTTGAATTTATTACTCACGAGATCCTGACGGCATCAGCTTGCGTTCTCTTCATAGGACTGGCGCACATTGCTACAATTTGATTCGCAAACACCGAGCAAACAAGTGGGAAACGATTCGGACGTTACGTACCCACCACTAAACTGCTGTGACAGCTATTTCACATCTCGGACAAAGAATTGTGCAAAATGTTGTTTATAGTAAACTGAAATTTATCCAGTAAATTTATTTATCCATTTTTACTAACTTTACTCCAGTTAAGGGTGATAAACCATACAGTGAAGACTTGATGATGAGAATGTACCTATAACATTGATCTGTAGTATTTATGTATAGTTATTAGGTATTGCTATACATATTGTAGGACCTACTTAATTACTATAGACCACTACAGAATGGCACTAAACTTTAATGAATTGATTTGAATAGTACGAATCTGCAAATGGTCTAGAAAACTAGATTTTCACGAAAATTTACGGATCTGTTGTGGTGTTCAGCAGCTACCATTTTAGTGTCTACCTAATTGCTTTAGTAATCACATAGTAATACACCATAGAGTGTACAATATGATATATCTATGAATTCGACCTGTAGTATTAATGTACAGTAGTACAGAGTGTAAGTTATATTCGTTATATCTATTTAAAGTACATGATTTATAGGTTATATAAGTTCGAAGCGCAAGCTACATGTTACTTAGGTACGTACATAATATAAGTTATATAGGTTACTGTATTGTACGTATAGCTATGTTTAATAGTACTTTAATGCGCTACAGTATGGTACCTTTCAATAGTACTAGTAGTACTAGTAGTTATACTAAACACTTGAATTTATTACTCACGAGATTCTGACGGCATCAGCTTGCGTTCTCTTCATAGGGCTGCCGCAAATTGCTACAATTCGCAAACACCGAGCAAACCAGCGGGGAACGATTCGAACGTTACGTACCCACCGTAGAACTGTGACAACCATGTGACATTGTGACACTTAACACTTATGACCCGTTCGTTGCACCGGTCGCGTTTCTTCTTTTTTTTTTTCTTGTTTTTTCTTAGTTCCGACCTCGAGCGGTCCCGTACGCAGACTGACTCGCCGATCGGTTCTCCCATCAACGGATTTCTCACAGCGGGACGGGCATGTGATCCCGCACACAATGAACAGGGGTCTCTCAGACCCCCACCGCTCCACAGTGGGTCAGAAACCGATTCTAGCTGGACAAAATGATTTTATTAGCTATTCTTATAGAAAATTTTCAGCTGATGCCGAATATACCCCATGCCCCTTTACCTAAAATAGCTTATTCTAACCTAGGAATGGATTTTTGACCATTTCCCTCACTTTTTGACCGTTGGAACTGATAGTTGGATCTCGTCTACATCCACGAAACTCAAATTTTTTCGAGTATACTCTTCAGTCATCGTGGAATTTTTTTAATATATTTTTTTTATTGACGTGGGGTAATAGTAAAGTAATATTCACGGGCATAATAAGTAATATATTCACGGGAACTAAAAATATTTTGAAAAGGAGCACCAGAAAGTAACCAGAGGAGCACCAGAGTTGAGTGAGGTTACAAACAACAACACAGGTTATTACACTTCCAAGTTCTGAAATCGATCGCAGTGCAGAACTCGGTTCCATAAGTACCGGAACGCCCCAGGATTTTCCGTCCCAGTTCTGATGAGTTCGAGCACTGTCAGAACGCGCTCTGAGAACGAAGCTACAAACTCATCTACTCCCTGAATTTGAACGAAATCTGACAAATAATGATAAGAAATTGACGTTATAGTAGATTGAAGTTTGCGCATGCACACAGACTATTAGTTCTGCGACGGCAATGAGTTTTAAGTGATTGTCTAGAAGCTAAACTGTACAATCTCAGAGAATTCCATCAAAATCGTTCCATAAGACTTGGAGTTGTGTCTGTAATAATAAATAATATAATTTATAGGGCATTTTTCTAGAACTTATAACTAATTAGCTACCGAGTTTGAACGAACAGATGAGAAATTCACGTATGCGCTTGCGCACAGGCTACTGTTGATTCGAAGGAATTGAAAATTATAGAGGAGCTAACCCGCACAACCCCTGAAAATTTCATCGGGATCGGACTGAAACTTGGTATAGTTTTGGGCATGACGAGGATTTACCACAGACAGACAGACATCGTACAAGCTGGTAGACAGACAAGCACGGAACCAAAATTGATCAGCAAGCACTGAAATGCAAAAAGCAAGTAGAAATTTTGATTTTGGAAGACAAACATTTTTTCGACTTCAATCACGAACACAAAGCTACCCTACCTTCAGTTGTGAGGAAGCAAAAAGATGAGTTCGTTCGACAGCAGTTTTTGAGCACATCATACGAAATTCGCTCATACAATCATACAATGACTGGAACTGTAAACAACATTTCCTTTTTACACCGCTAAAGTTAAAATGTGCAAAAATGAATGGAAATTGGACAAATCCTTCGTCGAAACCTTCAACATTATCAGGAAAAGAAAACTGCGAGCGATTTCTGTGTTCTTTGTAGCTGAGAGTTGGCGGCACAATAGAGCCGAAGGCTCAATTCAGAAGGCGAGGGAGCGCCCCATTTCCCAACTTTAACTTTTTCCCGTCAGGAGGTGGCTGGGAAGTACCACTAGCTACCCACGTTCATTCCTGAAGGATCTGATTCTTCTTTTTTTCGTATCTTCATCTTATTATTGTCGAGGGACCTCGATATCCCTTCTCACATTTAACTCGGAATGGTGGCCTTCAAAAACGAGGTTGATGTGTTAGATCAGTGTTTCTTAAACTTTTTACTTCCGAGTCTACCTAAATTTTGCGGAAGCATTGTTTTCACTTTCGGGGGAAGAAAAATTTTGGTCTCCGAAATCAAAATTTCCAATCGCATTTTACGTTTTAGACCATTCTGAACAACTTTGGTTCCGTGTCTGTCTGTGTGTGTGTCTGTCGTGTGTCCGCCAATCCTCGTAACAAGCTTATTTTGAACAGTTTTCATTCGATTCGGATGACATTTTCAGGGGATGTGCGGGCTAGGGAGTAGACGGTCCGATATCAGTTTCATCGTTCTTGACTCAATAACTCACTCTGCATATGCGCAAACGTAAATTCTACCAAGCCTCATTTTCTCACGCCCTTGTCGTCCGATCTCGCTCAAATTCGGAAGGTAGTTGGAGGATGACGAATTGATCATCCCATATCAATTTCACCATGATTGTATCATTAGTAGCTACTGCGCATGCACCTATGTGAAATCCTTGTAACGATATTAATTTCCACTGTTTTCATCTTAATTAGATGAAAATGGGTTAGGTTATAGATGGCCCCCTTCCAGTTTCATTGTTGCCAAATCAATACTTCATTCTGCGCTTGCGCAAACGTAAATTCCATTATGTTCCATTTTTTCACACTCAAGTCGTTTGATTTTGCTTAAATTTGGATGATAGTATGAAGAAGATGACTTGATTACCTCATATCAATTCCAACATGATTGATTCATTAATAGCTACTGCGCATGCGCCAATGTGAAATACTCGTGATGACCTTAATTTCCACAGTTTTCATCAGATTTTGATGAAATTTTCAGCGAATGCGCGGTTTAGGTTGTAAATGGTCCCGTACCTATTTCATCGTTTTCAAATTATCGGTTCATTCTGCGCTAGCACAAACGTAAATTATATTGAGTATCATTTTTTCGTTTCTTAATTGACCAATTATGGCATTTCACGCAACTTCTTGATTTACTCTTTTCCGCTGAGGCATTTTTCAAGATCATTTAAAACTTTTCATTACAAATACATTTTTGATTGGTAAACGAGGGAGCTATGTGCAACACCCAATTTGGCAGACGTTATTTCCATGTACCCTCCCAGCTGAAATGAGGATGGCCGTGTACCCCCCACTGATTTTTATGTATCCATCATCCCTGAAAAAATTATTAACACATATAGGTACTGAATTGATAATAACAAAAAAAAAAAAAAAAAAAAAAAAAAAAAAAAAAAAAAAAGTCCAGGGCTCAGGGATTATTGTTAATAAAATACGAGTTCTGTTATTTATTAACTGTATTTGTAGAATCATGATTATAGACGATTTGATTTCTTCCATCATGCAAGTAAATTCCTTCTTTTATTATAAATATTTTTATATTTTGGTCGTTGTCGCATGCGCACACATTATATTGATCCGACAGCATTGAAAATTACGGGGAACCATCTAGGAGCTAACCCTCATTATCCTTGAAAATTTAATTCAAAATCGGTCCATTATTCTCAGAGTTTCACGGTTGTCATAGAAATCCTGTTTTGCGCATGCGTTCAAGCTATTGAAACGTGGCTTGGATTATTAAATTAAAAAAAAAATACGTAGTCGATAATTGATTTTCAGGAGAAATATTCCATGTAGTCTGTACAGCTCGAATTTAAATTAAAAATCATCCTAATGTGTTATTGTTTTGTAATATTGGTAATATTTTGTGTACAGCGTGATTCAATTCAATACTTTTCTAATATTTTGTATTGCTAAAAATTAATCGGCAGTAAAATACCTATTTATCATTGACTTCGAGCAGGCTCTGTGCATTTATTAGTTAAATTCATTTTGAAATCTTTACTACACACTACTGAGGTTGGTACAGCATTTAATTGAAAACACTAGTGCTATAGAAGTAAACTAGTAATATAGAGTACCTATGGAGTGCTAACGACTATAAGTATTCCGAAATAGAATGTTTTTTCGATTCAGTAGTTGTGTTGGGAAAGAGAAAATTATATTTCAAGCCTCTTCAAAATCTCGTGATGTTGCCAACCAAATGGGCATTAAGATTTCTCCTGATTATGTATTCCTAATTGATCATATTTGTAAATATTCGTTTTAGACGTGTAAATCGTTATTGTATTTTAAAGAAATACCTGTTTGACCTTTGAATAAGGTATTTTAACACATTTAGTTACCATGAAAAATGATACCTGCAGGAGTTGTACGTAAGTATATTGTTGCTCTGAGGTACATATTCTACAGAGAAGTATATTACTGATGATTATATTAGCTATTATATAATGTACATTATTATTATTATTATTATTGATGATATATTCGACATTTTAACTGAGCACAATTTAGTACCGTACACAATAGTAACCTAAATGTCCCTGTTATCAACTGTTTTACGTCGATTCACAGTTTAATTACTTCTGCAGAACTACCTTCAATGTACCTACGGTTCTGTGCTGGTTATACCATGCAGCGATGTCTTGCTTTGCGGAATTAGTTTTTTTCCCCAACCCCCGATCTGTCAGTCCATAATGGCCATATCCGTTTAGTGACTAATAAAGGTCAGCATGGCTCTCATTACAGTCCTAACCCTTGCAGTGTCCTCTGTGACACCTTGTTACTTACTCTACTGGTTGAGATCAGGCTGAAATTATTACATTTATAAATCACGTAGCTGATATTTGTTTTTCCTGAGAAATGTTCAATCTAGTTCGTACCGCTTGAACATGAATTAAAAATAATAATCTTGAAGGTTTATTGTTTTTAAATGTTGGTAAAATTCTGTAATAGCTTGGTTATACTCTGTCAGTCCTTTAGGATTAAGACGAACTGTGTTTCCTCATGGCTGGCAAGACAAAATTGTATGGAAGACTGATAGAAATCGCTTTCCCCTTACCAGTGTCCAGGATGCCCAACCACCAGCAGCTGACCATGTGCCCAAATTTAGAATATTTCCTTCAAAAGTAAGCTTTTTGCTTCCCACAACACCCACTGCTCTAGGAGCCACCATAAATTTCTTTGTAGATTTTGAGAGAAACAAGGTTCAAACAATTATTAAATTCACACCTGCCAACGGCAAATTCTGTAGTATTGGTCCCTGGTAGGCATTCACCAATTCCTTAATTCCCGACTAATACTTTGATAATTTTAAATTAAAATAATACAATTTGTATCCTTGGCTTCTGGGCCAATGTGGCTGTATATTCCTGATGATAATGTCCTGATGAATTCAAATGAGTGCGGCAATGTAGGTAGGATAGGAAATCATTTCTCTACGTGTCTTTCAATGCTTAATGCTTCAATGATTATGTCAACCAGTTACTCAAGTATAGATGTTTGAGTGTGAAGACAAATTAATGTGGACTGCTTCTCATGGTTGGCTAGACAAAAATGTTAGGGGAGAGTGATTGGATTCGCCTCCCCCTAATCCGTAAATTTTGGGAGACACAAAACACAGATCAATTCACGCCTGCCAACGGCAAATACAGTAGGATTGGTCCCTGTTTTTCGTATGCTAGCCTAGCAAGTCTTGAATTCCCAACTTATACCTTGATAATTCTAAATTAAAATAATAGAAGTTGCATCCTTGTCTTATGGGCCAATGTGCTTTCAATACTGATGATTATGTGGTTGAAACCAAATTATTCTCTCCCTTGAGTGCGGAATTTATTGTTTCTCTCTACCTCCGATCTGTACATCCAAAATGGACATCCGTTAGTGACAGAAGATTAGCAAGGCTCCCCTTAGAATCCTACCCCTTGAAGTGTCCTCTTTGACACCGTGTCTGTTGCCACTAATGATCCTACTGGTTGAGATGCGTATTAGATTATCACATTCAATACATAGCCGATTCACACTACTACTGGTTAAAAACAATGATTTGTATTATTGACGTTTTCAGATATCATGCCGTTACGTGTAATAGAAGATGCATTCTTGTCTTATGGGCCAATGTGGCTGTATATACAAGCTGATAATCATTTTTCAGGAGAGGTGTTTTATCCAGCTTGTATCGCTTGAACTTG
Source organism: Adelphocoris suturalis (assembly GCA_030762985.1). NCBI lineage: Eukaryota > Metazoa > Arthropoda > Insecta > Hemiptera > Miridae > Adelphocoris > Adelphocoris suturalis. The sequence goes on from CM061042.1 coordinate 33,494,101, forward strand.
ATTTAAAAATCATCTTGTCATTTTATTGTTTTGTAATATTGGTAATATCATGTTATAGCTAGGTTGTTTTTAATAGTCTGTCAGTCCAAAATGACTATACGTTTAGTGACAAAAGGTCACTCATGACTTAGGTCACAGATGCGGCTCACTATAGCTTCCCTTAGAACCGTACCTTTTGAACTCTATCCTTTGACACTTTGCTCGTTGCCGCCAGTGGACATTCTGGTTGAGATGCGGCTCAAATGATTAAATTTAAAAAATCAAACCAAATTAATGTGGACTGCTCCTCGTGGTTGGCTAGACAAAAATATTGGGGGAGAGTGATAGGATTCGCCTTCCCCTAATCAGTAAATTTTGGGAGACACAAACCATTGATCAATAGTCAACGACAAATACTGTTATAAAAATATAAAGAGGGTTTGAGGTTTGAAAGTTAGAGAGGTTGACATCGAAGTGTCGTGTTCTGATCGGCCCCAATGCAATCGAATTAGCCTTTCTCTCTAAAATAGTACAGAATTGGCTTACTCATTACACAGTAGGATTGGTCAATGTTTGGCATATGCTGGCATACCTAATCTTGAATTCCTCACTATCTACCTTGATTATTTTAAATCACCATAATACTAGTTGCATGCTTGGCCTTTAGGTCAATTGGTAGTTATTAATGATGATTAAGTGCTGATGAACCAATATTATTTTCACCCTTGAGTGCAGCATCCGTGCTCCGAGGAATTTATCATTTGTCCCCACTTCCGCTCTGTCCATCCAAAATGGTCATCCGTTTAGTGACAGGTTAGCATGACTCCCCTTAGAATCGTACCCCTTGCAGTGTCCCCTTGACACATTGTTTGTTTCCGCTAATGATGCTTCTGGTTGAGATGCGGCTTACATTATTCAATTCAGAAAATAAACCCAAATACATTGCTGATAACTGATTATACGGGAAGTGTTCCGTCTAGTTCCATCTACTTAAGCTTGAATATTACTGACGATATGTGCTGAGGAACCTATATGTAATCGGCAGGATTGGAAACTCATTTCTGTACCTACGAGTTTCAATGTATGGTACTGCGCTGATCAATCCGACCACTTACTCAGGTAAAGGAGTTTGACGATTGGGGTAAATGTGGACTGTTCCTAATGGTTGGATAGACAAAAATGGTATGACGATTGACAGGATTCTCCTTCCCCTAATTAGAAAATTTTTGGACTCCTTTACTCAGGTAAAGGATTTTGACGATTGGGGCAAATGTGGACTGTTCCTCATGGTTGGATAGATAAAAATGGTATGGAAGAGTGATAGGATTTGCCTTCCTCACGTCAATTAGTGAGATAATAAATGTCCTCACCATGTGCTCGAATTTCGAATATTTCCTTTTAAAGTATAGGTATCTTTTGCTTCATGCAACACCCAATGCTCTAGGAACCAGATTGAATGTCTTGGTAAATTTTGAGAGAGATTTCACGCCTGCCAACGGAACGGCAAATACAGTAGGATTGGTCCCTGTTTGGCATATGCTGGCTTATCTATTCTTCAACTCCCCACTTACATCTTGATAATTTCAAATTAAAATAATACCAGTTGTGTGCCCCAATGAGGTTAGTACAATACTGATTGCTGATTCCATCTACCAACTCTCAACCTGAGGGTGTATGAGCTTGAGGATTTACATTCACATTACATATATATTATTTATCCAATATTTGAACTTAGTACAATTTATTAGTATGTCTACTGGAACCCAAATATGCCGTTATCTGAGAATGGCTTTGCGTCGACACATACTTATTTCTATAGATGTCGTTCAAAGTATGGTACTGAGTAGGTCATCCGACCAAGTTACCCTGGTGGAGGAGTTTTTGTTTTCTGTAGTAGACTACAAATGTGGACTATCAAGGTCGTCATTTATTTAGTGTACGCATCTTCTATTGTGACTTACGGACGAGAGTTGTACAAATAAAATTTTTTTAGAACGAACCTACGACAAATCTGACTTTATAAGTTCCTACATAAATTTCTGTTCTAGAACCAAAAATTTCAACCATGTATCATGTTTTCTCCTCGATTCCAAGCGGTTGCAATCATGTTCACAATATCAATATTGAGAATGATCACCTGTGTGTAAACAATTATTTATATAACCATGCTCATAACTCAGTTTGTTGGACACGCACTTCGCAGTAGTTAACATAATATTGTTGGATAAATCGAGAGCTTTCGAACGAATGGTCAACGAATTTTGTGGGATGAAAAACGACGAAGTACCATTTCCCTAGCAACGACTCGGTTGTAGGCGGAAATCACTGTAATTTTTTTCGTGCGCGGAAAAAAATTGACTCGCAAAATTTGCTAGGACCCCAGGGCTAAAACATGATACATGTTAAAATCAAAATTTAAGTCTACCTGAAGGTAAAGTTCAGGTTATTTCATTTTAATGAATCAAAATGCCATTCTGGTCGTAATATTGTTTGGCTGCCAGAATCGATGTGGATTGCTGATTATTCTGTGGATGTTTTACCCGTATCATACATTTGATTTTAGAGGACCTGAGCGTCGCTGGTCCTCCCGGTCGGATCGGGCTCCCACCATTGAAAACAATTGATTTAGGAGGTAAGCTACCACCAGATGTAATTTACAAAAATTGAACTAAAACCATAATGTACCTTAATTACCTAAATACTAGTAATTAAGGCAAATCAAATACAATTTGCTGTTTCAATATAAAGTTTCAAATGGGGTTGTAATAATTTTACATTATGATAATGTAGTGGGATCTTTTACTGGAAATCTGTAGCCAACTTGACACAAGTACGTCACCCCTCTCTCGTAGTAGTTATGATGCATTTTATTTAATACGTCTCCATAAGTGTGATTACACCTGAATACCCACCAATAAAATTGAAGCAACGCATGAAGATACTGCTGGGACTAAAAAAATCAATCTCCATATTCTCTATAGTTTTTCCGTACTTCGTAGAAGATAAGTGCATATGGTAATATTAATAATATTCTATAGCGTGTTAAATTAATAACGTTCTGAATTTTTCATTTGAGATTTCTTTACAATTTTATTCTAAAAGGAATCTGAGAAACGCCATCGAATGTGATAAGATGAAACCACTCTTATAATAAATATTTAGTATCAGACTAAGCATTGTTCTGATATCTCGCTAATATTCTATGTTCGTTGCCGGATGAGATGGATTCAACGTTGCAGTCTTATCACACTGCTAGAAATTGTGTTAGAAAAGTGGAAATGACACTCGGGTTTGGTGGAAAAGCGTTCTATGGTGTCTCTCATCTTCCCGCGCACATCTCTTGAAATAATCAGTAATTTTCTAATATCTCGATAATATTCTATGTTCCTTCCCTGATGAGATAGATTCAACGTTGCAGTCTTATCACACTGTTAGAAAAGTGGAAATGACACTCGGGTTTGGTGGAAAACGTTCTATAGTTTCGCGCATCTTCCTAGCAACGCTTCAATATTGCTTGTTGTGTGGTTTTGAACCTTCAACATTGAATACTGTAAGTTGTAAGTCTATTTCCCACTATGAATATTTCTACTGGTGATTTAGAAATCGTGAATAATTGTAAACGCGTTGTTCAGTTCGTTGAGTGGAATGATAAGAATCGTAAAAGTTGAAGAGAAAGTCGAAAAAATGCTACGTCTCCGTTATTTTTCATAGGTATATCAAATAAATTTTTTAGATTGATTGTGATAATGTAGCGCGATCTATCGTTGGGAATCTGTAGCCAAATTGACACAAGTACGTTACCTCTCTCCCGTAGTAGTTATGATACATTATAATACGTCTCCATAATTGTAAGCACTACTGAATACTCAAATGTTTTACTGTCCTACAAGTGTCTACCGTCAACATTCATTAATTTATTGCTGTACGCATCTCCAAAAGTGAATCACAGACTAGAGTTGTACCAGAAAATCAAAATTTACGTCTACCCAACAACTTGGCTGTCTTGCCAATTCTAATGAGACCATCGCACACAACAATGCTCAACGTCATTATTGTATGGGGAATTTTTCTCCACAAATACTACTATTCCCAAATTTGTTGCCAATTAGGTTGTTCTATATTCTATAAACTACTAGTCACTTTGAAGTTTCTAGCTAAACTGGTTTATTCATGGCTGTAACAATCAGTTGATGGTAACAAACACCTGTTATAATTAACTCGGGCTAAGCAGTTCGTTTGGTAAATAATTCTGAACTTGAATAATAAATTAATACCCGTCAGGTAAACAAACAACTTGAAACTCGCAATTCTGAATAATTTATCCTGAATAAGTTTTTCCAACATTAACTTCGCTCATTTCATTTCTATTGGAGCAGGAAATTTTCCTATTATTTTGGATTTTTTTTCTCTTTTTTTCTAGAAATCTCAAACAAGAGTCCGATATTCTCAAAAGTTTCTGAATTGATGAATATTCATCTGGATTGATCGAAAATATGTGTGATTGAAGAGTTCACACTTGCAAAGTTTTTGTTAAAATTTGTAAAAATTTTTTGTTTATTAATAATAATTAAGTTGTTTATAGTAAATAATTTGTTCGAAAATTTTGGTAAAATGCGTTGAATACGTAGTCTCATTAAAATATTGAAATTAATCTAAATCAACATCACTTCGGCCAAGACTCTTCAGATTTGGACAGCCCAGTCTGCTGGAGTTTTATTAGATAGAACGTATTGGAATGCAATCCCTGGTTTTGACCTAATTTCTTCTTTTCTTTTCTTGAAGAATAATGGTAAAAGTTTGTTCATTCTTAATCTGATTGTAATTTTCTTTGGCTTCCAGAATAGTTGTGGATTGTTGATTTTGCTGGGGATGTTTTACCCGAATTTTATATTTCATTTTATAGGCAAAGACGTAAGTCCTCCTGACTTGATCGGGCTCTCACAACGGAATACATTTAATTTAAGGGGTAAGGTGCCACCACAGAATTTACAAAATTTAACTGAAACTATATTTTACCTTAATTACACAAATAGTAGTAATTGAGAGAAATCAATTACAATTCGCTGTTTCAATATAAAGTTTCAAATGGGGTTGTAATAATTTTACGTTGATTGTGATAATGTAGCGCGATCTACCACTGGAAATCTGTAGCCAAATTGACACAAGTACGTCACCTCTCTCTCGTAGTAGTTATTGACATAGACATGTCTTTTGGCTGGGTTTCATGACGAAATAAGCGTGATCATGATCACAAAATGTAATGGGTAGCTAGGTTGTTACCTAGTTGTTTTCATTCCGTTACATATTACGCTACTCTATCCAGAAAATGAGGAAGTCACTATTTCTTAGCAATTAACGAAACAACAACAAAACAATTCGAATTTTTAATTTAAGTGATTTTACCTGCTGTTTCTTATCTTACCTACAAGTTGGGTAGTTTGATGGGGGTGGGTCCTACAAAAAATAATTGCAGTAAGGAAAACAAATAAATAACTGCCAAAAGACAAATCTATGCATGATTTTTTTCCGTGCAAGCGGTAAAAATTTACAAGTATTTCTGTATGCGAGTCTGTTTGGGTTTGTTTCTAATCAGATTCGGTAGAGATGAGCAAATATGATTTAAACTGCCTGCTTGAGTTTTACTAGCTTGCATCTGCATCTCGTTGTTCTTGTATTTTCAATTTTGCGATTAGTTTAACAGAAGGAAATTGCACGTGTTAATCACAATATACTTATATGACCTGGTAATTACCATTAATCGATGCTTACACAATATAATATGTGTCTATATAGTAAAACACATCTGAATACCCAAATGTTTTACTTTCCTACAAGTGTCTTCCGTCAACATTCATTAATTTTTTGCTGTACGCATCTCAAAAAGTGAATCACAGACCAGAGTTGTACAAGAAAATCAAATTTTACGCCTTCCTGTAGGTAAAGTTCAGGTAGTTTCATTGTAATGATCCAGAATACCATTCTGGCCGTTTTTTTTTTTTTACTACCAGAATAGTTGTGGACTGTTGATTTCGCTGCGGATCTCTTACCCGAATTAAACAGTTGATTTCATAGGACATGGGTCTTATGGTGCATAATTTATTCCTTGCGTCTCCGTTTCAATGAATGATTTACAGTTATTTCATAAAATTTTAGTGAACAGTGAACTATACCCAGATATATATTTGAGACACATAGTATATTTTCTGTATCTATACAATCACTTTATACATGTAAAAAGTTAATTGATTTGCATTTTCAAATTAATCCTAGATATCCTTGGTATTATAGGCAAGATACTAGGCTGTAAAATTCCTTAGTTACTGTCTCCCGTAATGTTATACTGTTTTTTTTTATGTAAAACAAAAAAAGTGTCTACTTACTGCTGCTGCTGTAGACCTCTCCCAATGTAGTTACCTACCTATTTACGAGTATGTATCGAAGACGAGATTCGTACGGAAAAATGCCAATTCAGTTAAAAATGAAGCTATTGCAATGGCTCCAAAATTTTAAAATCAATATTTTCGAAAATTGTCTTAATTTAAGAATGGAACTGTATGGAACTATTCATAAATACGTTCCAATCATAATAATATGAGGTAATCTTCGCATTATACATTGTATGTGGATGCCTTATTGAATTATAAGATAGATCATAGATATCCTAAGCTTGACTGCGTTAGTTACGGGACAATTCATTGTATGTAAACATTAAAATTTGTCGCATTGCAGTCACAGCTCCTTTCTCTAGTGTTATAACCCCACAATTACCTTAACCATTATTGTTTTCAGCAAGGACACGATTCACAGTGTAGAATAAAATCGCATACACACCGAAATATATTTGAAACATTTATCCTGAAATGTGTAGTTACCGTATTCATTGTAAGTGGAAAATTTATTGATTTAGAAAACTAGAATTTATTATTACTAATGTATTTATAAATACTTATTTATTAAAACTAAATTTACTAAACTTGAATATATAAATCCTAAGCTTGAATTTTGTTTTACCTCCATTAGTTACAGGGCTATGTTTAATACATTTCATCTTTATCACTGTACTAACTACCGAATGTTATACTATTCCGTTGTTTCTTCTTTTTTTGTTTCATATTAACATTTGTCTACACACTGCTGTAGATATCTCTCAACGTAGGTACCTACCTGTCTATATGTATGTTTCACAGCTTGAACTTGGTATTATTCCTAAGTTACTGTGCTAAAATGCATAATAGGACGATATTGGATAGTTCATCTTTGACATGAGAGGTTGGACACATCTGCCCTAAGTGTCAATACAAATAATAATTATTAATAAGTTCCAAGCGATTCTGTATCGCCGAATATTATACTAATCTTTTCTGTTTTTGCTATGCGTCCACAATATTTTTGGGTCATTTCACGGCAAATGGCAAATATCTGTCCTTTACGAGTTTTGAGCCATGAATAGAATTTTTCGTACTTTAAAAAATACTCGCGTTTAGCGATGTTCTCTGAGGGCAGAATGAGTAATTTTTAATTATGATAAAATAGCTATAAAGTGGCATAAAAATCCTTAAAACGTCACTTTTTCTCACTTCTACGGCTTGTCCACAAGTACAGTTTCACAACTGCCTAGGTTCACTCTCGCTTTGCATTTGAATTTTAGTGGTAGTTCATTAATGTATCTTGTTGAGTCTTTCAGTAATTATATGCTGACACGAAAAAGAAATAATGGTCCAGTTTCTGAGGAGGTGGCTAGGTGAAGGGGTTTTTCATCGATTTTAACATCACTTTCATAGCAAGTCTTGAATTTGGCGCCAAGGCGGGAAAATGAATGTTTGAGGTATTTTTCCAGCTGACACCGCTGCTAACCGAAACGCTTTGTAACCTTTTGTTTGGTTTGAGACGGTTAATAGTTCTAGTTTTGACCTTTTGTATTTGAGGAATCTCATTTTATTCGTTCATAACAACGCCTCAATTCTATGCTTCACCTACTGAACCTAAAGGGTGTACCACGTTTGTTTCAGTAATACTAATAAGTGTCAGTTTGGGAGTATTATCCGAATAAAATAAGAAACATAACTTAGTCATTGACCCTGAGGCCTACTGCTCTATTATATTGAAAGAACCTCCCTTCTATGGTACACTTTTTCCATAGAAGTGATACTTTGCAGATAGTGAGGTTTTGCAGATCATAATTTTTCTTAATTTGCTCCATTCCCATGTTCTTGCACGATCTGTTGATTTTTCACGATGTTCCTCAGTGACAACGGTCTTTCTTATAATAATATTTATATTTGATTTGGAGTGTATACATAGTAGGTGAATAATTAATTGAATTCTAAGAAAGATCTTAGTTATCCCAAGCTTGAACTATGTGATACTTTTTCGAAACTAATATTCAATAAACCCGAAGCGATTTTTACTCCGAATGTTATACTATTGCTTTTAGCTTTACATCCACAGTAAAGCCTTCCTTAATGCTGCAGACCTCTCCCAATGTAGGTACCTTCCTATGTATGCATCAGACATGAGGTGTACGAGAAAATCTCATTTCATTTGACTTTATTTCGGGAGCTGATAGAAAGTTCAATAGAGCAGAATGGTATGGAACTATATCTAAATGAATTTGAAGTGAGATATTATTGTTACGCAATCTTCTTAGGTAGTCACATAGTAAGTGAATAATTAATTGAATTTTAAGAAAAATCGTAGTTATCTTAAGCTTAAACTTTGTATTACTTATTCGAAAATTTGTGTGCTATGATGCATAATGGAACTGATACTCGGATGTTACGCTATTGTTTTTAATTTTACATCTACTGTATTATGTTTTCTTAATGATGTAGACCTCTCCCAATGTACGAGTAGGACCTACCTAGGTATGCATGAAACATGAGATATATGAGAAAATGTCCTTTCAGTTAATTTATTTTGGGAGCAGATTCAAGGTTCAATAAACGTTAGTCATTTTATCTGGACACTAATTTTGTCGCAGTGCAGTCAGAAACCGGTTGGTTTCCTTTTGGTGTTCGATTAGGTACTTTAATGTTTTCGAAGTACTTACATGATTTACTTCATACAGCAGAACGGTATGGAGCTATACCTACATTCGTTTGAAGCAAAATATTACTGTTACGCGATCTTCTAAGGTGTATACTTAGTATGTAAATAATTAATTGAATTTTAAGAAAGATCTTAGATACGCTAAGCTTGAACATTATATTATTTCTTCAAATGTTGGTGTGCTATGGTGCATAATAAACCCGTAGCGACTCTTGGGTGTACCGAAATTATGGACCCTCCATTGTCGTGATTCTGTAATCCGACCCCGAAATCCGAAAAATGGCTGCATGTGTGTTTTGCGCGGAAATTTAGTTTCTCAAGTAGGTAGCTACTAATACCTAATGAACATGACATGTTTTTAAAGCAATTTAGTTGGTGATTTCACAGAGATTACAAACTCCATGCCGTTAATGTGGTCTCTGCGTCTCTGTTCCGAATCTATGGAAATTGTTGTGACATTGTGTTCTGAATGGAAATCCAGTTCTTGCGTATCAGCACACCTAATAGAAACACGTGTTTTGTGGAGCTTTAATCGTCTTCCTTGGGAGACGAAGAACTCCATGCCATGTTACTGTTGTCACTTTTCCAAACCTATGAAAATTATTGCAAAGTTGTATTTGAATGGAATCTAGTTTCATATGTATCATCCTACCTACTACAAGCGAATTGTTTGTAAAGCGTCCGATCTTGCCCCTGGGAGAGTGTAAACTCCATACCAAATGTTTATAGTCTCGGTTCCAAATCTATGGAAATTGTTGCGGAATTGTATTTTGAATGGAAATCCAATTTTACGTGTATCAGCAAATCGAATGAACGCTAATGGTTCCTAAATCATCCTACGTTGTCCCTGGGAGAGTATGATGTGCTGTATAGCAAGTTATTGCGGTGTCCGTTACAAACCTTTGCAAAATCGTATTTTGACTGGAAATCTAGTTTCGTGAGCTTCAGCATACCTAATTCAAGGGAGATTTTTGTATTTTGCCTTTTTGCATTTTGCAAAATTGTATTTTGAATGGAAATCCAGTTTTACGTGAATCGCTTTTACATTGAATGAACGCTACTGGTTCCTAAATCAGCCAATGTCGTCCCCGGGAGAGTACGATGTGCTCTATGCCAAGTTATTGCGGTGTCCGTTACAAATGTTTGATAAATCGTATTTTGAATGGAAATCTAGTTTCGTGGTTTCAGCCTACCAATAGAACTTCTTGTTTTTAATGATCACATGTGGTTCCTGAGAGAGTATGAGCTCCATGCTAATCTATTGTGATCTCCATTCAAAACTGTTGCAAAATTGTATTTTGATTGGAAATCTGGTTTCGTGAGCTTCAGCATACCTAATAGAAGCAAGGTTTGTGTGAAGCTTTAATTTCGTTCCTTGGGAGACGATGAACTCCATGCCATGTTACTGTTGTCACTTTTACAAATCTATGGAAATTATTGCAAAGTTGTATTTGAATGGAAATCTAGTTTCGTGGTTTCAGCCTACCAATAGTACTTCTTGTTTTTAATGATCACATTCATGTGGTTCCTGAGAGAGTATGAGGTCCAGTTTCATGAGCGAAATTGATAGTTTATGGAAAAATTAGTTTTGAAGCCCAAATTAATCATAAAATGAGAATTTGGGATCCTCTCCGGATGATGTATGGCCCTTTCTGGGGAAATGACCCGCCTTGTTGAAGAAAGTTTTTTGTGAATCCTCAATTGTCTTCCTTGGGAGTCGATGAACTCCATGCCTTGTTCTTGTCTCTTTTCCAAATCTATGAAAATTATTGCAAAGTTGTATTTGAATGGGAATCTAGTTTCATGGGCATCATTCTACTTAATTCAAGCAAATTTGTGAAGCATCCAGGTTCGCTACGGCCGAAAAGTGGAACGAAACAGCGGAAGCGAACCTCTGAGAACGAGGTGAACGCCATTTTACTGGCGAAGCGATCGGCTACTTCGTTAGAAGTCGGGGGAATGTGGCGCGTGCAACCGCCTGAAGAATGATCGTGGGAAATATCACGCTTTCGTTCACTAACAAGAACTACACCGGATCAATCTTTATGAATCCATCCGCGAAAATGCGTGGTAAAAGGTGAAAGACCCTTAAACAATATCAGTTGCGAGGCTTCAGGAGGGTTTCCAGCATCCAAAAATTTCTTTCGTGGGTGCTGGTAGGAGCTGTCATATTGAACTGTTAATAACATACTCAATTAGTTTCGTCACTGCAAACATTGGTCTCCAGGATCAGAATCAACCTAAAGTCATATTGTTCCACGATCTGCAGATGATTCTATCTTAGAACGAAGAATGAGAATCGAGCGGAAAAATATGAATATTGACTACCTGTAACGTATCTAGATTTGTTTCAACTGTTGATAGATTTTAAACAAGTAGATCAGTGCTCGCGAAGTGAGTCACACTATAGCCCATTTTCATGTAAGGAGATCCCCGTGAATATACGCTTCCTGCGTTGAATAGGAGGCACAATGGCTTTGGAGCTCAATCAGCTATTCAATGACCTCTCATGCGCCCCTGTACATCTTTATGTTCGCCATGTTACAGATTACATCGATACCAAGATTAATCAAAATCCGACGTCGGGAAGTGGCATTTAAAAAGATTTTAAGAGGCCATACAAACATCAACGGACAAAGTGAACACTATAGCTCATTTTTTCCTTTTGTGAAAGAAAATGCACCAAAAACAGATTTTACGCTAATAATTATCCTAGAAAATTAATGTACTGTAATGGCTCCAAGCATGAGAATCCATTTTCTCAAATATTTCTCAGAAATCCGCTTTGAGGCATTCTACAACGATACCTATATTTTAAAGGTTTTCCCTATTCTTATAGGTTGGTAAGAATGTATTATACATATACCATACGTCAATTTCTCTCGTTATACTAAAAATCCGTTACATCATTAAAAGTAAATGAATAAATAAAATAAAATAAAAAAAAAATAACACAAATAAATACATACAATAAATAAAGCATTCTAAAAGAAAGGATAAATATTTGGACAGCCATTTTTTTTAAATCACAATGAAGTGGTCAAAACAAAAATGTGCATAAAAAAGCACTAGATGCAGAAAAAAGGCTCAAAATCGTTGATTTTTTGTTTCAAGCAGAACATCAATATAAAAACTTCAATCAACTTTGAACCAGTTGCGGTGAGGATGGTATATTAATTTCATTTAAATGTGCTAAAAGTGAATAAAAAATGTGCATCCCTGGGTGGGCCTTGGCATCCACTAATGCAATCTTTCCACAGTGTACGGTCTTCCGATCGTAGCAGCCTAGTCGTGCTGAGTCTTTTTCGACATTGTCTCCCCCTCACCTTTGTATCAATCTCTCTCTGCAGATGACGTTTTGCCAAACGTATCGGGATTGCGGTACCTGTACCGGATTTGCTATTTATGTACCGGGGTTTGAGCCTCAATTGTACCGGGATTTCGAGTTTTCAACAGAATATCTATTTACAAGGGTCACATCACAAAGTTGTCACCTCTCCACAAACTTTCTTCTCGTTCATATTCGAAACCACCAACCAACCATTCTTGTATTCATTTTCAGCATGAGTTGTGATCTCAGTTTTGTCGTCAACACCGACAGTTTAGTTATCGTTTCGTGGGGGTTCTTTAGTTCACTGTACGACCAGCCTGTTTGTCGCTCCCAGATATGCTCGATTGTTCGAACCAGTTCGGAAAAAAGCCAGAACTGTAACCAAAAACCAGTCCTGAATGGTTCTTGATGCATAAAATAATCTTTGTTTCTGCTGCCTCCTGGTTCCAATCATTCTACGTGTGCACAGTAAAGGATGAGAAATATGTCTACTTGGCTGACCCACGGTTTATGTTGGTTCAAGAGGGCTGATATTTCCGCTGCAAACTTGAAAGAAGAAAGGAAAAAGAGGAACTTCCATGTAAAAAGTTTATTTGATTTGTACTCGTATATGCTTTCGTGCTCAGAACAGGTGCTCTGATCATACATCCAAAGAGGGGCGAGGTCACTTCTGAACTTACTAAAAGAGTACCGGATTTTCCACCGGATTTCCAAATTAAAAGTACCGGAACGTTCTGGGTTTTTTTTTAGCCCAAACCTACGGCATTATCGTGCCGTTGGCAACGCTGCCAGATTCGACAGAAGGGTGTGAGAGAGCAGCGTCACAGGATCGTTATCATCAATTTGGGAAAAGAAATGTCCTGCCCAATATCAGCCTCCCCAACTTCACGAACTTGAAAATTTTTAAAATCATCGTACAGATTGGTAGAGTTCCTCAATGAAGTACCTCCTCCACTGCCCTTGTTCATTTACCGGACCTAGAATTCTCTGAAAGATATTCCTTTCAAAAACTCTCAATATGGTCTTTCACTGCTTGGGTCATCAGTCATCACCCATGTTTCTGATCCATAAAAGTATGTCCATTAGTCTCAGAGTGCCAACTAATAATAGTTTTGCTCATAGTTTTGGTGCCAGAGAGAAGGGCTGGTTCTGGTGGGGGTAAATTCCTCACAATTTCAGTAAAAATGGCATAAAAACTACAAGAAATTGTAAAAATCTCAAAAAAAAAAAAAAAAAACATGAAACCTTTTAGTAACGATTTCCACGCACGCAACTGCTCCAATTTTCAAAAAAAAAAAAAAAAAAAAATGACCAAACATATAATTTGACGTAAAAGAGGAAAGTTTCGAAAATTTGCTTGTATGGTCGTGTATTATAACTGGAACCTTTTACCAGTTTTTCAACAGTCTGCCACTGCACACCAAATTTCGGACTCCACGTGTTTCAACGCTAGTAATCTTGTAACCCAATTTTATTAAATATTAATTGATCACATAATACTTCATAGACGGTTTTGTCTTTCCTCTGAATATGTAATATCAATATATCGAAATAACTAACTACTCGTTTGTAAATGGGATCCATCAAGGTCTTGAAATTTTAAATTAGATGTTACAATACTCTCCAACTCAATGACACCAAGGTATATATCATTAGGCTTACATATCCACCCTTGACTTGAGCACCATATTCAACCTCTTTCATTGAAGAAGATGAAGAAGTTTCTTTTATCAGGCTATTCAAAACTGAAGATTCTGTCAATTATTCGCATTTCATGTCAAACAAGGATATCAGTACATAAACCAAAACCATCACTAAAGATAGGAATTTAAATATATCGCCTGCCTAATACACAGTCAGCGCAATGTATGTAGTCGATGAAAATAATTATCCAAAAATGAAATGAACGAAATTCCGGATTCAGTCCTTGGTCGGAAACCTCCGTTGTAACACTATATCATATATAGTATATCTATAGTATATTATCATTGGGCTTACATCTGCACCCTTGACTTGAGCACCATATTCAACCTCTTTCATTGAAGAAGATGAAGAAGTTTCTTTTATCAGGCTATTCAAAACTGAAGATTCTGTCAATTATTCGCATTTCATGTAAAACAAGGATATCAGCACATAAACCAAAACCATCACTAAAGATAGGAATATATCGCCTGCCAAATACACCGTCAGCGCAAAGTAGTTGATGAAAATGATGAACGAAAAAATGACACCAAGGTATAGATCATTGGGCTTATATCTGCACCCTTGACTTGAGCACCATATTAAACCTCTTTCATTGAAGAAGATGAAGAAGTTTCTTTTATCAGGCTATTCAAAACTGAAGATTCTGTAAATTATTCGCATTTCATGTAAAACAAGGATATCAGTATATAAACCAAAACCATCACTAAAGATAGGAATATATCGCCTGCCTAATACAACCTTCACAATGTAGCTGATGAAAATAATGAACGAAAAAATGACACCAAGCATCATTGGGCTTACATCTGCACCCTTGACGAGCACCATATTCAACCTCTTTCATTGAAGAAGATGAAGTTTCTTTTATCAGGCTATTCAAAACTGAAGATTCTGTCAATTATTCGCATTTCATGTCAAACAAGAATATCAGTACATAAACCAAAACCATCACTAAAGATAGGAATTTAAATATATCGCCTGCCTAATACACAGTCAGCGCAATGTATGTAGTCGATGAAAATAATTATCCAAAAATGAAATGAACGAAATTCCGGATTCAGTCCTTGTTCGGAAACCTCCGTTGCAACACTTCGTTGACCCATGCAGTGACTGATGAAAATTATATGCACAGTTATATAAATTGGAAATTATGTAGCAAATAAAATAGAAAATAAAGACTAGTTTGACTTACTGATTTTTTGTTTTTTTATGTTACATTTGTGATTTACCAGTCTTGAATTTTCTGTCGATTTATTGATACCCTATTAGATAATTTATTGTTATGAAAAACTGTATCCAATTTTTGTTATAATACAATACGAATTTAGTGAGATTGAAGATTGGTTAGAATTAATATTGTGGGTTTTTGAAATTCCGAAAACAAATAGTTGTGTTCAGTCAGGGAAATCGCTGGAATAGGCAAAGAAAAGTCAGGGAATTCGGAAATGTTAATTTGGCGGCCACCCCATGCTGCATAATGACTATGCATAAAATGATAGCTTTCTATTAAGTGAATGAATTTAACACATTATGAATATTATTATGTACTGAGACCGCCGGCGACCTTCATGACACATACAAGCAACAGAGTACTCTGTGTGCCATGAGAGCGTCTGACATATTTTTACCGCAGAAAGTCACATTGGCACCCATGGTAACCGCTACTAAAGCATGTTGCGAACCTTGCGACCTTGCGACCTTCATGGCACATACAAGCAACAGAGTACTCTGTGTGCCATGAGAGCGTCTGACATATTTTTAACGCAGAAAGTCACATTGGCACCCATGGTAACCGCTACTAAAGCATGTTGCGAAACGTATACCATTTCGTGCGCCAGTTGCTTGGGACCTAACAAAGTTAATAATTACCGGACGATCAAAAAATTATCTTTCCGTGATGACTGATGAAACATTGTGAGGTAGCCGGCGGCCCTCATGGCACTTGAAAGGTTAAGCGTAACCTTTTAGTCTGGTGAACGTTGTGTATCACTGACGAGTTGAATTTTCACACCCTTAAATTGCAGAAATAAACTATTTTCAGGTACATATCCACATCAGTTGACAAGCTCATCTATACCATTGATACATTACCTGACTCTACCGGCATCGGACATTTTAGCGTGGAACATACTATTGTGGACTAACTGCCCGAAATCGTTACACGGAAGGTGAGACGAAAAAGGGAGACGAAAGTAGAGGTGGATCTGATTTCTTCGCTATTCTACCTATGAAGCTGAAATTTGGAATGGAGACCTCTTGGGATATCTCGAAACGAATCATTAAGTCTAGAGCTCCAGATCAGCTGAATGAGATCCGGAGCAATGCTATACAACTATGCTGAAAACGTACCTAAATTTCATTCAATTTGTTGAATAATCGATAAACAAATTAGTTGCGCTGGTGCCCAGTGCCACCCACAGGTGACTGTCTGATAAATTTTGATCAATTTGACAAATTATATTGTTTGAGCTATTTTTCTTCTATTTAGGATCTAGTCTGTCAAAAATGAAGAGAGGATTAAAAAAATTTCTCCGGGGACGTTGCAGGGTTAGAGAAGATTCTACGCTGACAAGACTTCTTGCTTTCCAAAATAAAGTAGGTCGTTTGAAGACAAGTCCCATCAAAACTACTGTTCATAAACCCATAAACTTCATAATTCAAGCAATAGAAAGCACTAACTGGTACCATCTATCCAAGTTTTACCAATAATTCTCAGTTGCTAATGATTCATTAACATGAATGGGCAATTAGAAGCAATACTAATTTGAGTGAGAGTAATAGATGAGGTAGCGATGTCCAGGGTCTAATGGATATTGGTTTACATATGGTAGCTGATTAACGACTGAATTGAGTCTTTGACTCTGCTAGAATGCATACGTAAAGTCCGCGCTAGAGGCTGCATTTGAAAGCGATCTACTTGAAATTTTGTAGGTAGACTCTCTAGACATCCGGAATTAGCTGTATGTATGGTTTGGAGACGATCTGATGATAGGAACTTGTCACTGGCGACGAAGATCGTCGTCAAATCAACTGAAAATCGAGTTTGGTATCGTTTTCAATAGTTCTCTCTCCTAACAGAATCGAATGTATAGTTTAACTATCTAAAAAGGGTTTAAAATATGTCCTTGATAACAATCGTTGTAGTCACTGACGTCAGTCATTGCCAAATCATCAAAAATCGAGTTTAGTATAGTTTTCAATAGTTCTCATATCATAGATTCCATTGAAACCCTACTTAGACTACCAGTTTTTCAAGCATCGTGAGGAATCTGGTCAGTGGACCTACTAATTACTATCATGTTTCTAACCCTATTTTTTTGAACACCTTTACCTGACGTTATTTCATTAAAGAATCAATTGTTAGTTGTTGAAATTGATGTGAACTTTGTAGATGATTTACTTGTATTTGAATTGAACTTACATTTAGCAAACCACGTTGTGCTTCATACACCTAACTTACGACTCCATGAACGTACCTGAAAACAAACAAAAATGCTATTTAATCTAAAATACCAAATACTCTTTATAGTATAGTTTACTTTATGAAATCAATTAGGTAATTAGTATCACAGCGTAGCATATTGAGTACAACATCGTTGGGAATGCACTATGGCGTTCCCAAATGGCTTCTATGGCCTTCTGCACCATACCATAGTTATTCCGCAAACTATCCTTGTGTATATATTTGATCAATTACAGGAAAATGGTGGTGGAAATAGTAATGTCGAACAAACATTGTATGTGATCAACATACCTATATTATAATTTGGCAGAATTCCTTGCATAATTTTTTGAATAACAACATTGAATCTTTAGAACAGTATAAATAGATTACCTACGATTTTAAATATCCTTCAATGCATGAGAAGCACAATGACAGGTTCTTTTAGAGGTACATTGTATCAATAACACTGTAATTTTATAATTTTATAATTCTAATTTATAACAATTCATCATGCACAAACGTTAAACTCTTGTAACAAAACAAGCATAACTACTTCAGCAGTTATCCGGTTTTGTTGAAATTATAAGAGGTCTCTCTATCAATTCCATAATTTCCAAAACAAATGTATTGTTCTTAAGCATGCGCCAACAATAAATGTCAAAACTCACTTGTTTTATGTTGATGATAAAATGATATAATGAATGACAATATGCCAAAGTTTGAAGCTCAAACAAAGTTGCCAGAAAATATTGAGTAGATGTAAGTTGTGTGAAAGATGAGTAAACGTTTATGAACGATTGCTAAAAATTATACGAATATTTTGGTTCCCGATGATCGTTTGAGGCAAGCAGTTATGTTACCATGTTGTAGACGGTTCAGTTACATATTCGGAACATATTTTTGTCATGTTTTCAGTCACATATTCTGTTCTAACTGGCATATTACCAAAAGAAAAAGCAAAAGAATAGAATGAATGTCTAAAGTACCTCCATAGCTCCTCAATTGGACTGAGTATAGTTCAAGTCGGTCTAAACCGACTTAATTTAAACTCAAAAGAAACTATAAATTTCAAGCTTTATTATTAGTAGGTACGGCCATAACTCGATAAATCGTAATATAAACATAACAACACAATACATCTACTAGAAATGAGAAATATTTGCTCAAAGTTTATTTCATTAGATATCATGCCAATACCGGTCCTATTAGAGCTACATACTTCTATAACTTCTAGTGCAACTTTTGTTATTTAAAATAATTTAATTTGCAGCACACAGACGGTCAATGGATGCCTCTGGGAGGCTCAGACATTAAATCCTTGTCACAATAATTAACTTCTTCTGTTTTTATCCGGTTTTGTTAAAATTATCAGGGGCTGTGCTCCAATTCCATAATTTCCAAGTCAAATGCGTCGCCCTTGCACATGTGCCAACGTTAAAATGCCCGAACTCGCTCATTTTATATTGACGATATAATGATATACACAATGACATTAATGAATGACTATTGAAGTTGCAAGCTCAACCAAAGTTACTAGAAAATATTATTAAAAAAGTGTGTGAGACGAGCAAAATTTTAGTTAGTCATACCTTTGTTGAAAATTATCATATAAATATTATCGTTTCCGAAGCGGTCTCTCAAATGAAGTAGTTACAATATCACGTTTTAGACTGTAACCACTGTTATTTTCTCTCAATTTAATGTTTTGAACACCTTTGTGTCAAGTTTTTTCTATCTGACATTTCTTTCTCACTTGCATATTACAAAATTTTCAATGATGGTAGGTACATTTCCTCTCAGTTCAATGCTTTGAACAACTTTCTGTCAAATTTTCAATTAGACTTTTTCTTGACTCGCTTATTAAAAAATGTTCTAAATGACGGAACGACGGAATTTTTCAAAACGTATCGGAAATAATATCGGGAAGAAAGGGTTTTTCGGTGTTGCACAGCATCCATCCACTTAAACGTGACATTTTTCATGTAACTAAACAGTTGTCCTTACATTCCTATTATGCGTACCTATTCGTAATAACTGTAGAATTTATGTATTTACCTAGAAGGCAAAGGGGGATGACTACGAGGGGATCCATCTTTCGAAACCTACACTGTGATTGTAAGCAGTAGAGTCCGCAATTTTTAAGCATTTTTGAAAGGGGAAAAAAAAAAAAAAAAAAAAAAAAAAAAACTGGATACTGGGCACGTTAGTACTCAAGGGTTAAGTATGTAGGTAGCTCACCTGGGAAGAAGACCTCCTAGCTATCATCCGTGGAAGGATGTACCTAATGATGGTATTTTTTCCTCCCCCGCAAGTTAAGAGCATAAATTCATCAAAACGTCTGCACGCGAAAATAAGGGAGGAAGATTGAGGGAGATACTCTTCTGAATTTGTGTCTATCAATCTTTGTAGCACCCCTGCCAAGAAAATCCCTTTGCCTCGCTTTTTTTTTTAATAAAGAAAATCCACAAGAAAAAGGCTTGACAAGGAGCGTCTTGTGTAAAAAAATATGGCGGGATTGAGTTGTAGTAGGTTCAAGAGGTGCTTAGCGCCGCCGCCGTCAGGTTTTTTGTTTGGTGTGCCGCAAAAGCGTGAACGCATTGCAGGTCTGCCTACTTCCGCCTTATTCACGGCTCCCTCTGGAGTAGGCGGCTTGGCCCGGACACAAAAGGTGAATTCGTTTAGAAGGCTTTGTCGAGAAGAAACTTTTCCATGCATTGCATTACTGTGGAAACACGTGAGAATGGAGGAAGAAAGACAAGTTTTCTAGAAGATGGTAAGGTTAGGTAGGGGGAGAAAATTGAAACGAGACGCTTCCGCAGTGTTCGAGGTAAACTTCTTGAAACACAGGGGAACTTTACCCATTTAAAATAATACCTGTGTGAATTTTTTAAGCAAAGTGTAAAGATGGAATTGCACGTCCCTGCATAATTTAAAAGTACAAGTTCTTTATTCTTAAAATTACATAAAATTGTCAGTTTAAAAACAATTTACAATACTTGGGGTTATGCATCTCGGCAGTAGGCACCCCCGATTATTTGTATTTTAGCCCTGCTGGATATAATAACAAAAAATAATTATAATAGATAAATAAATAAAATTTAAAAAAAAATCATGGGACATGCTTTATACTGAAAATGAGGGAGTTTCCAAATTAATAGATTATACCCTTTCAACCCGGCTGGGACATATACGTCCCAAGCAGTGCCTAACCTAGTGGGACAAATTTTGTCCCAGCAGCTGATTACATACTGTTTCGATTTCTGTTATTCGCGTACAATATTTTTTCCCCAATGCCCCGAAAGGGTTACTAAAAGGAGAAGTAATGTAACTGGCCTGAAAGAAGATTTTTTCAAACTCCCCCTACAAAGATATTAGGACCAATGTAATAATTGTGTGTTTGCGAAAATAATCGGTCCTGGTTTGAGAATGTAGGAACTCTTGATTCTCAGGCAGTTTGGAAGGGGTTAATTTCAACACATTTAAATTTTGACTTTCAAGAGTGAACAGAAGAGAATTGGGTATTCAGCTGTTTTGGCTGGAGTCCATAATTTAATGTTTTCACACGATGTTTCACATTGACTCTCTATTAAATTTATACTTTCTGGAATGAACAGGGGATAATTCTTAGATCAGAACGGAGTCCGTCATTTCGTTTGTCCTTAGATAGCGCAGAGGGTAGGTTCCCTATTGAAAACTCAACTCGCTCGGGTGAACAGGAGAGAATTTAGCTCACTCAGCTGATTCGGCTAGAGCCCGCCATTACATTCATCTCTTGATGTTCCGTGGGCTGTTTCCTCTACTGTTTAATATGAATAAGTATAATGTCTGAAGCGATGTGGATCCATTGAATCGGTACAAATATATTCAGAAAAATTCTGAATGTTCGCAGTAAGATAGCTTCTTTTTAATTATTATTTAATTGACAGCGCGTTTTATTCCAGCCTCATAGCCACATCATATTTTACAATTTCAGATTATTGTCACCTCATAATTGGGTGGTGCATCATATATAACTAATCTAAAACCATTCAGAATATTTTTACTCTGCATTCTGGCGTCCCTATTTTTTCTCTGCATTCTGGAGTCCGTCCCTTGTAAGTAATGCTTTGAGTGTAAGATCGCTTCTTAAGCGTATGTTCTCTGAGGACATTTCTCTGTTGTCATCAAAATCAAGCTATAGGTTACCTCTACTTGAACGATCACTGAACCCTTTTTTACTTTATACGTAAACAAACTAGATATGATTCTCTAACGGTTTTCAATGCAATAACTGTTCGGTATGAATGCTTTACAGATAGGACCTCAAGTTAGGCTTCAGTTACAGAGGGAAGACCGGATACCTACTCAAGATAGAAAGCATATCTCACAATATTGGCTCTCCTATAATCGCCATCGCCACAATAAGAAAGGTAAAAATTGGCATAAAACTTCGATTAATCAACTGGTATACAACTGATTTGGTTTGCATTATGCCTTGCAACCGATAAAGTGAATTGTTCGGAAGGTACTTGGTCCCATTTCGGTCCATCTCCCTTTCTTAACTGCGAATATGCAAGAATCTTTCTAATGATATAATGCAACTATAATATCAAAGTGCCTTCGTGCTCATCTATAGGCTGGCTTTCAACTGTCAATTTGAATTACTTCATTATATGTACATTCTTATTGTAAGAGTGCACTAAAATGGACAACCAACCGTTTTTCTACCAGAAAATAATTTCAACAATCAACCCTCAAGAAAAGCTACGTTTAGGTCGCATTTTCGCTCCTAGATTCCCTTCCATTCCCAAGTAACGTGACTTTATAACAATCTAGGGAAGTTAGTTCACGGCTAAAACATGATCCATGCTAAAATAAATACCTTATTAACAGATAAATGGGTACTTACCTGGGATTAGGTAGGACGGATGGCACGTCTCTGCCAATTTCTGCTGAAAATCCGGGCATATTTGATGGGTCGAATTTATTACTGCGACATTCTACCCGAGATCGGTGTCTTTTTTTTTCAATGGACTATTCAGACCCCCCCTTTGGGAACCAAACTCCCCCTGTTTTTCGTGATAATCATCATAAACTGCTTCGGAGGTCTGACTCCTACCATAATTTAGAGTTGATTCTCGGTTTTGAGCACCACACAAAGTTTCGTCCTCTGAAGAAGAGTCTTCACTACAGTCATTAGAGCTTGAATATGAGGCAACCAAAGAAGTGTTACCAGCAGTCGGTAGTTTCGTTGAAATCGTGCCAGAATCGTCACTTTGTTTTGTAACTTCCGGACTGAATGCAGAGGGGTCATAGTCATAATCCAACGAAGGGCTATAGACACTTTCAAGTTTTTCAGTATCTTCAAAGCTATGAAACTGATGAATCCTCGAACAATCATTCTGTCTCGCTCCTCTGGGAGAAAGACCAAACTTGTTAACAGTATCAGAAGATTTATGAGTTATGGTCGCATTAACCCCCTTAATCTGTTGTTTACTGGGATACCAGATGGATGGGGCGACACGTGGGTTAACAGTTACTTTCAAATGTTCACTAGGAGCCGGATATAATGTATCTCTTCGTATATTTTCTTTCTATCTTTTGAGTACAGGTATGAATCCACCTATGCTGTTTTGCATATTAAAGCTGTTAGGTGTAATTACACAGTCATATTTTGTAATCTCCTACACCTGAGTGAAACTTCCCTCATACCTTTGGATTTAGGTTTCTTGAAATGAAAAGTTCTAGTCATGCAGAATGGTTGTATTGCGAGTCCATTCCAGCGATGGAAGAAATGAAGAATGGATGAAGATAATTATAGACAACACTAGAGGACCACCCCCTACAGGCTTTGCCTGCCAAACCCCGCCATTGCGGCCTGACGTGCCGCCCTTTTCGGCCTGAAAGGCCGACCATTGTTCCCAGACAGAGCGCCTATTTGTGGCCTGGCGAGCGGAGAAGGTCGCGAAAATCCCTCTCTTTAAACTTGATATCAACTTTTGATCTAACCTCGTTTTCTGACACTCTTTCGCAATTTAGACGGATATGGTTTGAAATTTTGGAAATCTAGGATTTTTCTGTTGATCAGGAGACACTGGGCTTCGATGTGAGTACCAATATGTTAGAGTTTTGTTGAGCCGAAATGGGCGAACTTCTTGATCCTCATCATCATTCACGCTGTGTAGTTTTATTATACTGAATTATTCCTCGGATAAATCCTTTCGCACTCAACTAAATAAGTTGAAACTCAACCAAATGAAAGGGCATGATTCAATGTGTGTTCTTAGACCGACACGAACAATGTATCTCAATTAGAACCTGATGAGATATCAAAGGACAAAAATATAAAAACTTGAATTATCTGATTTTCAATGCTTGATGCCAAATCTATGCATAAATACCCTTTCAATTCGGCTAGATAGAACGGCCATACAATTTGCCATTAGTTTTCGTAAAATTCTTTAATACCTATACTAGATAATTGTACCATTCCACATTTCTTATTTTCTTTCGGAACAGATGTTTTATCATTTGAATAGTAATTTCTTGATGTGAGGTAAACTTACGTAGGTAGCATTTCGAACGCAGTCTCGGCGAAATGGCGATAAAGGCTGTCATCCTACGGGTATAAGAGAGGATTCAAGGGAGCCAATACCCGTCTATCATTGGTACAAGGGAAAATCCTCATTGATGCAGGATGTAGGGGATTCGGGGATATTATTAAAGGGTCGCCGTCCCAGAAGCCCATATGGGAGGTTATAGTCTGGAGAGGTTTTTAGAGGTAATCCTAGAGAAGGTTTCCTTCCTCTTCTTCCACGTTTAAGGGATACCGCCTCTCTTTGCCCCTGTCGCCACTGCATCACTATTACATGGGGGCCACTTAGAAGGTTTAACCTAGTTCTATAACCTCCCCCATCTCTAGAGGAGAAAAATCATCATGGACTTTTACTTTCCCCTCAGGGATGTTCCAAGCCCCAAGAAACTTAGCGATCCAGTTGTTTTAAAAGTCCAATATTAATGAAGCGGATGTAATGCGAAAAGGGCTCTCTATTCATTCTAAATAGTTGAGCAACTGTTTGGATAAGTAAGTAGCTTAGGTTTTTCTTAAATTTTCAACCCATCCCGTATTATCACTGTTGTATTGATTTCGCTTCCAAGTCAATCACAATACTTTAGAAACCTTCAATTGCGAAGAAGAAATATTTCTTTCTTTCACAATCAAAATAGCACACAAATCTTACGTTGTACGGCATTGTGAACAGAATTTGATTTAGTTTAGGTTTCTAACATGCACATTTTGTCACATTCTTGTATCATTTATGGTTTTAGATTATGTACAATATGATTGAATATGACTGTGTTGCTGATGGTATAATGTATGGCATATTGATAATTGTATTAGAAGTCCAAGTACGTCGCAGCAAAAAGTACATTATTAAAGGTATTTTCTGGAAGGTGTTTAGGAGCTCATACATAAATAAATTGTTTTCCTTATCTCCCACTTTTTTAGAACGCGGGAAAAAATTTAAAATGATACTATTTCAACTTTTGAGTTGTCATCCTGTCACGTATTTTCAACGAATTAAAATTCAAACTGTCGTATAAGCTTTTGCTTCAATTATTATTTTATGACCCTGAATTATTGTTGCCATACGCTTAACCGAAGTTAACATCTCATTAAATCTAAGCAAACATAGCACATGGTGTCAGGTGTATAAATCCTATCTACGATGCCTCCCAAATCGAAAGCTAGATCAAAGACCAAGAATCGTTATGCGCCTGTCTCACCGAATATTCAAGTTTTACATGATGATGACTCGCTTAACCAAAGTTAACATCTCATTAAATCTGAGCAAACTTAGCACACAAACACTGCAGTATCAGTCGTACAATTGGTACCAACATTTCAGTAATTTGACCTATAGATTTAAAATTTACTATTCGATAGCTTTCGTTGTTTCATTCAAAAGTAAAACATTATTAAACTGAATTTATTATGTGATATGATTGGTGTAGGCAACGATCGAGGATTTTGTTTCATTTTATAGTTTTTTTTATTAATAATTTCTAGTTAGTACTTGTTGAATATACGAAGACTGTATAATGAACTGCCAAATGTTCATATAGGTAGGATCCAATGTCTTTTTGTAATGATCTGAAATCAAGTACGCTTTTATATTCACAAACGTACCTATGGATTATCAAAGTATTATACTGTTTAGAAAAAATATTATAAAATTAACTAACTAGAACGTTGAGAACTACGTTAAATACGAATGAGTAGGTACCTACATATAGATGAACTGGGGAGCACTAGACTTATTATATACTAGGTATTATACTAGAGACAGACTTACTGCCTGCAAAATCATATGAGTGGAGGTTCTTCCTAACAGGTTAATCCTCAATTGTTACTTCAGCGCGAAAAACACTTTTTCTGGACGTATCACACAACTATATTACATAAGTAGGTACGCGAAATAAAAACCCAGGCGTAAAACCGAGAACGACAAGCGTAACCAAATGTAATAAAAACCAACTCAAACGAGCAATATTTTAAGTTAGAATAGAAATATTGCTACACTAGATCATTTTAATATTTTCTGATAATTAAACTATTTCAATCACCGTTTCAGGCTTCCATTTATTGTATTCTTGCTTTATTTTTACTGATATTTTATTCGTAAATGGTAAAATACAAACGATATACCAATAACAATCAAAAATTAATAAAAGAATAGGTACGGGAAACTGTATTGAATCGATCAACCAAGCCTGATTAAGCCGGCAGTAGGGGAAGTTCGTAGAGGAATTTTGGTGGGTGGAAGCGAGAAGAAGCGTTTAACATCAGAAATTAATTTTGCCGTGTTCGCGAGAAGGCTCTACGAAGTCAGGGGTTCGATGAGGACCTGACGGGAACGGGTTGCGAGCAGGTACACGCACTTACGTCTTGAAGGGTATACAGGTATACCTTGCGAGCGAAGCGAGAGCCATGTCAACAGAATAAATTCGGATTTTTTCCTACAAATATACAGCAATACCTTGCGAGCGAAGCGAGCAACATCCCCGAATAAACTTTTTGTGGTTCCACGTAGTTTCATAAGATTTAATTTGTTTGTAAGAATTTCCAACAGAAAAAAACGTCTGCCAAGTTGGGTGGGCAGTATAACTTCCTCAAGCGAGCGAAGCGAGCAGCATCCCCTACAGAAGTTAAACCTACCCTTAGGGATCTACCATTTGCGAGCAAAGCGAGCAACATTCCCTACATGCCACATTTTGCGAGCGAAGCGAGCAATATTCCCTACATGCCACACTTTGCGAGCAAAGCGAGCAATCCGGGGGGCTTGCCCCCCGGCTGGACGTGGAGGCGAGCGTAGCGAGCCTTAATAAATAAATAAAGATGGCCTTTCGTTGCAACGACGTGTTTTAGCAGATAGTTGCAAATAGTAGAAATCATTGGGGCAGAAACCCCAAATAGACTTTCTAAACCGGTCAAGCGGTTCGGGTACGACAGTCTCCTTATAGCCATACATAACCTCGTAATTCCTTCGACGCGATACCCTCGTTCTACGATTACAATTTAATTTGAAATGTTGAAATTCCTCATGAGATTCGGTAGATGCTCTCGGCGGAATCTAAAATAAATTGAGAATAACTTCCTCATTTGTCAAGGTGCCGAGATTAAACTTTCCGTGGGGCATCCACCTAAGACGAGGAGCTCTAACATAAGCCGTGAGAGTACTAACTAACATATACTTCTAGGACGACCTCCATTTCTTCCTCCGTAATCACGCACTCAACCAACAACTCAAACCAATCATGTAACATGTTAGGAATAATGCACAATTAAATAGGAATACGAAAAGGAAACAGAAGAATACGAAACAGCTTCTGAAATACTTACCTATAGAGACGTTAGTGTGACGTTAGCGTTTGGTTTTGTGCGTATACCTACTTGTAGAAATACGCGTAAAAATCACATGAAGAATTAGCATCTGCAGATGCTTGCTCTAGACGCTGCTTTCCGAGTCAACGGGGGAAAATCGTACGGGAAGAACAAAAACTCTCCATTGTATTTTAGTAATTACATTCTCCAATTGAAGGTGTTGGGTACTGAAGTTGGAAGCGTAAAAGTATTAATTTTGATTTTATCCTTACAACGAACTTCTGCATCCTCTATAATAATTCATGGAGGGGCTCCTCCATCAAACTACGGCACTGGATATGTGCTTTCTGTTGATTCAATAAGTTGTTAGGTAAATAGTTTGCAAACCTACATCCCATGTTCTATGGTCACTGCCTTGTTGCCTTCGCTTCCATGTATGTTAGTTATCGTTTTCCATACAACAAACAACAAATTTTTTTCGCAAAATGAAAATTTGCACTCTCATATTCCTTCGCCAATTTGATCTCGTATCTGTTGGTTCCACGAATCCATTATACCCTTGAATAATTTGGTTTAGGTTCTAGATGATTTCCAAAAGCTTCAACGTGACATCAACGTTGACCAATTGAAAAGGAAACAGCACTCGGGACCAAACCGATGAAATCACAAAAGTTTTTCTTTAAATAGTACCGACGGTTGCACTGCAATAATATACCTTTTTTAAAAAAAGAAGGCATGAGTCGACAGTGGTTGTCTTCCGCTTTTCAAATCGATAACAGAAATTCAACGATTTTCATGATTCTTATGATTGATTATTTTTTGCTTAATGTAGTCCAAATCTTTGAAATACCTAAAGTTAGTTTCTTGAATTATTACTAGATTTCGATTAAAATTGTTCCGAAATGAGTGCGTCCAACATACCATGTTCCAGGTTACAATTTAGCCATTGTATCCCTCATCAGATATACCCAACACTTGGATAGCTTCTCTGTGGGTGAACTGAATCGAGTATTCCTTCTCGCTGGAAGGGGGTGGCCCGGCTGTCTGTCGCACAGTTATTCAGCGAATGTCCCGGCATTCCAACCACCCGCCTCGCCTCCCCTGGAGGACTATCTGCCATTAAAGTTGGATCAATAAGAATTCCTTCCGTTCCTCCGTTCTATCGGTGGTACCCGTCGTTTCTGGTGTCTTCCAACGGGACGTGAAACAAATTAAATCAGTGGATGACGTAACTTGGATCGGAAAGAGAAAGCTTCTTTGTCAATGATTAGAGGTAATACTGGTACGCATTTCGGTACGAAAAAACATTTTACCTATTATTTTTTCCAGCCGCTGCTCAGTGGGCCAGGAACCGATTCTAGGTGGACAAAGTTAGTTTAATAGCTATTATTATACAAAAATGTGAGCTGATTCAAAACATAACCCATGTCCCTATACCTAATATAGCTTCTTCGACCCATTTTTTTTTGGAAAAGACCTAAATTTTTTTTGTACTGGAAAAAAAAAGTTGTAGAGGAAGAAATTTGGCATCGAATGAGAGCACCGCCAGCTGACTCGTTTCTTCGATTTTTAGCGATTTTCCGAAATTCTCGTGATCTACCATTCACTTGTATCAGTATCAGTCCAACTTAAATTATAGGCTATTTGAAGTTTTTGAAATTTGAGCCAGAGGGGGTGTTCTTGGGGAGGGTGGGAAATGGGGTATCTTGGACACCATTGAACGAACTGGAGATCTGATTGTTGATATGTTTGAATTATTCTAAATTAAATCACAGGCTACTTGAAATTTTTCAGATCTGCCCCATGGGGGGTGTTTTTAGGGGTAGGGTGGGGTATCTTTTTCATCACTGAACAAACTGGGGATTTGATTGTAGAATATTTTTGAATTACTCTAATTCCAGTTTTTGTTGTTAGTCGACTACTTCTTCAAATTTGACCCAGTGGTTGTGGGGGGGGGGGGGGGGGGGGGTAAATGGAATGATTTGTTCATCATCGAACGAACTGGTGATCTGATGTTCGGACGAATGAAATTAGATTAGTCTGAATGTTCTTTTGGGTTACCTATCAAGAATACTTTTAATCTGAAATTTGGAGGGTGTTTGCGGAGAGGGATGGAGGGGGGTTGATCTCAGTAGTTTGGTCCTAATAGGGAATTTTGCCACTAAAGACCCTTCTGGTTGAGATGCTGCTTAAACCTTAATAAAAAAAGGAATTTTTAAGTAAGTACTTTAAGTAAGGAATTTTTCTGAATAAGATCCGTAGGGGTGTCCCAAAATGTGATGGGACATGCTTATATTCATGTCAACCTGTGCAACGCACTGGTGAACCAGCTAGTACAACAATAATTGAAATAATTAACCCCTGTGCAGAGTTGGGTACGGTAAGAAACTCGTCCACACCATCCTTCAATTACCTTAAATAACAGAAAATCTATGTTACACAACAGCTATGTTATGCTCATTATTTACATGGGATTGATGTAAAGTAGAATAATTCTGTTTTGTGTTGTATTTTACTGCATTCCAAGCTACGAATAAAACATGCCGATGTGAAAATTGCGCCGCTATTAATTCTGACATAAAAATTTACGTCCGACACAGCAAACTCTTCGAGAACTTATTATAAGGTAAGAAATTGCATATAACTCTAACAATTCCTGAAAATATCTAAAAGTTTGGCTGAATTATTGAAAACTTAGTGACAGGGAGAATTTAGAATGAAGATGTGTATCGTGCAGCATCAGCGGGGGGGGGGGGGGGGGGGGGGTATGTTGAACATTTATAAATAAAACTTTATCATACATCAAACATTTTAAGATGCCAACCATTCCTGTGTCTACAGTTAAATGGAAAATACAGATTTTTGAAATGTGATGAACCTTTATGAGACACCCTGTATAATTATTGGGTACCTAGTTATTATTGTGAAACTTAAATATAAATTGTGGAATATACTCAGCGAAATTGCGAAAGAATGATTTTATCCATTAATTTAATCTTGAAAATAGAAGCTGAGACAGCTGATAACAATGAAAATTATAGATAACCTTCTAGGCCCTCATTAGTGCAAAAATGCAAAAATATTAGTGGCTATTTTTTCGAATTATGTTTCATTTTTTAAATAAAAAGCCGGTTTTAGGCCACTCAAATTGAAGTCTGAAGTGACACACATTTATGTTGCCTATTTGTACAAATATTCGGTAGGTAGACTACTAGAGAAGTAGTTACGAGGCCTGATTGAGAATAATTCGTAGAAAACGTGTGTCATCAATCTTTAACCTTTAAGCGCAAGAAGTTTTTAACATGTAACATGTTTTTGCCATCATAACCCGGCCAAAAATGAGACTAAATAACCGTTATGTGACATTCAGTGCGTTACGCTCATATTTTCTTATGTTTATAGCTTACAACCAGTTCGTTGCTACGGAACTGTATCTTAGGCATTTATCATCGCACATAAATCTTTCGCCAGTCGTCGCAATGTGTGGCCAGCAATCTGAGGTATGAGTGTGGTTGTTTGAATAATAGTTTATATACCGGTGATCCACATGATTGCAAACACTATTAGGCTGGAAAGAAACTTGTTAATTGTAATTTGATAGGGAGACTCTCTGGGACATTAAGAGACGATTGAAATGATGGGCTCTGTCCTAACAGTCTCTCCTGGTTCTCCCAACGAACATGTCCATGTTCTCTCAAGATTTAATGCTTATAGTGCTTAAGTCTAAATTTTTTCTCCCTATTTTCTCTACAGAGGGACTGTTAAGAATTTCTCCTAGATTTGGTAAAACTAACAGTGTTGCGATTTTCTCTTTTGTACCTCTTTTTCCCCTTTAAAAGCCGTTTCCCCATGAAAAGGGAACATTTCCCCCTATATGGTAACACAGGCTGAATGAAGAAATTAAATTAAGCTTTTCCTTGATACGAGGCGTTGAATACGGCACCTGCCTAACAAATCCGCGCTTGTGAGTGGCTCATTAAAACGGATCAATATCACGGTGGCAGTGGCACCAAGCCTCTTGCAAACGAGATTGAGTGAGGTCGCCGCCTGGAGGGAATAGCTCGGCCACAAAGAAGGTAATGGGGGAGGTGCAACGTGCGTGAGACGACATGGAAAAGTGATACTGACAGAAAGGTGAGGAGAAGGGGGTGGTGGTTGTCCCTAGTTACCTCTACGGATCGCCGCTCCCCAACAAACGGCGGAAACCGGAAGTTTTGCCCTCCCCCTCCCTCCGCCAGCCACTCAGGGCTATCTGTTTACGACTTTTCCCAGCGAGAAGTTATCTGCTGTTGGTGGGTATCTCTTCAACATGGGGAAACAGTCACTTTCCCTTCACTACGCTCTAGTTTCCCGAAACCTATGCAATGTTTCATAGTCCTCGTGTCTACCGTACTACCAAAGTCTCAATAACAGTAACACGATAAGTAAAACTCCCCGCAAACAAACAATAGTGGTAGTGCAATCAATTTTCAACAAACAATAGTAGTGCAATCAATTTTCACATTGAGGTATTACACGAGGAATGAAGGTATAACTTGCGTTCAGTTTGAGCCCAATGAAAAATTGTCAAAATTCAATAGCAACATGTATGACCACATCTCCCAAGATCTACAAGTTGAATTGAATCATGCTTTAGACGATTTAGATTGTATGACTTGCAGTGTTACTGTTTTCATTTTTACTTGATTTGTTGCAATATTTTATAAATATCTTGAGCACGTTGCAACACCGTACTTTTTTCGTGGCTATGGTACCTACTTAATTTCTTTAATTTCATATTTCAATTTCGTTCATTTTCATTTGTTATTCCACCATTCTCTTTTTT
This sequence comes from Adelphocoris suturalis, assembly GCA_030762985.1. Taxonomy (NCBI): domain Eukaryota; kingdom Metazoa; phylum Arthropoda; class Insecta; order Hemiptera; family Miridae; genus Adelphocoris; species Adelphocoris suturalis. The sequence goes on from CM061042.1 coordinate 33,526,295, forward strand.
GTTGTGGCTCAGGGGGATTCCAGGGTTTTTTTTTTTTTTTTAATCAAACAGGTTTTTGGTGAACTTCAATTGGCAACACTGAATTCAGTGTACTAACTAAATAAAATAGACAAACGTTAGCCAAGTCGCTTGTGGCACATAGTTCCTTCGTATCCGTCACATGAATGTATAGATCATTGAAATGTTAGGTACCTAATCTTAAAATATGAACTATTCAATCCTAGAAATTATGATCAACATCAGATTAAACTGTAGAAGTCATGCTTGCCACAACGATTTGAGCTTTGCACATGCGCAGCAGCTACTAATGACACGATTGGGAAAAAATTCATATGGAGTAGTCGCTTCATTTCCCGACTATTCTCCTTGAGTGAGATAAGACGAATAGACCACGATAAAGTTTATTATTAATTATGCTTGTTACAAGTATTTCACATTCGCGCATGTTCAACAGCTACTGTTAACTCAATCATGTCGAAATCGATGTGGTCTAGGTAATTAAATCCTCATTACCTAAATATCCTCCAAATTTGAGCGAGATCGAATGACTAGGGCGTGAGAAAATGGCGCTTGAAGACATTTAGGGTAACGGCACCAGTAGTTGCCACCCTTAAGAGCACGGTTTTCGAATTTCTGTCGTTCCTCCGTTATTTTTGATTTTTTCTTTTTACTCAGGTTCTCATTATATGCCCCATATAATTCCGTATCTTGTGATTTTCCAAAAACTCGACTGCATGGAATAGTTTGTTCAAAAAGTTAAAAATGCCGGAGCCTGATTTTTCGTCAGTAGTTGACACCTATATTTCAGTAGTTGACACAGAAGGGAACCAGTAGTTGACACTCAAAAGTTTTGTTCAAAAAAATGTTTAATTCATCTCAAACGTAAACAAAGTCCTAGAAATTAAGAGTAAAAGAATAACTGAGGTAGCTAAAGGTGTTACAACAACAAGTAGAAAAGTGAGCTGTTTAACACATTTATAATGTTGTAATTGCTTATATATGTATATTACAGCTTTACCTAATAAATTAACCTTAAGGTATCTAATGTTAGAACATTAACTTTTTGTAGAAAATAGTTTGAAAAACAACCTAGCAGGTAGGAACTTGAATAACGAATCACTATATTAAATTCAAAGACTTCAGTGGATATATCTGAGGTCAATTTAATTCCTATCACCCAGTCAGTCTTAATTTTAAATCTTCAATGTTAGCGGGAAACGATTTTTTCCCCACCACTTGCAGAGGGTGCAGAAAGCTTTTCGTAGATTTGCTGAATGGTAACACGCATATTTTTAGTTGCGCTCAACTGGAAGAGGGTTTTCATGCTATTGCAGCAAATTAATCGTACATACAACCTAGACTCTCGTTTCATCAATTTCAACCCCTTTACAAGCATTTTTTTCAGTTTTTTGGGAGTTTTTTTAATAAGGCTCTAATGTAATCACCCTTTTCAATACCTAATTTATCCAAATCTCTCATAAGAAGGTTGACATTAGTATCTCTCATGATGATTTTACGTATTTTCTGTACATCTGGTGATTCGAATACATCGGGCTTGCGACAAACTTCGGCGATGCTTCGTTTTCTACCCTGATTGTTTGCTTTGCAGAACTTGATGCTTCATTTTCATTCCCACTGTGCATTTTTTGCCCACCAGAGTGTTGTGCGGTAGCAAATCTTGGAGTTCGTTAAATTGTTTAAGAGAATCTTCATGGTTCCCTTCCTGCATACAAACATGATGAAAAAGAAAACATGATGAAAAACAACATAAAAAACATAAAAACATGATGAAAAACAAAACAGCCAAAAAGATCCTTAAAATACATCAGATATTGAGAGAAAAGTCGACTTACCTCTTAAGAAGATCCAGTAGAAGCGAGGCCTTTTGATGAGGTGACTTGTGCTACCTCTGTCATCCCAGGTGTTTTCTCCTCCATTGCTAACTCAGTTGTCACGGGAAAGGTTGGAAAACACAGCTGATACTTTCTACTTCAAAATTGCGCCAATTTCAAATCTGTCAATGAAACCTTAATTTTTAAGTTTAAAGTTGATGGTGGCAACTACTGGGTGTGGTGGCAACTACCGGTACTATTACCCTACGTATGCGCCTTTGCAGAGTGAAAAGTATATAATGAAAATTACTATAAATAAAAGTATATAAATGTTTTGGAAACAATGAAAGTGATAGGGGATCTACAGCTTAACCCACATATACCCACCAAATATCATAGAAATCGGATGAAAACTGTGGGAGTTAGCCTTGTTTGTCCAACTCTAGTGAACAACTACTGATTCATAAATGGGACTAAGTCAACTCACATATTAGGAAAAACCCTTTGAGTATCAATAAGATGGCTATTGCTCTGAATTCAACGCTGTTTCCCTGTCAAGGCATACGTGCCACTACAGTCGAGTTGGCTTTGCAATTGACCCGCCCCCGCTAAGCTTTTTTCAAATTCGAATGACAAAGCAGTTTATTGTAACTTAAGTTTTGTTTGATATTACTTATTATTGTTACATTTTAGTATTAATTTATTTATGTAGGCATAACTGTCTAGATGTTAGTATGTACATACTTTGGTTCCCATGCCCAAATCTTGGTGCCTCCTATTTCATTATTTTTAAATAACTAATCCTATTATGTCCTGCGTACCTTCCACGGCATCTTTACCTTATTTCTCCTAACTATAAGAACTACGAAAGTAGTTGAATCAAACGTGAAGTTCAAATTATCAAGTGACATTTAGCCTATCTTATCTTATTTTTGTACAGTGGCACCTCCACCTGAAGTTTAGCCCACTACAGCACGCAAATTTCGCTGTTTTGATCACCTTTTTTGTCCGGTTGGTCTTATTTGAACCATTAAAATTTCTATCTAAATCAATGAAGCACAATTAGGGTGCGAATCTTGAATAAGAAATATGTAGGTATACAATCCCCATACATTCACCAAACTCAACATCACATCTTACATCAGCTGATCAGTGTTCGGCCATTTTGCTCCTGGTCAATTCTTAGACCAAACGACAGTAGTGACACGTATGGTTTGACTGCCTGAAACATCACTAATAGCCCTCCACCTTATTACTACCAGTCATCTCGGAACTATATACAAAGATGTCAAGCCTTTGACCCGTTACCGTCCGGGTGAATTTATCAAGGCCGGGATTTGAAGTACCTAATCGCCGCAGCAAAATTAGGTCCTCCGGGAAGAACCTGCACAGTTGATTTGATGAATGTCAAAACAATGAGAATACATTTTCGTAATGTTGCATTAATAATTTTATAGTCTAGTAGTTACAATAATAATACTTGTTCAGCGAGTTTCTTAGGACCACAACTAATTACCATTCCCTAATTTCTAATTTAATTAATTCCATTTTTGTGTGTAGGAGTTTTTTGCTGATTAAAGCCTATTATTTCCAACGGCTTCGTTATTTCAAATAGATTTATTTCTTTTAATCGTGATGGTTTTTAATCTTACCAGAATAAAAGTTTGGAGTGTTCTCGTGAAAAATTCGCCAAATCGAATCCCGTCTAGTCCCAATCTTGATACAGGGCTTTTCCTTATTATGGGTTTTCAAGGTACCCAATCACTGCTGATCCATTTCTGGAGTGGCGATGAGGTTCAAACTATACATTTCTACCGCTTCATCGAGGTCCATTTTGCAAAATGAAAATAAAAAACCGCAGAAACGGAAAATATGTACAGACTTCACGAATCCAAGTGACTTGGAGAGTTTACCTAACGCTAAATTTGATGTTACTTTTGCATCGAGACTAGATGTGTTGAACATAACGCCCATGGCAACGCCATTACGCCGACGTCACAGGGACAACGTATCCTCTAAAATTTCGGAGATACGTAATACGATACCTACGTTTTTTTGCCACTAAAACTCTTTATTCACACAGAAACTGAACGGAAGTTGTTCAGAATAGTCTAAAACGTAAAATTCGCGCGGAAAATTTGATTTTGGAGAGAAAACAAAAACTTGCATCTCCCGAAGGTAAAAACAATGCCTTTGCTTATAAGAAAATGTACTTAAGAAAATAAAAAAAATAAAAAACTAAAATGGTAAAAACCGGCAATAAATGGTACTATATTTGGTACATCAAAATATATGAGTGAATGTCTTCATATTGAATATGTTGATTTGACTTACGTTTACCTATAGTCAATATATTTCCATTAAATACATTTTGATTTACCAAATATGGTATGGTGATTGAATATTCTATTTTGATTGAATATAGTGTTTTAAGTTACACTTACCTATTGTGAATTTATTTTCAATGAATAAACGTATTGAATGGGTATATTTTATCATAGTAGTTATTTTTTATGTAGTACCATTGATTGGACTGAATATAGTATTCTGACTTCAACTTACCTATTTTATCAATATTTTCGTTGAATATTATTACCTGTTGTATATATTTTGATGTACAATAATATAGGTACTTGGTATCATTTTGGATATCTAAATGGATATATCATATATTCCATATCCATCATATCTATATTCCCAATTGGATATATCAATATTTTCGTTGAATATTATTACCTGTTGTATATATTTTGATGTACAATAATATAGGTACTTGGTATCATTTCGGATGTTTCCAAAATGATAATACCAAGTACCTATGTTACCTTGGGTGTTTAGTGACCACTGCATGTGAGGCAAAACAGGGCCAGAAAGTGGCGTTGAAATGACATTCCCATTCGAGTGGGCGTCAAATTGAGGAAACAAACCGTTTCAGGATAATTGAAGGTTGAAAGAGGTGATTATTGCGGGGTTTAACCGCTTGCTGATTGGAGGCCCTTTCCGAACCGAGCGCTCCTGTTCGCTTAGTTCGACGACCGGTTAGGAGGACAGATTCGTCCGATCGAGACGTGTTTGAACAGGCGAATGACAAGTAGGTACGAATTTGATTGGAGAGGTGATCTTATCTTAGCATTGTTGATCATATATATTAAGGCGCGTCCACACCGGTGACAAATAGCAACATTGTGTAGCAATTGTTTTACAACATGCTGTATAGCATGTTTTTAAATTGTGTTGTACAACTAAGTTATACACCTGTCCTCTCTAAACGCGTCTACACCTATGTAACAAAAAATGCAACACTTTCAATCATTTGAGGATTCAGCAGTGATATTTCCTTCAATAGCATTAATAAAAAACCAACAGTTTTCCCATAGGCAGTGCTCGATTTACTTTAGGTACCTATTTCATTCTGATGGCGATTCTCTATTATCTTGCATAGTTTGTAACATCATAATGCTCAGGTTTTATCCAAGAAACCGAATACGATCAATCCGAACAGCTGAATTCAATGAAACTATTGCATTAACCTTCCGAATTTAACAGGTAATGTAATGAGAAAAACTACTGGAAAAAATACTGGTTTAATAATAGATAAATGTCTACTCTTCAAAATGCTGGTGTCGTAATAAAAGTCAACCCTATTTTTGTAATTCCATTCTATTCGCTCCAAACATAAGAACTACCATTTTAATTAATGTTTTCGAAATACTGATCTTAGAACTCTTGAATGAATTTTGTCATCTCTCGAAATTGAAAACAGTGCTTCTGCTACTTAGTGGTAGACTCTGAATTAAAATTACCATCTCAATTAATGTTCCTGAAATACAGATATTATAATAAATTAATACCCCCTATTTTTGTTACAGTATTGCATACTGTCTAAATAATGTTTAATTAATGTTTTCGAAATACTGAACTCTTGAATGAATTTTGTCATCTCCCGAAATTGAAAACAGTGCTTCTGCTACTCAGTGGTAGACTCTGAAGAAAAATTACGATCTCAATTAATGTTCCTGAAATACAGATATTATAATAAATTCATACCCCCTATTTTTGTTACAGTGTTGCATACTGTTTAAATAATTTTTAAGTAATGTTTTCGAAATACTGATTTTAGAACCTTTGAATAAATTTTGTCACCTCTCGAAAGTGAAAACAGTGCTTCTGCTACCTATTGGTAGACTCTGAAGGAAAATTACCATCTCAATTAATGTTCCTAAAATACAGATTTATAATAAATTCCTACCCCTATTCATTACAGTATTGCATACTGCCTAAATGTAATGGAAAAACTACAGTTTCAAGGTTTCATGATACATGTTTCAGAATAAATTTCAACCTCATTTTTGCCATTCCAGTTACTTTTATCTCCAAATATTGAGCCAATTTACAAAGTTGTTATCAAACTTCATTCTATCTCTATTACAATACGAAAATGTATCGAATTCTTAAGGTTTTCCATCGTTAAATCTCTTTCCTATGACTTTATTATGTTTTGAAATTCGAACTGCCGCGTACAACCTTCTGACATAAGTTGGAGACTAATGAATAGATTCTTGCGGTTCTGATACCGGTCAGCTGAAGGAGTATTTTATACAATAGTTGCATGACAGTTGTTCAGCAATAAATTTTAGTTTAAAGGTCCGAATCCGAAGCCACTGCAACTAACATCACCCCATTCATTTACCGCGACGCCAACAAGTACTTGGTGTACGAAAAAGTTTCATTGTTCCTGTAATGATTAGGTTACTACCCAGTTTGTTCTTCAATGATGTCTCCCAATATGTCCTGTCTGCATTTATTTAGCAAATTGTTGGCGAACGCACGGATTTTGCATCAAGGAAACCAGATGATGTACGAGTATCATGCTGCCAACGAGTAAGTTCCAGTGATGGTTTTAGGATAACTTACAATTCTCTAGACTTACTCCTTCATTGAGAACTGGACTTACCTTGAGGATTATAATATAGCATAAAGATACCCCTAGAATATGCACGTCAATTCGCGCCCTACCGTATGAAAAATCGGTGCAACCGTTTGGACATCATTTAGAGTCGACAATCAAACAAACAAATTTTCTCTGTTATAATATAAAATATTAATAATATAGGGATTACAATCCTTTAGACTTACTCCTTCATCGAGAACTCGACTTTCTTTGAGGATGTAAAACAGCGTAATCCGATTCTTGGAACATACACGTTAATTTGCACCCAACTGTATGGAAATCGTTTGAACATTTAGAGCCGACAAACAAACAAATTTTCTCTTTTCTAATAAGTTTGTTTGCTGGGGCGGTTTGAAGTATTTCAAACAGTTTCAAACTCGTTGGAGAATGGTCAAGTGCACATGCGCGACTTCTGCCAAGTTTCAGTGATTTCGAACTGGATGGTTGTTGGAGTCCATCTATGTTATAATTGAATGTTTGAGCAAAATACTCAGAGCCGTGGAACAGCGGCGAAAGCAGAGGCTAAAATTCGAATTATTTCATTGGCTGCTGTGAGTTTGGAATGGAGGAGGCAAACTGTCAGAAAGCGGTCAGCTGGAAAAAGCTCTGGCCGATTTGATTTTCCGGAACCGGTTGGAAACCTCTAAGAACAGACCGTGACTCAGGGAGGGGGCGCTCTAATGATCAGAGAACTCAGCGAACGCCTCAAGTGGGTTGCAAACTGGTTTTGTGGCTTCATCGAACTATCCTAATATATCCACAGGGATTACCTACGTACCCAGGAGGTATAGGTAGGTAATTTGAAGGAGGAAGGAGCACTATGGTTTTCCACGATTTCAGCGCAGCCCCCGACGATTCAACTGTTCCATTTCCTAACATCACTTCTAATGGTGTGTGTACAGCACTCTGGCTCCGTAACAAGTTTTAGAGCAGTTGCGGTCATCACTCGAGAAACTAACAGAGAGAACCTTAGAGGACCAACTTGGGAGGATTAACTCAAGTGATGTTAATTGCCGCGTTCGAACTTCCATTTCTCGTAGCCCGATCTTCACATTTTGAAGTACAATTGAAGATCTCAGGGATGAGATCTGGAATTTGAAAATTTGAAACCTCAGACACTGGCCATCAAAAGTTTGAAAAACAAACAAACAAATTATTATTTTTGACCCATATGTAATTAACGATTATGGCAGGAGGGGGGGAGGGTATTGGGGATAGCACAAGTTCCCATTGTGTTACCAACATGAATAAGTGTGTTATTATCAAGATTTATGATTTCATTTTTTAGTTGAAACTAGTATTATCAACTCACTTTGGTATAAATCAAGTAACATTTATATGCTTCTATTATTTCTTCTTGATAATTCCGATCTTTAATATAGCACAAGTTATTAACTAAATGCATAATTATCAATATGTTTAATTTTATTGTTTAGTTAAATCGCGTATTAGGTACATATTATGTTTTTCCAATAGTGAATTCCTACTCCTAATAAATCACGAGCACCTATAATCTAGGGTACTGCAGACATTAGTGGTGAATTTGTGGCTTCATCAAGCCAACATGTCCAAGGAACTAGAACATTAAAAAATGTATTCACATAATTATGGTAAAAAAATATAATTAAATTTCATTAATATTTGCTGGAAAATCGAATAAGAAACTGAAAAATTGCTAAACATCCAAAATGCGTTTTAAATAGTAGATTATGATTTATAACGAGATTATATGCCATAAAATTGGTGGTTAACAATTGCTTTCCACTCAATTTGTTCAAATTTCTAAACAAAGTAACATGTATATTGTGATAATCTACGAAAATTCGCTCATACGAGCATACTGCATGACTGGAACTTTTTATTATCTAAGTGTTCAGTTCAAATTTCCTTCATCAATTAATAAAGGTATATTTGCGTCAAGTTTTCATGATTCAATTCCGAATTTTAATAGAACTTCAAGTACACCAAGTTTACTATTGACATCATTAATTGTGTGTTGCCATTATCAATGTTAACGTTTTTTTATTTGGACAGTTACAATTATAACAACATTACAAAAGAGGCATTTGTCCCTAAATTGATCGGCTAATTAATGGCTACCCCATCAAAATGGTAGACCAATCTATCGTAGCACACTTCAAAGATACACTCAGAAATATACCTTCAACACAACAACAACCAGTCCAATGTTATTCAATGCCTTACGTGAAAGGGATGTTAGAACGAATAGTGACAATTTTCGAGCCTTATAAACACGTAAAAATTCCATATCGAACGCTAAATATAAACAATAAATATAAAACTATTTTCCAAATTAAAAGATTTCATACCAAAAGAACTAAGTTCCGACTTCGTCTACCAGATCCATTGTGGTAGTGGTGGGTGTGGAAAATTGTATGTAGGGGAAACGTCTCAGTCCGTTCAGCGTCGTTTTTCAAAACATGAATCGGATCTAAGACAAGAATATAAAAAACGCGTTGGTTGCCCATTGTAGAACTTTAAGACATACTATGGACTTCGAAAATTTCAAAATTGTACGAAGAGAATCTAATTTGCAAAAAGAATATTTCTAGAAATGATTAAGATAAAAAATTCAAATTCAATTAACTTTCGAAAAGACACTCGAAACGAGCAAAATTTAGTCGTATTTGTTGAGAGGCTCTAAATTTATAATTAGCGTCACCAGCGAACTAAGTGAAACATTCGGAAAAACATTGTTACCAACATAAACGTAAAAAATTTTAAATTTTATTTTCATAAACTCATCGCTTTAAATTCGATTTTTACCACTTAAAGAAAAGTATAAGTATGTAGATATTTTAAAATTTGGAATTTTAGTCTTCCCGAAGAAGCCACAGTTCCTGGGAGAAACGTTGGATTTTGATTTAAAAAAAAAAAAATAAATAAATAAAAAATAAAAATAATAACAGAAAGGCCTTTTTGTAAAGTCTTATTATCAATATTGACAATTTTATCACTTCTTTCAAACGTACTATTAAACGAGTATAGGGTGTGAGCATGGTCAACCAAGTAATAAACTCTGCCATCTTGTTCATAGCAGTTGAATTTCAGCATATTTTGCGGCTACGTGCATCCTGCTTGGCCTGGCATCCTTATCTACTGATCTCCATTTTTAATTTTACTGCTCATAATCCCTCCAAGTTACCGTATTTTTGTAATTTCAAGATTCATCTCCGGACGTGCCGTAAGTACTGATAAATTTTAATATGGGTCGACTATCTTCAATCTTTAACATAATTCATGAAATACTAAATTAATGATAGATAAATCATGCTTAATTCAAAACAGTTGAAATTGAAATTCAAACCCTGATCTTAACTAGACGTTCAACAGCACGTCGAACCCCACATCACCAGTGCCATCTAGATCCAATCCTTCTTCATATTCGACCTCCATAACATCATTTTAGGCGTAAATCTGATCTGTTTGTCCAACTAATCTGTATTTTGCTTTAAGGATTGTTATAGGATTTTTTTAGACGAGCTTGTGAGCTTCCATACCATCAAACTATAAAAATCAGTCTTATCTATTACGTAGGCCTGTTACATTATACGGTGGCTGGTGGTGGGGGGTATGATGGTGCTCTTGAACGCCAAGTTGTAAAATCGACTGCGAACTGCAGTCATGGTGCCTTCGACTATCCTTCTTGGCTTTTACTGATATCTAATCCTAAATTCATCGCTTTACCTCGTTTTATATATTTCTCATTTTTCAATGGCTTAAATCCAATACCTGTTCTTATTCTTACATTTCGTCAACTAGGTGCCTATTTGTTATAAGGTTGATATTCAAAGAAATAGTTTTAAAATCTTCAAGCTTCAATATCTTATTAATTTGTCCTCACCTCAAATTCTCGTACCTAACTGTGGAATGAACACTGTGAAACTCAGCCGCATAATACATCAATCTCGTGGACATGTCTTGAAGTAATTTTCTGTTATTTTGATGCCTAAAGAAAATGTACCCAAGTAATAATGTTATTAATTTATATATTTATTTATATATATATATATATATATATATATATATATAAATTAATTAATAACATTAATTTGTTTTGTAAGAATAATCGATAAACGAAAAAAGAAGAAAGATGTTTTTGATATTTCAAAAAATTATCTTGATCGCAAGTTAGAAGTTGAAAATGAAAAAATAATTTATAAATTGTTTGGGTGATGAGATGGCTTGTTGATAGGGAGATGTGTGTAGATAATGTCAATCACTTGGTGGAGATAATTTCAATCATTAATGTTGAGGCCAGGAGGTATGTTCGCTTTCAAAACCCACTTGTGTGCTTTTTCTGATTGGTGGAGAAGTCGATCGTTAGAAAGTGGTGGCATCTTTTTCAAAACCTTCACCCCATAACATTGGTCAAATGATGCACCATGAGATCTTGCATGATCGTTGATAGGGAGTGGCTGGTTATGCGTGACTGAAGCACGATGGTTATTCATCCGCAGATTCATTTGTGATGCTTTGCCAACGTAGAAAGCCTGTTGATCGTTAGTGCATTTCTGACATAATAATTGGTAAACACACATTTTTGATTGGTACTCTACTGAGTTTACACATTTGTAGGAATGTGTGGTGTTTACCGAAGTAAAATGTGCACTTTCAATAACGAGGTTGCAAAGTTTGCATCTGAGTCGGCCGCAAGGATGTAACCCAGGTTGATTAGACCCTGTGGACTGCTACGAACTAAATCACTCGCGACGAAGTTGTGGAAACCCATTATAAAACGGAAGTTAGTGAAAAACGTTGTCTATTTCCACGAAAAATAAAGAGTTACAATGTTAAATCGATTTCGACGGTTAGGCCATCATCAGTAACAAACAATAACTGCCCAATAACAATAACTGACAATAACTCCCTGTTATTGTTTGTTACTGATGATGGCCTAACCGTCGAAATCGATTTAACATTGTAACTCTTTATTTTTCGTGGAAATAGACAACGTTTTTCACTAACTTCCGTTTTACTGTGGACTGCGTCGGTGCTAAGTAAACCCGGAAGATCTTTTCCATAAAATAAAATTCCTGAGTCGTCAGCAAAACCTTACATAGTACCATCTATTTCAAGAGTCAGCAATTCAATAATTTATATTAAAAATAAAATAGGACCTAACACAGTCCTTTTCTAGAATTTTAGAAAGCGATAACTTAAGAGCTATGGACCCATAATTCGATCTTTCCTAGCTATCCTCAGTTTTATACAGAGGAACAAGTACCGTCTTCTTGAATAGAGAAGGATATTTACCAGTGGAGAAAACCAAATTACAAATGAAGGACAAAGCGCCACATCTATAGGATAATATAATATTACCTCTCCAATATATTATTACTGATTTTATTACCATTTTTTCATGATTTCGAGATTCAACTTCTTAATCTCTGTAAACTTCTTCGTCCATGAGTACTGATGGATTACATTCGATCCATACCTACATCCAAACTTAAAACAGTTGGAATTGGGATTCTAACATCCTGAATATGAGGGAAGTTGGTATGGTAAATTACAAACACTGCAATCTAATTCACAACAGCTGAAGTTCAGAATATTTTGCGCCTGAATATGGCTTGGCTCTTATTGGAATAGCTAATAAATTCCAAGTTTAATTCTTTGTAACATATATAAATTCATTAATAATGGTTCTGCTGAACCATATTTAATTATTTACGAAAAAGAAATTTTGGACACATATATAAAATGAAAGAATTGTTTCTAATATTTCGAGCAAGTTTCTGATCACAGGAAACGAGAATAGAAATGATTTCATGAGTCGTGGTTGCGTCGTTTCAATTTTAGTATCCATGACCGAAACAGAATAATTTGTGGTGCAGTTTTTCGCAATTAATTAGTCATTTAAATTGAGGCCAAGGGGTCTGTTAGCTCCTAATCGGTGAGTCCTTTCTGATTGTTGCAATAGACGATCATTAGCCATTCACAATCACAGCCTTCGCAGCCACTTCAACATGGATTATTTCCGTGTAGGCGTCCGAGGTGCAAGTTGTGCAATTTGGTTATTGATGAGCCTACTTTCACTTCGACCAATACATCACATACCTACAGATGTCAAGGATACGCTGAATGCCACCCGAAGAACTGTGTTTACCAACTGATATGCAAGAAATGCGAAGATTTTTACGTATGAAAAGCCACAACCCTGAATCTGCGGTGAACAATCACAGGGCCTCAGTTCATCAACCCAGAACACTTCCAGTTAAAGTCCATGCACGATCCCACGATGCATCTTATATACTTCTATTTTTTCATGATTCCATTTTGATTCCTATTATAACTTCCAGAATATCAACTGCATTTACTACAAACATCAGTAAGTGTGTGCCATCATTATCAATATTGATAATTTGTTTGTTTGGTTTAATTTATTTTATCAAACAGATATGTAGCAATATATATAGATGCTTCTATTTGTTCATGATTCAATTCCGATTCCTATTAGAACTTCAAGTTAAGTAGGTATATTAATTGTACTGCACACATCAGTAAGTTTGCTGGATAAAATCACACTATAGTTTCGTAGGCAATAAGAATGCAGACACAACTGCAAAAAATGCCACATCCCTATCACACCCAAGCCATACCGATCCTGTATACCCTACTATACTGATCTCCACTATGTGTTCCGAACTCAGTCCCTCACTCGATTGCAGGAGTGGTATATTTCTTACCCGGCTGGGCAAGAAATATACGTTTCACAGTTCGCACCATGGCACTCCCACCCATCCTACAATGGCAAACCAAACCGATTTAACAAATCCATCAAACGTTATGGAAGCGGCAGCCGTAACTAAATCCTTCCTTCGTAGGGTTTGAAGGGAGGAAAATAACTTATGCCCAACCAGAGTTAAGAGCACTAAATTACTCTGGTACTTGAGTACTTATTTCAATTACTAGCGTTAGAACTTAAATTTTCTACTTCAGAGGCGTGTTAATGAAACGCGCAGAATGGAATTTGTGTAACTTGTAATTGTAATTCAAGTACAGCAAGTACATTACGATTGTTTGTTGAAAATCAATTTTGTGTTCCGGAGGATCTGAAATAGGTACGCAGGGGGCCCCGCTTTTCGAAATTCCGCTTTCCTCCGTTTACGAAATGTTGAATCACCTAAATAGCTCATCTTTTCCTTCAAAATGCAGTGATTACCACCGACTAGCTTATTGTCACAAATTCAGTGATTACCGACATATTTTCAAGATTTGAGGGGGAAAGGGGCGGTACTTGCATGTTTAAAGTACAAGTACAATTACTAGAACCTCGGGACAATAATTTTGCATTCAAATTCAACCTCCGAAACGTATTTTACGTACTTCATTATCATGAATGTTTTAACTTATAATTGAGGCGCTGAGTGGCAAAACTCGCTAAGTCCATTTTTCCACTTTTTGCAAAAACCGCAAATAACGTTTAGAGATCTATTTTTAGTCAAATTTTGACTTTTGATGGTTGTATATGATAGATAAGGCCCTACCGCATCGAAATACATCGTTATATAACCTAAAACACACTTTGTAGAACCAAAATTCAATTAAAACGTTTGGACTTAACCAGTTTTGTAACCAAAGTGAGGACATAACGAGTTTTTTGCAACTGAACTTGATGGACCAAACTAGTTTTGAAACTGAACTTATTGGACTAAACTAGTTTTGAAATTGAACTTTAAGGAAATTATCACTAAAAATGAGGAAATCAATTAGACAAAATCATCATCCTTGTATTTTTAAATTGTAAAAAATTTTTAGAAACATCTGTAAAACTTGTTTTACGCGAAATTAAATTTGTAACTGTAAAAACTCAAAATTTGTTGTTTAAAATTTTATTTTTAATCGCGTAGGTCTTCGCAGTCATCTTCGAAAATGATATCATCTTCGTCCTGTTCTGCTGGTTGATGGGCCTGGGGGCTCTGGTCCAGAACGCCCTTGAAATAGTGCAGTTGCTGGAGTTCCATCCACCCGGGTCCAAAATGTAGGTGGAGTTTTATGACATCAGCTAGCTTCTCACCTTTAATTACAACTGAGCCGCAAGGAATCTCTTCAGGAACGATGGTGCGGGGACTGTGATTTTTTTTTTAAACGGTTTGAAGGCTCCGACGTTGCTCCTGTAGAATGGCTCCCCTCGTAGCTGGATGCCTTTTGAGGACTTGTCCAAGAGGAGCCTCTTACACAGGGAAAATTTGAAGTGGAGGCTCTGGGTTGGTTTTAAATTGGCATAGGCACAGGTCCTCCAATCATGGACTTTCACCTCTGAACCAAGATTTCTGACGGTAGCAAATAAAAGGTGAAATCCTTATTTTAGAAACACCATCGTAGTGTAAGGGTACCTACCTAGGTAGTGAGTGGACTTTACCCACCTTTGGTTCAGAATTCAGCGATAGCCATCTTTGATTCAAAACTTGTCATGGACATAACAACTTTTGCTACAAAACCCATCTTTTGGCCCTCGTTTTCAAGGGGATCTAACCACTTTTGCTGCACAATCATATCACTCCTCGATTTCTGAGTATGAAACCCTTCAAAAACAGCTGTTAGCCCGATTTAGTAACAAATGGACTTAACCAGTTTTGCAACTCAGCGCCTCAATTAAAAACGCCATTTTGATCTATTCGTCTAATTAATCGTTTTTTTACTTAGGAATTGACTACTTGATATTATGTATTGAGATGCTAGCGTGCGAGCATCCAGACCACGAAACTATACAAATTATTCTGATCTATTTGTCCACCTAATCTGAACATTTAGTGAGGGATTGACGACTTGACGTTTTGTACTTTTGGAATGCGAGCTTGCGAGCATCCACACCACCGAACTTCACAAAATCATTCTGATCTATTTGCAGCGGACATGGATTGATGAAAATTGAGGCGCCAATAATTCATTCAACGGAACCTATTCGTGCAAAAAGAACGTAATTGAAATTAAGCTCGGTAGGGGCACGCACAGCGGGACATGTTGTGTACCCAACGTCAAGACAACCTTCGCGCTGAGCTCTGCTCAAAAGTTCCGACAGTTTACTGTTCCCTCTTCTCGTTTATATAAACGATCGGTTTTAAACTCTAAATAAAATTTAATAATAACCAAAGTAAAATAAAAGTGAAGTGACAATTACCTTTACATCTTACTGACTTTTGAAATTATTGTAAAAAATTTAAAAGTTATGAAATATTGTACTATATGCTATAAGAAACTGTCTAAATTCGTATTGTAATGTTATACAAGTTTGAATTGGCTGTACAGCTCCAAATTTTAACTGACGTCATTAGGGGGAAAAAAAAAAAAAAAATTGGTAAGTGTGTGCCACTAATATCACATAGATCTTTTTATAACTTCTTTCAAGCTTCAAACGTTTCCAGCTATAAAACATACGTAGGTGTATGGAGGAAGTACGGTCAATTACGAAAATGCTACCATTTAGCGGTTTGTCGATCGCTATTTCGCGGCTTTGTTCATACTGCCCAGTTGTCCAGTTTTGTACTGTTTATAGTCTCGTCCAAGTTTCCATATTTTTATAATTTCGATATTCTTGTCAGATTTGCCTAATTCCTAAGTTGTGTTTGTCACCAGGTTAATTTTATTATTTGTCCATTGTTTTCAAATATTAACGTAACTCTTAAAATACGACATGAAACATAATTAAAAACAGTTGAAATTGTAATTCAGCGTATAGACCCAAGTTTGAAACCGTCTTTGCGAGTTACAATAGCGTTGCTTTTACGAGTAGAACGAGTAGTTCGTCCGAACTTTGCTTAATTTTCTTAAATCATGGCGACTTTTCTGCATGCAAAATATAACTTGAAAGACACACAGTCTAACAAGTACATTTTCTTGTTGAATGTGTGTTACACATTCTATTCCTTAATAAATTCCATTCTATTGCTTTTACGGAAATCCTACTTGGATCTGATCTCAGTTTCTATCCAAATGATGCATAATAAATAGATAATGAATAAGATTTCTACACAAACCTGCTGGATGTTCGAATCCATCAATATAGTAATTTAGATTGGGTATTAATTCGTCCATACTCCGCTTAATTTTTTTGAATCAAGGCATGAAAAAATATAACTTGAAGACACACGATCTAACAACAGTGTTACACAATACCTATAGTTTTCAAACATGAACGTAACTCTTAAAATAAGACATAAAACATAACTGAAAACAGTTGAAATTATAATTCAGCGTATGGACCCAAGTTTGAAAACGACTTTGCGAGTTACAATAGTGTTGCTTTTTCGAGTATCCTACTTGGATCTGATCCCAGTTTCGATCCAAATGATGCATAATAAACAGTTAAGAACTAGATTTCTACACAAACCTGCCTATTGTTCGAATCCATCACAATAGTTATTTAGATTGGATATTAATTCGTTCATAGTTCGCCTAATTTTCTTCATTCATGGCGACTTTACTGCATGCAAAAATATAACTTGAAAGACACACGGTCTAACAAGTACATTTTCTTGTTGGATATGTGTGTTACATATTCTATTCAAGATCAATTTTGATTTCTCTTCTGTAACAATCTCGGACAATTATAATTGCCATCAATTATAATAATCAATAATTATTGATAGTTTTGTCTGTACTTGTTAATCGATGTCTACTTACTTATTTAACATTACTTGATATCAAGATACTGATTATTTCTCACGGCTAAAGCGTGTTCCATGATAACAAATCATAGTTAGTCCCTAGCAGTATTTTCTCACCATCTAGCAAAATAGGAACTTTTGGATTTTCATCACTTGTGTATGTTATACAATAAAAATTCTACGAAATTATGATTTTTTTTATCCCAAGAACATTACTTCTTTAACAATGTTTATCTATATTACTCATAATCCCAATTGAAGTCCTTTGTTGGGAGTCATTATTTTGTTTTCCCCCGTCATGTTTGTATCCAAACTACGTCAATATTGATAAAGATAGTGTAATTTTATTTAAACTAACAGGTTGTCAGGTTCATCAGTATATTGACTGAAGTATTAGCGAATTTTCTCAGAAAATGAAACTATTGCAACGGCTCCAAACATTTTAAAATAAAAATTTTCGAAAATATTCTTTATTGAAATCCTTTATTGAGATATTCTGAAAAGAGAAATGACGTGTGGTGACAAACGAAATGAACAACGTCAAGTGGGATGCCGAAATTGAAGTTTTGTCAGCGAAGGATAATATGAAAACGGTATTGAGTACACGATAGGATGTTTATCGTACACGACAAGGTGTAATGATTGGAAGACAGACAAATCGTAAACTGAAAAGTGGAGAAAGTGTGTACATATTTGATTTCAACTTATTCTGATGGCTTATTCTGATTTTTCTCCTACATTCAGCGGAAATGATTAATCAGTTCATCAAGTCTTAACAATGTCTATTGATCTCAAACATTATCGTAACTCTTAAAATACGACATAAAACATAATTCAAAACAGTTGACATTATAATTCAGCGTACTGACCCAAGTTTGAAAACGACTTTGCGAATTACAATATTGTTGCTTTTTCGAGTATCCTACTTGGATCTGATCCCAGTTTCTATCCAAATGATGCGTAATAAAGAGTTAAGAACTAGATTTCTACTCAAATCTACCTATTGTTCGAATCCATCAATATAGTAATTTAGATTGAATAATAATTCGTCCATAATTCGCCTAATTTTCTTCAATCAAGGCCACTTTACTGCATGCAAAATTATAACTTGAAAGGGAAACAGTCTAACAAGTACATTTTCTTGATGAATGTGTGTGTTGCACATTCTATTTCTTAATAAAGGATCATAATTTTGTTTCCTTTCGTAACGTATTTATCAAAAATCAGTGTAATTATATTTAAACTACCAGGTTCGATTCAGCAGTATTGTTACCTACTGAACAAATTAAGTTAATTTTGAGCTATGTAACAACTTTGTGCTTTGCTTCCGCAATACTGCACAACATAGGTTGACGTTCGTAGTTATTTCTCCTCCAAAAAGAAATTTTTCAATGGCTTTTTGCGTTCCAAAGCTTGAGGACCAATTGTGATTTCTCTTCTGTAACAATCTCGGACAATTATTAAAAGTTTTGTCTGTACCTATTAATCGATAACTTACTTATTTAACATTACTTAATATAAAGATACTGATTATTTCTCACTCATCACCGAACTTCCTTAAATGAATTTTAAAAATGTTGCTTTTTCTATGAATACCTTCATCACATGGTAGTTTATCATCCATAATATTATCTAAACTGCAATTTCTACGGTGCCCATTCTATTCCTTTTTCAAGGTTCCGATTTTGTATTTTGTTTATTCATTTCTGCATCTAAATCGTAGAATAATGAGTTGAGACGTGAGATTGATTTCAAACTTGGTTGTTCCAATATATCAATATAGTTACTTAGATTAAATTCTAATTCGTCCATACTTCGTCTTTTGCTTTAATCAAAGACCTATGTTGCAAACATTTCCAAACATTTTAAAATAAAAATTTTCGAAAATATTCTTTATTGAAATCCTTTATTGAGGATATTCTGAAAAGAGAAATGGCGTGTTGGGACAAACGAAATGAACAACGTCAAGTGGGATGCCGGAATTGAAGTTTTGTCAGCAAAGCATGATATAAAAAAGTATTAAGTACACGATAGGATGTTTATCGTACATGACAAGCTGTATTGATTGGAAGACAGACAAATTATAAACTGAAAAGTGGAGAAGGTGTGTATTTGATTTCAACTTATTCTGATGGCTTATTCTGATTTTTCTCCTTCATTCAGCGGAAATGATTAATCAGTTCATCAAGTCTTAATGGTGCTGGGTTAGGAATGTCATCTGTAACTTCGAGATGATCATCACACTTCACTTTGTTCTTCGTTTGATCCTCAATACCCGATCAGAAAAAATTTCACAGGGTCACGCACCATTTGAATCTTTCAAGGGTCTCGGAAGACATTCTAAATGTCTCGTTAAACGCAAAAATACCCATGCAATGAGCGTTTATTCGTGGCCGAATAAACCGGCCGTTGTATAAAGTAACAAATCTGTAAAAAAGCCCGAGTAATTGATGAAATAAATTCTGCTCAATAAATAATAACAATACGGTGGAGAGTAATTTAATTTTGTTAGAGTAACACAGACTTGAATATACTGATGAAATATTAACAGGCAGGAGTGCTTGATGAAATATATTCCTCTGCCCCATGGGACACTACTAGAAATCATGAGATAAACGGAATAATATTCAACTGAATCAACAAATTTTAAAGGCATATGTAAACTGTGTTCTATTATGCTACACTTGTATCAGCAATTCATTCATTCATTAACTCTAACTGAACGTTTTCTCTCTATACCGAAATATTTTGTAATCTAGAGCGCGGAAATCAGCAGAATGAACAGAGTAATTTGATCAAATTAACAGAGGTTCATTATTAAAAATATTAAACCAAAAGATAGCCGATATGATATCATGGTGAAATGTGATATCAGCGGTGATACTGGAAGTGATACTCCAGTCGCCATAATAGATTCTGTCATCTTCGCTCCTCTCGATCCTGTTTTTTCAAGGTATTTTGACATCCAAGGGCGGAAAAAGACTATTGCCGTCCTTGTTTGGCACGGAGCAAAAATAATATATCTCCGTCTCTTTTCAGAAGTTAGAGGAGGAAGGACGGTCCATTCGGAGTCTGGGAGGAAAAATCGAGATGTGTTCTCGTGAGCGGGGATTTTTATTTCTTTTTCGCTTTCTCTTCAGGTCCGGAGGGAGGTTATTGGGAAAGAAGGAAGGGAATGGAGTTTATTGGGAAAAAGAACGGTGAAGCTACTTGTGAAAAAAAGGGGAAGGGGGTCCTGCTCAGTGTTACCACCTGGACTTGAATTTTCCCTTATCTGAACGCAAAATTTCGCTCATCTGAACGCAAAATTTCCCTTTTTTCCTTCTCACTGTGTTACGTATTTTTCTTGGACATAATTAGAAGGCAAAATATTTCTTTGTATTTTGAATAAGATTTAATGAATCGAAATGAACAGAACAGTAGTGAAAATCATGGTATCACTGAACCATCAACTGGAGCGATGCATCTGATGAACATTTATTACAACAGGTACTTAGCTTGTATGGAAAAATTGGGGTTAGAATGCAAAAAAGGTATTATCCAAAATGAGATAAGCCGCGCCGCGCGCGCACGCGCGTACTAGCTGCGTCGCTAGTACGTCTACAGGAACATGTGTAACTTACTTGTGCATAAACAGCCAACTTGTCGTGCTTTAGCCATTTCAAACTTCTTAAGTCCTCCAACAGATGGCCTTTCGTTGCAACGATGTGTTTTAGTACATAGTTGGAAATAGTAGACATCATTAGGGCAGAAACCCCAAATAGAGTTTCTAAATCTGTCAACCTGTTGGGGTATGCAAGTCTCCTTAGAGCCATACATAACCCCGTCATTCTTTCGACGCGATACCCTCGTTCTGCGATCCCTATCTCATTTGGAATGTTGAAATTCCTAATGAGATTCGGTAGATGCTCTTGGGAGAATCTAAAATTTAGAACAACTTCCTCATCTGTCGAGGTGCCGAGATTAAAATGTCCGTGGTGGACGAGGAGCTCTTCTCTCCGTTAGCATAATAGCATATAGTTCGAGGACGTCCTCCATTTCTTCTTCCGTAATCATGCCCTCCACAAATAACTCACACCAATCATCTAACATTGTTAGGAATTTTTAAATTAGAATAGGAAAAGAAACTAGGAAAATGAAATAGATTGGAATAGGAAAATGAAAGGAAATGTTAAATAAGAATAGGCTGTACGGAACGAATACGAAACAGCTTCTGAAACACTTATAGAGACGTTAGCGTGACGTTAGAGTTTGGTTTTTCACGTATACGTGTAGAAATACGTGTGAAAATCACGTGAAGAGCTAGCATCTGCAGTTGCTTGATCTAGACGCTGCTCTACGCGTCAACGGGAGAAAATCCTACGGGAAGAACAAAAACTCTATAATAACATTTATCCGTCGATAAGGTGACCTGGTGATTATTGATATCCGATTGGATGCGCACCTATCAACGCGAATATAATTAGATGCTGAATATTCTACACACCGAAAAATCCTAATTTTACAATCTCTCGCTTGTCCCCGCCTCTTTAAGTCATCTACATCTCTTCGATATTACATTCACAAACGGGCCTTTACTTAGTTGTCAAATTTCCGTCAATAATTTCCAGAAATCCTGAAGTTCCGATCCTCTCTTCGAGGCAAGTTTGGATTTTGAATACGAATATGTCGCAGTCACTTTGTTATATATTATGACTAGGCATTTTTTTCTTGGCCGCATTTATTCATTAATTGGACGTGGTTACAAAAATAATATGCTATAAACGGGGTTATTAATTATAGACCAGTGATCTGTGTTGTATGGGTATCTAATACAGAAATAATAAGCTTTTGTGTAACAATTTGTAGCGTTTTTCTTGGCTACGAGAAAAAAATAAATAAATAAAATAAAATAAAATAAAAATAAAAACATGCTACTAGTTTAGTAATCCTAAAAACGAAGTTTTAATACCTCCGATTTTATTCGAACGCCAAGAGCGTAACTGAAATCACGCCACAACGGACTTTAAAAAAAAACCAATCTGCTTTACCCCCTCCCCAATGGGTGAACATTGGTCTGCTGCGGCGCGGCGGCGGTGCCTAGTAATTCGTGCCTATTATAACTCTCTTTTTATTGGGGCCTACCTATAATCAAGTTCCGCGGAAGTTTCAAAATGTCAACAAAATTAAAATAATGATAGAAAAAATAAATAAATAATAATAATAAATATGTAGGTACGAAAGTAAATTTACTTACATGGGCATTCTGGAATAAGCAAGTACGAGAGTGAATTTACTTGTATGGGCATTCTGGAATGACTCGAAGCTTTTCCCCTTGGAAAGGCTGAATTTTCCTTTTTTGGGAAATTTCCCTCGAAATGGGGAAAACACTGGTCGTGACGGTGGGTGGCGGCGGTTTTCCCTCTCGATCTCCTGTCTCCCCCCCTCCCCGCTTTTCACGTCGTCACCCGCTCGTCAGGGGAAATGGTTAAAGTTGAGGGTGGTGTAGGGAGGGTTAAACAGTGGTGGAGGTATTGTGGCCTCAAATACTGCCGACGACGTGGTAAAGGGGAGTTTGACGACGTGATGATGGAGGAGGGGTGGCGATGACGACGTGAAGAGGGGGGGTCGCGGTTATCAACTCCCATCGTCGTGTGTCACAGAACCCCCCTCTCGATCTCTCCCCTGTGTAGACAAGACTGTACTTCACATTCGCAACTGACGTCCTTTACGCAAGTGCAGCTGATAACTTATGACGTCATTCGGTTCTACTCAGCATTTTGACGTCCCAGACAGCCTGCCCAAAACCCTCCAAAATAACCAAAATTATAAATAAATAACAGAAAAACCAAATAATACCAAATAATAGAAATAAACAAGACATAATAATACCAAAAAATTGAACCAACATTCCCAAATACATAAACGCCTAATATGAATAAATGAAAATATCCAAAACTGAATCAAAACCCCAATAAACAACGGACAACCCATATCTACCTGCAACTAAAACAACGTCAGAACGAGAGGATAGGAAAGAATCATGACATATATAAGTGCTCCATCTAGGAAAAACATGTAATGAAGTACAGCACAATTGTATAATATTGTATCAGCCATTTCAGCAATAGGACCCCGCAGTGATACACTTTGGATAAGGGGGATTTATCTGAGGATTTATCGTTATCCTCCAGATAACACAATGTGGGGTGTTTATCCATCCCTGGTTAAACCTTATCTGGCGTTTAAATTTATCTGGTCCCTGGACGGCTAGATAACTGTTATAACTGGAGGTTAATGAGATATCTAGGGCTTTCTAACCTCAAACAAGTTTATTTATTTACAAAAACCTCATTTGAACCAAGTTTGATTGTCTTTATTTTTGTAAGATTCTATCGAGGCATAAATCGTTGAATGGAAAAGAAGACCTTATATATAGTTAGAGCCCGTGTAGATCACTAGATCACCTACTAAAATGGAACGAGTGCGTATTTTTATTGAGGTTTTGGTTGGACAAAGATACCGTTCTTTACTTTATAACACAGACCGAAGATGAAATTAAGTCCACAACTTACTGATCATAATAATTCATTAATAATAATTCAGGTTGCAATATCGCAATTCGTATATGCATTTCTCTCTCTAGAAATAAAGCAAATAGCAAATGGTAAAAATGTGGTGGTTTCTTATTTGCCGAGCTTGATAGCATGATGACACTGTTGTGTTGTGGACGTCAGACCCAGTTTTTTAATAGTCGATCCATGAAAAAAATGTAGTTCCTACACTACTCTGTGGTAGCTCCATGGGTAAATCGCCCTTATTTTGTCGCCTACGGACACCTCTGAGGATCCTAACGGCGCTATCTGCCAGACAGAATTTATCCGAGGGATAATTTTATCGGCTCGGTATTTCTACATTGATAATCGACTCACATTCTTTATCCTGCAGTTAATGTAGATAATTGGTGAAACGGCTCTAAATCGTACAACCATTGCCTTTTAATCTGTGTACCTATTTTCTCCTTGCTCCATCATATTAGAGTAAGATTATTGCACGACCAGTATTTCACCTTTGTCACATGGTAGCAGAGCATGGATGTATTGTTAAACGTTTTGATTATTAATGACATTTGGGGGGGGTCTATTTTGTGTGGCCATGTTTCTTTGTTGATATTCTATTTCTATTTTTGTTATGAATTCTTTAATTTCTCGATTTGTTTGTGGTATTTTTTGGAAGCTAAAAAGTATTCGCTTGTTGTCATTAGCGTTGTCTAGTATTATCTCGTTCAATCCCTTTTCATTCATCATCACACTTATGCATCTGAAGAAATTCTTTGGAGTCTACATGAATTGAAACTAACATTATAGTATTGGGATTCGTCATTTTAGCTTTTTCTATAAATGTTCAAAGTTCATGAAATTTTTACATATGAATTCTCACTTCTTTTTCCCTGATGATTTTTCAAGATCTACTATCCACATTACTTATTCGTTTTATTGCTTCTTTTTCTTCTATTATTATTATAGTTGTACATCCCATTTCTAGCTTCCTAACCCAATTTTCAAGAATACATCCCACAGTTCGTGAAATATTTTTGGTTTTCAACCGATAGCAAACAGTATTGTTTGAATTCGAACTTATGCATCTGAAGAAATTCCCATTTGGCATTTAGGAATTTGCCATTTTGGCTTTTTATTTAATTATTCGGAATTCACGTAATTTTTACATCTCAATTCTCGGTTCGTTCTACTTGATGTTTATGGAATCTACTATCCACATTATCAATGTTGAATAAATTGGCGCCTCAATTTTGATTAATCTATGCCCGCTGCTAGAATATAGATTAGTTGGACAAATAGACCAGAACGATTTGTGTAGTTTGATGGCCTCGATGCTCACAAGCTCGCATCTCAAAAATACCACATCAGGTAGTCAATTCCTTAGTAAAATGCAGATTAGTTAGACGAGTAAATCAAAATGACGTTTCAAACACTGATTTAAAATATTTAGAATAATATCGTTTACAAATGTGTTTCGGAGGTTGAATTTGAATGCAATATTTGGTACCGACCTTGGGATCGAACTATTCACGATACGCTATTCACTACACCACAGTTCCGACAGTTTACTGTTCCCTCTACTCGTTCATATAAACGATCGGTCTTAAACTCTACATAAAATTTAATAATAACCAAAGTAAAATAAAAGTGAAGTGCTTATTACCTTTACACCGTACTGACATTTGAAATTATTGTAAATACTTGAGAAATTATGTAATATTGTATTACATTCAATAAGAAACTGTCTTAATTCGTATTGAAATGTTACATAAGTTTGATTTGGCTGTATAGCTCCAAATTTTAACTGACGTCAATAGAGAAAAGAAAAAAAAACTGGTTTGTGTGTGCCACTATTATCACATTGATCATTTTATAACTTCGTTCAAGCTTCAAACGTTTCTAACTATAAAACATAAGTAGGTATATGGGGGAAGTACGGTCAATTACGAAAATGCTACCATTTAGCGCTTTGTCCATCGCTATTTCGTGGCTTTGTTCATACTGCTCAGTTGTCCAGTTTTGTACTGTTTATAGTCTCGTCCAAGTTTCCATATTTTTATAATTTCGATATTCTTGTCAGATTTGCCTAATTCTCATGTTGTGTTTGTCACCAGGTTAATTTAATTATTTGTCCATTGTTTTCAAATAATAACGTAACTCTTAAAATACGACATGAAACATAATTAAAAACAGTTGAAATTGTATTTCAGCGTATAGACCCAAGTTTGAAACCGTCTTTTAGAACGAGTAGTTCGAACTTTCATTAATTTTCTTAAATCATGGCGACTTTTCTGCATGCAAAATATAACTTGAAAGACACACAGTCTAACAAGTACATTTTCTTGTTGAATGTGTGTTACACATTCTATTCCTTAATAAATTCCATTCTATTGCTTTTACGGAAATCCTACTTGGATCTGATCCCAGTTTCTATCCAAATAATGCATAATAAACAGTTAATGAACTAGATTTCTACACGAACCTGCCGGATGTTCGAATCCATCAATATAGTAATTTAGATCGGATAATGATTCGTTTTATAATTTCGATATTCTTATCAGATTTGCCTATTCCTAACTTGTGTTCGCCATCTGGTTAATACGGTACTTGCCGTTATAGCCCCCCCCCCCAGTCAATTTGTCTTCAACACGCCCGCCCGATGTTTCTAGGCATTACTTCTTATTTAGATTATGTTATGATATGTTATGTATTTTTGAGATGCAAGGTTGCGAGCATCCAGACCGCCAAAGTAGACACATCATTCTGACCTACATGTCCAACTAATCTAGTTTTACGAAGGGATTGACAACTTGATGTAATGTAATTTTGAGATGAGTGCTTGCGAGCATCCAGGCCACCAACCTATGCACCGGATTCTGATCTACTTGTGCGAATTCCTGTGCATTCTACTTGTGAGAATTCATGTTGAGGCAATCAAACCACAATCAGGCCATTTTGTTTCAACAAATTCTCACCGACGTCGGCAACTTCTGAAAACACGGTAATTTCTTTTTTCCTTCTTTTCATTCCAATTCTACGTGAATATGTAATCTAAGTAAGGAGGAATGCCTAGAAACATCGAGCGGGCGTGTTGAAGACAAATTATCGCGGTTGGAGGGGGGGGGTTTATAGCGGAAAAGTACCGAAAATACTGCCATTTAGCGGTTTGTCCATCGCTATTTTGCGGCTTTGTGCATACTGCCCAGTTGTCCAGTTTTAAATGTAATGTTTATAGTCTCGTCCAAGTTTCCATATTCCTATAATTTCGATATTCATATCAGATTTGCCTGATTCCCAAGTTGTGTTCGTCACAGGTTAGGTAATTTTATTATTTGTCCATTGTTTTCAAAAATTAACGTAACTCTTAAAATACGACATAAAACATAATTAAAAACAGTTGAAATTGTAATTCAGCGTACAGACCCAAGCTTTAAAACGTTTTTGCGAGTTACAATAGCGTTGCTTTTACGAGTAGAACGAGAGTTCGTCCGTACTTTGCTTAATCTTCTGCATTCATGGCGGTTTTACTGCATGCAAAAATGTAACTTGAAAGATACACGGTCTAACAAGTACATTTTCTTATTGGATGTGAGTGTTACACATTCTATTCCTTAATAAATTCCATTCTATTGCTTTTACGGAAATCCTACTTGGATCTGATCCCAGTTTCTATCCAAACGATTCATAATAAAGAGTTAAGAACTAGATTTTTACACAAACCTGCCGGTTCTTCGAATCCATCAATATAGTAATTTAGATCGGATATTAATTCGTCCATAGTTGGCTTATTTTTCTTGAATCAAGGCGACTTTACTGCATGCAAAAATATAACTTGAAAGACACGGTCTAACAAGTACATTTTCTAGATGAATGTGTGTGTTACACATTCTATTCCTTAAAAAAGGATCATCATTTTGTTTCCTTTCGTAACGTATTTATCAAAACTCAGTGTAATTTTATTTAAACTACCAGGTTCGATTCATCAGTATTGTGACTGAATAGATTACGCAAATTTTGGACTATGTAGCAACTTTGTGCTTTGCTTCCGCACTACGGCACAACATAGGTTGACGTAGGGTAAATGTTTCTCCTCCAAAAATATATTTTTTAGTGGCTTTTTGCGTTCCAAAGCTTGATGATCAATTTTGATTTCTCTTCTGTAACAATCTCGGACAATTATTGATAGTTTTTTCTGTACTTGTTAATCGATGTCCACTTACTTATTCAACATTACTTGATATAAATATACTGATTATTTCTCACGTCGAAAGCATGTTCCATGATAACAACTCATAGTTAGTCCCTAACATTATTTTCTCACCATCTAGCAAAATAGGAACTTTTGGATTTTCATCACTTGTGTATGTTATACAATAAAAGTTCTACGAATTTATGATCCTTTTTATCCCAAGAACATTACTTCTTCAACAATATTTATCTATATTACTCATAATCCCAATTCAAGTCCTTTGTTGGGAGTCATTATTTTGTTTTCCCCCGTCATGTTTCTATCCAAACTACGTCAATATTGATAAAGATAGTGTAATTTTATTTAAACTAACAGGTTGTCAGGTTCATCAGTATATTGACTGAAGTATTAGAAAATTTTCTCAGAAAATGAAACTATTGCAACGGCTCCAAACATTTTAAAATAAAAATTTTCGAAAATATTCTTTATTGAAATCCTTTATTGAGATATTCTGAAAAGAGAAATGGCGTGTGGTGACAAACGAAATGAACAACGTCAAGTGGGATGCCGAAATTGAAGTTTTGTCAGCGAAGGGTAATATGAAAACGGTATTGAGTACACGATAGGATGTTTATCGTACACGACAAGGTGTAATATTTGGAAGACTGACAAATCGTAAATTGAAAAGTGGAGAAAGTGTGTATTTGATTTCAACTTATTCTGATGGCTTATTCTGATTTTTCTCCTACATTCAGCGGAAATGATTAATCAGTTCATCAAGTCTTGATGGTGCTGGGTTAGGAATGTCATCTGTCACTTCGAGATGATCTTCACACTTCACTTTGTTCTTCATTTGATCCTCAATACCCGATCAGAAAAAATTTCACAGGGTCACGCACCATTTGAATCTTTCAAGGGTCTCGGAAGACATTCTAAATGTCTAGTTAAACGCAAAAATACCCATGCAATGAGAGTTTATTCGTGGCCGAATAAACCGGCCGTTGTATAAAGTAACATATCTGTAAAAAAGCCCGAGTAATTGATGAAATAAATTCTGCTCAATAAATAATAACAATACGGTGGAGAGTAATTTAATTTTGTTAGAGTAACACAGACTTGAATATACTGATGATATACTAACAGGCAGGAGTGCTTGATGAAATATATTCCTCTGCCCCATGGGATAAACGGAATAATATTCAACTGAATCAACAAATTTTAAAGGCATATGTAAACTGTGTTCTATCATGCTACACTTGTATCAGCAATTCATTCATGTATTAACTCTAACTGAACTTTTTAACTCTATACCGAAATATTTAGTAATCTAGAGCGCGGAAATCAGCAGAATGGACAGAGTAATTTGATCAAATTAACAGAGGTTCATTATTAAAAATGTTAAACCAAAAGATAGCTGATATGATATCATGGTGAAATACGATATCAGAGGTGATACTGGAAGTGATGCTCCAGTCGCCATAATAGATTCTGTCATCTTCGCTCCTCTCGATCCTGTTTTTTCAAGGTATTTTGACATCCAAGGGCGGAAAAAGACTATTGCCGTCCTTGTTTGGCACGGAGCAAAAATAATATATCTCCGTCTCATTTCAGAAGTTAGAGGAGGAAGGACGGTCCATTCGGACTCTGGGAGGAAAAATCGAGATGTGTTCTCGTGAGCGGGGATTTTTATTTCTTTTTCGCTTTCTCTTCAGGTCCGGAGAGAGTTTATTGGGAAAGAAGGAAGGGAATGGAGTTTATTGGGAAAAAGAACTGTGAAGCTACTTGTGAAAAAAAGGGGAAGGGGGTCCTGCTCAGTGTTACCACCTGGACTTGAATTTTCCCTTATCTGAACGCAAAATTTCCCTCATCTGAACGCAAAATTTCCCTTTTTTCCTTCTCACTGTGTTACGTATTTTTCTTTGACGTAATTAGAAGGCAAAATATTTCATTGTATTTTGAATAAGATTTATTGAATCGAAATGAACAGAACAGTAGTGAAAATCATGGTATCACTGAACCAACAACTGGAGCGATGCATCTGATGAACATTTATTACAACAGGTACTCAGCTTGTATGGAAAAATTGGGGTTAGAATGCAAAAAAGGTCGCTAGTACGTCTACAGGAACATGTGTAACTTACTTGTGCATAAACAGCCAACTTGTCGTGCTTTAGCCATTTCAAACTTCTCAAGTCCTCCAACAGATGGCCTTTCGTTGCAACGATGTGTTTTAGTACATAGTTGGAAATAGTAGACATCATTGCAGAAACCCCAAATAGAGTTTCTAAATCTGTCAACCGGTTGGGGTATGCAAGTCTCCTTAGAGCCATACATAACCGCGTCATTATTTCGACGCGATACCCTCGTTCTGCGATTACTATCTCATTTGGAATGTTGAAATTCCTAATGAGATTCGGTAGATGCTCTTGGGAGAATCTAAAATTTAGA
The DNA here is from genome assembly GCA_030762985.1 of Adelphocoris suturalis. Lineage (NCBI taxonomy): Eukaryota > Metazoa > Arthropoda > Insecta > Hemiptera > Miridae > Adelphocoris > Adelphocoris suturalis. Next base: position 33,556,888 of record CM061042.1, read on the forward strand.
ACAACTTCCTCATCTGTCGAGGTGCCGAGATTAAAATGTCCGTGGTGGACGAGGAGCTCTTCTCTCCGTTAGCATAATAGCATATAGTTCGAGGACGTCCTCCATTTCTTCTTCCGTAATCATGCCCTCCACAAATAACTCACACCAATCATCTAACATTGTTAGGAATTTTTAAATTAGAATAGGGAAAGAAACTAGGAAAATGAAATAGATTGGAATAGGAAAATGAAAGGAAATGTTAAATAAGAATAGGTTGTACGAAACGAATACGAAACAGCTTCTGAAACACTTATAGAGACGTTAGCGTGACGTTAGAGTTTGGTTTTTCACGTATACGTGTAGAAATACGTGTGAAAATCACGTGAAGAGCTAGCATCTCCAGCTGCTTGCTCTGGACGCTGCTCTACGCGTCAACGGGAGAAAATCCTACGGGAAGAACAAAAACTCTATAATATTCTAGTTTTTCCCCTGTAAGGAATAAAAACTATTATTTTGGATCTCGCAAAGCTTGACCCACATGAGAACCTCAACCCTTCCTCCACGTCCGATTCACCCTATGTCTACCGTTCCAACAACTCCTGTTCTGGGTGGAGCTGTGTAGTTTCACAAAACACTACATGGATCTGATCTTGTTGTTCCCAAGGTGTCTGCTGTTCCTCAGTACACAAGATGTCAAGAAATTAAAATTTGTGGGTCAAGCTTTGCGAGATCCAAAATAATAGTTTTTATTCCTTACAGGGGAAAAACTAGAATATTTTGGAGTCTGCGCTTCGCTTGACCCACATGAGAAGTGTTTGTTATCTGACAGCTGGAGAACAAGAAGGCGTACTGTGATTAACAGAAAATTTACAGAAAAAAAATAGAGCAATGAAAAATGTATTTGATACAGATATATAATACAACCACAAACTGTGACCCACCTTGATTCGCAATGACAGAAGCTAGGCGGAAGTCCATTAGATCGGTCGAAAAACAGGACTCTGTTGACTTGAAGAGGAGTTCTGCGATGACGGGTTCGCCAAAGGGCGATAGTAATGGCGAAGAAAGGTATCAGCCGAGCGCCAATTAGCCCGGCGTAGAATGTCATCTAAAGGAAGTTCTGCCCTAGCCAGAGAGGAGCTCACTGCCGACCTGATACTGCCTGATGAAAAAGGAATTCCGGCTGACTGTAAGGCGGTTGAGATCCACCCTGCGATGACAGCTCGGGTAGCTGGTCTCACCTTGCCCACAGAGGACACGAAAAGGGAATCAATGGGCACCGATCCGCATCGAGAATTCCGAAGCTTGAGGAAAACTCTAACCCAATGTGTCATATTCCACAGTTCACTATGCGGGGATGTCAGGAATTGCCAACCTGACTGACAGAAGGATGCGGAGTCTGTCTTGGACCCAAAGCGAGGCCAGAACACTACATAATCGTCTGTCTGTTGGATATGGGCAGGATCTGCTAGTAGTAAAGTGAGATCATGAACTCGACGACCTGATGCAAGAAGGAGGAGGAGAGCCACATGGCGAGATACTTCAAAGAAACTCACAGGAGATGGAGGGTGAGATTCCATCCAGTCTCTCAGGGTGGATATATCCCATATGGCACGAACTGTCTTAGCGGGTCGTGATGCTGCAATTCCTCTTATCATTTTCGTGACCACTGGGTGAGCAGACAAACCCGAAGAAGAATCTGGGCTAGACATTGTTGCCACCACCGATTTATGAAGAAGGATGGATGGGAAAGCCAAACCCTCAGACACGAACAAATGTGCCAAAATCGTGCAAGATCATTTTGAGATGGATTACGAGGGTCCACAGTATGCAAGATAGCCCAGGCAACCCACCGAGACCAAGGCTTACGGTAGGAGGCCCGAGTGGATGGGCGCCAAGCCGCTGTTAATAGCTCTTTCTCCCTTTCTGACCAACCTTCAACCTGGCTGGACCACCCTGTAGTTTCCAGATTTCCAATATCATATCGTTTACTTGAGGGGGCGGAAGTTGGGTGGACAGGTCCACCAGATGAGACTGAAGGTTCCGGACAACTACTGTAGGCGCCACCGCTCTGGCCTTGAGATCCGCCCTCCAAAAGACTTTCTGCCACCGTGGAGTCACCACTAGGAAGTGCCCCGAAGCATTGTTTAGGTGGTGTAGAACTTGAGGTAACAATGGTGGGGGTGGAAACACCCACGCTAGACTGTAATTCCAAGTCCTTGAGAAAGCGTCCACAAACTCGGCCAGATGATCTTGAGGGTCCAGAGTTACATACCTCTTGACTACTTTGGATTGGAGAGACGCAAATAGATCTATTTCCGGGGTCCCCCACCGCCGGAAGACAATACTGGTGATCGAGGGCCCAAGATGCCAGTCTGGAAGGAGGGATTGTCTGGAGAGACTGTCAGCTAGAGTGTTCAATTTTCCGGGTATGTAAAAAGGAAGAATGTGCACCCCCAGAGCAGATGTCAGGTGAAATAATTTCTCCGTTTCTTCCAGGAGAGCCAATGACCTCAATCCCCCTTGTTTGCGAATGTGGGCAATCACGGTTTTGTTGTCTGACAGGAGAACTATTGTGTGGTTCACAAGCAGGTGTTGGTTGGCTGTAATGGCTGCTCGAACTGCAAAGAGTTCTTTGCAGTTGATGTGCCAGCGCTGCTGGGATTTTGTCCAGACTCCATGGTAGTGAATTCCCGAGAGTACTGCTCCCCATCCGGAGTCTGATGCATCTGTTGAGAGGAAGGCACGAGGAGCTGGAGGATGGAGAGGAGATGCTGCACTCAGATTGTTTAACCACCAACGGAGTTCGGACAACACAGGTGTTGGCAAAGGCAAGGTCTGGCGTGGGCGGTGTCGTGGCAGAAGGCGACTGGCCAACTGTATCCTCCGTAAGTGTAATCGACCCAATGGTATTGCAAATGCCGCGAAGCTCAGACTTCCCAGGAGAACCTGTGCCGACTTCAGACCAGGGCACCCTGGTCCTGTGCCGACCACCTGGGCACCTGGAGAGAATTTTGAAGCAGGGGTGTCAGTGTGGTGATCTTCTTTATCGGGAGGGACATTAGTTGGTACTGAGTGTCCCAAGATATCCAGAGAAAGTCTATTCGCTGAATAGGAAGTAGATGGGACTTGTCCACATTCACTTGCCAACCTAAGTAGGTTAGAAGGCGAAGAGCATAAACTACTTGTTGCTGAAGAATGTTCGGATCCTGGTGGGCAAAAAGAAAATCGTCCAGGTACACAAGGGTTCGAACTCCCTTTTCCCTGAGGAATGAGGCCACCCAGTTGGTCAGTTGTGCAACGACTTGTGGTGCTGTGGCCAAACCGAATGGAAGGCATTTCCACTTGTAAACCACTTCCTTGTAGACGAATGCTAGGAAACGTTGGTGACCTGGCTGTATTGGAATGTGGCAATATGCCTGGGACAAGTCTATGCTGGCCAGATAGTCGTTTCCTTGCAGAAAAGAAGGCACCTTGGCATGGTTGATCAGTCTGAATTTCTTCAGTGAAAGGAATGTGTTTAGTCGTTTCAGGTTGAAAACCGGGCGAGAGGAACCATCTCCTTTCTTTATTAAAAACATTGGGGAGATGAAACCTGTTGGTTCTGTTGCTGCTGTTATAAACTGTTGAGTTAAGAGAGTGTTGATGACCCCATCCATGTCCAAGGTTGGGGTTGTGACCAGAGGAGGAGAAAAAGGGGGGATGAGACCTTGTAAGGGGGGTTTTTGTAGGAAAGGTAAACTGTACCCCTTGACTATGTTGACGATTGGTAGAGGTGCCCCTAAGGAGACCCAGCGATCTACAAAGCTCAATAATTGTCCCCCTTTTGTCTCCCCTCGGAACGAGTCAAAACGACTGTTTAGGCTTATGCCCCTCACGTCGTTTATCCTGGGCTGAACGACTGGGGACATTGTTGCGGTTCGAGGTCTTTCTAGATTTGGGAGGAGCTCGTTGGGGGATATGTTGACGTCTCCCAGCAGAAGAGTTATTATGAAACCTATTGTCGTGAATCCGGAACCGTTTTGGAGGGGGCTGTTGCTGAACTGACTGAGAACGCTTTCGTGAGAATTGGGGTTTGCTGCTAGGTCCAGGCTGAGACATTGCCCATTTGGATAATGCATCCTCATCATAAACATGTGTGGTTGAGGGGGGAATCGCCTGAAGTTGACGCTGGCTAATGGCGTCCTGTGGCTCCACACTTTTCCTACGGTCAGCAATCACCTCTGCTCGTTTGCCACATACGAACTGAAGCAATGCTTCAGATGTTCCACGGAATTCAGTATCCTCACCCAAAATGTACTGTTCTATATACGTTGCTGCATGTGGACAAACCTGCGCCAGGCGGATTGCTCCCTCTTTTAGAGCCTTGCGTTGCGCTAAGAGGCCGTACGTGATTGTACCTAACAAGCGTTCCTGCCGGCATAAGTTAAAATCAGCTGCTGCCGCCCTTGTAGCAAAATGCTGATTCATGGCAAGTGGTTGAAAAACTCCACCACGTTTTAACTTTCGCTCTGCCTCAAGGTACCGAATTCTGGTCCAGCTTGTCTCTCCAAGGCGCTGACACTTAATACCTTGAGCCATAAGTTGCGGGTCTGGCTCCTGAACCTCTGGCTCTTTTTCAATGGTCGTGAAGTCAAAGAAAGATGAAGTTGATGGCTTCACTGCCTGCGAACCCCACGGATCGGTCTCTAAAAATGAACATTCATCATCCCCTTCCTCATCATCATCAGTTGACAAGGCATCAGTGTCAGTGAGAACAGGTTCTGGCTGAAGAGACTGTGCCAGTTGCTGTATACTGTTCTGTAACGAAAGCAATGTATTCTCAACGGACCCCACACGAGCCTCAAGATAAGCTACTGAAGGAAGGCTAGGGGGAGTGGGAGCATTGACAACTGGGGTGAATGAAGCTTCCATTGGTGACAGGGTCACATTTAAAATGTCGTGATCGACAGCATTCACCTGGGACTCCATGAAGGAATCATTGACTTCTGACCTCGATAAAAAATACTGGCGCAAGGGTGCAATGTCCTGTAAGAATTTTGTGTGAAGGTCTGAGGACCGAAACGTGAGCGAAATTGCTGGTGGGGAATAGATAAGAGCTCGTCCCAGTGGCCAATTGAGTAACACTGCCTTAGCCTCCTTAAACTTTTTCTCAGATACATATTTTGTTCCTGGAAAAAATGCTTCCAATAATTTGACAGTTGGAACTGCAAGACGTACTTTATTCTTTAAATTTGGATCAATCTCCAGATAAGAGACAACATTTTGACTAATTTGCCAATCGCGCCACCCCTCAGGGAATGCATCTGAGACGATTGTTTTAACTCTATCCAGCACAGGGTTGGTCGTGGGAATGTCATAAAGCTCACCAAACGATGTCAAAGGCATCTCCATCTGCAAGGCGCAAACAAATAATAACCCCACCATTAAGGCCAAAACTAAAATACACACGACATCAATACTATTACTGATTATAAAAATTTGATAATATTGATAAATTGATAATATTGGTTAAATGAAACTAATATCAACCCTCATTCTCATTTCTGGGAAAGGAAATCGCCGATCGATCGATAAGCAGTGTGAATGGCAACAGATAACATCTTAGTGATAAGCAACCCGACCTTGACGACGTATAAAAGAGGTTGCTAGGTGAAACTGGTCAATAAATTGATAAAAAAGACTACCCCATGATAAGGTGAGTCGACCGGTGATAAGGTGATCCGTCGGATGACAAATGAGTCGACGACGACGGGTAAAGTGAACCGACTGGCGGAGTCACTAGACTACCCTGTGATAAGGTGAGTCGACCGGTGATAAGGTGATCCGTCGGATGACAAATGAGTCGACGACGGATAAAGTGAACCGACTGGCAGAGTCACTAGAGTAGAACATCACCAACGTGATGTAGGCCAAACCAACGTGGGAAACGAAGTGGCTTATGGATGGAAAGGTTCGAGTGAAACTGCGAGACCTTTTATTCCTTCAACTTGAGTTGACTGATTCCTTCAGCTAAGATCTAGTTGAATCGTAGGACACTGCAAAAGGTTATCGATCGACGATCCTATCCCACTGAATGGCAAGTAAAAGCTAAGTTATAGAAAGCAGACACTCACCATGAAGTAGAAAAGCTGACGAACTAATTTACACAAAAACAAAATAAAAACACTACTTTAGAACGGTAGACTAATAAACTACTCTTTAAACACTTCCTACAAGAAATAAACAACTTATTTTGCTTGCCAGGAAGCGAAAATATAAATTTTTTACTCGCGAGCGAACGAACGTGAGGAAAAATTTAGGCGTACTGAGGAACAGCAGACACCTTGGGAACAACAAGATCAGATCCATGTAGTGTTTTGTGAAACTACACAGCTCCACCCAGAACAGGAGTTGTTGGAACGGTAGACATAGGGTGAATCGGACGTGGAGGAAGGGTTGAGGTTCTCATGTGGGTCAAGCGAAGCGCAGACTCCAAAATAACATTTATCCGTCGATAAATTGATATGGTGATTATTGATATCCGATTGGATGCGCACCTAACAACGCGAATATAATTTGATGCTGAATACTCTACACACCGAAAAACCCCTAATTTTACAATCTCTCGCTTGTCCCCGCCTCTTTAAGTTATCTACATCTCTTCGATATTACATTCACAAACGGTTGTCGAATTTCCGTCGAGAATTTCCAGAAATCCTGAAGTTCCGATCCTTGCTTCGAGGCAAGTTTGGATTTTGAAAACGAATATGTCGCAGGCACTTTGTTATATATTGTTACGAACAGATAATAGGTAGCACGATTGATTAATAATTAGTTAATAATAACCAACCTGATTGAATTACAAACACGATCTGAACATTTATTGAATCTAATGTAAACTAACCAACTGCATCTGGTTGGTAACCAAACAATTTATAATAATGTAGAATCTTCCACATTATCCCCCTTCTTCTGTTTGCTTTGATAGGCAGCACTATATAAAGAAAGTTTGTCACCATGAACAACACGTGTTCGGCCTCGTGGTAGACGAATTCGGAACACAACATTTGAAATGGTCTTCAGAACTTTACATGGACCCACCCATGGTGACTGTAGTTTGGGACATCTTCTCAACTGTCGGCGTGGCCAGTAATACCAGACCTCGTCTCCAACTGCAAACCTGGGTTCTGTTGCCTTCACATCGTAACGCCTCTTGACATCCTCTGCTACCGCTCGTAGTTTCTTACGTGCCAACTCATGGACTGTTATCAACTGCTCTTGAAGCTGTTTGGCATAAACAGTAGTGGACTCTACTCCAGGAATAGTTGAGCCAGTGAGCAAGTGGACTGGAAGTGTGAGATGTCGCCCTAAGTTCAGCTCAGATGGTGTGAATCCAGTGGATGAGTGCTCTGTGGCTCTGTAAGCCAAAAGTACACAAGGGAGCCACCGGTCCCAATCCCTTTGGTTCTTGTTTACGACTTTGGAGAGCATGTTCCAGAGAGTACGATTGAACCGTTCTACAAGTCCATTGCTTTGTGGCCGTAGTGGAGTTGTTCGCGTCTTCTCTATCTGCAGTAGAGCCATTATCTCCTGGAACACCTGGGCTTCAAAACTAGTTCCTTGGTCAGTATGTATTTCTCTGGGGACACCAAATCTAGAAATCACAGTCTCTACCAGCCCCTGTGCGACTGTTTCTGATTGAATATCAGGGACTGGAAAGGCCTCAGGCCACTTTGTGAAGTGGTCAACCACAACAACTATATATTTGTTACCCCGTTCAGTAATAGGAAGAGGACCAACAATATCAATAGCCACTCTTTCAAAAGGGACTCCTGAAACCAAACTCTGCAATGGTGCCTTACTCATCTTCCGTTTGTCTCCCCTCTGACCACAAACTTGACAGCTCATTCCATGAAGTTTCACATCACCCTGTAAGCCCGGCCAGTAGTACCTGGTTCTAATCACCCCCAGTGTCCGCCGGCGGCCAAAGTGTCCCAAGTTGTGTGCGTAGTCCAGAATTTCTTTCCTTCTCGCTACTGGTACAACAATTTGGTTCACTTTCTGTGTGCCGCTATCATTCTCCCATACTCTCACCAGGACTCCTTCCACTACGCTGAGACTGGGGAACATGGACCACATTTTCTTCAAGGATGAACTTGTAACTGCAACTTCCTGCCAAGTTGGACGCCTATTTGAAACCACCCATGACCTCACACATCGCAGTTCTGGGTCGGCTTCCTGATCCACTACCCACTGATCCATGTCTGTAGAGAGCCTAACACGAGCTGCCTGTTCCTCTTTAGACTTTTGTTCCTGACGTAGGCAGTGCTTGCAGCCATCATCCAAGCAAGGCCGGCGGGACATGGCATCTGCATTTTGATGAAATCTCCCTGGCCTATAGACAATTCGAAAATTGTATGGTGATAACTGCTGCAACCACCTGGCTAATTGTCCATCCGGTTCCTTGAAATTGCGAAGCCATTGAAGTGACGCATGGTCCGTTCTTATTACAAATGCCTTCTCACAATCCAGACCATAAGAATGAAAATGTTTCAGAGCTTTCACAACACTAAGCAGTTCTTTTCGTGTGGTGCAGTAGTTACGTTCTGGTTGTGAAAGGCATTTGCTGAAGTATGAGAGGACTCGTTCAGATCCTTGTTGTACTTGGGACAAGACAGCACCAACTGCACGATCACTCGCATTGGTATCCAATATGAATTCAGCTCCTGGAATTGGATGGGCCAAAATAGGGGGTTCAGTGAGTGCTGCTTTGATGCTTGTAAATGCTTTCTCACAGGCAGGTGACCACTTGAATGTTGTAGTTCTATCTTGTAGGGCATACAAAGGGGCCATTTGCTCTGCAAAGTTCTTAATGAAACACCTGTAGTATGAGCACATACCAACAAATGTCCTTACATCCTTGCTGTTTGTTGGCGCTGGCCACTCTCGAACCTTAACAGTTTTTAATGGGTCTGCTTCTATTCCTTGTCCTGAGATAACAAAGCCAAGATAGGTCACTTTTCGCCTAAAGAACTGACACTTTTTTGGATTAAGCTTCACCCCCTTTTTCTGGAGCACACCAAAAACTCTTCTCAACCATTTTAAATGTTCATCAAAGTTAGGGTTATCCACCAATACGTCATTCAAATACACTTTCACTCGTCCTAAACGAATTTCATCACGTAAGATTCCATGCATAGCCCTCTGAAATGTGGCTGGCGCATTACACAGTCCGAAAGGCATGGTTTTGAAGTGCCAGAGTCCTCGAGGGGTGCAGAATGCTGTCTTCTCTTTATCTTCAGCAGCCATGGGAATCTGCCAATACCCCGACTGAAGGTCAAGGGTGGAGAACCAATGACTTCCAGCCAGGGCCCCTGTTAGCTCTTCTATTTTTGGTAAAGGATGCGAGTCTTTCCGTGTAATGTCATTCAGGCGACGAAAATCAATACAAAACCTGGTAGATCCATCTTTTTTTGGCACAAGTACAATAGGGCTGGCCCAGGGACTATTTGAAGGTTCAATTACACCAGTTTCCTCCATGTCTTGGATGAGCTTATCCACTTCTTCCAAGCGATGAGGTGCAATTCGTCGAGGAGCTTGTCGTACAGGTAGATTTTTTCCAACATCAATAGAATGGGTATATCCAGATATAGTACCCAAATCTTTTCCTCCTTTGGCAAAAATACTAGAAAACTCCTGAAACAGATGTTTTGCCTCTTCCTTCTGTTGGTCGTTAAGATCTGCAATACCCTCATCCATCATCTTCTGAAGGTGCATGGCGGCTCCCTGATCTTCGCACCGTGAAATCATAGACTCATCCAAAGAAACCAGTTTCTGCATTCCACCTGAGTCAAAGTCATCCACCACAGTAGTATAAATGGATCCAGCATCAGTCTCCAGACAATTCCCATCAAGAATGATGGATTGTCCAGCTGGATTGATTAAACAATTGTGTTTGATCAAAAAGTCGAGTCCAAGAATACAGTCCTCATATATTTTAGCCAACAAAACAGGATGAGTTCGCTTAATACCACTTTTGAATTGGAAGTCCACCATCACCACGCCTTGAACAGGAATGAGTTCTCCTGAAACTGATCTCAATGATGGACATCTTCCTGATGCGATTGGTTCTTTTATGTACTTCATAAAGTTTACATTAAGTATAGTTTTTGTTGCCCCTGTGTCAATTACTATGTCACAGGCTGTACCACACACTTTCCCCTTCAAAACCAATGATGCACTCGTGGAAACCCGGTAGATGAGATTTTCTTCTGGGGGCAATGTACTCTTGATCGGCTTGTGCCCCATCAGTCCGACCTTTCTGCATTTCCCGAATAAGAGGAATGTCCGAGGGAATGTTGTGATTCAAGATACTTAGGAGGGTGCCAGCCAGGGGACTGAGCGTACGGGTTACAGAGACCCATTTGTGGTGGTTTTGAGCCAGTCTCACGTTGTAAAATGACCCCTGCTGGCGGAAAAGGGCAGAATTTAGCCAAATGTCCTTGGGCACAGCATCTCCAGCACATCACTTGTTGTTCAGTGGCTCGCCGTCGTGGACGAACTTGAACCCATTGCTGTCTTGATTTAGGGGTTGAAATTCTCACAGGAACCTCTTCAGATGCCGGTGTTGATAATGCTGTCTCATCACTGTCTATCACCATCGCGTGCTCAGTTAAACTGCGCACTGGGAGAGGTTGGGCTGCCGCATGAGCAACTGTTTCACATCGAAGTGCTACATTTAGTGCATCATCCATCGTTTTTGGCCAAACTCCCATGACTTTTTCCCGCAAAGTCTTATCTCTAAGTTCTTGCATGAAATGGTAGACTATCATTTCTTCAGCCGGATTATCCTTCACTCCAGTTGGCCAAGCACGACGAGCAAGAGTAGACAGAGCCTGATGATAGGTAGTCACATTTTCTTCCGAAGTTTGTTTTCTGGCAAGCAACATCGTCATAAATCTCTGAGCTTGATTTCGGTGACCAAATCTCTTCTCAAGAGCATCCACTAAATTACAGTAAGTTCTTGTCTCCACTTGTGTCAGAACTTCTAAAGCTGAACCAATTAATGCCGACTCAAGAGCCACAGTTTTTGTTGGGTCATCCCATCCATTCCGAGCAGCAATTCCTTCGAACTGTATTTTGTATGCATCCCATTCGACGCTCCCATCATAAGGCTTTGGTTTGAACATGGAGACACTTGTGCTACGGACTGGTTGAGCTGAGCTCGGGTCCCCCAACACATTCTGCTGAGACATCGATGCTACACTATGACGAAATTCAATCAAAAATTGGGACCAGTCATTTTGCATTTCAATACGTAGTTCTGATAGTGTTGCACTCCACTCTGCTTGTAGCTGTTCCATAAAGTTCGCCTTTTCTAACTCCCAAGACTGTCGAAATTCTTCTAAAATCCCGGAAATTGGAATATTTTCCGTAGGATTAGCTGCTTCCTGAAATGCTGTCGAGTGGTGGTGAGCCTCATCTCTTACCTCCTCTTCTCCAAGAGCCATGGAACGCGTATTCACCATCCTATCCCACCGCTGTCACCAAATGTTACGAACAGATAATAGGTAGCACGATTGATTATATTATGACTAGGCATTTTTTTCTTGGCCGCATTTATTCATTAATTGGACGTGGTTACAAAAATAATATGCTATAAACGGGGTTATTAATTATAGACCAGTGATATGTGTTGTATGGGTATGTAATACAGAAATAATAAGGTTTTGTGTAACAATTTGTAGCGTTTTTCTTGGCTACGAGAAAAAATAAATAAATAAAATAAAATAAAATAAAAATAGAAACATGCTACTACTTTAGGAATCCTAAAAACGAAGTTTTAATTCCTCCGATTTTATTCGAACGCCAAGAGCGTAACTGAAATCACGCCACAACGGACTTTAAAAAAAACCAATCTGCTTTACCCCCTCCCCTAATGGATGAAAATTGGTCTGCGGCGGCGGTGCCTAGTAAATTCGTGCCTATTATAACTTGCTTTTTATTGGGGCCTACCTATAATCAAGTTCCGCGAAAGTTTCAAAATGTCAACAAAATTAAAATAATGATAGAAAAAATAAATAAATAAAATAATAAATAAGTAGGTACGGAAGTAAATTTACGCACACGGGCATTCTGGAATAAGCAAGTACGAGAGTGAATTTACTCATATTAGCATTCTGGGATGACTCGAAGCTTTTCCCCTTGGAAAGGCTGAATTTTCCTTTTTTGGGAAATTTCCCTCGAAATTGGGAAAACACTGGTCGTGACGGTGGGTGGCTGCGGTTTTCCCTCTCGATCTCCTGACTCCCCCCCTCCCCGCTTTTCACGTCCTCACCCGCTCGTCAGGGGAAATGGGTAAAGTTGAGGGTGGTGTAGGGGGGGTTAAACAGTGGAGGTATTGTGGCCTCGAACACTGCCGACGACGTGGTAAAGGGGAGTTTGACGACGTGATGATGGAGGAGGGGCGATGATGACGACGTGAAGAGGGGGGGGGGGGGGGTCGCGGTTATCAACTCACATCGTCGTGTGTCACACAACCCCCCTCTCGATCTCTCAACCCATACCTGCAACTAAAACAACGTCAGAACGAGAGGATAGGAAAGAATCATGACATATATAACGTTTGGGGGGGGGGGGGGGGGGGGGGGGGGTCTATTTTGTGTGGCCATGTTTCTTTGTTGATATTTTATTTCTATTTTTGTTATGAATTCTTTAATTTCTCGATTTGTTTGTGGTATTTTTTGGAAGCTAAAATGTATTCTCTTGTTGTCATTAGCGTTGTCTAGTATTATTTCGTTCAATCCCTTTTCATTCATCATCACACTTATGCATCTGAAGAAATTCTTTGGAGTCTACATGAATTGAAACTACCATTATAGTATTGGGATTCGTCATTTTAGCTTTTTCTATAAATGTTCAAAGTTCATGAAATTTTTACATATGAATTCTCACTTCTTTTTCCCTGATGATTTTTCAAGATCTACTATCCACATCACTTATTCGTTTTATTGCTTGTTTTTCTTCTATTATTCTTATGTATAGTTGTACATCCCATTTCTAGCTTCCTAACCAAATTTTCAAGAATCCATCCCACAGTTCGTGGAATATTCTCGGTTTTCAACCGATTGCAAACAGTATTGTTTGAATTCGAACTTATGCATCTGAAGAAATTCCCATTTGGCATTTTGGAATTTGCCATTTTGGCTTTATATTCGAAATTCACGTAATTTATACATCTCAATTCTCGGTTCGTTCTACTTGATGTTTATAGAATCTACTATCCACAATATCAATAATTTTAATTCTTTCCGTGAAGTTGATTGGTTGTGAAGAAAAACTTCGTAGATAGTTTTACATCCCATTTCGAGACTAAACGTTCAACAAGCACGACGAGGTTATGGTTTATAAGGAGGCTGGTTAATTATAAAGAGGCTAGTGGTGGGGGGGTATGACGGTGCTCTGGAACGCCAAGTCTGTCTTCTTAGTTTCTCGTGTCATAGCGAAGCTGGAGAGGTACTCCAACGTCACCTTAACGAAATTGAGGGTCAAGAAAATGGAGACTCAAGATCAACAGCTCCAAATCAGCTGCTTCACCGACTTCACAGACCAAAGTACGATGTACAACCAAAAAATACCCACATGTGAAAAATACGCACATGTGACACATTTGCGATACCCTGGATAGCTGAATCAAACAATTACAACATTAAGAGATGAAAAAAAAAAAGGATTGTCCACTATGTGTCTTAATAGTCTACAGGGATGGTCAAACTCTACAATTTCCACATTACTGGAAGAATCCAAAGCAGCTATTTTGAGCCTAGAAACAGATCATTCAAATTTTAAAACGCCAAGTGCAAATAAATGACATCAAAAACCAAGTTGAAAATGTAATCCAGTAAATTTTAAACAGAATCATACTGACGTTACATGAAGGAGATCATATCCTAGAAATTTCAGATCAAGCCAGAAAACAAAAAATCTAGCTAGAAACGCATTTCTCCTTACTGACACATCAAACCAAATAATGAAAATACAGTCATTAATCCCTAAAGGGACAAAATTACAGTATTACCAAAATGGACAAGTACCAAAATACTTGGATGAGCGAATGACTTGAAAGGAGCATATGTCACCTACCTGACAAATAAGATCCGACAGCGAATTTGCCAGCTTCGTCCTCTGCTCACAAAACATTCCCCTCTCTCTAATATATATGAAGACTGATATATGTTTCTCTCATCCGAACAATATGGACCTACTGCTGACTGTGGGGAGCAGCTGCATAATATCACATTGATAAAACCCGAGTGATACAAAACCGGGTATTGCGTATGATAACTGGAGCGGCGGACTGGTTTGTTCGAAATTCAGTTCTCCACATTGACCTTGGAATCCCGATGGTGAAAACTGTGATCAAGGATACGTATGTGAGAATGAGCAGCGAAATGGTGGACCACACTAATTCCTTAATAGCATCCATTCCCATCAATTTACCTGGGGCCTATTTCATAGAGCAACAAGTGACAAATTACAAGCCGATTTTATGTACAAGTGTTAAAAAATGAGTGTGCAAGCGTTTCATAAATGTACCAGTGTTAGCTTGTAATGCACTGTGAAAGTTAACTAGTGTACAGGCGAATTTGGACAAGTTACATGTGTTTCACCATCATTTTGAACAAGCCACTGTTTTACAGTTGTAAAAAAATGCCGATTTTTTTAACCTACGTCCATTCACCTGTAAACTTGTTATTTTCCAGCATTTGTGAGTTGAAAATTTTTCGGTGTTTAATATTTGGGAATTATCTTCTGCTGAAGAAAACAGGCAAGAAAGAAGCATCCAGCGTAGAAGACGCCAAAGATTTTTCCGGCCCCGAATAATCGCTCATTTCGTGGGTATTTTTTAGTTTAACGAGAGATTTAGGATGTCTTCCGAAACCCTTGAAAGATTCAAATGGTGCGTAACCCTGAGCAATTTTTCCTGACCGGGTGTTGAGGGTCTCCCCATCATTGAAGAACAAAGTTTGAAGATCATCTCGAAGTTACAGATGACATTATTAATCCAGCAGCATTAAGACATGATGAATTGATTAATCATTCCCGCTGAATGAAAAACAACAATCCGATTATGCCAGCCATCAGAATAAGTTGAAATCAAATACACACATTCTCCACTTTTCATTTTATAATTTGTCTGTCTTCCAATCATTACACCTCATCATATACGATAAACATCCTATCGTGTACGTAACACCGTTTTAGTATTATGATTCGCTGACAAAACTTCAATTTCGGCATCCCGCTTGACGTTGTTCATTTCGTTTGTCCCCACACGCCAATTTTCTTTTCTGCTACACTAGTAAACTCAGCTTCTACAAGCGTAACTTTTCTACACTTGTACTCTTTGTTTTGGTGAAACACTTGTTCTAGTTTACCGTGCATTATAAGTACCTGTACTTGTTATCTTGTACACTTGTAACTTGTTTTATGAAATAGGCCCCTGAACTCCCACCGAGCCGTCGCCTTCAAGACTCTATTAGGAGATATGGAGTTCGCAAATATAGACTAAACTGGATGAAAGGGTAGCCCACTGGGCTACACCTAACTACATGCGCCACGTGAGTTAGGATCTCTATCCTACTATATTCAATTTCTAGCAAAACTGTAATGTTTTTTAACAATCTTATCTAATTATTTTTTTTTAAGTTCGAGCTTTCCCATCCAATTTCCAACAACACTACTCCACAGTTCGAAGAATATTTTAGGTTTTCAGCCGATTGTTTGTCTTGTTCCAATGTGAATCATTGTAGTAGAGGAATTAGCCCTTTTGGCTTTTTCTATAAATTTATATTCAAAATTCGTGTAATCTTTACATCTCAATTCTCGGTTCCTTTCCTTGATGTTTTTAGAATCTACTATCCACATCACCAATTACTATTCTTTCAGTAAAGTTGGTTGATTGTGCATCAAAACTTCCTTGATAGTTTTACACCCCAATTCTAGCAAGTTTGTCAACAGTATTCTCTCTGTTTTAAGCTGATTATTTGCGTATAGTTTGAGTTCGTACTTAGAGCATCTAAGCAAATTCTGTAGATTTGGAAGGAATGGAAACTGTTGATTGAAAGTTGATTGAGAAAAACCACGGGAACAATCAAATTCGAAAATGTGGGGGGCACGGTGAAGCAAAATTAAACTGTAGTTTGTAAATCTCAACTCTCGGGTCCTTTTCCTGGTAGTATATAGTGGAATTTGCCCTTTTGACTTTTTCTATAAATTTATAATCAAAATTCGTGTAATTTTTACATTTCAATTCTCGGTTCCTTTCCTTGATGTTTTCAGAATCTACTATCCACATCACCAATTACTATCCTATCAGTAAAGTTGATTGATTGTGCATCAAAACTTCCTTGATAGTTTTACATCCCAATTCTAGTTTGTTTCACAGTTTGTCAATATTATTCTCTCTGTTTCAAGCTTATTATTTATGTCTTGTTCGAATGCGAACTTATCATCTGGAGAAACTCTCTTGAGTCTGCGAGAACCGAAAATCACTGTAATAGTGGAATAATCCCTTTTGGCTTTTTCTACAAATTTATATTCAAAATTCGTGTAATCTTTACATCTCAATTCTCGGTACGGGCTATTAACAACTTAACCTATTAACATCTTTGATGTTTTTAGAATCCACTATCCACATCACCAATTACAGTAAAGTTGATTGATTTTGCATCAAAACTTCCTTGATAGTTTTGCACCCCAATTCCAGCTAGTTTGTCAATAGCTCTCTGTTTGAAGCTGATTATTTGCGTATTGTTTGAGTGTGTACTTATGCATCTAAGCAAATTCTGTAGATTTGGTAGGCACTGAAACAGTGTGATGGCAGTGGAATTCGCCATTGCGAAATCCCTGTAGTTTGTACATCTCGATTCACGCGTCCTTTCCTTGGAGGTTTAAGCGAATTTACTTTCCCCACCATAAATTATTCCCTCAATACTAAGTTGATAGCGGGAGGAAAAATAAAAATAAAAAAATACTCCGTTGGGAGGTTCATGGAGAGGGCCAACAAAGCATCAAAAATCCCCCTCCGGCTAAGCCGGATCAGGTATAAATAGACCCCTCTGGGGCGCCCCTGGCGGCAGCTTCGGGGATTAGACCTGCCCTGATTGACAGCCTAGAAATTCTCTGGAGCCTGCAATAACTAAAAATCATTATAGTTGTGGAACTCGCCACTTTCACTTTTTCTATAATTATTCAAAATTCTCGGAATTTTCACATCTTAATTCTCGCTTTCTTTTCCTTGATATTTATAGAATCTAAATCTTGTTGATTGATAGTGGACAACAAATTTATGGCTAGTCTTACATCCCAATTTTAGCTTTTCTTTGCTATTTTCAAGAAATCATTTCACAGTTTGTCAAGTTTTCTCAATTTTTAAGCTGTTTATTTGCGTATAGCTTGATAGGCGTGATGGGCAGTGGAATTCGCCATTGCGAAATCCCTGTAGTTTGTATATCTCGATTCTCGCGTCCTTTTCCTGGAGGTTTAAGCGAATTTACTTTCCCCACCATCAATTATTCCCTCAATACTAAGTTGATTGATAGCGGGGGAAAAATAAAAAATACTCCGTTGGGAGGTTCATGGAGAGGGCCAACAAAGCATCAAAAATCCATCCGGCTAAGCCGGATCACGTATAAATAGACCCCTCTGGGGCGCCCCTGGCGGCAGCTTCGGGGATTAGACCTGCCCTGATTGACAGCCATTCAAAAGGTTTCATTCCGTTTCTACTTTGCGGACTCGCCCCCGTATCACGTTTTCCTGGCAGCCCCCCGCCCAGTTCTATCCAAGCGGATTTCACTTGAAAGGTTTTTTTCTCTTTTTACTTCTCCAATTTTTAATTCCACCGTCCCTGCATATTTGTTTTAGACGGGGGACTTTTTTGCGAGAAAAACTACCACCGAAATGAGCACGCTCGATAAATTTTCAAAATACGGTGAAACCTGGATAATTTTAACTTCTTTAATTCGAAATCTTCTTTAATTCGAATTTTTCTCTTGATCCTTAGTATTTTGTATTAAAACAATGCTAAAAAATCGTGGATAATTTGAATTTTCGGAGTGCTAATTAAGGTATAAATTGTAAGCTGCGAATTTTAAGTCAGTGCCATCGTACAGTCTGATAACTGAGACGGTTCGGGAGACGAGATCGCTGAATCATCAGCAGAAGAAGTACCGGTGCCGAGTGCAGCTGACGCCATGAATCACTTACAAGAACTTAGATTAATGTATGTGATTCATACTTCAACTCTTTGAATTCGTTGGAATCTTTTATAATGGCCGAGAGACTTGATTAAAGGAAACAGGCCAAAATATCATCCTTTTTTGGAAAACAATGGATTGTTTTTTATGGTTGCAGTTAAACACAGTACCATTCCAGGTGTCTTTATATTTATTGTTCAATATTCTGTTGGACAATACAGTATTCAATGTTACTGTATGTACTTTACTTCGTACTGTAGTTTGTTAAAATATAATTTATTGAAAACTTCTTCAATTCGAATTTTTGGTTAATTCGAAGTTTTCGACTGGTGGTCCCTTGGGGTTCGAATTATCCAAGTTTCACTGTATTACACTTTACCTTTATTACTTTCCGAAACCGACCTTTGTAATCGACCAATTTGTAATCAACTTCCTAGAGTGAAGAGGAGAGAATTCAGCTCATTCAGAAGATAAGGAATGTTTCTCTCATTTAATTCCTTTATTTATTAATTTATTTACTTGATGACCCATAGAAGTTCCTACCAATAACGCTTATTTTCGTAGAGGTTCACGCAGCGATTTGTTTTTAGCACATTTTATTCCTAAACTTTGTCCGTTGATGTATGTATATATGTATGTATGTCCTCTTAAAATCGTTTTAAACGCCACTAACCGACGTCCGATTATGATGAAACTATGGATGTAATTTGTAACATGACGATAAAGTTGCATCAGGTGCCGCTGACGCATGAGAGGTAAATGATAAGAGGAGTAGAACTCCATATCCATTTTCTCTCCTATTCAACGCAGACAACTTCTTTTTCTCGCGGATCTCCTTACAAGAAAATGCGATATCATGTGACTCACTTCGTGAGCATTTATCAACGTTTCCTCCCCCCCCCCCCTCTATTAGCATGGAACATGCTTTAGCCTTGAGATAACTGGCGAAAAGTGTCAAGTTTTTTTGGGAGACGCGGTTGGGAGACATATATTTGGTGGATATATGAAATAAAACGTTTCACATTATAACAAAAAAGTTCTAGGTTAAGTAGCTCAACAGCGCAAATCACGTTTATTATATAGTATAAAATGAAATAATTAAACTGAGCTCAAGGCACACAACTAGTTTTTGAATTGGTATATAGTGACGTAAGCACTCGCCGAATGGTTGTTGTTGAAATAAAATGAAACATTTACCAACGCTTCACACTAGTTAATCTGTAGGTATCATGAGTTGTGATAAATTCGATTTTTTCAATAGATAATTCCATTGAAATCTCGTCGTTTTTGATATTTTATGTCTTTACTTTGGCACATTAAGTAACGAAAAAAGTGTTAACAAAAAGCGTTGAAAAAAACGTTACGGTTTGTTCTCTGATGATTTCCGCATACAACCGAGTCGTTGCTAGGGAAATGGTACTTCGTCGTTTTCCATCCCACAAAATTCGTTGACCATTCGTTCGAAAGCTCTCGATTTATCCAACCATATTACGTTAACTACTGGGAAGTGCGTGGCCAACAAGCTGAGTTATGAGCATAGTTATTTGAATAATTCTTTACACACAGGTGATGAATTTCAATAATTGATATTATGAACATGATTTCAACCGCTTGTTAATTTCTGATAATTCATGTTATATGAAGAATGGTGATAAATAAATAAAACATGGTGAAAACATGAATATATATAATAATGATAAATGATATGATGAATGATGAATAAATGAAACATGATTAAAACATGATGAATGGTGATAAATAAATAAAACAATTTGACATCTAGTGATAAGATACACCGCAAAATCTGAGTCATTCTTTTGTCCTGGTTTCCCTGGTTTATGTCAAACACCTTAGGCTAGAACAAATTTCGTGTTTCAATAATTTCATTCGAAGTAACTATGTAAATAGAGGGAATCGGGGGTCCAGGGGGCTTGTTTTTTTTAATTTGAATTTTTGATTCTATCCATTTTGTAATGTAAACCAACAAAGTTTGAAGAACGGGTTGAAATTTTCATTTTTTCAATCGATTACCTAGGTTAAATAATTAAAACAATAACCCAAAATAGTGAAAATTAATATAGTATTCATCCGATAGACGGATCAGACTGTCTTGTTAAAAACCACCTCAACTTAAACCAAAGAAAAGTCTTCTAACTTTTAAAACATTTAATGACTCAACTTGGCTCTTTTCTTAAGAACAAGGTTAATTTTGTGGGCAATCTTACCTAGTTCCACTTCCATAACAAAGTGGGTTGACTTCGTGACTTAATTAAGTTCATGACAGTGAAACTTTTGCTGCAACTTACCCGTTTTAAGGAGAGCTAAAGCGACGCGAATCGCTTCCACTGCAGTGTAGTTTTATTTGTGTTTTGTGCCCTTAATTACGAATACAACCAAGCGCTGCATCATTCTGCCGTTTATAGTTTCGCGTTAACCTCCATTCCCTACGTTGTTATTTCTAAGGAAAATTAATCAACAGCACTCTCCTACGATGAGTGGTTTCCTTTCTATGATATATCAAAGTTTTGCACACTGGTGACGTCATAGCACCCCTCCCGCCTGGGCTGGACTTCCTGTCACTCTGTGTGACATCACCAGTGGAAACTTTGGAAAAGCATATAAAGCATGCTGCTCAACTTAGGAGAGTGTGGGTGGTATCACATCTCCTAGAATGAAATCAAATTTCATCTATGTTTTATTATAAGAAATTTATGTTTTTATGTTAACTTCTTAAGTCTTATCATTACTAACACATTATTATTCTAATTATAATATATCCCATAATCAATCACATATACCTTTGTAAAGCATTACTCATTATTAATCATTACTTACTTATAAAATGAATCCGTTTCTTCTTTATCTTTAAACTGCTTTTTATTTTCACTTGTTTCTTTTTCTGTAGAATATGGAAAGATTACTGCTATCTTGATTGGACATGTTACCCTGTTGTTGATAATTACATTTCTCTACCTCGCCAAGTAAAATGTTGAAATTTAAAAAGCTTAAAGTAAATCGATGAAGAGCTAATAGAGCAAATTTTTTGAAATCCCCAAGGACGCAGCTCAAAAATTGATTGCGTCAGATTCTACAGAAATATAATTAAATTATTGAGTGCTTGTTTAATTTGTCTTAGTGGTTTTTACCGACAGAAAATGGCATACTTTTCCAACAAACTGGGTGACACCATTTCGGAAATTCAATCATTCATTCAAACTCTGAAAGTGGGGTCAAAATGTGAATTTGAAAGGGTAAAGTAGAGAAATATTGCTTTTTCCAACAAAAATAGGGTTAAGACTGAAAATACAGAAACTGAGATAACTTGAGTGAAAATTGAGATTAAAAAATAGCGATTAACGGTGTTGAACTACGTTTTTGATTTTCCACCAGTTGTGAAGACCTGTACCGCAAAAATTACGGGGTCACGAGAGGCCATTCTCGCCTTGTGCACTCCCAAACCACCCGTTCAAAAATGATCGCACGAGAGTCCGATTGGGGTGGATTTTTACCTTGTGAAAATTGTGGTGATATTTTCCACTGGCAAACACCTAATTTTTTACCATCTTTCAAACATCTAGTACCTACCTACCTGTGGTCTGAAAACTTCTTGCGCGTTATTTTTTGTGTTGGACAATTTTCGCACAGCCCTGATAAGGAGGTAAGTAGTTTTAATAATTTTGTATATTAATGTACTTTATATTAGCCGTAAACCAGCTTCAAGTTGAACTGGTCAGGAAAGGTCCAAACAAGTATGCAAGTATTGAAATTTATTCCTGAATAACCTGTATAGATCTACAAAGAGCCACTGCAGATCTTTTAAAACTCAAATTCACTAAGTGATAGTTGAAGCATTCATTCCAACATTCAGGACTTCCTCTTAACTCATATGAATCCAAACCATCAGAACCATATATACAGGTTTCTCGATTTCCGACTATAGAAACGCCACTCTTGATATCCTGATGATGAATGTGCATACTCCTCTCAGCAGCCAAGTCTCTGCGTCCTGTGAGTAACTATTCTCGTGACATTCGATGTTTCAAAATTTCGAATTTCAAAAAATAACTGATTAATGGAGGTGAAATTGATTTCGATTGAAATTTAAATTGATTTTTGAAATTGATTTGAGGTGAAATGGAGCTACTCATTTTACGAGAGTGTGGGTGGTGTCAAATCTCTTAGAATGAAATCAAATTTCATTAAAAAATATAAAATCAATACGTTTCTTCTTTATCATTAAACTGCTTTATATTTTCACTTGTTTCTTTTTCTGTAGAATATGGAACGATTACTGCTATCTTGATTAGACATAAGATGTTACCCCCCGTTGTTGATAATTACGTTTCTCTACCTCGCCAAGTAAAATGTTGAAATTTAAAAGCTTGAAGCAAATCGATGAAGAGCTAATAGAGCAAATTTTTTGAAATACCCAAGGACGCAGTTCAAAAATTGATTGCGTCAGATTCTACAGAAATATCTTTAAATTATTGAGTGTTGCTTGTTTAATTTGTCTTAGTGGCTTTGATCGACAGAAAATGGCATAATTTTCATTCATGCAGATCTTTTAAAACTCAAATTCACCAAGTAATTGTTGAGGAATTCATTCCAACATTTTGGACTTTCTCTTAACCCGTATGAATCCAAACCATCAGAGCCATATATACAGGTTTCTCGATTTTCGACTAAAGAAACGCACTCTTGATATCCTGATGATGAATGTGCATACTCCTCTCAGCAGCCAAGTCTCTGCGTCCTGTGAGTAACCATTCTCGTGAGATTCGCGGTTTCAAAATTTTGCTTTGAGTTGATCAAGATAACTGGTTAATTACCTACTGGTTAATTATGGGAAAACCAATACCTTAAATGAAAATTGGGTTTCAGATGATGGAGTTTTTGCAATGCTCAGTCGTAGTTCAGAGGAAGTAGCAACAGAGGCGTAGTCATTCCTCACAGAGGGGCCACAGTCAAGGATTTCTTTTTATTTTACAGTTTTAGTATTAATTTCTAGTACTTGTTGAGTATACGAAGACTGTATAACAAACTGTCAAACGTTCATTTAAGTATTTTTCCAATGGGTTTTCTAATGATTTGAAATCACGTGCTCTATCACATCACATTCACAAACCTACCTATGAATTATTAAAGCGTACCTAATACTATTTAGAAAAAATATTATCCAATCAACTAATAATCAGAACGTTGAAAACTACTATAAATACGAATACCTACGGATGAACTGAGGAGCGCTAGGCTTATATACCTACTATTAAACGACTTACAGCCTACAAAATATATATTGAGGTATGTGGTTGCTTCTCTGCGTTACTTCAGCGCGAAAAACACATTTTCTGGACAATATCACGCAATTGTATTATATAATCATGCGGGATAAAAAACGGGGCAAGAAACCGAGACCGACAAACGAAAAATGTAAACAAAACAAACTCAAATCAGCAATATGTTAGGTTAGAATAGAAATATTGCTACAATTTTTTCTAATTAACTATTTCAATCACCACAGACGACTTCTATTTAATGTTTTTTATTTTATTTTAACTGTGTTTTTATTCGTAAATAGTATAATGGAAACGACATACCGAACACCAAGCTTGATCAAGTAGTCAGTGAAAAGTAGGGGAAGTTCGTAGGGGGATTCAGTGGATACTGAACAATGGATATTTCTAGGGAAAAATTGTATGTGGGCTAGCCCCAGAAGGTAGTGGGAAACGACTTGATTTCAGTTTGCGGTATTCACGTTTCCGTTTAGTTGACTATCCACGCCATTTCGCCCTTGCACAAACGAACCTAATAAGAATTTCTGTACTTCTAAGAGCGTCTAAAGTCGCTAGGCAACCGGATCCGTATCCGTATAATTATAGTGCAAAGTAGATTTTTATTTCAAGTAGGTCTGGTAGTCTCTTGAATCGAACTAGTAGAATTTGGGCCGACTCCAACTTAGCTCGGATTACGGATTTGATTAGTCGCACTCACGGATTAAACTTTATTACAGATTGCGATTTGAGGAGGGCAACTTCTAAGTTAATTTGTGAGACATTTGAATTTTGTAAATATTACATGCAATATATTATCTTGTTCAGGAATGAATCTAGTTTTATTTAAGACAAAAAAGAAAAAAGGTTGAAAAATTTTTGTTGGGGTACCAAGTGCCCTTAAGCCATTCTAGTTCCCATCTTACCACTTTGTCGTTACGTAGTTTTGAAGACAACTTAACCTCATTGACCAGGTCATGTGCTACCAGCGTAAGGTGATCTGCTTCACTGTGTAGTTCCGTGATGTTCCTCTTTTTGTTTGCTTTGTTTCAATCTCGAATCTAGTGCACAACTTGATGATCCTTTCCAATCTTCAGCCTTACATTTTGATTTGAAAGGACCTTTGTTATTGTGTATGGTCCACTTCAAGGTTTCGTAAGTTTTTTGGATTTCCCTTTCTTCACTGCGGGGTTATGCAAATAAACTTGATCACCTGGTTGAAGTGATGATTTCTAAGGTTCATATATTTCATTAGGTCGTTCCTCTAATATAAGTAGCTTCAAAGAGACACCCTATAAAGTGGAAGTAAAAATCCCGGTTGTGGAGGAATTTATTTCATCTTAATATTATTAATTATTAAGTAGTCAAAAAATGTTTTCGCCAACTCCGCCACCTTAGGATCAAAAGCCAGAACGATATTTTATATGAGAATTTTCTCAACTGTTCACGTGTTTTATTTATTGTCTGATAAAAAACCGATATATCTTCATTTTCAGGGAAAATAAATGCATACCTAGAACTATTATTGGATTACACTCCGAAAATATTGGTCGATTTTGATGAAATTTTCAATTATTGTGTACCTTTAGTCAATTTCCGAGCCTGCAAACGTGGATTATGAGCCCTATTTTGTATTCTTTCATCTATTAACATGAAGTTTTCATGTTTGTGTTTGTGTTTTTATGTTTGTGTTTTGTCGACTCAATAGTGGTTCAACCTTCTGTAATAATTTTATAAACGTCTTTTAGTTCATTCGGAAGTATTTGTGAAAGTCTGCAGTATCTGTCAAACTTATTTCTCGCAGTAATCGCAGATGAGAATATTTTTCCCACTTTTTCGCTGAACTCGAAGCAACATTGCGATAGCCATAACTATGGCTACACAGCCTCTTTTCCTGCTGTCCATGATGCCAAAACAAACAACTCCCCGAAATTCACGTCAAAAAAGACACAAATTCACTTGTCAGAATGGCGGGAACTGACGTACTGAGCACGTTTTATTGGCAAGAATATTGACCGTGTAGGATACAACATTATTGATAAGGGTATTGACGTGAAAAAACAGCGTCGTCAATAATATTGACAATACTGATATTGGCAATATTATTGAGCGTGTAGGGCCCGCTTATCATGTATAAACATGCATTTTTCATGTTTGGGTTGTCCCACACACCCCTGGATCAATGCCATTAGGTCGTTCCTGTATTATGGGTAGCTTCAAAGAGACACCCTATAAAGTGGAAGTAAAAATCCTGGTTGTGGAGGAATTTATAATGTTTTCGATAACTCCGTCACCTTATCAAGAGCCAGAAAGATATTTTGTATGAAAATTTTCTCAACTGTTCACGTATTGTCTGATAAAAAAAACCGATATATCCTCGTTTTCAGGGAAAATAAATGCATACCTAGAACTATTATTGGATTACACTCCGAAATATTGGATCGATTTTGATGAAATTTTCAAATATTGTGTGTCTTTAGACAATTTCCGCACCTGCAAACGTGAATTATGAGCCCTATTTTGTATTCTTTCATCAATAAACATGAATTTTTCATGTTTGGGTTGCCCCACACACCCTTGGATCAATTCCATTAGGTCGTTCCTCTAATATAGGTAGCTTCAAAGAGACACCCTATAAATCCTGGTTGTGGAGGAATTTATTTCATCTTAATATAATTAAGAAGTCCAAAAATGTTTTCGCCAATTCCGTCACCATAGAATCAAAAGCCAGAACGATATTTTATATGAAAATTTTCTCAACTATTCACGTGTTTTATTTATTGTCTGATAAAAAAAACCGATATATCGTCGTTTTCTGGGGAAATAAATGCGAGTTATTTGTCGTTGCGATTTCTCGCGGAAAATTCGAACGACGTCAAGCGAAAGTTAACGGTTCACGGGGTCAGAGTGGGTGGCGATGACAACGCGGAGGCGGCGGGTTGGGGGGGGGGGGGGCAACCGCCCCCCCTATCTTCAGCCTCCATCCCAAGGATTCAGCCGCCCCCATCCCAAGGATTCAGCCTCCACAGTTAAATATACACAGCGCTGATTCCCGTAACGCGACCGCGGTAGAGGGGGGACATTGACTGAGGGAGAGCGGCGCGTGCGCACAGCGGAGCCTCCCCTCTCTCCACCCCCTTTATCACGTTCACTCCCCTGAGGCCATTCATGGAAGACGGTCAAAGGTTTAACTATTGGTTTCCACAGGGATTAAACGGGAAACGGGGACACGCACGGCCGTTAAACCTCGTTAATCGCTAAGTGTGGGGGAAGGGAGGGGGTGTGTCTAATCCCTAATCCCGCACACGTCCCCGTTTCTCCCAACAACCAACTAACTAACTAACTACCAGTTTACTTGAATGGCTGTAGCTGTAGTTACTAATTCAGTGCCCACAATATATTTCTGCCCATGCAGCATGATCGTATGAGCGAATTCTCGTTAATTATCTCACTATTCTATATTATGCTACATTGTTTTGGAAATTAAAAGGACTTTAATAAAAAGAGGACTATAGTTAATAACAGCTACTAACATTCTGCTATAAAAATATAAATTTGAAAATTTTTAGCTGCTTTTTTTGTTGGGATTTTAGTTATTTTTTCAGAACTTTTTTAGAAATTAGACCAATTTAATGTGCTCAAAAACTACTGGCTAACGAACTCGTCCTTTAGTTTGGGAAGCTTGATTTTTTAACTAATAATTAATTAATAAAGTAATTTCTAACAACTTTTGTCCTATAACTTTTTTTAACCAGCTTAAAAAACGAGTTTTTTAAAAAACATTTTATATCGTGATTTTGACAGAAAGTCCCTAAATTGTTTATAACTCCTTTAAAATTGAAAAATCTAAGTACCAAACTCTTGACAAACCATCATTGAAAATGGGATATTTATGTACCCATTCTTCAGAAAAAGTTTCATTTTATTTTAATCACATTTATATCACATTTCAATCGGGTCCTCTAAATTCTATCACGTCACAAGTATTGATAACAGCTGTGAAGAAAATATTTTCTCGATTCGGTATTCCCCATTGTGTTCGATGTGACAATGGCACGCAGATGTGCAGTAGTGAATTTAAGGAGTTTTCAGAGCAGATGGGTTTCCAAATTGTGACAAGCAGCCCTAAATATCCTCAGTCAAATGGGCTTGCAGAATCTGCAGTTAATACTGCGAAAAAGATTTTGACGAAGTGCGAAGATCAAGATTTGGGGTTGCTGTCATATCGATCTGCCCCATTGGAGAATGGATACTCGCCAGCTGAACTTCTGATGGGAAGAAAATTAAGAACAATGGTGCCCATTTCAATCACCACTCTTATTCCGAAAACGCCAGATCACCAAATACTGCAAGACAAGGAGCAGAAGATCCGTGAAGGGATGAAGTTTAGGTACGATAAAAAACACGGAGCAAGGAAGGAACCATCAGAGTTGACATCAGGCACTACCGTGTGGGTGCGAGATATGAAATGCAAAGGCATAGTGAAGAAAAAACTAGATTTTCCTCGATCATATCTCATTCAATTGTACAATGATAAACTTCTCCGCAGGAATCGTTCGCACTTGATTGTTCTAAGTTCAAACCAGGAAGGGGAGGATGTCGTATAAGCATTTGCTTCAATTATTATTTATTGACCCTGAATTATTGTTGCCATACTGGCTTTGTTTGTTTACAACGAAGTTAATAAAATTCATTCTTTATCTTGCTTAACCGAAGTTAACGTCTTATTAAACTTAAGCAAACTTAGCACATCCTATTTTTCAGAAATTGTGTGTCCTGTATGATATATTGCTCATTATTTCCACTCCAAATGTCTTCTGAAATCAATTTTACTACATAAGTAAGTCATCAATCAATATCTTAAATACAAGTGTGAATGAATCATGAAATATAATTTCGTAAAACCTCGTTTTATCGCTAAATGAGGCCAGTGGGAGGGGATGGCTAAATCCCTAATACCATCATGTGAACCAACAACATTTCCAATTCAACTACCTGTTCACTTTGTTTATTACACAAATATGTCATCTATCAATATTTTAAATACAAGTGTGAATGAATTATGAAATATAATTTCGTTAAACCTCGTTTTATCATCTGTTCACTGCAAATGGCAGGACTTGTTACTAATTCAGCGTACACAACTGATGGCACGCAATATACTGGGATTCCAATTGCACAATCTTTAACATGATTGAGACGAAAATGCTTCATATTGATGCTATATAATTATACTTACGTTACATAATTAAGTTTGAGAATTGTGTTTTTGTAATTGTATGATAAAATTCATCAATTTTCTACATATATATTACGTACATATACGTTGTATTCCAAGTTCATTGAGCTGTAAATCCAGGTTATAATACCTATATTACATTCCATCGGGAAAAACCACAGTTCCTTTGAGCCTGACGGCTAAAATTAAAAAACATGAATATGCTTTAGCCGTACACGACTCACTCCTCGTCGATTCTCTGAACCCGACCCCCCATCGGCCTCTGAACTCTGTTTATCATTCTGCCATCAATCCTAAAACATGGAATCATGTTTTAGCTCCTCGCTCTCACTTTATTATAGAAATGATCACGACCATTGAGCTCTTTTGAGATGATGATCTCCTAATAGAAACTCGCGAGTAAACATTCACTTTATTATAGAAATGATCACGACGATTGAGCTCTTGTGAGATGATGATCTCCTAATAGAAACTCGCGAGTAAACATTCACTTTATTATAGAAAGAGGCTAAAGAGGCTACATACGAAATTACAGCTTCCTATAGTGTAAAGTATAGAAATTACCTATTAAAATAATTTAACCACCGCTTCACAAATCTAACCGTTCTCGCAATATTCGGATCACCTGCTATGAATCACATAATCGAAACACCAGCTCAATGAAATCATCAGAAATTAACAAGCGGTTGCAATCATGTTCACAATATCAATAATTGAGAATGATCACCTGTGTGTAAACAATTATTCATATAACCATGCTCATAACTCAGCTTGTTGGCCACGCACTTCGCAGTAGTTAATATAGTATGGTTGGATAAATCGAGAGCTTTCGAACGAATGGTCAACGAATTTTGTGGGATGAAAAACGACGAAGTATCATATCCCTAGCAACGACTCGGTTGTAAGCGGAAATCATCACAATTATAAGCGCTACTTTCGTTGCACTCTCGTGGGACATTTTTCGGTAGTTAGGTCACGGCTAAAGCATATTCATGCTAAAAAACAGAAAAGAAAATAAGCAATACCGTTGATACTCATTAATCGCCGAGAATGGCGATTAACAGTAATAAACACATTGACACACTACCTAATATCACTTTACTAATCCGGCTATGAAAAAGTTTCGTTTAAGTAATCTGGCGCTTTGTTGCGAATATTGGAATTTCCAATCAGTTTAATATCATGAAAATGTCACCTATGAAACATTTTTACCGATCAATTCGTTTCCCATAATCATTTTTCGCTATGACAAAACATATTTGGCGCAACTACCTACTCACTTATTTACTTAATTTCACTACCTATGGATGGCCAAGTGGTCTAATTAGCAATTCAACTACCGACTTTAATCAACCTGATGTTTGGCAAAAGGGATTTTGAAATGTCGACGTGCGTAAATCAAATTATCAATAGAAGCTGCAACAGCATTATTTTCTATTAAATTTATATCACATAACTCCTATTTTTCAGAAGTTGTGTGTCCTGTATGATATAATGCCCATTATTTCCACTCCAAACGTCTTCTGAAATCAAGTTTGCTACACAATTATGTCATCTATCGATATCTTGAATACAAGTGTGAATGAATCATGAAATATAATTTCGTTAAACCTCGTTTTATTGCTAAATGAGACCAGATGGAGGGGATGGCTAACGTATCAACCAACAATATTTGCCATTCAACTATCTGTTCACTTTGTTTATTACAATAAACATTTGTCATCTATCAATATTTTAAATACAAGTGTTAATGAATCATGGAATTTAATTTCGTTAACCCTCGTTTTATCATCTGTTAACTTGAATGGCAGGACTTGTTACTAATTCAGCGTACAGAACTGATGGCACACAATGTACTGGGATTCCAATTGAACAATCATTAACATGATTGAGACGAAAATGCTTCATATTGATGGTATATAATTATACTTACGTTACATAATTAAGTTTGAGAATCATGTTTTTTTAATTGTATAATAACATTCATCAATTTTCTACCTATATATTACGTGCATATACGTTGTATTCCAAGTTCATTGAGCTGTAAATCCAGGTTACAATACCTATATTACATTTCCATCGGGAAAAAGCAGATAAGTAAATAAGCAATATCGTTAATACTCATATCGCCGAGAAAGGCGATTAACAATAATAAACACATTGACACACTACCTACTATCACTTTTACTAATCCGGCTATGAAAGTTACGTTTAGTAATCCGGCACTTTGTTGCGAATATTGGGATTTCCTATGAGTTTAATATCATAAAAATATCACCTATGAAACATTCTTACCCGTCAATTCGTTTCCCATAATAATTTTTTGCTATGATAAACCATATTTGGCGCAACTACCTACTCACTTATTGACTTAATTTCACTACCTATGTATGACCAAGGTTTAGCTTCAGTTTCACAACGCACTGTATTGGGATTCCCAAAATGATAACCAAGTTATGATAATTTATGCACTATTGTGGATTTTGAAATGTCGTCGGCGCAAAATCGTGTCAATAGAAGCTGCAATAGCATTATTTTTTATTAAATATATATCTCATTTCACAGATCTTTCATACTTATAAGATGTTTTGTGTCGTGTATGATAGACTGCCCATTATATCCACTCCACGTCCTCTGAAATGAAGTTTATTACACAAATATGTCATCTATCAGTATTTTAAATACAAATGTGAATGGATTGTCAAATATAATTTCTTTAAACTTCGTTAATAGCTAAGTGCGGCAAGAGGAATGGGATGGCATTCCCTAATCTAAAACATTCTCACGCAACATTCAACCAACTACCAATTTAACTCCCAGTTTACATAAATGGCTTTATTTGTAGTTACCAATTCAGAGAACTCAACAGATAAGACGTCTGGTATGGGAATTCCTCGATCAATTTCTTCACGAAAATACTTGATACCTATGGTGTGATTACAAATGCACAGCACCATTTATGTACGCAACAATATCACTTTGTACTTATCACATTTATATCACATTTCAATCAGTTTTCATGCTTAATGAACGACGTGAGTCCTGTATGATACATTGCCCATTATTTCCGCTCTCAACCTCCTCTGAAATCAAGTTTATCACGTAAATATAAATTACCTACGACTACATTAAATATAAGCGTGAATGAATTATGAAATGCAATTCCGTTAATCCTCCTTAATCGCTAATTTAGGTCACGGGGAGGGGGTGGCTAATTCCTAATCCCAAACATATCCCTGTTCTTCCCAACATCCAACTAACTACCGATTGAGGCGTTCAAAATCAAAAGTAGATAACCCCAGAAACTCAAATTTCACATGAGAGGAGTACAGATTTTACGCGTTTTGGGTACTCAGTTTACATAGCATCGTTTTTAAAATTTCGTTAGCCCACCATTCAATTGCTAGGGTAGACCCTTTATATACCCTGAAAATTTCATCAATATAACTTACCATCACAGAGATATCATCAAAAATCGAATTTTTTAAAATCCGGTTATGCCATTGAAAATGGCCTTTATCTGTCTTCGGTACTCACCCGAATGAGAATAGAATGTTAACCTCCCACCTACAATTTCTCTTAAAAAACCTGTATTAATTCCTAATAGTATTCCAAACAAGGATTTCAGCTAATGAAACAACGACGGTTAACCAAACCTAAAATCTTTGTTAACATTTCCAAAAGTACCTACATGCTTGGCAAATACTGACAATAATTCATAGAATTACATCCAATAAAAAATTCAATGTTTAGCTACATTTTAAGAGTACTTATCACCTATTACTTCAGCTTTTATTGGTGATCATTGAAGTTAAAGTAAATTACGAACACGTAAAAGCAGGCATTTTCTAGATAAATACAATTTTTACTACCACATATCCCCGCGTTCCTCCTAACATCCTACTAACTACCAATTTAACTACCATGTTAACTACCAGTTTATTTGAATGGCTGTAACTGTAGTTACTAATTCTGCGTACACAACTGATTGGGACTCCAATTCTATGTTTTTTCAAGTTTATTCATCTGTAAATCCAGGTTATCATTTATTGGGTTCCATCGGGATAAAGTAGAGGAGTGAGTAAGCAATGCCGTTAATAGTATTGCGCCAATTATCCAACATCATGAGAAACCATTCTGCGATTATTTTCTTAATTTTTTGTGAAACTTGTAGTTTAGTTTATTTTCAATTAGGCACTAAGAATTTGGTCCTCAAGCACAACAAACAAGATGCCTAATATAGTAGCATGTATGTCTGAAGGTGTTTGGCAGACCTGGGTGAGCAGGCGTGTACAATAATTGGACAGTTTAGGATTTCCCGATCTTTATTTAATTTAATATCTCTGTAGATACTCCTTATTTGTAAGTAGAATTAAACTGGGCTAAAATTATAAATACGTAATTTTCCATTTAGAAATGAGTAAGTCGAAAATCATAGTAATGCGTACGCCTATTGTTCTAGATTGGTCAATTTTAGCGCATTTTCTTTGAAAAAAGGAAAAATGAGCTATTGTGTTCACTTTGTCCGTCGATTTATGTATGTATCTTCTCTTAAAATCGTTTTAAATACCACTTCCCGACGTCCGATTTTGATGAAACTTGGTATGGATGTAATCTGTAACATGGCGAGGACAAAGATGTATCAGGGGTCGCTGACGCGTGAGAAGTCATTGATCAGCGAAGTGAGCTTCAGAGCCATTATGTCTTCTATTCATCGCAGGAAGCGTCTATTTCACGCTTCTATTTCCGCTTTTATTGGTGATCATTGAAGTTAAAATAAAATACGAACACGCAAAAGTAGGTATTTCCAAGATAAACACCATTTTTACTACCACATATCCCTCACATAGCCCCGTTCCTCCTAACATCCTACTAACTACCAATTTAACTACTATCGTAACTACCAGTTTATTTGAATGGCTGTACCTGTAGTTACTAATTCAGCTTACACAACTGATGGCACACACTGTATTGGGACTCCAATTCCTTAATCTTCTTCATGGATGCGACAAAAGATGCTACATATTTTTGCTTAAACTACACATACTTTACATAATTAAGTTTGAGTATCATGCTGTTTTAATCGTATAATAACATTCGCAAATTACCTAACTAGGTATATAGTACATAAATATAAAATTGTATTCCAAGTTTATTGATCTGTAAATCCAGGTTATAGTTAAATGGATTCCATCGGTACAAAGTAGAAAAGTGAATAAGGAATACCGTTAATAGTATTGCGCCAATTATCCAACATTTTGGAAAATCATTCGGTAATTATTTTCCTAATTTTGCATAAAAGTTGTATTTTGGTTTATTTTCAATTAGTCACAAAAAATTTGGTCCTTAAGCACAATAAACAAGATGCCTAATATAGTAGCATGGATGTCTGAAGGTGTTTGGCAGACCTGGGTGAGCAGGCGTACAATAATTGGACAGTTTAGGATTACCCGATCTTTATTTTATTAAATATCTCTATAGAAACTCCTTATTTGTAAGTAGAAGTAAACTGGGCTAAAATTATAAATACGTAATTTTCCATTTAGAAATGAGTAAGTCGAAAATCACAGTAATGCGTACGCAAATTGTGCGACTGGCGCTTCTGTCACTTTTCAGGGGGATTGGCATACTCGTACATACTCACAGACACCTTGGGTTTTTCACGATCCTTTCTAAGGGCCGGTTCATCAATTATGTACATTAACTGCTAGAATAGCTATACCGAGTATAGCACTATACTCCAGATAAAGAATGTGAGTCTTTTATCAATGCCGAATTACCTAATGCAGCGGTTCCCAACCTTTTTAATTGCGAGGCCCAACTATTTTTAAAATAAATCTTTTGAGGCCCATATATATATATATATATATATATATATATATATATATATATATATATATATATATATATATATATATAACATGTTAGTAATTGGTAAAAGATATGTACAAGGGGAAAAAATATCTCAAGTAGGTGTTTGCAAAGAAAACACCTGTACTTTATTCACTTTTAGTTGTTACATGATGAAAAACAATTATATACGAGTGGGATTTTTGACATTGTTTTTCTCCCACGAGTGAATCAATGTCAGGATTGAAACAGGACAGTTTCAGTCTTAAATCGCTTTCAACATTCAGTTTGTTCCTGTACTTATTTTTCAAAAAAACAATATTTTAAAGGCTTGTTCACATAAATATGTTGTGGAAAACCCCATTTAGTGCTTCAGTGTAATTTTGGCGATTGCCGGATATTCTTCGCTAACTTTAATCCAGAACGGAACTATTGGAGTTGTTTTAAAAAACGATGCTAGAGTTCAATTTCCGAGACTTCTTCACTCGAAGACATTTTCATTTTTTTCAAGATATCTCCTTCAAATGGATTCCTGATCGAAAGAATTTCATCATCAATTTCGGGAACTCGTAGAATCAGTCGTGGAAGAATCTGTGGAAGAAGTTGTGTAGAATCACTCGGCAGCTTCGTCTTTCGGCAAGACCCCGTCCGAAACCAAGCATCCATATTGACGCGAATTA
Organism: Adelphocoris suturalis; assembly: GCA_030762985.1. Taxonomy (NCBI): domain Eukaryota; kingdom Metazoa; phylum Arthropoda; class Insecta; order Hemiptera; family Miridae; genus Adelphocoris; species Adelphocoris suturalis. Next base: position 33,592,145 of record CM061042.1, read on the forward strand.
ATTGTAACTCACAGGAGGCACAACGACATGATACATAAACAAACCACCACAGCCACTGTGAAACACTGAAGACGTAACAGGCGTGTAGCGCGGAGGGAGGGGAAGTTAGTAGGAGGGAGAACAGCGTTGACCTTGCTTGATGTATGACAAGTGAAAACCGCACCATCGCTATTCGCTGGCTATCTCTCTACAACTTTGATTATATACGTTTTATCGAAATTCCGAACCGTTACGGAGATATATGCATCCGAAAATGGACGAATTTTGAAAATTAGGTTTTTAGCTCACGTTTTTCGGATAACTTTGTTGATTTGCGTCCAAACCGTTTATCTGAGAAAAAAGTCCTCTTAGAGAAAGTTGTAGAGCATCAAATTTCCCTGAAGAATATGTGGCTGAATGCTAATTTATCATTCACCAATCAAAAGTTACGCCAGTTTCAAAATTTTGCCCATTTTTGTCATTTTTACTCAAATGTTGTCAGGCCACTTTTCTGTGTCCTCCAGCTTTAATCGTCCTTCTTTCTGTCATCTGTGGTCATACATACGCCCACACGACCCCAGAATTACATACCACCACATGGGGGAGGGGGGGGGGGGGTGAGACGACGATGTAAAAAAGTGTTATTCCATGGTAAGCACGAGTTCAACTTCTTTCACCCCTTACCAATGATCGTACGAAGTGGTCTTTTGCATTCAAATTTGTTGGGTGGTGAGCTCAGGAAAGACCGGATGGCCGAGGGAACGGAGGGGGAGTTGAAGCAGATGAAGTGCTAACAGTGGAATTTTGTAAATGTACCTAGTGTTACAGTTGATCTGTGTTTTAGTACTTAATATTATTTTTTTTTTTAAGAATACACTTTTTACATTTTCTTGAACACACACAGAATGAACTTTATTCAATATTGAACATATGAACATGTGGAACCTAACAACATAACACAAGTTGATGTAGTGGCCAACTTAAACTTCAATACTCCCCCTTAAGTGGGCACCACACTCAACATGTCTGCAGGCTCCGAAACTTCTCGAACTTCAACATAGGTCTTGAGAATGTTTCATTGACTACACCGTATTGTTGCGTAAAATCTTTAGCAACAGGTCTTGATTCAAACTTCGAAATTTTATCATCCACTCCAACTTTCTTCCTAAATACCCAACGGTTCTTGACAACCTGCCCGTTGCTTGGACGATCAACAAACTCCCAAGCTTTCAATTTTATTAGTGCATCATATTCTCGTTTCATCGCTTCTAACCACTTTTCTTTTTCTTCACTTTCAAGCACGTCTTTATAACTTGCTGGTTCGTCAAGTTCATCCCCTGCTGTAGCTATACAACAGTGCCACTGCTTTGGTTTCACAATCCGGCTTGACTTCCTTAATGCCACTGTGCTTGAATTTTGATTGGCGAGTTCTGGTAGTGGTTCAGCGTGATTTATTTCAGTTTCAAACCATTCTTCTTGTTCCGATTCTTCATTTTCTTCTGGAACGTGTTCTGATGGAAGATCAAGAGAAGCTCCGATCCCTGTTTCAATTATAATGGGATGTTCCATCGGTTGCTCAGATCGTTCTTGATTTGTTATGATCACTACGTTTTCAGTGTTTATTGTTTCAGTGGTTGAATTATGAAGATTTTCGTCGGTTTTTGTTTGTAACGTTTCGGCCTCAAAGAATATCACATCCCTCGCTTTCGTTACGATTGTGGGATTAGTGGGATCACTTAATCGATACCCTTTCGTGTCTTCACAGTATCCCACGAATATGTATTCTTTGCTTTTAGGGTCCCATTTCTTTCTTTTCTGCTTTGGAACATGAACAAAAGCTCGGCAGCCAAACACACGAAGATGAAATAACGCAACTTTTCTTCCTGTCCAGACTTCTTCAGGAGTTTTCTTCTTCAGTGCAGATGTTGGAGACCTATTCTTTAAATAGTTTGCAGTGCTTAATGCTTCTGCCCAGTATCTTTCACTGAGCCCTGCTTCTTGCAGCATGCACCTAGCCTTCTCTACTAGAGTTGTATTAACTCTCTCTGCGACTCCTAGCTATTCTGGAGTATAAGGTACTGTTGTTTGATGCCTTATTCAATGTTGCTTTAGAAAGTCTGTCAATGCATCGTTGACGTACTCAGAGCCATTGTCGGTCCTTAGAACTTTTATCTTCTTGTTTGTTTGATTTTCCACTAGTTGTTTGAACTCTTGAAACACATTCTTTACCTCGCTCTTGTTTTTAATCATGTACACAAAAGTTTTCCTAGAAAAATCATCAGTGAATGTCGTCTATTCTTAAGCCAATCGTCTCTCATGGTAAAATGTGAAGTAGCTCCTGAATCGATGATCCACTCATCGTTATCCAGTCTCCCTATAGCTAAGGCCATTGAAGTTCCTTGCTCACTTGCATTTTTTTTCTTGGCTTTACATTGTGAAGCGAAATGTCCTTTCTTGTCACAAGCAAAACACTTGGGAATAAAATGCTTTTTCTTTGACTCTTTCTTCAATGTTAGAGCTTTATCATTTTCATTATTGGGCTTGGCTTGTTGACTCAATAGGGTACGTACTGAATCACTTGTGATTTTTACCCCTGAGCTCTCCAGAGCCATTATCATGGGCTGGTAGCTTTCACCCAACCCCTTCAGCATGACAACACCGATGAACTCGTCTTCAAGCCCTGCATTGATTGACTCTAATTGCTGAGATATGCTAAGGATTCGATTAAGGTATTCTTTAACAGTTGAAAACTGTGTCAACTCGAGTGAAAACAGTTGTTTCAGCAAACTCAAACGTCTGCATAATCCTTTACTTTCATAATTTGACTCAAGCTTAGCCCAGACATCTTTTGCCGACTTTTGACTACGAACCATAGGATACAGAGACTCATCGACCATTAAACAAATTTTTGATCGAGCTTTGGCATCCTTTCTTGGATCAACCTCTGTCCCTGCAACAACTGCCCTCAGATCCTCGGCGATCAGAAACATTTCCATTCCGAACTTCCAGTTGGAATAATTTTCTGAACCAACCAATTTTTTAATGTTCGGCATTGCTCCCAGTCCTGCAACTGCAACACTCGTAGATGCCACAGGTGGAGAACCACCTGCTCCTGGATCCCCATGAGACATGTTGATTGTCTACAAATTAGTGCTGGGCCCATAACCAGTTGAAGCAGATGAAGTACTAACAGTGGAATTTTGTAAATGTACCTAGTGTTACAGTTGATCTGTGTTTTAGTACTTAATATTATTTTTTTTTGAAGAATACACTTTTTACATTTTCTTGAACACACACAGAATGAACTTTATTCAATATTGAACATATGAACATGTGGAACCTAACAACATAACACAAGTTGATGTAGTGGCCAACTTAAACTTCAATAAACAGGCATTGCCTGCTCCGTCGCCTGCATCGGGCGTCACGGAACATGTTCAAACGCCGCCCCCACGGAACTGCCCGACGAGGAGAGTGACGAAGAATACGACATGTTCTAATCATGTATCATCTAATCATGTATTATTTAATTACTTCAAATTAATTACACGCATCGATTTTTTACATCGTCGTCTCACCCCCCCCCCCCCATGTGGTGGTATGTAATTCTGGGGTCGTATGGACGTATGTATGACGACAGATGACAGAAAGAAGGACGATTCAAGCTGGAGGACACAGAAAAGTGGCCTGACAACATTTGGGTAAAAATGGGCAAAATTTTGAAACTGGCGTAACTTTTGATTGGTGAATGATAAATTGGCATTCAGCCACATATTCTTCAAGGAAATTTGATGCTCTACAACTTTCTCTAAGAGGACTTTTTTCTCAGATAAACGGTTTGGACGCAAATCAACAAAGTTATCCGAAAAACGTGAGCTAAAAACCTAATTTTCAAAATTCGTCCATTTTCGGATGCATATATCTCCGTAACGGTTCGGAATTTCGATAAAACGTATATAATCAAAGTTGTAGAGAATTTTATCAGCTTTCATTTACTATAGGACATGGTTCATCGAAAAATGCACCGTTTTCGAGATATTCGCGAAAAACCCCAAAATGGGACCTTTAATGACCCCCCCCCCCCTCGAGCGGCACCCCCACCCCCCAGGACTTTTAGTATGTCAATCAGGGGACCTCCACCTACGTCTGTACCAATTTTGGTTTGGGTTCTATTTTTTTCTACCTCAATGTCTTTATTTCTACACGCGCAAAGAGTAAACTCACTTGTTATAAAAATGTAATTGAATAATTTGACTATTGCTAACACTCAAGTGAGCATGGTTTAAATTTAATTGTTTCCATCTCTATTCCGATATTAATTGTTGAAACTCAGATGATTTTGTTTATCTATTTTTATATTTTTGACCAGCATCCACGGCCCAGTACCAAGCTGCCCTATGGCCCACAAGTGGGCCGCGGCCCACGGGTTGGGAATCGCTGACCTAGCGGATAAAATTATCCCTCAGATAAATTCTGTTTGGCAGATAGCGCCGTTAGCATCCTCATTGGTGTCCGTAGGCAACAAAATAAGGGCGATTTACACAGAGTAGAGTAGGAGCTACATTTGCTTCATTGAAAAACAGGGTGTGACGTCATTTCCACAACGGTATCCATCATTTTATCAAGCTCGGCAAATAAGAAACCACCACGTTTTTGCCGTTTGCTATTTGCTTCATTCATAGCGAGAGAAATACATATACGAGTATATACGAATTCCAACCTGAATTATTATGAATGAATTATTGTGATCAGTAATTTGTGGACTTAGTTTCATCTTAGAACTGTATAAAAATACGCACTCTTCCCATGTTCTCATTTTCATTTTTTATTGTTTTTGACTTTTTCAATAGTCCCCTATCATCTTTGAAACATCTAGTGCTCTCTTCTCCTGCTCTGTTTTGACTATTATCTCCAAATTGCTGTACTGACTTCATAAGTTAAATTACTGCTATATTATTGCTGTTTCTGGTAAAATTTTTCTTTTTCTTGTTGTTTTTCTTAAATGTGTAAATTCTTGTGTACATTGAATCGCTACTTTTATTATGCTGTTGTAAATTGGGCTAGCCCATTAATAAATAATAAATGAATAAAGAAATAATTACTAGGTGATCTAGTGATCTACACGGGGTCTTACTAGGTATAATCGGCCCCGTTTTCCATTCAACGAATTATGCTACGATAGAATCTTCGCTGTTGCTGCTATTTGAAGACAAATCCCCAAATATATCATCCATTGGAAGGTACAACAATTATCCATTACAGGGGTTCAAGACTTCATAGTTTGCACTGAATAAGGTTAATACAAATAATCAGCAGACCGACTCCTATTTCCTATCTTTGTTATTACTATGTTTCTCAGACCTTCCCATCACTCCATTGCTAGCGCACCAGGACTAGGACTACTTAGGTACTAATTATAATCAATTTAAGGAATAAGGAGACCCATTCCTCTTTCCGTTACTAAGTTTATTATGAGGTCCCATGATTACATACTTACAAATTAAGACCAATATAAGTAATCAGAAGTAGTATAACTAATCCTAATTTCATTACAATGTACGTCCCATCACTCCATTGCTAAGGTCCTAGGACTACTTATGTACTAATTAATATCAATATACGTAATAATCTGTACACCTATTCCTGTTACTTCCTTTGTTATTCCATCCCACCAATCAGCAGTAGCAATTTCAAATAAGGTTTTTATAAATAAATTAACTTGTTTGAGGTAGAAGAATGATCTGGAACGAATTTTTATTCATTTAATTTTTTCTCTTATGCTTGAGTTGTCGCTCACCCATCTGGATCAACTGAGGTCGTACCTCAAACAACAAAGCCTTGGCTATATGACCTAGCTCCAGGGCAATGTAACGTCCTAAAAATGTCCTAGTAACATGTACCAAATTCAATTTTTTTTCTATCAATTTGGCACCAGAATTGATTGTTATCAATTTTTCCTATAGTTGATAATCTTACTGTAAAACTTTTCCAGGATTATCTGTGAATATGTTATTGAAGTGTGATAAAATACCATCATGATTTCTTTGAGGCCTCAATATAAACAAGTTTATCATCAAATTTTAATTAGTAATTTTAAAATACCATAATTCCCAAAGCTCCTAATTGTTGTTATTGGTTCTCATACTAGCCACTTTGCTTTGTCCAGTAGGTTTCAATGGTAAGTACTAAGTACATACTTACAACAAAACTGGAATACATCTTTAGGATCCATACCTGAAACAGATATAAAATACAATTTTAGAATCATTTGAAAATTAGTACTTTAAAAAGCTAATTTGCACATTGATACCTACTTATTATTTTGGTTTATTCTATTCAAGAACGAATTTTTTTAAACAACTGGGGGAACAACCTTTGATTACGTTCTTCTAACCTTTAGTCCGATTGTTTCCGTTTCAAAATTCGCAGATTTCAAACAACTAAAAATTGTATATAAATTTTAATCTGCGCATTCGCCGCCCAGTGGTGCAGTAGTGGAAAAACGCTGCAAAGTATTCACAAAGGTTTTTTATATTTCTCTATTAGATTGTCCTTCTGCGCAGAACAATTGTCTATAAATACAAAATGAAGCCCATTATATTCCAAGTAGATCTCTAAGTATGTATCATAGCGTAGACCTCTACCGAGGGGAAAATGAACTAATATAAAACATCTACTGACGTCATTGATGACGACGATGACGTGATATTGTCGTTATTGATGACGACGATGACGTGATATTGTCGTTAAGTACAAATTTTAAAGTTTTTATAATGGTTTCAGTCGATTCTGTTTGGCGAAAACTATTAACAACGATACGACGGATCGTTAAAAAAGAAATAATGATAATAAATAAATAAAAAACTATACAGCTAATTCCGGATATCTAAAGAGTCTACCTACCAAATCTTAAGCTGGTAGCTCCAAAAATGCGTTATGATCGTCAGAGTTAATTGTAAGTAGCGGAAGCATTCTCACTTTCAGGAGAAAAAAATTTTGGTCTGCAAAATCAAAATTTCCACTCGCATTTTATGTTTTAGACCATTCTGAACAACTTTGGTTCCGTGTTTGTCTGTCTATCTGTCTGTGTGTAAGTGGATGTCTCCGACGTGTGCCCGCAAATCCTTATAACAAGGTAATTGTCCACAGTTTTCTTCCGATTTGGATGGAATTTCCGGGGAATGTTCGGGCTAGGATGCAGACGATCCCTACCAGTTTCATCGTTCCTGACTCAATACGTCACTCTGCGCATGCGCAATCGTAAATTTTACCAAGCATTATTTTCTCATGCCCTAGTCGTCTGATCTCGCTCAAATTTGAATGATAGTTAGGGGGTGACTATCTCATCATCCCATATCAGTTTCAACATCATTGTATTATTAATAGGTACTGCACATGCGCTAACGTGAAACCGTTGTAACAAGCTTATTTTCCACAGTTTTCATCCTCTTTGGATGAAATTTTCAGGGAATGTACGGGCTAGGGTGTAGACCGTCCCCCATCAGTTTCATTGTTGCCTTTTTTCGTTGTAAAGTTCTAGCCCCTAGGGAAACCAAACTGATGAACGCACAGCGATCTCGGTGGTTTCATTCGATTCTATATCTGTAAATTACACACACACACACACACACACACACACACACACACACACACACACACACACACACACACACACACACACACACACACACACACACACACAAACTCAAAGTGATGCAGAGGTTCAAGGACCACCTTGACGACATGTGTGATTTTCACCCCAGTGCCACAACTTTGGTTCAGTAGTGTCCAGAAGTTACTCTTAAATTATTTTAATTCGTTCTTTCGGATTCCACGCATCTAGAAATTCAACAGTTGAAGGGGCAGGTTGGGGGGGGGGGGGGGGGGGGGGGGTATGTTTTCTTGGTTGCTCAGAAAAGTTAATTTTTGATAACAATAAATCAAAACAGATGGAATCGCCCGTTGTTTACGATTACATTTGAGATCAACTGTACATTTCTCGATTATATCAGCAATTATTTCGTCGTACGATCAGTTTTCAAGCTTGAGCCGCTTAAACTCCCGAAACCCATCCGTTTTCCTGACAAACGCATTATTTAGTGAGGCGAAGAATTTTTTTCGCGGTGTTGCGTGCGTTTCCATCCAATTTAGGATCAACTCCAAAAGTCTCTCAGGAGGCTTTCAATCCATTCTCCAAGATTAAACAATCCGTTTTGCACCTGGGGACCACGCCTCCCCTCATACCCTATTCTTGTAGCAGAATCGATAAGTCTCCGAGGGGACGGGGGAGTGTTATTACGTTTATATTGCAATATTCCTCAGATTTGGGTTTGTGTGTTCGACTACAGTGTAGATGGAATGAAGGTAATATGTTCAGCCTGTCCTTGGCTGTCGATTTAATGGAAATCGAGTTTATTTGCGAGAGATGTCGGATTCGCGGTGGAAGCTGAGATTCCTCTAAGGATATGGGAAAGCATAGAGCGTAGTGTCACGTCGATGTTTATGAGAAAGCTGTTTCATTTGCTGGGGTTTTAATTGCATTGTATTATTTTTCTCGAGAATGGACAGATTGTCGGTACTTGTCACTAGCGCCCCTACAGCGTTTCGTTAGCGATGCTTGCGGACCTTTAGTCTATTTACTATTAAATTATAATGTCGAGGGAGAGCCAACCAATTCTCATAGGTTGGTAGCGCTGCTACCGTCCTCTCCTCGATTGTGGCAAGGGAGAGGGGGGCTTTCTATCGGTTGGTCGACAGGAGATTTCAGTTGCAGTTAAAAGGAGCTCCACACACTATGGATGGCCATATTTATTGTCCCCTCCTTGATTGTGGCATGGGAGAGGGGTGCTTTCCATTGATTGGTCGGCAGGAGGTTTTAGTTGCAGTTAAAAGGAGCTCCATACACTATGGATAGCCATATTAATTTTCCTCTTCTTGATTGTGGCATGGTAGAGGGGTACTTCCCATCGTTTGGTCGGCAGGAGGTGGTTTCGGTTGCAGTTAAAAGGAGCTCCACACACAATGGATGGCCATATTTATTGTCCTCTCTTTGATTGTGGCACGGTAGAGGGGTACTTTCCATCGGTTTGTGGGCTGGTTCTTCATGATTTCTCAGTTGCAGTTAGAATGAGCTCCACACACAATGGATGGCCATATTTATTGTCCTCCCCTTGATTGTGGCATGGTAGAGGGGTACTTTCTTTCGGTTAGTGGGCAGGTTCTTCATGATTTCTCAATTGCTGTTAAAATGAGCTCCACACACACTAAAGATGACCATATTTATTGTCCTCCCCTTGATTGTGGCATGGTAGAGGGGTACTTTCTATCGGTTGATCGGCAGGAGGTTCCACTTGATAGCCCATCAAGGTCAAAGAGGGTATTTGCGATTTCGAATAGTGTCTTTCTTCCAAGTTCATCTGATTGGTCTTTTGTAGTTAGAATGAGCTCCACATAGCATGGATGGCCATATTTATGGCCCTCCTCGGTTTGATTAACGAGGAGGGGGGGGGGGGGGGGGCTCGTATGTTTTATCAGTATCAGTCTAAATGTTCCTCTTCCCATCATTTGTTCATAAAATGTTGAGTGTTACCCACGGACACTAACTCGACTTCATTCGTAAGAGCCAATAAGGATGTGTGATGATGCATAATATCTTTTACTCTTCTGATCTCTTCTCATCAGAATTCGATCTAATGATCCAGTACTTCTGCCACACTAAGATACGTTGATCACAGCGAGCACCCCAAATGTGTTCCTCACTTTCCAGCATCAAACGGAAGTGCTTTTAACATATTTTTCCGATCCCCTTCAGCTGATGGTAATGTGAAGATATGGAACTGGGAAACCTAAATAGGTAAACTCTTGAAAGATTCAAAAACGCCGCAGAAAGTGAAGTTTTTCCTGGTTGGCCATTATTCAACTGGGCCGCCTGAAGAGGTCCAAGGGAGAAAGGTTTTTTGTTTTGTTTTCCCTAGCGACCTATCTCCCGTTATTTCCTATTTTTTCCTTGAAGTGCCTCGTATTTTCATTCTTTTTAGATTGGGATGTTACTGGGGGAGCCGCCATATTCATTTTACTTCCAGGTCCTTAACGTCTTCGTATATCGTGTGCTAGAAGGACCATTCCCTAAAGCCTGAAGGGTATCAACTAAAAGAATATGACAACCATTGGAACTGTTCGCACCAAAGCTCAAGTACTATATTTTGAGTAGTACTAGTTTTTATATATTAGTATTATATTTGTTTGTATTTAGATTATGGACGTTCTTAAAAAGAAGCGCTGCAAATATTACAAAAAAGTTCATTATTGTATTCCTTTTTAGATAGCCCTTTTTTACAGAACACATGATATGTCTATGATCATTAACCGAAGTCTATTAGACATTATCTAGATTTAATGGCATAGGCATAGACGCCTATCGAGGAGAAATTCATTAAAATAAATTAAACTCCTACTCTTTATTTGTCCTCCTGTAATCAACTACAGCTGATATCCTCAATATATCGTCATTGACGTAAGCACCCACCGATTGAAATGTATGAATAGATGTGAATGAATCACCTACCAACGCTTCACTAGTCCATCTATAGGAGACAGAAGCTATAATAAAAGCTCGTATGTTTTATCAGTATCAGTCTAAATGTTCCTCTTCCCATCATTTGTCCATAAAATGTTGAGTGTTACCCACGGACACTAACTCGACTTCATTCGTAAGAGCCAATAAGGATGTGTGATGATGCATAATATCGTTTACACTTCTGATCTCTTCTCATCAGAATTCAATCTAATGATCCAGTACTTCTGCCACGCTAAGATACGTTGATCACAGCGAGCACCCCAAATGTGTTCGTCACTTTCCAGCATCAAACGGAAGTGCTTTTAACATATTTTTCCGATCCCCTTCAGCTGATATGTCAGCTGACACACATGATATGTCTATGATCAATAACCAAAGTCTATTGGACATTATCTAGATTTAATGGCATAGGCATAGACGCCTATCGAGGAGAAATTCATTAAAATAAATTAAACTCCTACTCTTTATTTGTCCTCCTGTATACATCGTCATTGACGTAAGCACCCACCGATTGAAATGTATGAATGGATGTGAATGAATCACCTACCAACGCTTCACTAGTCCATCTATAGGAGACTATAATAAATAGTTAGAAAGATAGTAAAAAGCTATAATAAATAAAACTCGATTTCGTTAAGTGAGAATTCTATTGAAACAAAATCAGCTGAGACTATCGTCGCAGTCTTCTATTTAGCAGTTTTTACTACGTTCTACTAGTTCTGATTTGTTTCCGTGTCGATAATAATTTTTCCTGTCAAAGTTCTAACCCTTAGGAAGAGCGAACGGATGAACGTGCAGCGATCCGGGTGGTTACATTAGATTATTTGGGTTTTAAAAATTACATATGTACTTAGTTTTCTTATTTTATTTATTTACTTCTTACTTTATTTATTTTTAGATAGCCCTTCTCCAAAGAACACTATTTTCACTATGATCATTAACCAAAGTCTATTAGACATTATCTAGATGTAAAGGCATTGAAATAGACGCCTATTGAGGAGAAATTCATTAAAATAAATTAAACATCTACACTTGTCCACCTGTGTTCAACAGCAGCACACCTATATAGGAGACAAAAGTTATGATAAATAAAATTGATTTCGTGAAGTGAGAATTCTATCGAAACAAAATCAGTTGAGACGATCGTCGCAGTCTTCTATTTAGCGGTTTTCACTACGTTCCACTAGTTCTGATTTGCTTCCGTGTCGATAATAATTTTTCCTGTCAAAGTTCCAACTCTTAGAACGATCGGCCGGATGAACGTACAGCGATCCGAGTGGTTTCATTAGATTCTTTGGGTTTTAAAAATTACATTTATACTTAGTTTTAGAGATCTTGATTTTTCAGTAGTTAAGCCCTCAAATTCTGCCCTTCAGGATTGATTGAAAGTGGTGTCGCGATTACTGGCACGTCCCCGGCCAATTAACAAATTTCATACAGTTCGATCCAGACAGAAGCTTCAAGTGGTAAATGGCGGACGGACAAATTCTATTTTTTTTGGAATCTACGTATCTTGAAACCTAAACCAACAAATTTTGAGGTTAGATTAAAACTTTTTTTTTCTTCGTTGATTACAAAGTTCATCTCTGATAGACAACCACAAACACAAAAATGGATAGGATTTTTAACAGGGTGTCTAATAGATCTGTAAAGGAAAAATCGGGGACTTTTGGGGTTCTGAATTTCAAAAATCTGTGACTTTTTACAGGCTTTAATTTCTTTAGGAATAGCGTACCGAAATACTTTCCAGTAGATCTACTGTAATGATGAGTAGCCTATATAAAATTAGATCTTCATAACTTTTTTATTGATTCTAGCCTACTTATAAAGTGCAGAAGTCTAAGACTACTTACAGAATATTAGTGAAATACAATGTACAAAATATTTACTCAATTGATTCTTTCGTATGTTTTGTGAATCCCGGTACTGGCATTATATTATGATTTTTGGTTACCGACGCCATGAAAATCGGTGACTTGTATATTAAAATCCGTGACTTTAGGAAATATCCATGCCCTACTATTAAATCCGTGACTTTCCGGGAATCCGTGACCTGTAGACACCTTGTTTAAATATCTCCTAGAAAGTACATTACATCACGACTTTCTTGGTTTTTAAAATAATTTTTCCAGTGTAGAATTACGATAACAAGAGGTATAATTGAAGGGGTTCATCTAGTAAAATCATAATATATTCGCTAATCCCAACAGAATCATGTACACGCCAATTATATGATGCATTACTTACTAATATTTATGATTATTTTGCATTTATCTGACCACATCCGATAATTCTTAAATGTACCAATAAACGATTGGATTGGTTGATATTGATATGTAAATAAGATCATTAATTAATTACACCATTTTTAATTGATATTACATGGGCGAGCAACGATTTCATTTCCTCATACCCTTCTCATTTAATGTTATGATAAACTGTTATTGGAGTTGAACGGGCAATACTTACCCAATTTCATAATAGGTTACATATAAACCGATAATTAGTCGTATTTGTATTTAACAAATTATTCATGAAATATTTTGACGTTTGAAGGATGAATACCTACCTACCCAATTTTTTTCATAATCGGTTGCACATAGGCACAAAATTAGAATATAAAAACGGTGAAATTAATAATTCATGTGATAATAAGAACATATTTAATCTGAACAGTGTATCAATAATATTATAATATGAAAATAAACAGAGTGATACTCGCAAAATTCCTGAGAATTGAAATAGAATGGAAACAGCCTAATTTTTAAAAGGGGACGATGCTCGAATTCTCACTGCCGCGATGAAATTCTTAAAACTTGTGTCGATCCTAAATCGCACAATCACTGAGAAAGAAGTTGTGTTTATGAAAGAATTCAAAATCCAGGGACAACGGAATTCAATTGAGTTCCTATCTTAATCGGATAGTGTAGGCAAATCAGACATGTGAGTGGAGTGATATGATTATGCCGTAGTATAAAACTAGCTTATGGGCTGAGGTTGTCACAAATCCCCTGGTGGATAGATTAATAGGGAACCATATTATAGAGCCCGACCCGCACTGTACTTGGGAATCTCATCGAATCGAAAACAGTGGAAATTCTGATCATTTCATATACCCTGGGTTTACGTAATGATTGTGACTTGAGGAGTCTACCCAACAAACTAGGATACAGCCGAATCGTTCAATGATCTGATACTGGAAAATGATACTAGCGACATGGGTATTTATTTTTTCTTTCCCAAAATGTGATTATTCTCATTAAGCCATTTTGAAATAATAAGCATTAATATAACGGATAGGCAATTAGTTAATAACATTTAATTGAAAATCTTCATAATAAATATTGATAACGTCACTCCTCTCAAGTGATTGAAAGTTAAGCCGAAATTCACGGCACATCGCAGCAAATTTTTCCAGAGTTTTCATTACCATTCGCTGAATCCCCTAGTATTTTTTTGGATTTTGATGAATCTCATTATTGAGAGTTCTGGCTATGATGATAAATCTGCCATCACACTTGAAGAATAAAATGAAAACAATAATAATAAATGATTAAATAAAAACCCATATTATTTTTTTGGATTTTCTACCTCAAGGTAAGTGTACTTTGAAGCTGTTTCTGCAATGTTTGATACTTTTAGCATGTTATTTAAGTATTTACCTTCACTACCTTCTTGCGGGAGGCGATTTTCGTTGAGAACTAAGCTCATGATGGGCTTTTGGAAAAAATGTCAACAGTGGGGTAATCACAGCCATAAGTGGTGGGTAATCACATCCATAGTAGTTGGTGGCTGTCATTACCCCACTGACACTTTTCGTCTTCATGAGCTATATATTTGCCTATATTATTCGATTTATTTCATTACAGATGCCACGTAAGCGGCTGAGAACGACAGAGAGATGTTCCTGGACGTTGGACGATTTGAAAGCAGCAATGGAAGCGCAAAAAATGCAGGGTTAAGTTGGCGTTCAGCTAGCTTGAAGTTCACATACCATACAGCACGTTCAATGAAAGAATGAGGCAGGCATAAATAGAGCTTATGCCTGCCAGCAGTAGTTTTCAAAGTATTTTTCAATTTTAGCCTCTAGTTATTCGTTTTTTTGAGTCCTATTCATGTGCCAACTCTAGTCAGCCTCAACTGCAACCATTTCTTGTTTTTGTTATGACAATTTTGACTTCTAAGTCCATGACCGTGTCCTATATTATGACACCGTGAAAGATCCTTGTGCCCTGAAGATGGGTTTTATATTAGCCGAAAGCTCGGCGATAAGGACTTTTATTCGTTTCTTGACCCTTATCCTGATAATTTGACAACATTCACAACTTTTGTTAACCACACCAAGCCTGGCACCAGCCGTAGATTGCGTCACTCCTGCTTCAGCCCAAGAACCCATAAACAATAATGAATGTGAATCCTTAATTACCGAAATGCTAAGCCTACCTACTCCAGCAGCAATCAAGAACAGAAATAAAAAGCAGCATTCTGAAATTCTTACCTCCACACCCCGAAAAGCAGCTCTCATCGAAAAACACCAAGCCAAAATTAACAAGCATCAAAAACAACAAAGGATAAAAGAAAATAAACAAGAAGCAAGGAAACTAGACAGCAAATTAAATGGTCTTGATGGACCAGGTCCATCAAAGGGTAACAGAACCATGAATGACAGCAAGAAAAGGATAGAAGATGTTAGGAAACGGGTTTTAGGAAACGACAATGAGGAAGGAGAGACAATATTATCCCTACCAAAGAGGCCAAAGAAATCCGTACGACGGAAGAAATATGATCTTGACAGAGAATCAGAAAACTCGGATGATGATATTTCAGAAACAGATTTGTGTGATGATGACCAAATTTATATTTAGTGTTTTTTGAAGTGCCAGTTGCAGTGTACCTAATCTGTTCCACTTTATGATGATTTTTAATTGTGTAATAATGTCAAATTTTTATAGCAATTTTCCTACATGATTATTCGAACTAAGTTTTCTAGTCCCCTTTCTGATCCTGATGCTACCATTCTCAATGAAAACCTTATTTTTTAACCGAGATATTTTAATGAAAATTTTATTGTAGTCATGTTTTATTTCAATCAATGTTCCTCAATAAATCGAACTGTTAAATTGAATTAAGAGTGACGTTTTTCGTGGGTGGATGGTATCACCCCAAGTGGCTGACATTACCCCATACCATGGCTGTGATTACCCCACCCAATGGGGTAATCCCAGCCATACCTCGCTTCCCAATTATTTGAGATTATTTCACTTTACTTAGCTTTCTATGCAAAAAGTAACATATCATTCAGAACTACCTGAAATTATCTAATGAATCACGCCATTAGCAAATTTGTCGTGCATTACATAGCAGATATATCGCCTCTGAAAGTTAAGTGGATGTCATTACCCCACCCTCCCCTATTACCAAGCCTTTAACGCAATTTAGGTATGTACATATAAGCAAATAATAGTTATACCATTGTTACAAACTGGAGACTCCTTGGACAATTATAAATTAACATCGCTATTCCTAATAGATTTAAAGTAATAAAAACTCGGCCTTTCGGGCCTCGCAAGGTTGCTTTCCGCTTTGAGCTTTCGGCTGAGATGCTAAAACATGAAGCTTGCTTTATTCCCCCTTTCGAAATCTCAATTTCTGACAAACATTTCAGTCCTTAAATTTTACCCTTTAGGGCTGACCGAAAGTGATACCAGGTTGTAGGACCAACTAGACCCCAAATGTTGAATTAAGATTGTTGTGTTATAAACGTTGATCCAGTAGTTTCGGAGATATTTTCAAAAAAGGGCGGATGGACAGTTTTTTTTTTTTTTTTTTTTTTTTTTTTTTTTTTTTTTTTTTTTTTTTTTTTTTTTTTTTTTTTGTATTCTACACATCTTGAAACGTAAGCCAATAAATTTTGAAGGGATAGAGAGGGTGGGGGGGGGGGGGGGGGCTTTTTTCCATCTTGGTCTCGATTTTTGAGCTTGACTGCTAATACTTGGTTGAGATTACTTTGAGCCTGACTGCTAAAATGTAAAAAACATGGAATCATGTTTTAGCTCCTCGCTCTCACTTTATTATAAAAATGATCACGACGATTGAGCTCTTGTGAGATGATGATCTCCTAATAGAAACTCGCGAGTAAACATTCACTTTATTATAGAAATGATCACGACGATTGAGCTCTTGTGAGATGATGATCTCCTAATAGAAACTCGCGAGTAAACATTCACTTTATTATAGAAAGAGGCTAAAGAGGCTACATACGAAATTACAGCTTCCTATAGTGTAAAGTATAGAAATTACCTATTAAAATGACTTAACCACCGCTTCACAAATCAAACCGTTCTCGCAATATTCGGATCACCTGCTATGAATCACATAATCGAAACACCAGCTCAATGAAATCATCAGAAATTAACAAGCGGTTGCAATCATGTTCACAATATCAATAATTGAGAATGATCACCTGTGTGTAAACAATTATTCATATAACCATGCTCATAACTCAGCTTGTTGGCCACGCACTTCGCAGTAGTTAATATAGTATGGTTGGATAAATCGAGAGCTTTCGAACGAATGGTCAACGAATTTTGTGGGATGAAAAACGACGAAGTATCATATCCCTAGCAACGACTCGGTTGTAAGCGGAAATCATCACAATTATTGGCGCTACTTTCATCTCACTTTATAGTCTCACTTTTCGGCGGGGGATCCATCGCTAAAACATGATTCCATGTTAATAATGAACTAAAATCACTAATTTTTACCTTTAGACCTCAATGATGTCACATTTTCGCCTATATTCATCTCTTGTCATGGGTACACATGTCCCGCTGTGCGCCCCCCTACCGAACTGAATTGTAACTACGAGTACATTCCCCCATAGTCTTTTCGCGCGAATAGGTTCCGTTGAATGAATAGGTAATCTATGTCTGCTGCTAAAATATAGATTAGTTAGACAAATAGATCAGAATTATTTATATAGGTTCGTGGTCTGGATGCTCGCAAGCTCGCATCTCAAAAATACATAACATCAAGTAGCCAATCCCCTAGTGAAATTCGAATTTGTAAGGTGAATAGATCAAAATGACGTTTTAAAGAATTACTTGAAACATTTAGAGTAATGACGTTCTAAACTATGTTTCGGAGGTTGAATTCGAATGCAAAACAATTAGTCCAGAGCTTGGGATCTAATTAGAGCCCATCACCCATCACCGCTCAGTCTGCTACACCACGGGTGATGTTAACAACCAATTAATACTTACAGAACTTCGCTACCCATAAGGGAGCTTATTTCGATTGCCAGTTGACGCTAGTTCGAATTCATGTCGGCAGGGGCGCGCACTGAGGAACATGTTGTGTACCTACTGCCTGGTATATTCATTGCCTGAATCTCAACAGGATCCGCGCATTCCAAACCAAGCTTCCGTACTTCCTTGTGGTTGCTACTTCAGATGTTCTATCCGGAACGCTATTCATCGTCCTTGAAACCCCTTTTTATCTCATGATGATATTTTAAAAAAGCAACAACAAAAAATCCCTCTAGGAAGGGCTGAAACGCCGAGAAATGAAGTAGAGGAGACGAGGCAGATGAGTAACTGATGCAGAAAGAACTTCATTCCCTGGAATTAACTTGCAAGGGTTCACCTCGAAAACCACGAGATTAAAAACGACCTCTTAGTACCTGAGGCAGGTGCTCCTTAAACATTTCCACCGCCTGTATTTAACAAACATTTCGCCTTACGAGCTACGGAACACATTTAGTTTTAAGGGTATTTACACAAAGCTTTAGCACCGCACTGGACTTGATTGCGGTTACTTTTTGAGGAAATTAGGCGTTGGAACAAGATCATCAATCTGATGCTGGTGGACGCTGAGAGGCCAATTTACCCGATCTAGATTGGGGGGAAAAAAATGAAATAAATAAGTTCAAACATCGACACTTTAACATGGATGATATTGGGGTGGAAGTCAGTCTGAAATTCGGGGAAATGTGAGTGATAATAACAAATTCCGCGTCCCTTTTCACAAAACGTTATGATTCTGAAGGTATGAAGAATAATTGTACGCCTAATCACCTGTCTTGAATAATTCACTGCATTTTCTTTCGAATTTACTTCCAGACTGACTGCTACCGCACGAACTAAATCACTCGTGAAGAAGTTGTGGAAACTCATTGCAAAACGGAAGTTTTTGAAGAAACGTTGTCTATTTCCACGAAAAATAAAGAGTTACAATGTTTAATCGGTTTCGACAGTTAGGCCATCATCAGTAACAAACAATAACTGAACACACATTAGAAATAACTTCGCTTATATCGTCACAGGTGAAGGGAAAATTATAAATTAAAATGCTCAGGCGGCTACGAATATTGCTGTCAAACTGGTAGGAAATTAAGGGAAAGAATAGACGAGCATCAGGAGGATTTTAGGGAAAATAAGGGTAGGTCTACATTTGCAAAACATGTTCAGGAATCCAATCTTAATTACAACTTTGATTTGACAGATAGACGGTTTGTAGAATTTCTTCATTTTCGTTCAAAGCGAGGTATGTCTAATGTACTTGGAAAATTCGAAATTATCAAAAGTGACAGATCTGGTAAATGTTTAAACGAGGATATCCCTCAATATATTTCTTCCTGATAAGTCCATTTCTATAAAGCTTGGAGTTATCCCTTCAAACTGTTGAAATCAGTAATTCTTCCCCTCCTTTCACTTCATTAGCTATAATCCCCTTCACTTTGCTTGCACTTAATTGGTTGTACCTCCATCCCCCTTTCCTTTCTCTCGATCAGTGGGATTCAATCTCCCTTCCCCTGTGACTATATAAGCTGTGTTCTTTCTAGTGTGTGTTCAGTTATTGTTTGTCACTGATGATGGCCTAACCTTCGAAATCGATTTATCATTGTAACTCTTTATTTTTCGTGGAATTAGAACGTTTTTTCACTAACTTACGTTTTGACTACAACCAGCCGCCAGCTGTTGAGTACTGCTGCGGCGAGCGGTAGAACAGTAGGTAATAGAGAGTTTTTGGTGACCTTAACGTGCCCTTAACGTCACCCTAACGTACCCGTGAGTACGTGACCTTGACTTTACGTTAGAATGGCTTATTTAACGTCACCCGTTCGGGGTTCTAAAGGCCCTGTAAATGTAACACTTCGCACTACTGGTCATTCAAAATTACACGAATACGAGGTGAAGTAAATGATGATGGTTTTTCATTTCATATGCCCCATTAATTATGTTGATGTAGCGGTTAGAACACCCCTCAAACTTGTTATTTTAGGTTTCAAGTCGCGTAGAAACCGAATCCACACCGTTGTGCAAATTATTGGAATCAAGCCGATTTTCTTTATAAAAACGCCTTTATTCACATAATCATCGAAATATTGGTACTTGGATGGAATGTGCCCATATTGTCTATAACAGATTTTTAACCCGTTCAGGCATTGAGTCTACTAAAGTTTGGCACTGTTGGAGGAATTTTTCATCGCGGAACCAGATCTTCAGAAGTGCTGAAATCATCTTGTATATTGTCGTGCAGTCCATTTTCCTCAGCCGTCCTTAGCAGATGGCCCAAACATTTTCAATGGGATTCAAGTCAGGTGAGTTCCCGGACCATTCTAACACCTTTACACCAGTTTGAGAGAAGAATTGCTTCACTTTTTGCTTTCGAGTCTACCTAAAGGTTGCGGAAGCGTTGTTTTCACTTTCGGGAGAGAAAAAATTTCGGGTCTCCAAAATCAAAATTAAAATTTCCACTCGCATTTTACGTTTTTGACCTTTCTGAACAACTTTGGTCCCGTGTCTGTGTGTGTGGCGTGTCCGCAAATTCTTGTAACAAGCTTATTTTCCACAGTTTTCATCCGATTTGGAATCTTACATTGTGAAAATGATCTATATCACACATTATCTACATATAACTGCGAACGCGGAGGCACCTACCGAGGAGAAATTAATTAAATTAAATAAAACACTTACACTTTAGTCCTTTGGTACCTATTTAGCAAAATCCACTGAAGCACAACAACCTATCAGAATGAAATCTTACATTATCTAAATTATCTATCACACATTATCTATGCATAACTGCAAAGGCTTAGCCACCTACCAAAGAGAAATTAATTAAATTAGCGAAATCCACTGAAGCACAACAACTTATCAGAATGAATTCTTACATTATCTGAATTATCCATATCACTCATTATCTAAATAGAACTGCGAAGGCGTAGCCACCTACCAAGGAGAAATTAATAACATAAAATAAAATACTTCCACTTTACTAGTCCTTTGGTATCTATTTAGCAAAATGCGTCCAGCTCTAAATAGCTCTTTAAATCCATTCTAAATAAGATGGTGATTAGTATGGGAGATTAGAATGTTCACTTTGAGGAAACATGTAATGCCCAGCTTCTACGTGAACGGAAAACGCTGGAAATATTGCTGGAGTGTCACGGTCCTCATGTTGTATCTAATGAATAAACTCGTACGCCTTATTTTGGTCAATCTGGTTCTCCCTCGTGCATAGACCTCGTTATAACTAACTACCTACCACCCGTCGCAGTACGAGTCGTCTGTGAGCAGCACTGGATTCAGCGACCATCAAGGTATCGAGTTTTCCTTGTATGAATTTATTGGTTCCCCAAATCGCAAAACGATTCAGTATCGGGTCCATAGGCCAGAAAATCTGGCTCTTATCGGTTTACACCTTTCGTCTGTCAATTGGTTCCCTGTGTACCATGCTGATCATCTTAAATATTTGACGGCTATCTTTCTGAATATATTCCTATCAATACTTGACCTCACGTGTCCTATGGTTACGAAAAAAATTGAAGATATGTCCAAGCCGAAAAAATTGCCCTTCAGTACTGATATATTGGATCTGCGGGACAAATACCTTGCGTTCAGGGATATACGTATAGTGAGCGAGGATTTTGCCATCTTGGCCAAAGACGCTAGGAACGCTTACAGGTTAGCTATGCGTAATTTCCATAGAGACGAATTTAGATAATGACGATACCATAAAGAATTCAAGTTACAAAATGAAAGCCTCTTGCAAGGTTGTTCTCAACATGAAATCCCATTTTGCGTCTCCTCCTTCTAATCTCTCGGCCTCCGGATTCAGCAAGGTTTCCTCTGAAGTATTTGATCTGCGTTGTCGACTGACGCATGTGATGAATTCTATGATTTTCTGCGACGAGCTCCCGGCTACACAAAGGAATTTAATTTGAAAGAAGTCTCTGCCGAGAACATATACTCCGTTATTTGCTCATTGACTGCCAGTAAATCTGCGGATTACTATGGCATTGATTCCATCATGGTTAAAAGGTAGTTGCTGATTAGATTCTGGAGCCTCTGACCTTCATAATAAATTTGCTAGCGGGCAATGTCCTGCTTGCCTTAAAATGTCTGAAATGATATCTTACATTATCTAAATTATCCATCACAAATTATCTAAATATAACTGCAAAGGCTTAGCCACCTACCAAGGAGAAATTAATTAAATCAGCTAAATCCACTTAAGCACAACAACATCAGAATGAAATCTTACATTAGGTATCTAAATTATCTATCACACATCATCTAAATATAACTGCAAAGACGTAGCCAAGGAGAAATTAATAACATAAAATGAAACACTTACACTTTACTAGTCCTTTGGTACCTATTTAGCAAAATCCGTCCAGCTCCATTTAACCTTCTCTAAATCCATCTAAATTTCGGGAAATAAGATGGTGATTATTATGGGAAATATGAATGTTCACTTTGAGGAAACGTGTAATGCCAAGCTTAATTGTGGTGGTTCAGCAAGTGAAAATCAAGTTCTACCCGTCTCACAGAGGCTCCGTTCCGAATTTCAGCTTCGTTGGATAAACAGCATAGAAATTGGATTTTTCGAATCACGAGATCAGCTCACACTGCAGATTTCATCAATGTCGATTTGAGCAACCACTTTATTTTGAATAACTAGCCGATCATTTTTCCTATGATTTTTCCGATTATTTGTCTAAAAGTAAAATGCGCTAACAACTTTGAAAATATAAAAAAATTGGTAAGTTCAACCAACGATTATTTAGGAACAGTTTTCAAAATATTTGTACACAAAAATTATGAGAAAATTTACAAAAATACTAGGTTCATACGGTTATGTTGCAATGTTGCATGAATGGAAATTTCTTGGAATTCCCTCTAAATGTCGTAATAGTTACTCTGGTCATTGATGGTGTTAAACTTTATCCAATATCTTCCATACTCAGGAAAGTACGGAGGTTTTTGTGGAAAACTAATTGGTTTTGTTGTTGTGTTTTAGGTTTTTGGAATTGATTTCCCATACGGAGCATACGTTTGGATAACTTTTTTCGTAGGTTACATAATCAAATACTCTTCATATTCCGGGAAACGCGCGTTATACTTTCATGAACAAGTTTCGTAATAGAATCGACTATTCATATCCAAGTTATGCTCCACCTTATTAACGGCTTCACGGAAAGTAGAAGTTCTCTAAGACAAAATAATGATAATGATGATAATTGAATGAAAAGGTTAAATCGACTTATGCAACTACCCCAACGTGTATTTATGATTTCCACCTACAAGTAGTACAGATAACTCTCCAATTTTTGTGTGACTATATACAATACTGATTATAAGTAGGCAGAAATTATTTTGATGCTTATATTTTTAAACAGGTAAGTGTTGATGAAAAATTTCAATTAAATTCATTCTTATGAAATTCGTAGAAATACCTATCAGCTGTCAAAACGACTATGGCAGTTAAGCATAATGAGATTGCAACTTAGATTACCTACCTCAGAAATCTTTTAGGCCTCTACCTGCCTAAATATAAACATAAACTTGAAGAAGTTTAAAATGATGAAATTTACGCTTTCATTATTATTTTCTATAAAAATAAATGAATAAAAAGCAGGCGCGCACATTTCCATTATCATCTATCATCAAACACCCTTCATCCTATGAGGAGCAATATAAAAATGTTTTTATTAAAATCACTGATTTATACTCAAGTCCAACTTAACCTACTTTACCTAATGTCTGTATTTGATTCAATTCACTTAGGTATTCACTAAGACAAAATTTAAATGGTGATAACTACGTAAAATGTCTGAAAACAAACTCAATATTCAGAAACAAACAGGTTAAATTGACTTATGCACCAGCAACAACGAAAATGTATAATATCCAGATAACAAGCAGTATCTCTCCAATTTCTGTGGGACTATCAATAATACCGTGTAATAGGTTACTCTGGTGGCTGTTTGGGGAACCCTGATCACCTGCTTCAGAAATCATAAAACTCTACTGTACTACTCCAGTACTCGTAGAGTAGGTGGTTGGGGAAGATAGTCAGGTGGTTGTGCGTAGATTTGTAGGAAATGGGGGTAGGCCTATCGCAGCGAACCTGGCGGTATGTCCAACTAATCTGAATTGTTAATAAGGGATTGACTACATGATGTTATGTATTTTTGAGATGCGAGCTTGCGAGTATCCAGACCACCAAACTACACACATCATCAGGCACGTAGCCAGGATTTTGCCTGGGGGGCCAGGATTTTGCCTCGCCCATCGGCTCTCTTCCCATTTCAATAAGTTTTAAAATACGAATTTTAAGTCACAGGAGAAGAAATGTTTTACAAATATGATGAAATACTATCTTTAATAAGGCAAAAATATTTAATAGGTAGGAAGATAATAAGGATTTTAGGTGACAGCTAAAACAATTTTTTTTAAATCATGATAAATCTTGATGTTTATACAACAGCAAAAGTTCAATTTTTAGGTATTTAGTTGATCATAAAATGTTTATAGTAAGACTTTTCTGTTTGCTTTTAAATACATCAAATCCAGCACGTCATCAGCCGCGAACGACAGTGGATAATGAATTGACATCATGGTCAAATAAGAAAGGAGTTCGTTACCCATCTTATTTCTAAGGTATTTTTCTAATCTTAATTTCTAAGGTACTGCAGGATCCCGTAACGTAAAAATTAGGAAGACATCTAGGAACATTCTCTCCGTAGGATATTGTAAGGAGTGTGGGGCGGAATACAAAACCACGTGACGCACATCGGATAGATAAATTTCCTGAATTTTCTAATTCCGGAACGGATGGTGATGTGTTGTGTGAATTTCCGCTCCGCACGAAGCGTTAGATCGCGTTTTTTTTTTCAAACCAAAAACCGATGGAAAACATACCAGACAGGTTCACACTACCAGTCATACTTCTTAGATTCCTACTTTGAAGTTAAGTGCCAAATTCTGTCTCATTCACTCATTCCAAAAATGTTAACTTAATTATTGTTATTGTTGTGATATCGTTGGAGCAACGTAATTATGTAGCTCAGTAACAAGGATGATACCTTGGTGAATAGTCAAAGAGACAATGCAACCCAATAACCCCATTGTTTTAGAGGCTTTACAAGAAGAGAACTCACTCTACATATACGCTCCAGACATCCAAATATTGCAAACCTGAATACCAATCGTGGTACTCAAAGTATAATATCAATACCAAATGCTGATCCTATTCAGAACTATTTCATAAGAGGCTTCGGGGACGGGATGTTAAATTCTCCAGGAGGCTGGACCACATTAAGATGGGACATGTTGTAGCAGAGAGCCATGCGTCTGCAAGGAAAGCAGTCCGAGTTACCTCAGAGAGCGGTCGGCGTGTCACTCCTTGCTGATGAAGTGAAAAGGCTAGCCGAGGGAATACGAGATTCGGAGAGAATTTTCTTCCTCTGTAGTACTGTCCTCCAGAGAGAGAAAGGAATCTCTTCAGGGGAAGATGTCAGAAGGCTTCTGAACACCATAATAAAAATGTGGAGTGCTGAAAGGTATGAAGAGTTGCTACACGGCAAGGCTTACACGGGTCGTACAGGTATAGTGCTAGAGGCGTGGATCTGTCTTTAAGGTCGTATACATGACCCATGTCCGTGTACCCAAATATCTAACTTCTTATCTCAGGAATCTTACGTCTACGAATTGGAGCTATTAGCAGAACCTATGAGTATATAAAAATAATTTCTGAAGAATTTCACATCAGACGAATATTCTCTGTTGGTAGTTCTTGCTAGTGAAATAATAGATACTACCCTAACCATGAATAATTTTTCAATTCATCAAAAAATTTCGGGGGGGGGGGGGGGGGGGGGGGGGGGGTCCGGACCCCATGGACCCCCCCTCTGGCTATACGTGCCTGCACATCATTTTGACTGAATCAACCTCCATACCGCCAGGTTCGTTGTTATCGCGATTCGAATCCGGCCTGCCCCCATTGTCTTGTACATTAGTTAGGTTGTGTATGTGTGCGTGTGCATTTATTTTCAACAGTTAGAAGTCCATAATGAATTAAAATTAAATCCGTTGTAATGAAATTCATCTAAATACCAATCAGCTGTCAAACCTAATTAGTCTGTTATGCCCTATGGGGATGCAACCTCGATATCCTCACAAATGTTTTAGGCATGTACCTAAACATAAATACAATTTTTATATAACGTTTAAAATAACAAAATACAAACTTTTCTTCTGGACCTAACCTATAAGTAGCCATTTCTTCATTTTCGGGTGCCAACATGTTCCCCCCTCCAAAATCAAAATTCTCACTCGTATTTTATGTATTAGACCATTCTGAACTGTCAGACATTTCAACTGTTTCCTTCAGCTCTTGATAAACATTTTGGAAAATAAACGGGTTAGGTATTAAACGTATTGATTTCATTTGTAAGAATTACTCCTTCCATTGGTTTTTCATTATCAAATACTTCTCACCCTCTCAGGAGCACTCATCTGAACACTTCTCATCTGAACACTTTTATTAAAATCACATGACTTAAACCTTGAGGTTTATCAAAATAAAATGGCTGAACCATTGAAGTCTGTGATAGCCAGTATTTTTAGTGTTTTGTTACTCTGTGCTGCAAAGGTTCCAATTACTATCTATCAAAGTAATAAATAATTCAGCTAATTCAAATCAGAACAAATGCAATTATAGCTTAACATATTTTTTCAACATTCGCTAAAAATGAGAAGTTGTCAGTGAGCAATATGTAGTTTATTCATAGGTAGGTACCCCACAATTGACCGTATCACTTCCCCAAGTTTTCACCAGGAAAATAAAGATAAAATTGAACGAGAATTTCTGTGAAGTAGGCAGTAATGAAGTAAGGTAGTAAGAATATGTAAACCTTTGGGCGACTAGTTCCACCAATTTCCGATTGAGACTGAACTGAACCTTTCTGTTTTTGAAAAGTCTCGGAAGCATCAAGTTTATGGCTCTGTGCGTGCGCGCGCCATTATCTTTCATTATCAAACACCCTTCATCCTCTCAGGAACAATTAAACAAAAATAGCTGATTATTTTATAGGAACAGTGTTTCAGAGAAAGAAAGAGGGACTGAATGAATGTAACTTTCGAGTTCCTAAAAAGTTCATAACGTCCTTAGTCCATACATGCCCAATAGATACACGAGATATTTTTTTTTGTGAGAACGAGAATGAAAATGATGACCTTACTGAAACATGGACTCGTTAAGATTGAAATGTCTAGTAATGTTTTCTTCGGAATGTAAATTTTGTGACCTACGTACAGCAAAAATATTGCTATCCACGGTTCTTTTTTAATTCCTCAAACCGAACTTTCTTATTTTCAGTAATCTGACACATTCAAGCCCTCGTGTGCAGATGCTGAATGAAAAATACCTCAGTGTGTAAGTCGAGAACGTTAACTTTGATGTATATGTAGCGGTTTCTGCAGTTAATTTTATTATTTGTTGTTGATCGTATTGACACCTGTTACAACTTGTTCACCTTGAAAGTTTCGTTTCCAATAAAATGTCAGTTCGGAGTTAGATATCAACGAGTCAACCTTATTTATAAAATATTGTAATAAATAATTAGGTATATTAAAAATACTGCAAAATTGGTTACACGACGTACTTTAAAAAGCTAATTTGCACATTGATACCTACTTATTATTTTGGTTTATTCTATTCAAGAACGAATTTTTTTAAACAACTGGGGGGGAACAACCTTTGATTACGTTCTTCTAACCTTTAGTCCGATCGTTTCCGTTTCAAAATTCGCAGATTTCAAACAACTAAAAATTGTATATAAATTTTAATCTGCGCATTCGCCGCCCAGTGGTGCAGTAGTGGAAAAACGCTGCAAAGTATTCACAAAGGTTTTTTATATTTATCTATTAGATCCTTGGTCGTTGATGGTCGATGCTTCAGATGTAGCAATAGGGGGTAGTGTGAATCAGAAGGTTGGAAATAGTTGGCAACCTCTCAGTTTCTTTTCCCGCAAATTAAATGACACACAGAAGACATACAGTGCTTATGACAAAGCTACACCACGACAGATCAGATACCTTGACTTCATTAGTCAGTTTACAACCGACATCCAGCACATAGCTGGAAAGGATAATGTAGTTGCTGATTTTCTGTCCCGTGTTGAATCAGTGTGCTCCTCGCCTATTGATTTTTCTAAACTTGCCAGTGCACAGCGTCAAGAAGAGCTACCAACAAGCCCATCACTTGTGTGGAAGCAAATCCATTTTCGAGATGCCAGCTCTCCTGTGTACTGCGATGTCTCAACTGGTTTCATTCGACCCTATGTTCCCCCAGAATTTCGACGCCAAGCGTTTTGTACTGTCCATGACTTGTCTCATTCAGGCAACCGATCAACATACCGAGCACTTAGTCAGCGGTTCATTTGGCCCTCAATGGCCAAAGATTGTAAGAACTGGGTTAAGGCCTGCATTTCTTGTCAAAAGAATAAGGTTCAGAGGCACACTCATAGTCCGCTAGGCGAGTTCCAACCTCCAGGCGACCGTTTCGCACACGTTCACATTGACCTGGTTGGCCCTTTGGTCCCATCCCAGGGGTACACATATCTATTGACATGTATTGACCGATTCACAAAATGGCCAGAGATAGTACCACTAACCGATTGCAAGGCGGAAACTATTGCACATGCATTTTGCACACAGTGGATCAGTAGGTTTGGTGTTCCCAATAAAATCGTGTCCGACAGAGGTCGACAGTTTGACAGTTCACTCTTTCACCAGTTAACAGCAATGTTAGGTGTCTCGCACAATTTCACCTCGTCATACAATCCAAAAGCGAATGGATTGGTAGAACGCATGCATCGACAACTCAAGGCTGCGATTCGTTGTCACGAGACAGAAAGATGGACAGAAGTTTTGCCATTTGTGCTGTTAGGTCTTCGTACATCTCTCAAAGAAGACCTGAACTGTACTCCTGCAGAATTGGTATATGGTACCACCTTGAGACTCCCTAACGAATTCTTTGAAACCAAAATTGACTCTTTCCCCTCTCATGAGTTTGTGGCTAATCTGAGGAGGGCAATGGACAAGCTGAGAGCCCAGCCGATTCGATGGCACTCCAAAGCAGCAGTTTTCGTCCATAAGGATCTGCAGACGTGTTCCCACGTATTTCTCCGACACGATGCCCTAAGGACTGCTCTCAAGCCGCCATATGATGGCCCATACGAGGTTAAGAATCGCAAAGAAAAAACATTCACGATCCTGGTTAAAGGTAAAGAAATATCAGTCTCTATAGACCGACTTAAGCCTGCTTTCGTCGTAAATGACGCTCCTTCAAGAGATGTCAGCCCGGAACCACCAGAAGAGTATCACACCCCGAATACATCAAGACCACACCCTCCAGCATCTCCTACAGAATCGAATTCACACCCTTCCGACTCTCAAGGACTACAGACACAACACCGAACAATCGATCTTCAGAATTCTTCTCAGTATCCTCCAGGACAGCTTCAACAACACCCATACAAGACAAGATCAGGCAGGACGGTTAAGTTTCCAGCAAAGTTTGACAGTTATCATTGTTATTAGGGAGGGGGGTGATTTGTAGCGGTTTCCGCAGTTAATTTTATTATTTGTTGTTGATCCTATTGACACCTGTTACAACTTGTTTACTTTGAAAGTTTCGTTTCCAATAAAATGTCAGTTCGGAGTTAGATATCAACGAGTCAACCTTATTTATAAAATATTATTATAAATAATTAGGTACATTAAAAATACTACATATACTTTAACTTTCATTGAAATACTTTACTTTTCCTTGGTTGCAGCTAGGATATACTTTATATGATCCGAAAAAATCTGGCAACCATAGTTGTAAAACCGTCAGATGCAACTTATTTAAGAATCGAGAAGGAGAGGAACTACTCCTATCCGTCACACGCTTCTACGGCAAGTAGAAGCTCACTAGACAAACCAATAATGGCGATAATTAAGTAAAATTTCTGAAAACGAAGTCAGTTGTGAGAGACAAACAATTTCCGATTGAATAGGAAGGTATACCTAATTGAGCATTTTGAAAAATCTCTAAATAAGAACGAATCATTTTTGGTTTTTGATTAGTGTATCCATAAGGAGCATAATCTTTTCTTGAAATTTAACGTTAGAATTTAAACTTTCTTGAACATTTTGTAAATGTTCTCGCATCATTTCATTTTTATCTTCCTCCAACTTAATTTTCTTACAAGCAATTAGAAAATCATTTCCATTTTTTTTTCTTCAACCTCTAACCTTTTCCTCTCGTTTTCACATTTGATTTGTTCAATCTGTGCAAGCTCGTTCTTGTAGGCTTGTTCATCCCTCAACTTGGACCACATTTGTTGCACAGTCGTGTTTTTGGATCTTCTCGCTGCCGATGGTCTCCGAGGGGTCGGCACAATGGCTGGAGGGGCGAGTGGAAGCTAAATATCCTTAGCTTTTGATTATGCGATTGTCGAAGAACGCCGGGTTTCCACAACTTCGTCGCGCGTTGCGTTATTTAGCTCGTACCTGTCTTTGGTAATGGGGAAGAAGGGAAAAAATGTAAAGATTTCATGAACACGTACACGGTGGCCAATAGTCCTACTTATGTACCTATATTTTTCGTGGGAAATGGAAAAATTGAATGGAAATTGATGGAGGGGAATGGTAGTTCCAATCGCTATTTGCTGATTTGAATTATTATTGAAAGCTTCGAACTGAAGCCGCTCAGTATTACGAACTTTGGTGGAAAAAATCCCGAAACTTCCAAACATCAATGCTCATAGCATATCTCGATTAGGATTAACCTTTCCAATAGTAAACTGCAAGAGAAAGTAAGAAAGAGAGTTGTGTAGGTAATCATGGTAGCTGTACATTTATAGAGTAGGTTGTCGCGAGAGGGAATGAGTAGGTGGGTAGAAAGCGCTTTGCTACTCTGTAGTATGAGGGCCATCCAAGGCTCTCTGTAAGTCCAACAGAATGCGCTCGCATCGCCTGCAGCGTCCCCATTCCCGCTTCTCGCTATATACGTACTGTAGATGGGGCCTTCACTGGAACTACACTCGATGCTAATGACCCTTTGTGGTTGAATATTTGTGGGTTCCGCCACTAGTAATGTCCTTCGTTGCTATGTGTACGCGGAGCATATTTTATAGAAATTGGTTTTGGTTTTTGGTATCATTCATTGAAACTTTATATCATATGATTAATGTGGTTTGTGGTCTATGCAGTGCTGCCCACCCGTTTTAGCAAAAAAAAAGTACCCCAAAATCCCCCAATTTAAGGGTGCCGTTGAAAGCGATTTTGGATACAATATTGATCACAAATTGAATTATTAAGTAGTTAATAAAAGGTCATATAAATGTATATGTATGGTCTTATGAAGAGCATTTCTACTGTCTATCAGATCTTCACGAAATTTTCATGGAATGTTAGGGTTCAATCATACGATTTGATTACATTCGTCAGTTTTCCAAATATCTTTCATCCTCTGGAAGAATAGTACTGTAGCCGACCTGTTGGAAGAAGCTAAAAAGACTGTAGAACTTTCACCTGATGGATCCGGGAAATTAAGGCTTTTAGAAATGACCTGCAACAGGATTCACCCACAAAGCCCTAAGGATGACACTCTGTTAGCAACGCTTAACTCATCTATGGCAAACGCCTCTCCTAAAATATTCAGGATAGAGGAAATACCCAAAGATGAGCTCAACCTGGCCTCGGACGAGCTTCTAGTTCCCGTAGCTCATTTTTATAAGGACGTATTTACCACGTTCGGTATACCTTTTCTCATAAAAGTGAAACACGAAGAGAGTTTTGCGTCCGTCAAAGAAAAACTTAATAAGAAATTGAATATCCAAGAGAAGGAATTCGAAAAGATCAAATTCGCCGTAGTTTATGGTGGTCGACCTCTAACTAAGAAGCTCACGAAGTCATTCGGTTGGAAAACGCTGGACTCATTCATGCAGCATGATGTCCAGGAATTCCTCCGAGTTTTGTTGTACAAGCTTGAAAGCAAGATGGAGGGGACTTGCGTCGGTGGGTGGAACAGTTCCTAAATTATTCGAAGGAAAGATGGTGTCGTTCATCAAATGCAAGAACATAGATTATCAATCTACTCGAACTGAGACTTTCTACGATATTCAACTTAACATAAAAGGAAAAAAGAACATTACGGAATCATTTCATGACTACATCACAGCTGAGGTGTTGGATGGCGTGAATAAGTATGATGCTGGAGAACACAGTCTCCAGGACGCAGAGAAAGGTGTCATCTTCACCAAGTTCCCTCCCGTCCTCCACCTTCACTTAATGAGATTTCAGTACGACCCCATCACTAATTGTTCCGTTAAATTCAACGACCGATTCGAATTCACTGAGAAGGTCAATCTAAGTGAATATCTACAGGCCCCTGAAGCTACCCCAGCGATGTACACTCTCCACGCCGTTCTCGTCCACAATGGCGACAACCACAGTGGACACTACGTTGTCTTCATCAATCCCAAAGGAGACGGAAAATGGTGTAAATTCGATGACGACGTCGTTTCGAGGTGTTCCAAGCAAGAAGCCATCGAAAATAATTACGGCGGTCACGACGATGACATGAATATGACCGTCAATCATTGCAGCAATGCTTACATGCTTGTCTACATTAGGGATTCTGAGCTGTCGACAGTACTGCAGGATGTCACTGAAGAAGACATTCCTCAAGAGCTGTTGGAGCGACTGCAGGAGGAAAAGCGATTAGAGCAGATCCGGCGGAAAGAGCGAAGCGTAGCTCATCTGTACATGAATGTGCATGTCGTGTTGGAAGAGTCATTTGAGGGCCACCAGGGGAACGACCTGTTTGATCCATTGTTCGAGTATTACCATATTTTCCGGGTGAGGAAGCAAACTACCCTTCAGGAGTTCATGGAGCACCTCTCTGAGACCTTGAAATACCCAGTAGAGCAGATGAGGCCATGGCCCTTCAGCTCTCAGACAAATATGACGTTCAGGCCGACGATTCTTGATGTGGAAGCGGAACTAACACGACCCATCCACGAGATCGCTGAAGGTGCAAACCCATGGACAATATTCCTCGAAGTTCTCCCGCCAGACGCTGGAGCCTCGTCGCTGCCGCCTTTTGAAAGGGATTGCGACGTGTTGCTCTTCTTTAAACTGTACGACCCGAAGACCAAAAAAATTTACTTCTGTGGCCATCACTACATGCCTGTTTCATCGAAAGTTGGTGATTTGGTCCCCATCCTCAACGAACTCGCTGACTTCCCACCTGACACCAAACTCATTTTATTCGAAGAAATCAAACCCAACATGGTGGAACTCATCAACAACCAGAACTACGCCCTGGAGAAGGTTCCTGGGCGAACAAAACGAAATCAAATCACAAGCGCTGCCTCTGCGAATCGCGGTTCTATGGGACCTACTAAGGTATTGGAAGAATTGATGGACGGCGACATCATTGTTTTTCAAAAAGACGAGAAAGACGAGGAGTACGATTTGCCCACGTGCCAAATTTGTGACAAAAACATCCCTAATGACCCAGGTTTCACGATGGAATTATCATCCAGAATGAACTATAACCAAATGGCTCAAGCGGTCGCCCAAAGAGTTCCTTCGAGACTCCAGTTCTTTTAGTAACTGCTTGATCTCATTTAACTGCTTCCTATCATTTTCTACTTTCATTGCTGGTTGCTGGCGTTTTCTTCTGGCATAC
This sequence comes from Adelphocoris suturalis, assembly GCA_030762985.1. Lineage (NCBI taxonomy): Eukaryota > Metazoa > Arthropoda > Insecta > Hemiptera > Miridae > Adelphocoris > Adelphocoris suturalis. The sequence continues at coordinate 33,625,737 of CM061042.1, forward strand.
CGGTGATAGCTTTTTCTCCACTCTTATCTTTTTTTTAGTCGAGGCCGCTCCTTTTTTTTGTCACGCGCCATATCTGTTCTCAGGTCCGGAATATCAAGGAAGGAATTAAGAAGGTTAGGATAGAGTTTTTGGGACACCTCGTTAGTGCTGAGGGTATCAAACCTCTACCCAAGCGAGTTGACACCATCCTGCAGTTCCAGCCTCCAAAGGACATTCAAAGTTTGCGAAGATTTCTGGGCATGTACAATTTTTACCGGCGTTTCGTAGAAAAGGCAGCAGAGCATTTGGGATTGTTGAACGAGTTTCTCAAAGGTCATTCAGGCAAAGAGAACTCTGATATATTATGGTCAAATGCAACACTTGAAGCTTTGTCCAAATGCAAGCAGGAGTTAGCTAATGCCACCATGCTTGCACATCCTCGTTCTGACGTTCCTTGGTCGTTGATGGTCGATGCTTCAGATGTAGCAATAGGGGGTAGTGTGAATCAGAAGGTTGGAAATAGTTGGCAACCTCTCAGTTTCTTTTCCCGCAAATTAAATGACACACAGAAGACATGCAGTGCTTATGACAAGGAACTCCTCTCTGCTTACGAGTGCAGTAAGTTTTTCAGACACCTACTAGAAGGTAGAGTTTTTACATTATACACGGACCACAAGCCACTTATATACGCATTTCAACAGAAACCTGACAAAGCTACACCACGACAGATCAGATACCTTGACTTCATTAGTCAATTTACAAGCGACATCCAGCACATAGCTGGAAAGGATAATGTAGTTGCTGATTTTCTGTCCTGTGTTGAATCAGTGTGCTCCTCGCCTATTGATTTTTCTAAACTTGCCAGTGCACAGCGTCAAGAAGAGCTACCTGCAAGCCCATCACTTGTGTGGAAGCAAATCCATTTTCGAGATGCTAGCTCTCCTGTGTACTGCGATGTTTCAACTGGTTTCATTCGACCCTATGTACCCCCAGAATTTCGACGCCAAGCGTTTTGTACTGTCCATGACTTGTCTCATTCAGGCAACCGTTCAACGTACCGAGCACTTAGTCAGCGGTTCATTTGGCCCTCAATGGCCAAAGATTGTAAGAACTGGGTTAAGGCCTGCATTTCTTGTCAAAAGAATAAGGTTCAGAGGCACACTCATAGTCCGCTAGGCGAGTTCCAACCTCCAGGCGACCGTTTCGCACACGTTCACATTGACCTGGTTGGCCCTTTGGTCCCATCCCAGGGGTATACATATCTATTGACATGTATTGACCGATTCACAAAATGGCCAGAGATAGTACCATTAACCGATTGCAAGGCGGAAACTATTGCACATGCATTTTGCACACAGTGGATCAGTAGGTTTGGTGTTCCCAATAAAATCGTGTCCGACAGAGGTCGACAGTTTGACAGTTCACTCTTTCACCAGTTAACAGCAATATTAGGTGTCTCGCACAATTTCACCTCGTCATACAATCCAAAAGCGAATGGATTGGTAGAACGCATGCACCGACAACTCAAGGCTGCGATTCGTTGTCACGAGACAGAAAGATGGACAGAAGTTTTGCCATTTGTGCTGTTAGGTCTTCGTACATCTCTCAAAGAAGACCTGAACTGTACTCCTGCAGAATTGGTATATGGTACCACCTTGAGACTCCCTAACGAATTCTTTGATACCAAAATTGACTCTTTCCCATCTCATGAGTTTGTGGCTAACCTGAGGAGGGCAATGGACAAGCTGAGAGCCCAGCCGATTCGATGGCACTCAAAAGCAGCAGTTTTCGTCCATAAGGATCTACAGACGTGTTCCCACGTATTTCTCCGACACGATGCCCTAAGGACTGCTCTCAAGCCACCATATGATGGCCCATACGAGGTTAAGAATCGCAAAGAAAAAACATTCACGATCCTGGTTAAAGGTAAAGAAATATCAGTCTCTATAGACCGACTTAAGCCTGCTTTCGTCGTAAATGACGCTCCTTCAAGAGATGTCAGCCCGGAACCACCAGAAGAGTATCACACCCCGAATACATCAAGACCACACCCTCCAGCATCTCCTACAGAATCGAATTCACACCCTTCCGACTCTCAAGGACTACAGACACAACACCGAACAATCGATCTTCAGAATTCTTCTCAGTATCCTCCAGGACAGCTTCAGCAACACCCATACAAGACAAGATCAGGCAGGATGGTTAAGTTTCCAGCAAAGTTTGACAGTTATCATTGTTATTAGGGAGGGGGGTGATTTGTAGCGGTTTCTGCAGTTAATTTTATTATTTGTTGTTGATCCTATTGACACCTGTTACAACTTGTTTACTTTGAAAGTTTCGTTTCCAATAAAATGTCAGTTTGGAGTTAGATATCAACGAGTCAACCTTATTTATAAAATATTATTATAAATAATTAGGTACATTAAAAATACTACAGTACTGACCCTATCATGAACAATATTCGTTAATACGCATTAAAATTACTGATTCATATCAAGTTTAACATTACCTACTTAATGTCTCTACAGCAAATATAACTTCACTAAGACAAAATAATGACAACGATAAAAAATAATTAAATGAAATGTCGGAAAACGAAGTCAACAAACTGATTAAGTCGACTTTTACACGAACACAAATATTACAAATTTATAATATCCATGTGACTAAAAATCGGCAGAAATTATTTTGATGATGTAGGTATTAATTTCAACAGTTGAATGTTCATAAAGATTCGTTGTAGTTAAATTTGTCACAATTCAGCTGTCAAAACAACTGAAGCAGTTTAGCCCAATGATGTTGCTATTATTATTGCAATACTACTTGATTGTACTATTTGTTTGTAGTACTTTGGTTTCATTGTGTGTATTTGTATGTCCACTGAAAAATCAATAGTTCTAATGCGCATGCGCAAACGTCATATCCATGAAGCCTAATCCTATCATGGTCTTTTCGTCCGATCTTGGTCAAAATCAAAGAGAATTTTTGGGAAATTACGATTTGATTATCCTATCTTCGAGTTACGTCACTGTCGTATCAATTATAGAGAGCTTTTGAGAAAATGGCCTTTCCGAAACGAGAAGAGGTTCTGGTTACGTGGAAAGACTTTTCGGTACGGGAAGAGTCAGCTTTATTCGTGCTCAGCTTTTTCGGAATCGTAATTACAAGACGACAGCTTGACCTTTCTCAAGGATAACCATAACTGCCTAACTTAGCAACTATCATGCAGTTGGCATGGACACACGTACACACACACCCGACAAAATCGCCTGACTTTTCCCTGTACCGTATTTTGTTGTTGGTCTAACCTTCGTAGGTAGGGTAAACCATACAGTAATGGACCTGTTAAGGACTTTCATAGTTCTCAAATTCATTTCATGTTGTTTTCAACTTTTTAAGGGTTCTGTATATTCTAAAATATTCCTCTGGATCTCCTCTAAACAATCAACTATGATTTTTTTCATTTCCAACATGTCGTATACGTCATATCCACATATCCCTGTAAAAAGTCGAAAAACATAGAAATGGGACACAACCATTCTATTATGAGACATTTCGATTCAGTTATGAGACACCTCCAAATAAGGCACCTTTGAGTTGAAAAAGAATCTTCCAGCACTGTTTTGTTCTATCAACCGACGAAAATAGACTACCTACTTATCACAGAACATAAATAAGATCTCGGATAATGGAAAAAAATATTATATTTACAAATAAAACTGTGCATGAAGCCTGAATAAAAAATTGATCTAAAATCCCAATATAAATTTTGTTACAATATTTGGAATACATAAAGTATAAAACCTTCCCAGCTTCTCATTGTACTCTAACTTTTCATCGTTGAAGAACAGGCATTCAAAAGGTCTGCCATAGAAATCATATTGTTATTTGTGTCACTATCAGACGACGTTTCCAAAATATCATCCTCTTCGTCACTTCCTTCTCTGTAGCAGTGGTTACACACGTAAAGATGGAAGTCCTCCTCGTCAGGAATGTGGTCCTTGTGGAAGTTAGGTACACTCCTAACATGGAAATTCCTCTTGCAACTACTGCACTGCAATTTTTTTTTTACGAATACATGTTTTGCATTTATCACAGAGATTCGCAAAACGTTTTAAATTTTGGAAACAACCCTGATGCCTTGAATCCATTGACCAAAATTTCAGGTTTTTCGAAAATTCTTATAGCTTTTAACAGTACTGAAGCAAAATTTTGCTTGTTAACGATTTGTTCTTCATGTTCGTTCAGCAACTATCATGCAGTTGGCATGGACACACATACACACACACCCGACAAAATCGCCTGACTTTTCCCTGTACCGTATTTTGTTGGTCTAACCTTCGTAGGTATTTGCTTTTCTTTCGTGTTTTTTTCCCGCACCTCAACCAGAAGAGCCATTAGCGGCATTTTGTTCTTGCTTCCGATGTTTTATCGGCGATTACAGCTTTTTCATTCTCTAGAAGTTTCAAGATTCATTTTACACGTTTTAAAGATTTGTGTTCTTCACGTCTAGAATCTTTTTTGTAAGATGTAGAGGTAAGTGGTCGTTGTTTCTTACCATGTTTTATTTTGGAAATTGTCTACTGTGAGTATTGAGTAGTGATTCACTACAAGAGTCACGTTAACGACTCTGTTACTGTCTCGGGCTTGAGAAAACCCTACGAGAAATCAATGCGAAAATGTTCGCATTCATCGCGCTCGCTCTAACAGCTTGTTTTCGTGTTTACGAGAAATAGGTACTAATACGTGAAATACAAAAATTCTCTAATAGCTGCTGCACATGCGCGAATCTGGAATTCTAGCGACTACAGTTTTCATTCGATTTCAATGACTTTTTTTGTTATCTCAAAAAAAAAAAAAAAAATAATAATAATAATAATAATAAAATAAATAAATGAATGAATAAATAAATTTGAAAAATATGTACAAAAAAGTGTATCTAAATAGAAATTTACGCTTGATATGGTTTTAAACAAAACATTTCAACTTGACACCATTTTAACAAAGCGGTAGCAAATTCAGGTTAGATTTAATTCAAATGTGTAAAATAATTTTTCTTCTTGGTTGTTGTTCACAAATGCTGTATAGCAAATTTCTTTACATTAATATCAATTTACTGGAAGTAACATAGTCAGCAATAATATACAGCTGATATGGATAGAGCCCATCATCCCATTCTTTACTTGATGTCCCAGAGAGGTTCCCTATCAAATTTCAACTTCTTAGGATATACAGGAGAGAATTTATAAGAGGAAACGAAGTGTCTCTTTAGAACCTTTCTGCATTTATAGTTTAAAGAGTTCATGCCCCTAAATATTGCGTGATTAGTAATGAGTAGAAATTCATTGGATGTCGTTATTTTCAAGCAGTAAAAAGTGCATATATGTACGGGTTCAACATGTACAATTCTTTAAACCTTCTTTGGTCGCGTTGATAATTCTCCCTAATACGGCCGCTTTGGGTCATATTGACCCGAATTTCTAAATTGCTACAGTTTTAATTTAGGATTATCTATTAACAAACTTCGTTGGTATTGAGCATCTGGAACTAACAAGGTGTGATTAAAGGTATAACATGTTGGAATATTATGTTGTAAGGACCATTTCCACGCAAAATCAGATAATCTACCAATTTTGCCAAAATTTCGCAATGCCTGGTTTGCCAACATTTTACTCCTAGAAAATTCGGTTTCCCCAATATTTTGGTTGTTGTTCCACATGCTACAAATTTAAATCCTTGAATAGAAGTTTCTTAAAATATTAAAATGTGCAATGGGTGTGGGTTCTTTTGTAAACCTGGAAATTTCCCCCATAAAATACATATGGCAGGCTGAATGAACTTGGTAAAACGAATGAAAGAGTATTCTAAACACCAAAGTCGTTTCGTACCTTATTAGGTGTCTTAGGTTTGCATCTAGTATATATACTTATTAAATTGATAAAGTATATAATGAAGTCAGAAACAACTAAAGGAAAAGATGACTACATGAATGTTTATTATCAAACAACCAACTGGTAACATGGAGAGAATTGTACTAAATTATTTAGTTAATCAACTCCGAAAACAAGGAAAAAACTACAGCAGTGTCTGAAGAGGAATCTGAATTATAGTTTTCTTCCATAGCCTCATACTCGCTCTCCGTCTCATGCTCACTTATATTTTCCTGGTCGAGTTCGCTGCCAGAGTCATCTTCTGAACCAATAGGGACCTCTTGGTTTTGTCTCTCCAATTCTTCCAAGATGTCTTCGTCGGTAAAACGCATTTCATCGCTCATTATTGTAAATAGAGTTAAACAAAAAGGTCAGAAAAACGCGTCGGGTCATTTTCAGAAATAAAATACAAACGTGAATGGTCGCGTCGGGTCATTTTCAGAAAGAAAATACAAACGTGAATGGTCGCGTCGGGTCAAAATGCGGAAAAAAACTCGCACCAGGTCAAAAATCATACTGAAGCGTAGCCACCTGCACCCTAGAAGATTAGAAGGAGGAGGGGACGAGAAAGCATTACAAACATTTCTGGGATTCACAGAAATGTAAAGGATCGGGTCATATAGACCCGATGCGACCAAGAAGGGTTAATTAAATAGATGTTATCGGAGGTGTTTATCAGAGCAACGGCTGTAAAAGAGAGGTTGTTAAGAGTGCAACTTTATCTGAATAAAAAATGTAGTAGGTACACTACATTTAAAATTTTCATCATTCCGGCAAATTACTTTTGGAGTAATTAACTTACTCTGACAGTTACCCTTTCATTCCAAAAGTTTTCGAAATATAAATCACTTTTAAATGTCAAACCTTAATTATTCATTGATATTTTTCTCTTAGTCGTTATATTGACATAAATCAGTCGGGAGTGAAATAGTCAGGAAAACTATACTTCAAAACTACAAATTATAACTTTTTAATAACTGCTTCCATATTTGAGATAGTTCAAGCTTCCAAATTATGAGCGCGAAAGGAACGGCAAACTTTGAGGTGAGGCGATCTCAATGGGCGTCTTGATCAGAATAATCCCCCTTTTTGAGATTTCTACGCTCCCCCTAGCTTGCATATCCAATGAAAGCAATTGCTGCCAATGACGATTACACGTTGCTCGTCCAAATTGACTCGTCCAAATCTTTAATCTAACAATAGCCACTATGACATCGGAGAGTTGAGTAAATAATTCGCATTATAGGTCCCCTATGAACGATCCCCTTATATTGGAAACAACAGATGAATGTAGAAAAACCTTAGTGGTTGCATTCGATTCATCGCAATAATGAATATTCAAGTGTGCACACCCCCTGCCCCCCATCCCCAAAAACCTTATTCTACAATAAGTAACTCTTTTATTCCAGGATGTTATTCACTTAGACGTTATATTGACATAAATCAATCAGGAGTGAAATAGTCACGAAAACTATACTCTAAAACTATTATTGATAACTTTTCAATACCTGCATCCATATTTGAGATAGCTCAAGCACCCAAATTGTGCGCTCGATTCGAGATTAGCAATCTGTTTTTATTATTTAGGTATGTTGTTATTTTATTCTTGAGGTAAGGTCAAAAGCCTTCTATATTCCGCGAGGAATTGAACCCTGGCCTCCTGCGTGTCAGCGAAAGTTGATAGCCACTATGGCGTCGGAGCGTTGTGTGAATAATTCGCATTATAGGGCCCCTTTGAACGATTTCCTTATTTTGTGAACAACAGATGAATGTAGAAAAACCCTAGTGGTCGCATTCAATTCAACACAATAATGAACATTCAAGTCCTCAGGTCATGTTTTTCTCCTAAAAACGTTATCTCATGATAGCTTACGTGTATTTATAGAAAATTTGACATTGATTTCGGATACACAACATATGAAGTTATTCAAAATGCAAAATAAGCTTAAGAAACGGTTTTTGTGAGTTATTTATCTAATAATATGCCAACCATTAAGGATTAATTATTGTATAAAATTCATTTCAGCTTGGAGGAATACGAGGTAAAACCGTTTTACAACCTATATACCGTTACATAGCACATGCTGAGCAGGAAATCATCAACAACAGATATAAATATCCAATTACGCACTGGAAATTTTTATGTACATCCCCTAGTTTTCTTTGAAATACCTATAGAAAAAGTAGCAGTATTTTATCGTTTATTGACATCAAAATTGCATATATTGTTTGAGATATGAAAATATTTATATAAATGAAAGTCATTGGAAAAAAAAGATCATTGAGGGATTTGGTGGAAAAAATCCCGAAACTCGCGAATAACCCAAACATCTCAAGCTCATTGCATATCTCGATTAAGATTAACCTTTCCAATAGTAAAATGCAAGAGAAAGTAAGAAAGAGAGATTTGTAGTTAATCATAGTAGCTGTGCATTTATAGAGTAGGTTGTCGCGAGAGGAAATGAGTAGGTGGGTAGCTTTGCTACTCTGTAGTAAAAGGCCATCCCAGGCTCTCTGTAAGTCCAACAGAATGCGCTCGCATCGCCTGCAGCGTCCCCATTCCCGCTTCTCGCGATATACCTATTGTTGATGGGGCCTTCACTGAAACCACTTTCGTTGCGAATGTCCCTTTAAAAGGTTAAATTTATGTGTGTTCCGCCACTAGTAATGTCCTTTGTTGCTATGTGTACGCGGAGCATAATTTATAAAAATTGGTTTTGGTTAGGGATGGGTATCGTTTATCGTTACAAAAGTATCGATAAAGGGTGCAAAAAGTATTGGGATGCAAGTATCGATATACATATACCAAATATTGCTTGAGCAAAGTATCGATAGTTATAAGTATCGATACCACATCCACAATGTTGCTTAAGAATAAGTTTCTCCCAACAAAAAAAAAATTTCAAACCAGAGTTTGAATTATTTAACTTGATGGATAGATGGAGGTCATGGTGGTGGTTCCTGGTAGAAGATATATTATCTGGGAAAATAAAATATATATTATTTTCACATATTTAAAATTGCTGTATGGAAAAAATCATGGAAGAAAATGTATTTACTCGAATAGAACGTCAAAACGATAAAATAGTCACAGGGATGGAAACGTTAGAGCAGATATACTTGAAATTACCACAACTCATCATCTACACTTTTCAAAAATATGAGTTTGGAAACCAACTTTCCTCCAAGTCGATTCCTTGCCGGAGTAACTGTGGCTTCATAACAAGTGGCTAATCGCTGATTTGAGAGTCGCTAATCTATGCTATGCAGTGCTGCCCACCCGTTTCAACAAAAAAAAGTACCTTAGTACCCCAAAATCCCCCAATTTATGGTGCCTGGTGTCGTTGAAAGCGCTAATGTTAACATGTTAACATTAATGTACCCCAATATACCACACGCTCCAATTCCCTGTTTTGTGTCCCATTTTCCGCTGTAAATTATCTATACAATCGTCCCCTCTGTCGCCTACCTCGTGAAAGTAATGCTTTTCTAAGCTCTTGTCACGAGGTCGACTTTTTCAATGTCTCCCTGCCTTCTTTAAAATTCTATATATCATCCTATCTTAAACCCATGTGCCACCCAACAATTTTACTTTCTTAAATTTATTGCCAAATATTCCAGTCCTCTCATATTCAATATTGTAGTTATACTTGTTCATGTCCTATATTATTTTTGTTAATATCTTATAGTAAATTATGCCTTAATGTAAAATTTAATTATCGCAAATAACTTAATCTGTATCTTTATATAATTGTGTATATAACCGTATCTGTACCATGTAATGTATTATTGTTTTTTTTGTAATTGGCTCTAGCCGTGAATAAATAAATAAATAAATAAATATAAAAAAAATAAATAAAAGCGATTTTGGACACAATATTGATCACAAATTGAATTATTAAGTAGTTAATAAAAGGTCATATAAATTTATATGTATGTATATGTATGGTCATATGAAAAGCATTTCCACTGTCTATCAGATCTTCACGAAATTTTCATGAAATGTTAGGGTTCGATCATACGATTTGATTACATTTGTCAGTTTGATTACATCAAAATTGCATATATTGTTTGAGATATGAAAATATTTATTTAAATGAAAGTCATTGGAAAAAAAAGATTAATAAAATTAATCAAGAATATGCACTTCGATACTCCCCGGATAATAAGTTCCTGAGAATTTGTGCAATCCGGAGGAGCCGCAATACCAGGCACAGTCGAAACACAAAACACAAATATAATTAATGACTTGAAAAAATTAAAGGTTTTACATTGAACTACGTTATTCACATAACAAAAGAAATAGTGGAAACTAATGCATATGCATACAACGTAAACTGATAAGTAACTCTGAGGGACACAACAAAATCCCAAATTCCTAGATCTATAAAGAGAGGGGGGAATTCACAAAGTTTTCTTCAAGTGAAGATCTAAAGATTTTTCTGAAACTTAATATACTTTAGTGATTGAAAGAATTCATACAATTTTCGGTAAAATCACGTAGCGCGCAAACAGGCATTACACCTGTAAACCTCAGAGTCAACTTTCGGCAGAATTATACCTGATTAGTGATTACGCATAATCTCTGGTGGAGTGTTGAATTGATAAATGTTCCTCACAAATACCAGTGCTGAATACGTGTAAGCAAGAGTGGTATAAAAACAAATTTTGGCGAATAGTTTTAACGTTGAATTGTTCATACAGCAGAGAAGAATAAGAAAATGAATAAGAAAGAATGATTCTTAGCAGCTGATTTTGCTTAATGTGGACCTTCTTAACAAAAGATTTGGTTTCTCCACAATATAATGCCATACTTGATAACTGAGCAGGCGAGACCGTAATGAATAATAATAATTTTATCTTTCGATCGAAAATTCCTTACTACTTTAAACACATGAAATAATTTCCTTAAACGAGCAACCAATGAATCAATATGAGCATTAAAATTCATGTGTCTATCAATTATAACTCCCAAGTATTTACATTGATCTGTGAAAGGCAGGGGACTACAATTACGATTTTCATTAAGGTAACAAGCGATATTTGAATACTATTTGATTTTATGATATTCAGGAAAGTTTCTGTTTCCAAGTGAGAAACGTAGAACAGAAGTCTTCTCGACATTCAAAGCCATGTAATGACTTTCGAACCCGGTTTTAATCAAGTTTAGTTCAGAATTAGTGGTATCAATCAAATCGAATTAGTTTTTACCCCAAAAAGCCTAATATAGGTATATCTAATTGAGTAACTCATTAATGTAAACCAAACAGAAAATTGGACCAAGTACTGATCCTTGCGGGACTCCAATTTTCGTTGAAACCTCCTACCCTTGTTACCTGTATACGGTTAGTCAGAAAAGATTTTTATCAAATTCAACGCTACCCCACGTACACCGCAGTGACTCAGTTTATCAAACATAATCTCATGATTTAAAGAATCAAAAGCCTTCTGGACATCCAAAAAAACTCCTCGAACATAAAACCCTTCTGATTTCCGAGACACCAGGTTATTAAAATCAAAAACCGTGCTGATTCGGAGCAATGATATCATTACTTTTGAGAAAACCCAACAGTCCTGACTTTTGACACTTTTCAAGAATTTTAGCCAGAGAACGAGTAAGAGAAATCAAATATCAAATAAGTAATTATACTAATATTAAATTAATTGATCGAAATTGATTGATTCAGTTAAAATTTTAAGAAGGATACCTATTTTATTATTGATTGAGAAAGGTATTGCAAATTGTACACATTCATTTCCCCAAAACAGGAAAAATGTATAAACGTCAAATTAGTAGCTCTCAACTGCTTATCTCAGTTTGTTTACATTCATTATACCTCTGTGAGAGATGGCCAAAATTGGTGACTTACATATTCACTCATTTACTTTCCAGGTCCACTCAGTTTTGAATGGAAAATCCATTAATTGCAAATATTTTCAACATTAAGGGTAAATACCTACACCCCATAGTTGAATTCCATGCTGAAACTCACTGTCAAAATATGTTTTCATTTTGAGTAGATGACCGTTTTCAAACTTTAAAAAAGTCGTAAACATATTTGTTATTCAAACCAATCGAATCATACTTTTTCGATGACGTCTTGGCTTTTTTTGAAAAATAAACATCATTGCCCTATTACTTGAAAATTCCGACATATTATTTCAGTAATTTATTCAAGTACTTTATACAATATATTTTCATATTTTCAATTGAACAAAATTGTAAACATTGTCAATGAGGTATATGTACATATGAGTAGGGCTGTTCAAGACATTTTATTTGAAAATTTTATATTGAAAAGTTCATTCTCGACATATTCAGACATGATTAAAGTCATCAACAATAAATTAAGGAATATTTTTATATGATTATTGGATGCAGTGAACCCTATTTGTATTAAAACGAATCAACCCAGCGTTACCGTATGGTAACGGCAAGCCGTGGAGGGATGGAACGGGGGGCTGGTAATCAGAGAAGGTTCTTACGACCTTGAGGTTCAGTTCTATTGTGTCTTTGTGTCAGAAAGTGCGTTTGCCCAGTTCCTGTGATCTACACAAAATGACTGACTTTTTTGATGCGTCCGCTTTGGAGAGTTTGTTGAGGTACGTGCATGATTATTTTTTATCTCCTATTTCCGGCATGTTTTACGATTCTCAAGGTCTACCAAAACATAATGTGATAGGGTATTCTCGGGGGAAATATTTTTGGTGCTATGTGGAGAGGGATAAATTCATTCGTTACCGTACGGTTACGCCGGGCAATAGAACTTCTTCCTTTTGTTGCAGGTCTGGTTTCTCTCTTCAAGAGGCGTTTGATATTTTATTGGCGAATGATGAAATTACCACGCCTAGCGATATTTTCGTAGAACCTCCACAACCTTCGATCCTCACTGATGAAGAATCTGGGGATGAGGACGAAGGAGGGACATTCAGTCATCTCCCAGGAAATACTGTTAGCACCAGCAGAAATAATTTTTGATTCCGGTAGAATTGGGGGAGCAGAAGATCTTGGAGACCACACTCAAGTTCATGAAAGTCCAGTTGATAATATTTCTTCATCTTCGAAGAATTTGAACAAAACTGTACCCACTGACATTGTAAATTGGATTGAAGAGAGGAATCATATGAGAATAAACATCCAACCGAAATGGATTGAGGGTGATTCCGCAGTACTTCCTCCTAAAACATTTCCCGATATTGGTTATAAACAGTTTACTGGGACTCCAGTCGATGTGATTGAGCTATTTTTTACTGATGACGTTTTCAAATACCTCCAAGAACAAACCACAATTTACTCAACAGCTAAAAACAAAGGGAATATCAACGTTACTTATGATGAAATAAAATGTTTTGTGGGTATTTTGATATTGAGTGGTTACGTACCTCTTCCTTCAAAACGCTTGTATTGGGATCGGGGTGAGGATGTTCATAACTTCATGGTTTCAAACACTATGCGACGCAACCGCTTTCAGAAGATAATGGAAAATATCCATTGTGCAGACAACAATAGTCTGGATATGACTGACAAATTGTGCAAAATTCGCATTTCACATCAGGTAATTGTTTTAACAATTCCACTTAATTTTTGTTCTTTTAGTAATAAGTGTCATAACTAAATGAGACTGATTTATTATGGATGAGAGTGATTTTGAAGTCCGGTGGTCATTATTATTTTGGAAAAGTTACCCATATTGTTTGCATATTTGTTCATTTTGTATTGCCCTGATATTTTATCAAATGTTCAATTTTCCGTTACATTGTTCAATGAAACATCGTTCGCACTAAAAAACTGAGCATTTATTGTCCTTCATCATAATAGTCAATTTGATCCACATAGGTACTCCGTATGCCCAGTGTAACCATATGGTAACGGGTCAAATTTGGTATTTGGAAGTCAAGATGATTTTTTAAATTATTTTTCCCACGTTCCAAATTCTTTCTAGAGGAACATATCGAAATTTCATTGAATTTCAAGATGAAAAACAGTTCTGGGCTGATCCGGGTTAATGGTTTGTTACCTTTTCTCTCAAATTTCGAATCTATACTACTTTGATGGTTTCTAGCTTTTTTTATTTTGAAAAATAAGCATCATTTCCCTATTACTCGAACATTCCGATTTATTATATTAAGAAATTCTAGGATCCTCAAGTATTTTAGATAAAGTAAAAACAATTTCAACATATTTTGAATCAATCAAAATTAAGTTAAAAAAAAAAGGCTAATAAGGTTAAATCAAATTTAGTTATTTTACATGTAAATTTTACGTTGAAATGTTCATAGTGCCCCTCATGCTGGGACTCTATGAACAACCATTCCGAACATGATTCAAACATAATGATAGTCATCAACATTAAAATAAGGAAAATGTTTGTTTATATGATTATAGGATTCAGCGAACCTTTGTTGTTTTAATGTCTCATATTTCGAATCTGTACTATTTTGATAATTTCTGGGCTTTTGTTTGAGAAATTAGCACCATTGCCCTATTGCTTTATGATTGCGATGTTTTCAGTAATCCTAGGCTCTCCATGTACTGTAGATGAAAAAAAGTAGATCGCAACACATTTTAATGGGGTATTTGTACATATTTGTTGCTATTTTACTTGAAATTTTATGTTGAAAAGTTTAGTGCCATGAAGAAACATTCCCAAGTTATATAGCCATGATGAAAGTCACCAACAATAAAATAAGGAATATATTTATAGGATGCAGTGATCCCTAATTGCTTAAGTGTGATATTGGCCACTGTTTATCTCTTTTCTCAAATTTTGAATCTGTACTATTTTGATGACTTCTTGTCTTTTCTTGAGAAAATAAGCATAAATTGTCCTGTTACTTGAAAATTCCAATATTTTACGTTGAGTGATTCTAGGCTCCCCAAGTACTGAAGGTAGAAGTAATATGATTTCCATCATATTTTGAATCGATCAAAATTATAAAAGATGTTAATGAGGTATATGGACATATAAGAAGGTCAGTTCAAGTTTTTCCACCTGAAAATTCCATGTTGAAATGTTCATAGTTCCCCTTTTCCATAAAGAACCATTCCAAACATGTTTAGAGAAAATGGAAGTTATCAACAAGGAATTTATTCATATGATTACAGGATGCAGTGAACCCTATTTGTCATAATAGTCACCATTTAGGTACCTACTTTTTTTTCTCAACTTTTAAATCTGTACTATTTTGACCATTTCTTGGCTTTTCTTTTACAAACACGCATCATTGCCCTATTACTTGAACATTCCAATTGGTTATTTGAAAATTAACTTGGACAGCTAGGATCCCAACTGGTAGATGGGGGGCTACAGTTTTCCCTATGAGGTTGGCCAGCCTGCGTAGTGAGTCCCGTCCCTACCACCCCTGTTTGAGACAAGGAGTTGAAGATCACCAAGCTGAACGCGCGAATCGCTCCCGTGGACGTGCCTAAATTATCGTGTTTGAAAGCCGCAGCCGCCCCCGAAGAAGTGCAGTTTCGCCCCCAACCTTCTCAGGTGCGTGGCAACCTCTTCCGTTAGAAAGGGAACAAATTAATTTAAACATACAGCCCACTAATACGAACACCTATTATACCCCAGATATTGCCACATTATTTGTCAACCGGGCATCCTAGTAATACCACCAATAACTGTATGTATTATATCGTGTAATTCTAGGATCATCAAGTATTTTAGATTAAAGGAAAAAAATTCCAACATATTGTGAATCGATCAAAATTAATTTTTTTTTTTTAAATGTGGTACATAAAGTTCCTAAGTTCAAGTTATTTTACTTGAACATTTAATGATGAAAAGTTTATAGTGCCCCTTGGGCTGGGATTTTATGAAGAAACATTCCCAAGTTATATAGCCATGATGAAAGTCATCAACAATATAATAAGGAATATATTTATATCACTATAAGATGCAGTGAACCCTAGTTGCTTAAGTGTGATATTGGCCACGGTTTCTCTTTTCTCAAAATTTGAAGACTTCCTGTCTTTTCTTGCAAAAAAAAAAAATGAGCACATTTGCCCTGTTATTTGCAGAGGCTCTCCAAGTATTGCAGGTAAAAGAAAAATGATTTCAAACATATTTTCAATCGATCGAAATTGTAAACATGGTTAATGATATACATCGACGTGCAAGGTCAGTTCAATTTCTTTTACTTGAAAATTCTATGTTGAAAAGTTTGTGGTGTCGCTCACGCAGGAATTCTATAAAGTACCATTCAGAACATATTTATGTACATGAAGAACATCATCAACAATAAGACAAGGAATATATTTATATGACTATAGGATGCAGTGAACCCTAGTTTTCTTCTCAGATTTACCCCCTTATGAAAATTCCAATATATTATGTTGAGTAATTCAAGGCTCCCCAAGTATTGCAGGTGGAAGTAAAATGATTTCCAACATATTTTGAATCGATCGAAATTGTAAAAATTTAATGAGATATTTCGACGTACAAGAAGGTCAGTTCAATTTGTTTTTCTTGAAAGTTTCACGTTAAAAAGTTTTTGGTGTCCCTCACGCAGGGTTTTATATAAAGTACCATTCAGAACATATTTATGTAGACATGATGAACATCATCAACAATCAGACAAGTTTTTTTAAAAATGTGGTACATAAAGTTCCTAAGTTCAAGCTATTTCACTTGAACATTTAATGATGAAAAGTTTATAGTGCCCCTTGGGCTGGGATTTTATGAAGAAACATTCCCAAGTTATATAGCCATGATGAAAGTCATCAACAATATAATAAGGAATATATTTATATCACTATAAGATGCAGTGAACCCTAGTTGCTTAAGTGTGATATTGGCCACGGTTTCTCTTTTCTCAAAATTTGAAGACTTCCTGTCTTTTCTTGCAAAAAAAAAATGAGCACATTTGCCCTGTTATTTGCAGATATTGTAACAAAAAGTATATCAATTTCTACCATATTTTGGACTCGTTAAAAAAGTAAAAATTTTATTACAAAAATAGTGAAGCTCCCAAATTATGCGCGGGATTTGAGATTAACAATTCGATATTATTATTTAAGTACGAGTACATTATTACTCAGTTCTTAAGGTAAGGTCAATAGCCTACATTCCGTGAGGAATCGAACACTGGCCTCCTGCGTGCCAGCGGAAGATGATATCTTCTATGACATCGGACCGTTGAGTGAATAATTCGCATTATAGGGCCCCTATGAACGATCCTCTTATATTGGAAATGAACAGATGAACGTAGAAGAACCCTAGTGGTCTCATTCGATTCATCGCAATAATGAATATTCAAGTGATCACCCCCTTTTCCAAAAAACCATATTGCATAATAAGTGACCCTTTTATTCCAAAGGTTGTAGAAACATAAACCATTTTTGAATTTCAACCCTTTATTATTCAGGGATGTTATTCTCTTGGACGTTATGTTGACATAAAGTGAAGGGAGTGAATGGAGGGGGGTAGTAACGATAAATCGTGATATTTTTATTACATACATCAGACTTTTCGTGACTGCTTTTATAGTTTGTTTGATCCAAATTTTAGTCCAGTTATGCAACCTCAGAAATTTCAAATTTACCGTGGATGAAGGGATGAAATGGTGTGAGGGGGAGGGATTGCGAGAAATCTTAATACTTCTGTTATTTTTCTTTTATTTGAATTCTCACAAAAATTATATATAGTCCATTCATTGGGACGTCCCTGAAATGCATGCTTAACGAGATGTTCAATACCTGTATTGATATATGAAATAGCTCAATCTCCCAAATTATGCGCCCGATTCGATATAAGTAATCCGTTATTATTAATTAAGCATATTGTTATTTTATTCTTGAGGTAAGGTCAAAACCCTTCTACGTTCCGCGGGGAATCGAATCCTGGCCTCCTGCGTGCCAGCGGAAGATAGCCACTGTGACATCGGGCCGTTGAGTGAATAATTCGCATTATAGGGCCCCTATGAACGATCCCCTTCTATAGGAAACGAACAGATCAATAAATTTAGAGCAACCCGAGTGGTCTCATTCACTTCATCTCAATAATGACAATTCAAGTCCTCAGTTCATGTTTTTTTCCAGTAAAGCTTATTCCATAATACCTTATGTGTAATTACAGGAAATTTGACATTGATCACAAATAAACCACATATGAAGTTGTTCTGAATGAGCTGTCATTAAATAAAATGCAAAATACACATAACAAATACGGGTTTTGCGAGTCTAATAATTTGCCAAACATTATGGAATAATTATTGTATAAAATTCATTTCAGCTTTGGAGAATACGGGGTAGAATAGTATTTCAATCTATATACCGTTATAGTGCGCATATGGAATCAGGAAATCATGAATAACAGAGATAAATATCCTAATACGGACTGGAAAGCGTTCTGCTACATACCTATAATGTCTTTTATATGAAAATAATTGATCGAAATTGAATCAAATTTAGTGAAAATTTCATCAAAAAGGATACCTAATTTATTATTGATTGAGAAAAGTATTGCGAATTGTACACATTTATTTCCAGAAAATAGAAAACATGTATAAACGTCAAATTAGTAGCACTTAACAGCCTAACTCAGTTTATTTACATTCATAATACCTCTGCGAGAGATGACAAAAATTGGTGAAGTACATATTCACTTATTTATTTTACAGGTCTACTTATTTTTGAATGGTAAATCCATCAGTTTCAAATATTTTCAACATTTAGGGTGAGTACCTACGCCCCATAGTCGGATTCCACTACCTGTCAGATGTTTGAACATTTTAAAAATCGATAAACTGTTTATATTATTACAGGATTCGGTGAACCCTAGTTTTTTGAGATATATTGGTCACCATTAACTTCTTTACTCAAATTTCGAATCTGTACTTTTTTCATGATGTCTTGGTTTTTTTTTTTGTTTTTAAAAATAAGCATCGTTGCCCCATTACTCGAAAATTTCTATACATTAAGTTGAGTAATTCAAGGCTCTTAAAGTACTGTAGATAAAAGGAGCACAATTTCCTACATATTATGATATTTTGAATTGAAACAAATTGTAAACATTTTCAATGAGGTATATGTACAAATGAGTAGGACTGTTCAAGTAATTTTACTTGAAAAATTTATATTGAAAAGTTCATGATGTACCTCATGCCAAAATCCTATGAAAAACCATTCTCGACATATCATACATGATTGAAGTCATAAACAATACATTAAGGAATATTTTTATATGAATATAGGCTGCAGTGAACTCTATTTGAATTAATGTTTTGTTAATCACCATTTAGGTAACTTTTCTCTCAAATTTCGAATCTATACTACTTTGATGGTTTGTAGCCCTTTTTCTTTTGAAATATAAGCAACATTTCCCTATTACTTGAAAATTCCGATTTATTATATTAAGAAATTCTAGGATCCTCAAGTATTGTAGGTAAAATGAAAACAATTTCAACATATTTTTAATCAATCAAAATTTTAATATTCTAGTTTTTTTACATGAAAATTTCATGTTGGCACGTTCATAGTGTCCCTCATGCTGGGGCTCTATGAACAACCATTCCGAACATAATTCAAACATAACGATAGTAATCAACATTAAAATAAGGAATATGTTTGTTTATATGATAATAGGATTCAGCGAACCTTTGTTGTTTTAATTTCTCATATTTTGAATCTGTACTATTTTGATAATGTCTGGGCTTTTCTTTGAGAAATAAGCACCATAGCCTTATTGCTTTATGATTGCGATGTATTCAGTAATTCTAGGCTCTCCATGTACTGTAGATGAAAAAAGTAGATTGTACTTAACAAATTTTAATGGGGTATTTGTACATATTCGTAGCTTAGTTCTAGTAAGTTTAAGTAACTACGCCCCATAGTCCATTCCATGTTGAAACCCACTGTTGAAAACATATTTCGACTTGATAGAGACGTTCTCAACTTTTAAATACATAAGTCGTAAACATATTTGTTATTCAAACATATTGAAAATTAATTTTCAATTTGAATATTTTCAAATTAGATAAAAAATTTATATTATTTTAGGATGCGGTGAACCCTAGTAGTTTTAAATAGTTATACTGGTCACCATTTACTTTTTTCCTCATGTTTCGAATCTGTACTTTTTCGATGATGTCTGGGCTCTTTTGTGAAATAACATTGCCCCATTACTTGAAAATTCCGATATTTTATGTCAAGTAATTCAAGGCTCTCCTAGTACTGTAGATAAAAGGAAAACAAATTTCAGGCTAGCTGGCATTAAAGAATGGATGGGCACTTTGAAAGAGGAGGGACCAAAGTACACCACCTAGAGCCACGGAAGAGTTTCCTTATCATCAAGCCTGGAATGGAGGACCAGGAAGCTCAGCTTTTCCTTGTTGTTCCCTCGGGAATGAGTTATATGTACATATTAGTAGCATTAGTAGCTCAGTTCAAGTTATTTTACTTGTAAATTTAATGTTGAAAAGTTTATAGTGTCCCTTGGGATGGGATTTTATGAAAAACCATTCCCAACGTATGTAGCCATGATGAACGTCATCAACAATAAAATAAGAAATATGTTTATATGACTATATGATGCAGTGAACCCTAGTTGTTTAAGTGTTGTATTGGTCACCGTTTACCTCTTTTCTCAGATTTCGAACCTGTACATTTTTGATGACTTCTTGTCTTTTTTGAAAAATAAGCATAAATTCTTGAAAATTCCAATATTTTACGTTGAGTGATTCAAGGCTCCCCAAGTACTGAAGGTAGAAGTAAAATGATCTCCAACATATTTTGAATCAATCAAAATGATAAAAAATGTTAATAAGGTATATGGACGTATAAAAAGGTCAGTTCAAGTTTTTTCACATGAAAATTCCATGTTGTTCATAGTTCCCCTTTTCCATAAAGAACCATTCCAAACATATTTTGTTGTAATGAAAGTTATCAACAAGGAATACATCTATTTGATTATAGGATGCAGTGAACCCTAGTTGCTTAAGTGTAATATTGGCCACCGTTTATCTCTTTTCTCAAATCAATCTGTGCTTTTTTGATGACTTCTTGTCTTTTTTTTGAAAAATAAGCATAAATTTCCCTGATACTTGCAAATTCCATACATATAAAAAGGTTAGTTCAAGGTTTTTCACCTGAAAATTCCATGTTGAAATGTTCATAGTGTCCCTTTTCCATAAAGAACCATTCCAAACATATGTAGATATAATGAAAGTTATCAATAAGGAATACATTTATATGATTATAGGATGTAGTGGACCCTAGTTGGTTAAGTGTGATATTGGTCACCGTTTACCTCTTTTCTCAAATTTCGAATCTGTACGGTTTTGATGACTTCTTGTCTTTTTTGAAAAATAAGCATAAATTGCCCTGTTACATGAAAATCCCAATATTTTACGTTTAGTGATTCAAGGCTTCCAAGTACTGGAGGTAAAAGTAATATGAGTATCGATTTTGAATCGATCAAAATTATGAAAATGTTAATGAGGTACATGGACATATAAGAAGGTCAGTTCAAGTTTTTTCACCTGAAAATTCTATGTTGAAATGTTCATAGTTCCCCTTTTCCATAAAGAACCATTCCAAACATGTTTAGAGAAAATGGAAGTTATCAACAAGGAATTTATTCATATGATTACAGGATGCAGTAAACCCTAGTGGTTTAAGTGTTGTATTGGTCACCGTTTTCCTCTTTTCTCAAATTTCGAATCTGTACTTTTTTTATGTCTTCTTGTCTTTTTTTTGAAAAATAAGCATAAATTGCCCTGTTACATGGAAATTCCAATATTTTACGTTGAGTGATTCAAGGCTCCAAAAGTACTGGAGGTAGAAGTAATATGATTTTCTACATATTTTGAATCGATCAAAATTATAAAAAAGGTTAATGAGGTATATGGACATATAAGAAGGTCAGTTCAAGTTTTTTCACCTGAAAATTCTATGTTGTAACGTTCATAGTGCCCCTTTTCCATAAAGAACCATTCCAAACATATTTTGTTGTAATGAAAGATATCAACAAGGAATACGTTTATATGATTATAGGATGCGAAGAACCCTAGTTGCTTAAGTGTGATGTTGGCCACCGTTTCTCTTTTCTCAAAATTTGAAGACTTCCTGTCTTTTCTTGCAAAAAAAAAAAAAAAAAAAAAAATGAGCACATTTGCCCTGTTATTTGCAGATTCTAATATATTATATTGAGGCTCTCCAAGTATTGCAGTTAAAAGGTAAATGATTTCAAACATATTTTCAATCGATCGAAATTGTAAACATGGTTAATGATATACATCGACGTGCAAGGTCAGTTCAATTTCTTTTACTTGAAAATTCTATGTTGAAAAGTTTGTGGTGTCGCTCACGCAGGAATTCTATAAAGTACCATTCAGAACATATTTATGTACATGAAGAACATCATCAGCAATAAGACAAGGAATATATTTATATGACTATAGGATGCAGTGAACCCTAGTTTTCTTCTCAGATTTACCCCCTTATGAAAATTCCAATATATTATGTTGAGTAATTCAAGGCTCCCCAAGTATTGCAGGTGGAAGTAAAATGATTTCCAACATATTTTGAATCGATCGAAATTGTAAAAATTTAATGAGATATTTCGACGTACAAGAAGGTCAGTTCAATTTGTTTTTCTTGAAAGTTTCACGTTAAAAAGTTTTTGGTGTCCCTCACGCAGGGTTTTATATAAAGTACCATTCAGAACATATTTATGTAGACATGATGAACATCATCAACAATCAGACAAGTTTTTTTAAAAATGTGGTACATAAAGTTCCTAAGTTCAAGCTATTTCACTTGAACATTTAATGATGAAAAGTTTATAGTGCGCCTTGGGCTGGGATTTTATGAAGAAACATTCCCAAGTTATATAGCCATGATGAAAGTCATCAACAATATAATAAGGAATATATTTATATCACTATAAGATGCAGTGAACCCTAGTTGCTTAAGTGTGATATTGGCCACGGTTTCTCTTTTCTCAAAATTTGAAGACTTCCTGTCTTTTCTTGCAAAAAAAATGAGCACATTTGCCCTGTTATTTGCAGATATTGTAACAAAAAGTATATCAATTTCTACCATATTTTGACTCGTTAAAAAAGTAAAAATTTTATTACAAAAATAGTGATGCTCCCAAATTATGCGCGCGATTTGAGATTAACAATTCGATATTATTATTTAAGTACGAGTACATTGTTACTCTGTTCTTAAGGTAAGGTCAATAGCCTACATTCCGTGAGGAATCGAACACTGGCCTCCTGCGTGCCAGCGGAAGATGATATCTTCTGTGACATCGGACCGTTGAGTGAATAATTCGCATTATAGGGCCCCTATGAACGATCCTCTTATATTGGAAATGAACAGATGAACGTAGAAGAACCCTAGTGGTCTCATTCGATTCATCGCAATAATGAATATTCAAGTGATCACCCCCTTTTCCAAAAAACCTTATTGCATAATAAGTGACCCTTTTATTCCAAAAGTTGTAGAAACATAAACCATTTTTGAATTTCAACCCTTTATTATTCAGGGATGTTATTCTCTTGGACGTTATGTTGACATAAAGTGAAGGGAGTGAATGGAGGGGGGTAGTAACGATAAATCGTGATATTTTTATTATATACATCAGACTTTTCGTGACTGCTTTTATAGTTTGTTTGATCCAAATTTTAGTCCAGTTATGCAACCTCAGAAATTTCAAATTTACCGTGGATGAAGGGATGAAATGGTGTGAGGGGGAGGGATTGCGAGAAATCTTAATACTTCTGTTATTTTTCTTTTATTTGAATTCTCACAAAAATTATATATAGTCCATTCATTGGGACGTCCCTGAAATGCATGCTTAACGAGATGTTTAATACCTGTATTGATATATGAAATAGCTCAATCTCCCAAATTATGCGCCCGATTCGATATAAGTAATCCGTTATTATTAATTAAGCATATTGTTATTTTATTCTTGAGGTAAGGTCAAAACCCTTCTACGTTCCGCGGGGAATCGAATCCTGGCCTCCTGCGTGCCAGCGGAAGATAGCCACTGTGACATCGGGCCGTTGAGTGAATAATTCGCATTATAGGGCCCCTATGAACGATCCCCTTCTATAGGAAACGAACAGATCAATAAATTTAGAGCAACCCGAGTGGTCTCATTCACTTCATCTCAATAATGACAATTCAAGTCCTCAGTTCATGTTTTTTTCCAGTAAAGCTTATTCCATAATACCTTATGTGTAATTACAGGAAATTTGACATTGATCACAAATACACCACATATGAAGTTGTTCTGAATGAGCTGTCATTAAATAAAATGCAAAATACACATAACAAATACGGGTTTTGCGAGTCTAATAATTTGCCAAACATTATGGAATAATTATTGTATAAAATTCATTTCAGCTTTGGAGAATACGGGGTAGAACAGTATTTCAATCTATATACCGTTATAGTGCGCATATGGAATCAGGAAATCATGAATAACAGAGATAAATATCCTATTACGGACTGGAAAGCGTTCTGCTACATACCTATAATGTCTTTTATATGAAAATAATTGATCGAAATTGAATCAAATTTAGTGAAGATTTCATCAAAAAGGATACCTAATTTATTATTGATTGAGAAAAGTATTGCGAATTGTACACATTTATTTCCAGAAAATAGAAAACATGTATAAACGTCAAATTAGTAGCACTTAACAGCCTAACTCAGTTTATTTACATTCATAATACCTCTGCGAGAGATGACAAAAATTGGTGAAGTACATATTCACTTATTTATTTTACAGGTCTACTTATTTTTGAATGGTAAATCCATCAGTTTCAAATATTTTCAACATTTAGGGTGAGTACCTACGCCCCATAGTCGGATTCCACTACCTGTCAGATGTTTGAACATTTTAAAAATCGATAAACTGTTTATATTATTACAGGATTCGGTGAACCCTAGTTTTTTGAGATATATTGGTCACCATTAACTTCTTTACTCAAATTTCGAATCTGTACTTTTTTCATGATTTCTTGGTTTTTTTTTTTTGTTTTTAAAAATAAGCATCGTTGCCCCATTACTCGAAAATGTCTATACATTAAGTTGAGTAATTCAAGGCTTAAAGTGCTGTAGATAAAAGGAGCACAATTTCCAACATATTATGATATTTTGAATTGAAACAAATTGTAAACATTTTCAATGAGGTATATGTACAAATGAGTAGGACTGTTCAAGTAATTTGACTTGAAAATTTTATATTGAAAAGTTCATGATGTACCTCATGCCAAAATCCTATGAAAAACCATTCTCGACATATCAGACATGATTGAAGTCATGAACAATACATTAAGGAATATTTTTTATATGAATATAGGCTGCAGTGAACTCTAATTGAATTAATGTTTTGTTAATCACCATTTAGGTACCTTTTCTCTCAAATTTCGAATCTATACTACTTTGATGGTTTCTAGCCTTTTTTCTTTTGAAATATAAGCAACATTTCCCTATTACTTGAAAATTCCGATTTATTATATTAAGAAATTCTAGGATCCTCAGGTATTGTAGGTAAAATGAAAACAATTTCAACATGTTTTTAATCAATCAAAATTTTAATATTCTAGTTTTTTTACATGAAAATTTCATGTTGGCACGTTCATAGTGTCCCTCATGCTGGGGCTCTATGAACAACCATTCCGAACATAATTCAAACATAACGATAGTAATCAACATTAAAATAAGGAATGTGTTTGTTTATATGATAATAGGATTCAGCGAACCTTTGTTGTTTTAATTTCTCATATTTTGAATCTGTACTATTTTGATAATGTCTGGGCTTTTCTTTGAGAAATAAGCACCATAGCCTTATTGCTTTATGATTGCGATGTATTCAGTAATTCTAGGCTCTCCATGTACTGTAGATGAAAAAAGTAGATTGTACTTAACAAATTTTAATGGGGTATTTGTACATATTCGTAGCTTAGTTCTAGTAAGTTTAAGTAACTACGCCCCATAGTCCATTCCATGTTGAAACCCACTGTTGAAAACATATTTTGACTTGATAGAGACGTTCTCAACTTTTAAATACATAAGTCGTAAACATATTTGTTATTCAAACATATTGAAAATTAATTTTCAATTTGAATATTTTCAAATTAGATAAAAGATTTATATTATTTTAGGATGCGGTGAACCCTAGTAGTTTTAAATAGTTATACTGGTCACCATTTACTTTTTTCCTCATGTTTCGAATCTGTACTTTTTCGATGATGTCTGGGCTCTTTTGTGAAATAACATTGCCCCATTACTTGAAAATTCCGATATTTTATGTCAAGTAATTCAAGGCTCTCCTAGTACTGTAGATAAAAGGAAAACAAATTTCAGGCTAGCTGGCATTAAAGAATGGATGGGCACTTTGAAAGAGGAGGGACCAAAGTATACCACCTAGAGCCACGGAAGAGTTTCCTTATCATCAAGCCTGGAATTGAGGACCAGGAAGCTCAGCTTTTCCTTGATGTTCCCTCGGGAATGAGTTATATGTACATATTAGTAGCATTAGTAGCTCAGTTCAAGTTATTTTACTTGTAAATTTAATGTTGAAAAGTTTATAGTGTCCCTTGGGATGGGATTTTATGAAAAACCATTCCCAACGTATATAGCCATGATGAACGTCATCAACAATAAAATAAGAAATATGTTTATATGACTATATGATGCAGTGAACCCTAGTTGTTTAAGTGTTGTATTGGTCACCGTTTACCTCTTTTCTCAGATTTCGAACCTGTACTTTTTTGATGACTTCTTGTCTTTTTTGAAAAATAAGCATAAATTCTTGAAAATTCCAATGTTTTACGTTGAGTGATTCAAGGCTCCCCAAGTACTGAAGGTAGAAGTAAAATGATCTCCAACATATTTTGAATCAATCAAAATGATAAAAAATGTTAAGAAGGTCAGTTCAAGTTTTTTCACATGAAAATTCCATGTTGTTCATAGTTCCCCTTTTCCATAAAGAACCATTCCAAACATATTTTGTTGTAATGAAAGTTATCAACAAGGAATACATCTATTTGATTATAGGATGCAGTGAACCCTAGTTGCTTAAGTGTAATATTGGTCACCGTTTATCTCTTTTCTCAAATGAATCTGTGCTTTTTTGATGACTTCTTGTCTTTTTTTTGAAAAATAAGCATACATTTCCCTGATACTTGCAAATTCCATACATATAAAAAGGTTAGTTCAAGTTTTTTCACCTGAAAATTCCATGTTGAAATGTTCATAGTGTCCCTTTTCCATAAAGAACCATTCCAAACATATGTAGATATAATGAAAGTTATCAATAAGGAATACATTTATATGATTATAGGATGTAGTGGACCCTAGTTGCTTAAGTGTGATATTGGTCACCGTTTACCTCTTTTCTCAAATTTCGAATCTGTACGGTTTTGATGACTTCTTGTCTTTTTTGAAAAATAAGCAGAAATTGCCCTGTTACATGAAAATCCCAATATTTTACGTTTAGTGATTCAAGGCTCCCCAAGTACTGGAGGTAAAAGTAATATGAGTATCGATTTTGAATCGATCAAAATTATGAAAATGTTAATGAGGTACATGGACATATAAGAAGGTCAGTTCAAGTTTTTTCACCTGAAAATTCTATGTTGTAACGTTCATAGTGCCCCTTTTCCATAAAGAACCATTCCAAACATATTTAGATATAATGAAAGTTATCAACAAGAAATACATTCATATGGTTATAGGATGTAGTAAACCCTAGTGGTTTAAGTGTTGTATTGGTCACCGTTTTCCTCTTTTCTCAAATTTCGAATCTGTACTTTTTTTATGTCTTCTTGTCTTTTTTTGAAAAATAAGCATAAATTGCCCTGTTACATGGAAATTCCAATATTTTACGTTGAGTGATTCAAGGCTCCCCAAGTACTGTATTTTCTACATATTTTGAATCGATCAAAATTATAAAAAAGGTATATATAAGGTATATATAAAGACATATAAGAAGGTCAGTTCAAGTTTTTTCACCTGAAAATTCCATTTTGAAATGTTCATAGTGCCCCTTTTCCATAAAGAACCATTCCAAACATATTTTGTTGTAATGAAAGATATCAACAAGGAATACGTTTATATGATTATAGGATGCAAAGAACCCTAGTTGCTTTTAAGTGTGATGTTGGCCACCGTTTATCTGTTTTCTAAAATGTTGAATCTGTACTTTTTTGATGACTTTGTGTTTTTTTTTTTTTTTTTTATAAATAAGCATAAATTTCCCTGTTATTTGAAAATTTCAATATTTTACGTTGAGTGATTCAAGTTCAGGCTCCCCAAGTACTGGAGGTAAAAGTAATTTGATTTCCAACATATTTTGAGTCGATCAAAATTATAACGAATGTTAATGAGGTATATGGACATATAAGAAGGTCAGTTCAAGTTTTTTCACATGAAAATTCCATGTTGTAATGTTCATAGTTCCCCTTTTCCATAAAGAACAATTTCATTGTTCGAATCTTTACTATTTTGATGACTTCTTGTCTTTTTTGAGAAATAAGCATAAATTGTCCTGTTACATGAAAATTCCAATATTTTACGTTCAGTGATTCAAGGCTCCCCAAGTACTGCAAGGTAGAAGTAGAATGATTTCCAACATGTTTTGAATCGATCAAATTTATAAAAAAT
Source organism: Adelphocoris suturalis (assembly GCA_030762985.1). NCBI lineage: Eukaryota > Metazoa > Arthropoda > Insecta > Hemiptera > Miridae > Adelphocoris > Adelphocoris suturalis. Next base: position 33,654,279 of record CM061042.1, read on the forward strand.
GTTAATGAGGTATATGGAAAAGTAAGATCGTCAGTTCAGTTTTTTCACATTAAAATTCCATGTTGAAATGTTCATAGTGCTCCTTTTGCCAGGATTTCCTAAAGCGCCATTCCTAACATATTTAGACATAATGAAAATTATCAACAACGAATACATCTTTATGATTATAGGATGCATTGAACCCTATTTGTTTAAAAGTGATAATAGTCACCATTTAGGTACTTTAATTTCTCAAAATTTGAATAATGTACTATTTTGATCAATTCTCGGCTTTTTGAATAATAAGCATCATTGCTCTTTAACTTCACCATCCCGATCCCCTACCTAGCATTTTAGAAAAAAAGATTCAGTCATGCAGTACGATCCTATGAGCAAATTTTCGTAAATTATGTTACATTATTTGAAAATTAAGGACTTTGAAGGAAAAGAAATTGTTAACTACCAATTTCATGGCAAAAATACTCGTTCTAAATAGTATTCTGCGAATCAAAAAGAGATTTTGGATATTCAACTTTTTTGGAGTTTCTATCGATTTTTCAGCACATTTTAAAGAAATTCAAGTACATTTTCAGCATAATTTTGCACATAAAATCTTAAATGTTCTACTTTATTGGTAATAAACTTTATTTGAGCAATATTCTGGTGAAAAGATATAAATTCAACGATTTTTCAGCCGTTTTTTTGCTATTTTTAGTGATTTTCTGTAGCACTTTTTTGAAATTTGACCAATTTAATGTGCTCAAAAAATGCTGGCTAACGAACTCGTCCATTCGTATGACAAGCTTGATTGGCGTGAGAACGGAATTTTTATCTCAATTCTGAGCAGAGTTATCGTCTGGAAGGACACACACACACACACACACAGACACACACACCATTATAATTTATATACTATCACCATTGTATATTATTATTTATGTATATGTATGTATGTATAGACATATGAAAAAAATGTTAAACTCTAGGATACGTTTCAGAATGTCTGCAATAGCTTCATTTTGTACGATAATTCGCTAGTGTTTGAATGAAAAAGAGCTAATTATGTCCATTACCAAGCAGTGCTACTCATTGTAACAATAAAACCTATCCTAATGTAATGTAGGGTTGTAATTTACGTTCGCGCATGCGCGAATCATACCATTAATCAATCAGCATTAATAACCATCTAAAGTATATAGATGGTGAATACTTTTTTACGGCGAATTCAAGCATGACATCGCCCACTGCGCAATTGCGAAAAAATGCACAATTAACATTAACATTGTTATCTTTTGAGAGCGCTAAAACAAGCATATTCACACGCGAAAATTCGATAAAAGTAAAACAATTCAAAATTTCAAGTTTTTTTTTAATGCGGTAGGTATACGTGTACATAAAGTTGCTCAGTTTAAGTTATGTTACTTGAACATTCTATGTTCAAAAGTTCATAGTGCCCCTTGCACTGGGATTCTATGAAGAACCATTCCCAACATAATTCAAACATAGTGGAAGGGATAAACATTACATTAAGGAATATGTTTGTTTTTATGATTGTAGGACGCAGTAAACCCTAGTTTGTTGCTTTAATTTCTCAAATGTCGAATCTATACTATTTTGACGATTTTTGGGCTTTTCTTTGAGAAATAAGCATCTTGCCCAATTACTTGAAAATTGCGAGACATTCAATAATTCTATGCTATCCATGTACTTTAGGTAAAAGGAAAACAATTCCCAAATGTTTTCAATCGATCAAAAATGTAAAATTTTGTTAATGAGATATTTGGACTTTTAAGATAGTCAGTTCGATTTTTTGTTTATTTGAAAGTTTCTGTTCATGTTGCTCCTTTCACAGGATTAACGATATAATAAAGAACCATTCCGAATATATTTTGGCACAAGGAAAGTTATTAATATTGAGATAAGGAATATATTTATATGATTATAGGATGCAGTGAACCCTATTGCTTCAGTGTGATGTTGGTCACCATTTTTTTCCACAAATTTCGGATTTGTGATCGAGAGACTTTTGAAGAAATCAATATAAATATTATTTTCAGTAATTCAAGGTACACCAAGTATTGTAGGAAAAATGAAAACAATTTCCACCATATTTTGAATTGATCAAAATTGTAGACATTTTGAGTGATCTATGTTCAATATACGAGTATGTAGGGCTTTTCTAATTATTTTACTTGAAAATATTATGTTGAAAAGTTCATAGTGCCCCCTCGTGCTAAGATTCCATGATGAACAATTCTCAGAGTATTTAGGCATAATGAAAGTTATGAACGTCAAAATAAGGAATGTATTTATATGATTATAGGATGCAGTAAACCATATTTGCTTGGGTGTTATATTGGTCACCATTTACCTTTTTTCTCAAATTTCGGAAGTGTGATCGAGAGACTTTTGAAGAAACCAATTTAAATATCATTTTCAGTAATTCAAGGCATCCCAAGTATTGTAGGAAAAATGAAAAAACTATTCATCACTTTTTGATTTGATCAAAACTGTAGAAATTTTAAATCTGTTCAAATTTTTTACTTGAAAATTTTATGTTAAATAGTTCATAGTGCCCCTCATGCTAAGATTCTATGATGAACAATTTCCCAGAATATTTAGGCATATTGAAAGTTATGAATATCAAAATAAGGAATATATTTATATGATATATTAGTTATTCCACTCACGCGTACTGTGAGTTCACATCGAGAAGTTCGACCTCTTCAACTAATGGATCATACGATTTATTTACTCGTATTCACTCCATCGCACATGCTTTTTCATGTATTCAAAGATCACTAGTTGTTTGCTACACCAGACATATCCCAAATCTCATATGGATCGGGAAGAATATTAACTCCTGGGTCCTCATATCTACCGTCGATGGGGTCCATCTCCTTCCAGGTAACAGTTATTTCCCCCCACATTTTGCTTGTCTCACTCCCTGGAAGAATTTGGTGATTCTACTAATATGATCAATCCCTGATCACCTGCTGTAATTTATTTGATGTTCCGTTGCCAACTTCAGTTCATGTCCAGGTTGAACTGCAAACTCTCGAAATGGTATCTGCTACATGCTTGTTTTTACCTGGTCTGTAGATAAATATCAAAAATATAGCAAGATAGCTCTAGTCGCCATATAGAATGTGGTGATTCTACTGTTATGATCAATCCCAGACAACCTGTTGTAATTTTTTTGATGTTCCGTTGCCAAGTTCACTTCCTTCAATGACGAGTTTTGTGCTAAATAAAACCTTATTCCCAAAAGGTTTTCTTATTACAATTTATTTACCACAAATGTTTGGAGGGGATTTCGAACCATTAAAATCTACCTGAATTTATGAATGATTCTTTAGCAAGTCATGACCTATTATAACGTCACAGCATGTTAAATACTCATAAATAATTTTTTTAATTATGAATGGAAATATATATATATATATATATATATATATATATATATATATATATATATATATATATATATATATATATATATATATATATATAGATTATAGGATGCAGTGAACCCAAGTTGTTTATGTGAAATTGGTAGCCATTTACTTTTTTTTCTCAAATTTCTAATCTGTGCTATGATTTCTTGGTTTTTTTGGCAAAAAATATACAACATTGTCCTGTTACTTCAAAATCCCAATATATTATGTTCAATTCAAGGATTGGGCCGAATATTGTAGATAAAAGGAAAACAATTTCCAAAATATTTTAAATTGATCAAATTGTCATGTTTTAATGAACTATATTTACATCTAGCGAGATGCTAGTTTCGAATTGCCGAAATTTAAATGAACCATTGCAACAATACGTGCCGTGAATTAAGGAGGACAGTTCAAATTTTTTACTTTAAAATTTTATGTTGAAAAGTTTATCGTAGCCCTCACGCTATGATTCTGTGAAGAACCATTCCGTATATATTTATACATAATTAGGGTCATCAACATTAAAATTAGGAATATATTTATATGATTGTAGGATGCAGTGAACCCTAGTTGTTCACATAGTCTTCGTAGATTCTTTTTTTCTCAAATTCCGAATCCGTGCTTCTTGGTTTTTCATTGAAAAATGAGCATCATTGCCCTATTTCTCGAAAATTACAATATATTATGTTCAGTAATTCAAGGCTTCCCAAGTATTGCAGAAAAAATGAAAACAATTTCCACCGTATTTTGATTTGATCAAAAATGAATTGGATGATTTTATGCATTTTGTGGCTTTGGCACCTTTTGTACGCGGAGTGCCCTTTTTAGGGGATCTTATATAGGATTATGTAGTGCACCATAGTTAGAATGTAAAACATTTTTTACATTTACCTTTTTTCCTCAAATTTTGAATCTGTACAGTAACATTTCTGAGGTTTTCTTTGATATTCTTTGAGATACATCAACTTCGTACTTGAAAATATCTATAAATTATCATACGTTCAAAAATTCAAAGGGCCCGTTGCTCCGATTCCTTGAAAAACCATTTCCAACATTTTCTGACACGCGGAAAGTTATCTAAAATTAAATGAAGAATGATTACGGGATGCATTGGACCCTTGTTGACTCTAAAACTGCTCATAATCTACTATTTTATTAAAATTTGGATTCTTATCTATTTTGATGACTCATTTGCTTTTCTTTGAAAAATAAGCATCACTGACCAATACTTGAAAATTCCGACTTATATTTAGTAATTCAACGCTCCCCTTTATACTGAAGACGAAAGAGTTATTCCCAACATATTTTGATTCAAACTGTATAAAATTTAAATCAGGTATCTTCATTTTTGTAGGAATGGCCTGGTAGAGAAGGGTGGTATTAATGCAATATTTAGTAGGATGATGAGACGGAGCCTAATAGTGTCAATGTCAAATCGGTCGTCATGAACCTTTTTCCCCAAATTTTTTTTTCTGCCCACTTTTGAAGATTCCTTAAATTTTCTTTGAATATGAAGCTACATTGGCCCTTGAAAATATCCGTTAATATTTTCTAGTTCGAAAATCCAGAGAGCCTCTTCCTAACCGTTCTCAACATATGTAAAACGTCCCTCTGAACATAGCAAAATCTCTTCTATTTTGTTCTCCAACAATTTCAATTTAACTTCGTTTCAGTAGTTTGTGTGATCGTGAGACTTTTGAAGACACTTCGGTATGAGAAGGCTTTTATTTATTCATTTAATATAATTTACGGGATAATTTACATCCCTTTACTAAAACTAAAATACAATCAACCTAAATGAGAACACATCGCACGAAATAGAAATAACATAGCAACTATAATAAAGAAAAGGAGGAGATAACAACCATAATTCAGCGTAGTTATGTGTGTGTGTTTGTATAATAAATTCATACAGGGAAAGCTAAATTTTTAAATAAGTGTTTATTTGGGAGGTTGGAAGGGTTTTCAACTAGTATAAATAACGCGGATCAAAATGAAGATAACCTGAAGAATTGTTTGTGATGGTGAAGCGGTAGTTCCGTCTACCATGTGGGATACATCATTGGCTTATCTGATCATCCTAACAATAGAGCCGTTGTCTCCATAGTTTGTCCGATGGTAATCCGGCTGAAACGGGACACGATCCCGTGTTGATCGAGACGGCACTCTAAAGTTGACAAGAGCCAATAAGGAGGGAGCATCAAACTCATTTTGGACAATTTTTGACAACGTCATCAAATCAGATCGACGTCGCCTTTGCCCAAGGGTGCCCAAATTTAAAATACGTATAATTTTCCCTCGGCATCAAGTCTTAATGCTGCTGGGTTAGGAATGTCATCTGTAACTTCGAGATGATCACACTTCACTTTGTTCTACAATGATGGAGAGATCAGGAAAAATTGCACAGGCTCACGCAGCATTTTAATCTTTCAAAGGTCTCGGAAGACATTCTAAATCTCTCGTTAAACTCAAAAATACCCACGAAATGACTGTTTATTCGTGGCTGAAAATGTTTTGGCGTCTTCTACGGTGAATGCTTCTTTCTTGTCTGCATTCTTCAGCAAAAGATTATTCCCACGTATTAAACACCGAAAAATTGTCAACTCACAATTCTGGAAAATAACAAGTTTACAGGTGAACGGACGTAGGTTAAGAATCGGCCATTTTTTTTACAACTGTAATGCAGTGACTTGTTCAAAATGATGGGGAAACTCTTGTAACTTGTCCGAATTCGCCTGTACACTTGTTAATTTTCACAGTGCATTACAAGTCTACACTTGTAACTTTATGAAACGCTTGCACACTCATTTTTTACAACTTGTACATAAAATCGGCTTGTAACTTGTCACTTGTTGCTTTATGAAATAGGCCCCTGGTCGTTCGAGAGCATTCCCAGTTCGGGATGTTCAATTTGTCAAACAATTTAGACAATACTATAAAAAATTTATTAGATGTAGATCAATTTAGAGGGTGTCTCATCTATACTATGAACCAAGCTTGTAATCCACTTATAAATAAGCTTTGGAAAAATGTAACCCCCTGTAATGCTGATGCTGAATTCAATGAAATAGCATTCTGACCTCCACGAATAAACTTTTATCTTCACAATATGCAGAGGTCGTGATTTTTCAACTTTTAACACAGAATGTGTTTTTGCGATGACCTACCGAAAAAAAATCGTCACAAAAAACCGACAGAAAAAACCGTTATGCGCCTTTTATAATGATTTTCACGTACAACCAAGCCGTTTGTAGGGAAATGGAACTTCCGCAATTTTAATCGCACAGAAATCGTTCACCATTCGTTGGAAAGCTCCTGATTTATCCAACCATATTATGTTAACTACTGCGAAGTGCGTGGCCATCAACCTGAGTTATGAGCATGGTTATTTGAATCAATTGTTTACACACAGATGATCATTCTCAATAATTGATATTGTCAACATGATTGCAACCGCTTGTAGATTTTCTTATGATTTTCACGTACAACCGAGCCGTTGGTAGGGAAATGGAACTTCCGCAATTTTAATCGCACAGAAATCGTTCACCATTCGTTGGAAAGCTCTCAATTTATATAGTATTTTTCTTGTAGTTACATATTTATTTATACAATATTTATAGGGTTTTAGACCAAATTAAATGTCTAACAATTATTTATTTTATTATTGCCAAATATTGTTATTATTCACGTGCAACCAAGCCGTTGGTAAGGAAATAGAATCATCGCAAAAACACATTCTGTGTTCCTATGATTTCATACAGAGTATGGAAAAAGAAATAAACCGGGGGGTGCAGGAGGGTGCCCCGCCGAGGCGCAAAGCGCCGAGTTATTCTTCATGTTCCACTATTTTTACGTTTAGACATCATGAATTGTATTCCGATTACTGATCGACTTCACAATATTTGTTTTTGAATACTATGTAGAATCGTCTTAATTCCCATCTCCATTGCTGATGGTAGTAATTTTTGCGTCCCAGAATCCTTATTTTTAACTCGCAATGACCTATCGTTCTGTCATGAGCAGAAAGCTTAATTTTCACCCATTTTATTGAAAAATAAATTGTTTCTTCAGCTGTTAGGATTGAAGTGTTGCTGATTATCCGGCACCCAAATAACATTCAGCAATCTGCCTTTGTACTTGGTAAGAATGATCCGAAAGTGCTGCTCGAGTCTAAGCAGGCTTGAGTGACCCATGTATGACTTATTTCAAATTTCAATGTTTCGTTAGTTCCATTGGTATTGTTCAAAGACGACTCTTTTTCCCTGTTTCATGATTGGCACCATGCTTTTGGTTGATTTTTTATCAATGATGAACCTTTGAATTTCCAGTCTAAACCTGTTAGATCATCTTCAATAAGTTCAGGAGTAAATCTCACGTCCCTACTTCTGAAAACTTGCCGTTCTTCTAGGTCTCAAATGGTAGTAGCGTGGTATGATAGAGAAAAATCTGTACTAGTGATATTTTTTTCTCGTACATTATTTCGTTGTACTGATCCAGCTTCTCTAAATCCTGAAACAACGTTGACTTCACCAGTAGGAATTCGTACTTCTTTGCAGAACAGAAATTCACAAAGCAGCAAAAGATGTTTGTTTAGCATACTAAGTGTTGCCTATACCTAATGCTGACCGGCCCAATTTTCCAAAACCACTTTAAAATAGGGAAATATTTCAATGAACGATTCGCCTGTAAACACCAGCACAGCCTTACGTCTTGTGGAGGTGGCCAAGAAGTTTACATTGACTTGGATGGTTATTTTCTGGAGTTCCTCTCCGCTCAACCAGCTAAATACGTGAATACGACATAGCAAATGTTTTGGCTTTATTCAGTGTTTCCAAACAAGTAAAAGTAGGTGTAGACCGCTGAGGCTGTATCTCGTGCCTATAGGCTATAGTTAAATGTATGTTCTGATCATACATGTTCATTAATGTTAAATCATATTATTCTGATCTCACTGAATAAGCTTCTATCTTTGCAATACACAGAAGTGATCATTCTTTTGATTTCCGATCTTCCAATTTGTATTGTTCGTGTTCCACTATTTTCACGTTTAGACTGATATGACTTGCACTCCAATCGCTTGCACTTCAAGCACTTTACAATAATTTTTCGAACTCTATGTAGAGTTTTCTTATACTTCTATCTTCATTGCATAAGTACAGATCTTGTTGTATCCCAGAATCTTTATTTTCAACTAGCAAAGGCTTCAACAATTCTTCCTCTCCTTTCGCTTCATCTGATTAGCTATAATCGCTCTTCACTTTGCATGCTCTTAATTGGTTGTACCTCCAGCTCCCTTTCCTTTCTCTCGACCAATGGGATTCAATCTTCCTTCACCTGTGACAATATAAGCTGTGTCCTTTCTAATTTGTGTTCAATTATTGTTTGTTACTGATGATAGCCTAACCGCCGAAATCGACTTAACATTGTAACTCTTCATTTTTTCGTGGAAATAGAGAACGTTTTTCACTAACTTCCGTCGTGACTCCAAGGTCCCTCACCCTATTCACTCGCGCCAGAGGTATATCGTTGATCTTGTAATCATAGCAAAACTTTAAAGTTTTGCTGCATGAGAATGACACAATGCTACATTTATCCACGTTGATCAAGAGACTGTTATTTTTACAGAAGCTGCTGAAGTGGGCTTGTTCGTTTTCAGGTATTTTTTCAAGATTTCCAACTAATGGATTTCATTTATATATAATACTATCATGATGATTAATGAACAAACGTTTTCAGAACGCATCGCAGTTGCCTCCTTTGGCTGTTCATGCTTATACTTATTTAGACATAATGATAGTTATTAATATTTAAATAAGGAATATGTTTATATGATTGTGGGATGCAGTGGACACTTATATGTCAATGTAAAATTGGTCAACATTCACCTTTTTGGCAAATTTTCGTAGAATTAAAATTTTTAAAAAATCTCCTCATTGAAATACGTTTTAAGGCATTCTGAAAAGACTCCTTGAATTTGAGCTATTTCACATAAATATACTCGTATATATGTCATTCCAGACGATTCCTTAGGATTGAAGTAAAAATCCCGTTCTTGCGCCAAAAAATCAAAAATTCCAAACAAAAGGATGAGTTCGTTGACTAACAATTTTCGAGCACATTAAATTACTCAAATTTCAAAAAAAATTACTGAAAAAATCACTAAAAATGGTTAAAAACTGTCAAAAATCGTTAAATTTATTATTTTTAGAAGAGTTCTAGTCAAAACAAAATCATCAAAGATTAACTAGGACATTACAATTTTTTGCACAAAATAATGCAAAGTAGTTAAATTTCAATTATAATTGCTGAAAAACCTAAAAAAACTGCAAAGAAAAGAAAGAAATAAATAAAAATCCAAATCTTTTTTGAATCTCCGATTTCATTTTGTTAAAATAACTAAATAAAAAATTTATCACCGCATAGATAAGATTTAAGAAAGTTCGTTCATACGATCCTGCTGTATGACTGGAAGTTTTATTTTATTCACAAATTTTCAAATATTATCTCCGCAATCACTTTGTCCAAATCCAAAAATAATTCAACAGAATATAATCGATCTATATCTTAACGAAAATTTGCTCATAAGATCATGCTTTAGGTATGCCTTTTTCCACTCTTTCTGCTACACATTCGTAGTGCACCATCTTCGACTACCTGAGGTGACTGGGAGAAAGTGCGTCGTAAAAAAACCCTGATTCTACTGGAACTCAATAAATCATCATCCTTCACGACTGTAACTTAGCAGTTTTTTTTTGTTCTTTTTGAGCGTTAAAGGATTCGTTTTTGCGACCCAAAATTGTGGGTATATTCGGGATCAACGTGAAATGTCCAATAAGAATCCGTCAATAATATATATCTTCCCAATCTGATCAACAGTGGGGTTGATCTTCCCAATCCCTCCCTTAGTCGCTAAAATATTTATACGGTTTTCGATAGAGTTATCCAAAAATCCAGCTAAAAATTGCAACAAACTCGTATCTATTTCTAAATGTGTATCATGCCTGATCCACCTAGTCCGCTCGTGGATGAGAAGTTAAAAAACTTCAAACAAAATTGATAAATGAACGTGAAGTACTTTCTGCCTCATTTCAGAAAGTTTATGATGAGTCTACTAAGCTTACAGCTAAGGATGTTTCCGCTTTTACCGCCTCATATGATCAATCATCCAGTATAGAATCTATGTTAGAAGATCTAAATAGTAGAGTTCGAGATTTTAATTCTTGTCTGCCTGAAGGTTCCAAGAAATAGCGAATAGACATTGTTGAATATTACTGTGGTGTCGTTGAACTAGTTGACTTAGCTCGTTCAAATTATGTAATAGCTATGAAAGCCCATGGAGCGCCTTCCGAAACTCCTCAAGTTCACTTTAGTGCCTCTTCCTCACACCTTCCAAGAATTTTGCTTCCTACATTTTCGGGAAAAATTGAAGAATGGACTGCATCTCATTCTTTACTTAACTCTCTTGTTCATGAAGACCCTTCATTTGCCGGAAATTACGTTAAAAAGTTTCACTATCTCAGTTCCACCTTAAAATGTGACGACTTCGGGGTCATATCTAGTTTTCCATTGAATGCTGAAAGCTATCCCTTGGGACTTGCGGCATTAGCAGCTCGGTATCAAAATAGACGTAGATTAGCTTCGCATTTTATGAACAATATTTTAGAATTTAAACCGGTTCATAACTCCTCTCATGTGGATTTTCAGCGATTTTTAATCGCCAACGAAAATAATTGGAATTCCCTTAGCAAACTTGAGAATGTCGATGTCCTTTAGTTCATAAAACTTCATCTAGCTCTGAGCCAATTAGATCATAAAACACGTAGATCTTTCGAAGAGGAGAATACATAAAATAATATCCCTACTCACCAAAACTTTATTCAGTTTGTGACTGAACTTATTCGGAGAGAAGAACTTCAGGTTCTTTTGCTCACTGAACATATATATATATATATATATATATATATATATATATATATATAATTTATATATATATAAATTATTTTTCTTTACACTTCTTAAGACGTAAACCAACAACTTTTGGATGGGTTCATCCAAAATCCAATTTACGATTTCTGACGTACCTTACACATTTCATCAATGGGTATATTTTGAATTATTAAAATGTTTATACGATTTTCGATTAAGTTATCCCAAAATCCAGCTAAATAAAGTTCTTTGCCCACTGAACGGATTATTATTATTATTTTTTTAATTATATTTTTCTTGTTCATGTTTAAAACGTAAACTAACAAGTTTTGGGTGGGTTCATCCATGGTTCATCCAATATCCAATTTACGATTTCCGAGATACCTTATACATTTCATCAATGGGTATATTTTGACCAAATAAAATGTGAAAGCATATATATGTATATATTCACATATCTTCCCAATCCAACCCCAATGTTGAAAAACCTCCCTTTGTCACTAAAATATTTGTGCGATTTTCGGTAGAGTTATCCAAAAATCCAGCTAAATAAAGTTCTTTGCCCACTGAAAGGATTATTATTATTTTATTAAATTCTATTTTTCTTATTCATGTTTAAAACGTAAACTAATGTTTTGAGTGGGTTCATCCATGGTTCATCCAAAATCCAATTTACGATATCCGACATACGTTACACATTTCATCAACGGACATTTTTTTTTTTTTTTTTTCATAATATTTATTGCACCAAGTAATACAACTTATTAGCAACATTTCTTTGGCAGTGAATAATCGGTGAATGAAACAAGACTGTGATACATAACACATCCTATACATCATTTCAGCTATTTAGTGTCTTCAATGAACACGATTTGCAGGAGCGCACAGCATATCTATATTTAGACCAAATAAAAATTGGAAATACCTATTGAATAATACCCACGAACTCGACTGGCGGATCAAACGGCGTCAGATCCAACGACCCGACGACGGGCGCCCCGCAGGCGTCGTCGTCATCGTCGTCCTCCGCGTAACAGAAATCGCCGCCCCCGCAATCGCAACCGCCGCCCCCGCACTCCTCGCGTATCAAAATCACGTAATCCGCCTCGAAAAACTTGTTGAGGGACTCGTCGAACTGGACTTTGTGTTTTTTCCGTTTCTTCGACGACGCCCGTTTGAGGGCGGACTTGATCTTGTCGGGGTCGTGCTTCATCGGGCGTCCGGAGGCGACTGGGGGCGGACGGATATTGATTGGGGAGGCGGCGGTTCCGCGCAGGTCGCCGCCCCCCGGGATCGATCCGGGACACGCGGGTCCGCCAGGATTCGAATCCACAGGTTCCCCAGGACTCGAACCGGGTTTCTGGGTCTTGAGGTCTCGATCGGGTAAACTACAGAGCTCTCCTGCTCTCGCCAATCCTACAGAGTCCCTAACTCTATCCTTCTGATCCGATTTTTCACCACCGAAATCCACAAAATTCTCAAATTTGACCCTACCACTTTCACTTATACAAGATTTTCGATCTGGTGAACCACACAGCTTTCTAGTACCTGCCAATCCTGCAGATTCACTTCCATCATTTTCATAATCCAATTTTTCACCATCAAAATCCACACAACTATCGAATTCGATCCTTCCACTATCACTTATACAAGATTTTTGGGTATTCAGCTCTCGATTTGGTGAACAACAGAGTTTTCCAGTACCTGCCAATCCTGCAGATTCACTTCCATCATTCTCATGATCCAATTTTTCACTATAAAATTCTACATAATTCTCGAATTTGACTCTTCTAGACCCTCCTAATTCACCTTCACCACATTTCTGTGTCCTAAAATCTCGTTGGAGCGAACTAAACAGCCCTCCTGAACTTTCCAGTCCTACAAAGTCTGTTTCATCCAAATCCTCTCCATACAACTTCACTGATTTCTCGAACTGGACCCTTTCAGGCCCTCCAAATCCATCAATACTAGATTTCTTCAACATCGAGCTCGTTTCAAGTCCAGATTCGCCCTCGTTCTTCGATTTTGATGGTACATCCCTGGAATCCAAATTCACTGTATGACCCGATCGGTGTCCTCCAAATTCACTTCCACTAGATTTCTCCAATGTCCAAATCGTTTCGAGTCCAGACCCTCTCAAATCCGACTTATGGACCATCCAATGTGATGGTATCTCCCCAGCATCAAAATCTGCCGGAACCCGTATCTCCAAAACGTCATCTTTCTGCCTCCAGTCGAAATCGCTCCCCAAAACCGTACCGTTCCGTACTTCCGAGTCAAAATCCTCCTTATTATCAAAATCAAAATTCTCTTCACTTCCCACAAAATCCATTTTTCGATCTTTCAAACCCTCCTGTCCCAAAATCTCGCTCCAAGACTCGCAACTCGTGTCCATCGAAACATCACTTTCCTGTCTCGAAAACTCCCCAAATTTGGATTCCGCCGGTTTGATTTTGACTCCTTTAGCGTCTTTTTCGACGACGATTTGATTTTTGTACTCAACGACGACGGGCGACGTTTCTTTCAGTCTTTTGTACTCGTGATAACTCTGGATGCGACCTCTTTCGGTTTTCTCTCCAGTTTCTTTGGACTCGATTTCGCACATTTTCTCCAACATTTCGAAAGTTTCCAACTCGGATTTTTCCAAATCGGAGTCATTGCCGGAATCTTCTTCCTCTTCGAGTTCTTCCTCGGCTTCGACTTCCTCTTCTTCTTCTTCCTCGATGGTCGTGAGGTAGCAGTTCCACGAGTACTCGCCTCTGTCCTCGAATCCCTCGCAGTCCTGATAGTCCCCTTCGCTTTCCTGAAACATACAAACCCATTTCCGTTACTATGTTACTTAGTACCGGTTTATCAATTATCTTTATTAACAGCAGGATAGCTATACTGAGTATACTCCATATACTCCGGATAAAGAATGTGAGTCTTTTATCAATGTTTCTACAGTCAGATAATTTAATAATGATTAATTTTACACATTATTAGTTCATTATGGTTACTTAGCAATATTAGTTTATAACTGAGCGTAATAAATCAGCATTCCTTGACACTACAGAGGCTTAGGGATTATGAGACGCTGTGATGAAATGAGAGCATTCAAAAAGTGGCTAACTATTTTCCTGCTATGAAAACTAAGGGAGTTACACTTCCTTAGTAACGCATTGGTTGTACGTGAAAATCAATAGAAAACCCCACCGTGACGTGACGCTCGTGACGTGACGAAAACAACTAGAAACGTCCTGTTAATCATTATTAAATGATAAAAACCGGATCTGACGTCCACAACACAACAGTGTCATCATGCTATCAAGCTCGTTAAATAAGGAACCACCACATTTTTACCATTTGCTTTATTTCTAGAGAGAGAAATAAAGAATTGCGATATTGCAACCTGAATTATTATGAATGAATTATTGTGATCAGTAAGTTGTGGACTTAATTTCATCTTCGATCTGTGTTATAAAGTAAAGAATGGTGTCTTAGTCCAACCAAAACCTAAGGGTCTTACTATATACGGTCTTCTTTTCCATTAAACGAATTATGCTACGATAGAATCTTCGCCGTTGCTGCTGTTTGAAGACAAATCCCCAAATATATCCATTGGAAGGTACAAAAATAAAGACAGTCAAACTTGATTCTGATAAGATTTTTGTAAATAAATAAACGTGTTAGAGGTAAGAAAGCTCTAGATATCTCATTAACCTCCAGTTTCAATAGTTATCCAGCCGTCCAGGGACCAGATAAATTAAAACGCCAGATAAGGTTTAACTAGGGATGGATAACCAACTCATATTGTGTTATCTGGATGATGAATATGGATAAATATAAATGGTATGGATAAATATATGGATAAATTCCCGTTATACATTGGATAAATGTGATTGTAAACCGGCATAGACCTTCCCATTATACCATTAAAGAGGTACAAGACTACATAGTTAGTACTAATTAAGGTCAATACAAATAATCAGCAGACCTATTCCTATTTCCTATCTTTGTTATTCCTTCCCATTAATCAGCAGTAGTAATTTCATTAATATGTTACTTACACCTTCCCATTACACCATTACAGGGGTCCAAGACTTCATAGTTTGTACTAATGAAGGTCAATACAAATCATCAGCAGACCTATTCCAATTTCTTCCTTTGTTATTCCATCCCATCGTCAGCAGTAGCAATTTTCATTACTATGTTACTTAGACCTTCCCATCACTCCATTGCTAGGGCACCAGGACTACTTAGGTACTAATTATAATCAATTTAAGGAATAAGGAAACCCATTCCCATTTCCGTTACTATGTTTATCATTCCTTCTTATTACTCCATCACTGAGATCCCATGACTACATACTCACTAATTACAACCAATATAAGTGATCAGCAGTAGTATAACTAATCCTGATTTCATTACAATGTACTTCCCATCACTCCATTGCTAAGGTTCTAGGACTACTTAGCTACTAATTAAGATCAATATAAGTTACTAGCAGACCTATTCCTATCTCTTCCTTTGTAGTTCCATCCCATTAATCAGCAGTATCAATTTAATTACTATGTTACTGTAACTGTGTTACTATGTTACTGTGCCACAGAGCTCACTCAGCTGATTTGACTGATTTTCAAGTTGTACCTAATAATTAGTTCTACCTATAACACTATCTATAAGTACCTATCTTAAAAAAAAAAAATATCACAAATTCCAAATTCACAATTAAATAGGTAATACAAGTAATGGAAAATAAAGAAAAATATAAGTAATACAAATAAATTGTAATACATAAAGTTATAAATAAAAGTAATACTAAAAAAAAGTAATAAAAATATAGGTAATAAAAAGTAATAAAAAATATCACAAATAGGTAAGTAATGCATGCATTATAGGGACGCCCCAATGAATGGATAGTATATAATTTTGGTGAGAATTTCAATAAGAAAAAAAAGTAACTTGATTTCTTGGAATCTCCCCCTTTCACACCATTTCAAACCATTTCTCCTCTTCAACGACAGTAAATTTGGAATTTCCGAGGCTGCATAACTGGACTAAAATTTGGATGGAACAAATAGTAAAAATAGTCACGAAAAGTCTGATGAATATAATAAAAATATCACGATTTATCGTTATTACTCCCTCCATTCATCCCCTTCCATCACGAAATTTAAAATCCCTGTTACGTATTCCAAAATAGACCAAATTCAAAGTTGAACAAGAAAATAATCATGAAAATTGGACGAGAATAGTTGGAATATCATGATTTATCAGTATTACTCCCTCCATTCACCCCCTTCCATAATGAAATTATGAAGTCCTGTTACAGTTTTCATAACTAGACTAAATTCAATGTTGATCAAAAAAAGAATCACCAAAATCGGAGGAGATTAGTGAAAACATCGTGGTTTATCAATATTACCACCATTCACACCCTCTCTTGATGAAATTTGAAAATCCTCTAAACTTTCTAAAACGGCATCAAATTCATAATGGAACAAAATAAGAATCACGAAAATCAGGGCAGTGCTTGACAAAATCGGTAAATCCCCTTCAACCACCAACTCGACAGCAAATCCGAGATTTCCTAGGTTCGTTGCCCAACTAGACTGAAATCGGAATCGAACAAAATGAGACTCACGAAAATCTGTTGAGAAGTGTAATCTAGGTAACGTCGAAAAAATTGTTTTTTTTTGTCCCCTCCATTCCCCTTCTTCCATCTTGAAATTCAAAATTTCCGAGGTTTGTTGCCTTGACTAAGCGTCGAAAAAATTTGTGTCACACACACACACACACACCTATGGTTTTTTTTTTCACGAATTCGGCCTTAGGAAGTTCTCAAACGGATTTGTATGCGGTTATATTTTTTTTCTCTAGTGGTTGGGTTGTCCCCCACCTCCCTGGATCAATTCCAGTAGGCGTCCCTCTTATTAACGAAGCCTTGCCTATAAGACATACATTCAGAGGGACGTCCTAAAAAGCGCTTCTTCATGGTTCATCAGCTCCAATCTGATAGCGTAATAAGATAGTGCGATTCTGACTCGAAAATCGTGTTCGGCCTCACTGAACAAAAAATGAGGCCTCACTCAACAAAAAATGGGAAAAACATGTTCCAAGCACCCGACCCCCTTCACCAACCTTCTTTGGGTATTCCAAAAATGTTTAATTTTTTTCTGATTTTTATTTGCATAAATTTTAGTTTTAAGCACCCTCTAGGATTCGTTTCAAAACGCTTTAAATCGCATTTCAATAAAGCAAATTTTATCAATTTCCCATTGGATAAATGTGATTGATAAAGCGGCTCTTAGACTTTCACGTTATACCATTACAGGGGTCCAAGATTTCATAGTTTGTACTAATTAAGGTCTATACAAATAATCAGCAGACCTATTCCAATTTCTTTCTTTGTTATTCCATCCCATTAATCAGCAGTATCAATTTAATTACTATGTTACTTAGACCTTGCCATCACTTCATTGCTAGGGCACCAGGACTACTTAGGTACTAATTATAATCAATTTAAGGAATAAGGAGCCCCATTCCTATTTCCGTTACGATGTTTATTATTCCTTCCCATTACTCCATCATTACTCCCATGATTACATACATACTAATTACAACCAATATAATTAATCAGCAGTAATATAACTAATCCTAATTTCATTACAATGTACTTCCCATCACTCCATTGCTAAGGTTCTAGAACTACTTAGGTACTAATTAAGATTAATATAAGTAATCAACCGACCTATTCCTATTTCTTCCTTTGTTATTCCATCCCATTAATCAGGAATACCAATTTCATTACAGTATTGCAGTATGCTTAAATTTTAGTTTTAAGCACCCTCTAGGATTGATTCCAAAACGCTTTCAATTGCATTTCAGTAAAGAAAATTTTATAAAATACTAGCTGACCCGGCGGACATTGTCCCGCTCAACATACTCGTATCATTAAAGTTTATAATTTAATAGAAGCGAAGAAAACGTTGAAAATAAATAAAACAGTTCGTATTAAGGGTGAATATTGGTATGAAAGGGATTATAATTTTGATTCATAATGGTGCTATTAATTTTGTATACGATACCTCTTAGTCGTAAGCTGTTCCTCTTGCTTTTCAGTTTCTTCTAATTCCCTTTTAACCTTTTAATTATGTCACTTAACGGAGGCGTATTTGAATTAGTTTCTGTTGATGTATTGTCCAACCTTTCGGAGACGTTAAAAGATACGTCTGATTCTGCAAGTCATGATTTATGGAAACATACCACCATTTTATTCGTTTATCGATGTCCCAGAGAGGCTTCCTATCAGATTTCAAATTCTCATAGTGAATAGCAGAGAATTTAGCTTAGTTAGCTGATTTGGTTGGAACCCGTCATTGCATTCGTCTCATAATGTCCTGTCAAATTTCACATTCCTAGGGTGATCCAGAGGGTCACCCTATCAAATTTAAACTCCCTTAGGTGAACAGGAGGGAATACTTAGCTTTTCTTTTGTTTTAAGCAATAGGTACTGGTAAAAGCGTCCCGGTTTCTTCAACCTCAATATAATCCTAAGATCATACAATAACGACATAGAGAGAGGATGGATCGACATGTTTGTTGGTTATCAATTGTCACATTTTATGGTTGCCGGTTCACCTGTCAACATAAATAATTTGGTTGTCACAAAGATCTTTCAACGTTCTGTCCATCTTTAAACCTTCTCTGGACCTCCACAAATAATTTAGGACCAAATTAGACAAATCAGTCCAGCCGTTCTCAAGGTTTAGCGAGACTAACGAACAGCGATTGATTTTTATATAGCATTCGCACTTTGAATTAAACATTTCGCGAATTGAATTAAACTTTTCGCAAAATCAATTAGACCTACGTACATATGTGGAAATATCAATATCATCAAGAAAGGAACATTGTTCCCTCCCAGGTACCAACTTCAAGAGGTAATTGCAGAAAGTGTACACTCCATCACGCCACAAAATTTTGCAAATTGCGTTATGGATATGTTTCGGCTCCTAACTGCTACTCTTGGACGAATTCTCCATTAACTTTTGCTGTTAGAAGTCTTCTGACTAATTTCTATAATTAGAATGTCAAATATAGAAGGATACCCTGCAAGTTCAGTTTTGCTATTAATAAACAGTTCACCTTCAGATTAACTTCATAAGGTGCAGGATTATGTTTAAATCTACGCTTTTTCTGCTCGTTCCGTCATTTGCATGATTTGTGATTGCAATATATATGCATTATGTTGAAGTTGTAAATTTTTTGTTGAACAGATTTGCCCAAGGTTCAATTCAATTTGCGGAAAGTTAAATTATTTACGAAAAAATTAATTAATTTTGCGGAAAGTCTAATTCAATTTGCGTAAAGTTTAATTCAATTTGCGTAAAGTTTAATTCAATTTGCGTAAAGTTTAATTCAATTCGCGAAATGTTTAATTGAAAGTACGAATGCTATATATATATAGATTGATTTAAAATTTTTTGGAGGTATTGCAATATCTTCATTTGCTATGAGTTTTTTGTCTTAAATGTTTGCAAACGGCTCAGAACTGTTTAATTAAAATTGTGTTGAATGAACCGCGGAGACATTCCACTGGAGCATTATATAATGAATCAAAGTTGCTTAGAGTCAAGGAAATTTTTTATTTAGAGGCTTGTCTCCATGTTTTTAAGAAGGGCGTCGGTGAGGAATTCTTCAGCAGAGCGTGTCAGACTCGTACAGCTACTGGTTCAAATTTGAGATTACCTGTGGTGAGAACTGAACTCTTTGAGCGTACAGCGCATATCCATTCTGTTACCTTTTTATACAATCACAAAATCAATATTTTTAATTTTTCGAACCGTAAATTGTTCAAACAAACTTTAATTGAAACAGATTTTGGGCAGTCCACCTTCCTATTCATCCTAAAGATTGACTTAAAAGTTTTTTTTCTCTCTTTATCTTTATTAGTTGCATTGTCTTCTGTATATTACTTGATTTATTTTTTTATATGATTATGTTTTATTGATTGATTCACATACTCGTATGATTATAATTTATTGATGGGTTTTCTATGATGACTCTACCGGAGAGCACAAGTGATTTTTATTTATTCTCCGGTAGGCGGCAGTGCGATATTTTATTTTATTATAAGCTAAAATGTATTTCATACGCCTATATGTAAAAAAAGTTCCAGTCATGCAGCATGATCGTATGAGCGAATTTTCATAAATGGTCGTATTACATTTATGTTAAATTCTGTTGAAATTTGAGCACTTTGGGGACAAATAAAAATTTTATTATACATTTTAATATCAAACTAACTTTTTGTCAGTAATATTCCAATGAACATACGATTTTGTGGATTTTTACAATTTTTTCAAGTGTTCCTATCGATTTTTAGCTTATTTTAATGAAATTTAAGTAAATTTTTCTGTACAATTTTGTGCTTAAATTTTTAAATGTCCTAGTTCATGGTCGATTAATTTTTTTCGAGTAGCATTCTGCTAAAAAATAGAAATTTGTTAATTTTTAGTGGTCTTTGGCCTTTTTTAGTGATTTTTTAAGTACATTTTTTGAAATTTGACCAATTTAATGTGCTCAAAAAGTGTTGTCCAACGAACTCATCCTTTCTTTTAAAATGCTTGATTTTTTGGCGAAAGAACGAAGTTTTTATCTCAATTCTATCGAGAGTTATCCTCTGGAACGACACATACATATATATACTTATACTTATATATATATATATATATATATATATATATATTTATATATATATATATATATATATATATATATATATATATATAAAAGCGTTAAAATCCAGGAATCATTTCAGAATGCCTCAAAACAGATTTCGATGAAGAAAATTTTTGAAAATTTTTACTTTAAAATCTTTGGAGCCATTGCAATAGCTTTATTTTCTAAGAAAATTCGCTAAAATGTCATTTTTCGCCAATAAATTGTCTCTCTCTCTCAAATTCGCTTATGACATCGAAACTGCTGTGGGATTTTTACCTCGTACTCATCTTCGTGCTCGTCCTCGCCCTCGTAGTCCTCCTCCATCTTGTTGTCCTCGTCGCTCTCCTTCCCGCTGTCGCTGCTCTCGCCGCCGCGCTTCCGGACCTCCGACACGTACTCGGGTGGATCCGGGGGTCCGCTCCCGTACTCCGGGCGCTCCTGTCGCGGCGGGAGAGGCGGCTCGTCGAGGGGGAGTTCGACCAGGGAGTTTTCCGGGCTCTCGAGGGGGGCGCAGGGGCTCAGGGAGGCGTCCGAGGAGTCCGACTCGGACGCGGGGTCGGGTCCGAGGTCCGGGCCGGACGCGGAGTCGGGTCCGGCGTCCGGAACCGCGCCCCACATCCTCTTTACAGCTCTTCCGCTGACGCCATCTGCAACAAACAACAAACGAAATTCAAGATTTATGTCGACACTTTTTCATATCATCAACATAGGAAATCAACATAAATATGATCGTAGTAAATAGATGAATATGTTACCGGCAAAGTATAAATACTCATCATTCCAACCTATATGTCCAACAAATCTGAATTTTTACTAAGAGATTGACTACTTGATGTTATGTATTGTTGAGATGCGAGCTTGCGAGCATCCAGACCACCAAACTATACACATCATTCTGACCTATATCTCCAACAAAAGTGCCCAGACCAGGTAAGGATTGATCAGAAGGACACTTTGCCGTGTACACGATCAGGAATTCTATACAA
This sequence comes from Adelphocoris suturalis, assembly GCA_030762985.1. Taxonomy (NCBI): domain Eukaryota; kingdom Metazoa; phylum Arthropoda; class Insecta; order Hemiptera; family Miridae; genus Adelphocoris; species Adelphocoris suturalis. The sequence goes on from CM061042.1 coordinate 33,676,318, forward strand.
TGCCTAGGTAAAGTTTAAAATGAGATTCATTTACACATTGCCTGCTCCATTCAGGTATTGTATACAACGACTAGGAATTGTACGCAATGCCTGATTTTAAGCTTAACCGGTAACAAATATATTTTATAAAATCTATTAGTGTCATAATCAATATCAGGGTAAAAATCAATTGGAGTCCTTGAAACAAGTCCAAGAAAACATCAACCCTAACGATTTTATTTTCCAAAAATGTTATGTACGTGTTAAAATTCACTGCCTAACGGCTAATTCTTGAAGAACATGGAACACGCTTTTACCTCTGGTATCTGGTGTACACAGAGGCTCTCCGAACTTCATCATCCTTGGTTGAAGAGAAGATAATTTAGCTCACTTAGCTGATCAGGATGATTTCCGTTATTTCTTTTGTTTCGTAATGTCCCAGAGAGGCTCCCTATCAAATTTCAATTTTCCAGGGTGAACTGAAGGGAATTTGCAGAAAGAAGAAGAAAAACCATTCTAAATCTAGAAAACTCACTATTTCATTGCAAAAAACAAATTCGAAATTTAAAAACAATTTAAAATAAATGTAATTTGAAAAATTATGAAAATTTGCTCAAAGAATCATCCTGCATGACTGGATTGCTTTCGTTTTATCCATTCGATCAAGATAATCGATTTTTCCAACCGATTAAAACATTTTTATTATCGATCAATAGAATAATGATTTGTATTTTGCCATACCCAACCATCTTCAGACACCCCAATTAAATGTTAATTGTTTAAATGTTGTTGATTTGAACTAGCATATAGAGACTACTAAACAGAACAAGGCCTCATATACACTAACCAAAAGTGTACTACACTCTAGAAATTAATATTCCTAACCGGCCATTTTTCACAACAGTAAATTAGTGACATGTTCAAAATGATGGGGAAACACTTGTAACTTGTCCGAATTCGCCTGTACACTTGTTAATTTTCACAGTGCATTACAAGTCTACACTAGTACCTGTATGGAACGCTTGCACACTCATATTTTACAATTTGTACATAAAATCGGCTTGTACCTCCTCACTTGTTGCTTTATGAAACAGGCCCCTGGTTTGTCATATCGTTCCAATATAAACCCATGCGGTCCCAGACGAAAACCACTCTCTTCCCTTGATTTTTTAACTGTGCAAGAACAATTCCTGTTACCATTGTTTATCTTCGAACTGTCCATTGATATCACTAGAAGTTTTTATTAGGCATCTGTATTATTCCGTTTATTTTTACCGTTTATTTATTTATATTCTATCGTTATTGCTGTCCATTACTTGAATTCTCTATTACAGTTTCTGTATTGCTATATTATTACTATGCTATTGGGCTATGCACGAGTTTTTCTCAAATAAAAAATTAAATAAACAATAACACCTCTGCAACGAAAGATTTTGAACAGAGGCTTTGTAAGAAATCCCATAAATAGACCATCTCTATTATTCCGTTTATTTCTACTGTTAAATTTATATTCTCCTGCTATTGCTGACGATTACTCAAATTCTCTATTACAGTTCCTCTATTGCTATATCATTGTTATGCTATAGGGCTATGCCCGATTTTAACACAGAATGTGTTTTAGCCATGGACTAACTAGCCGAAAATGGAACGCGGGATGGGAACGAAATGTGTGACGGATGATTTTCACGTACAACCGAGCCGTTGGTAGGGAAATGGAATTTCCGCCATTTTAATCGCACAGAAATCGTTCACCATTCGTTGGAAAGCTCTTGATTTATCACGAATTTATTTTGTATTTTTTTTTTTTTTTTCGTAGTTTCATACTTTAACTATATAAATTGATGTTATAAATGAATAGTAAACAATGACGCTTGTTTGGTTGTCACTTGGTTGCGCGACAACGCAATTTTCGTAGTTTCATACTATAACTATATAAATTAATGTTATAAATGAATAGCAAACAATGACGCTTGTTTGGTTGTCACTTGGTTGCGCGACAACGCAAACACATTCTGTGTTTCAATAATTTCGTCCGAAGTATGTAAATAGAGGTAACCGGGGGTCCAGGGGGCTTGCCCCCTGGCGAGGCGCGGAGCGCCGAGTTTTCTCAAATAAAAAGTTAAGTGAACAATAACACCTCTGCAATGAAAGTTTTTGAACAGAGATTTTGTAAGAAATCCCAAAAATAGACCATCCGATGCATTCTAACTAACATTTTTGAATTTCTAGTTATGTATTAATGAACACGGCCCAATAACTTCAAAATTGCAAGGCTTCCTAATCCTCCTACGACTGTAGCGATACGTCATCATCAGCTTCTGGAGGACATTCAGATTCATTCTCTAAAGTTATCTCAATGAATGCAAACAAAATCGTTGAACAACAAATCATCAAAAACAAATCCCCACTTACTTGTTCTCTTTCATTCCCATGTTGTCTTTGGTAGGTATTTGGCTTCTAGGTTGTGTTTCGCCTATTAAATGGTGAAATAAAATGTCGCCCTTATTTCTTCAATTTTTTCCTTATTAATAACCACACTTAAGATTTTAGATGCAGACTCATTCAAGTGCAGTCTTTCAGTAACAAAACCTGGTGTGGCTCTTTCAATTTCTAGCTGCCATTTTTCGATCAGAGACTTTATAAAGAAATTCAAAAACAATCTCCCGATGAATTATAACTTGTTCTAATAAATTTATGGTTGTATACCAATGACCATCATCCAATACAATAGCCTTGAAATTGCAGCTTCATAAGAAGTAACATTCAATTCTTCAACGGTAACATAGTGACCCAATCCATCATAGCTTTGCATTAGTTATCAACACCTTCTGAAGCACATTCAGATCCATTCTAAATTCTCATATGTAACGAGATGCATAAAATGCAACAAAATGCATCATATGCAACAAAATCGTAAAATAACGAATCATCAAAAACAAATCCCCCCCCTTAATTTTTTATCTCAACCTGTTGTGTTCGCTATATGGCTTTTAGGTTCTAGTTGAAAATTTATGAAACATCAAGTCTCCATTTTTTAAATACATTTTCATCTTATTTATAACCACATTCAAGATTTTAGTTGCAGACTTATCAAAGTGCAGTGACCCTTTAAAGGCATGGTATGACCATTTCAATTTCCAGCTGTATTGACTAAAATTTTGTAGTTTTCAAGTTGCGATTCGTGTCTTAAAATTGTTTTTCGATCTCTTCACACGGCTGTTCCCTCCTGAATAAAACTTTAGGACAGCGTTAGCCTCAATGATCAGAATTTAAGTGCCTTATTAATTTTATACACAACCTTTTTTTGAAAATGTGCTCTATTAGCCAAGCTAAATGGCGTAGTACTTTTTGCTTCAGAGTCTACCTATCTATCAAAAACGTCAACATTATGTTTCACTAGTTCATCAAAAGAAAAAAAAGCTGTAATAAAATCGATTTCTTGGGAAGGGAATTCTATCATAATTATATCAGCTTGTTTGATTAACGTTGTTAAATGGATAATGCTATACGTACAAACGTGTCTGTTGTGGAAGTTATTTTTTTCAGCCAATCTATATTAGCAGATAAACCAGTAGAGATGTCACTAATCTATACCAGCAGATGTTTATTTTCTCTCAGTTAGTGCACTGCTCCATAATCGTAACTATTGAAGTATTATTTATAAAAAATGGACTAGTAATGTACCTACAGCAATGCCTGGGTATTGTGCAATATACTCAATCGTAGTATTATAACCGTATTATATTGTGGTGTGCTGACATCCACAAAGGAAAACCGAAATGGTGGTGATCGAATCCCGACCGATGTTGCAAGATTCTATGTTACACACTTTTTAGCAATTTAATAAATCCAGCAAATACCCTATTTCGTGGATGATCTGTTCGTTCATGAACATCTTTCGTGCCAACTTTAAATGCTATTTCCAAAACGCAGCCAAATTACGAGTTCTGAAATCAGAGAGATGGTAGGTATGTTCGTATGTTTTCAGTTCAGAAATAACGAGTTTTTTAGCAGTTTAATTTGGCGTTTGTGGATATTTTTAACATCAAATATTTGAGCTTTACATTAATTCGTAATCCCTATTTAAATAATGAAAGGGAAATTTAGCTTGTTTGTTTGGCCGCTCTAAATGTCCAAATGATTGCACCCATTTCCATACGGGTGTGCGCAAATTGACCAGCAAGTTCCGGAATAAATTTATTATTAATTTTATTTATTAATTAGGTGTATTACAATCCTCTTGACGTGCTCCTTCATCAGGAACTTCTAACGTCACCCGGGTGAACGACTATGTAACTAAGAAAAACCGGACATGCATCGAACTTTTCACGCCAAACGTGGATGGGTTGGTTTCACGCTTAAAGAACTTTCGATAAAAAATTCAACAGCACCAAATCGATTTTAGTGGGTTGAGCCGAGCAGTTATTATTCGTAAAGATAGATCTTCAAAAATTGATATTCTAAACCAGTACCATATCGAAGGGAGAATTTTGTGGTGGAGGGGGAGGGGGGGGGGGGGGGGTCTGGTGAACCTCGTGACTTTTCCATCCCTTCGGAGCGAAAATTCCCAATGGATGTGATTCTTTTGTATTGGAAATTCACGCATTCAGAAGTGATGAAATTAATGATTCAAAATATGATAAAGGAAATTTCTTAATCATAATTATATCATTTGTTAATTTATTAAAATTAAGAAAATTTCCCAATCAGAGCTATATCATTATTTAATATTATTATTTTTCTAAATGCGTTTATTCAATGATAAACATTAAATAAAATATATATATATTTTTTTATTCGCTCATAATTTAACTAAGATTGTGGTTGTGCACACTGGCGCACAAAGCGCTATTATCGGTAGGAATAACTATCTCGTAGAATACGTAGAGAGGTAGGAACTTATATACTTAGTTGGAAAAATTGAATCAATAGCTCCTGTTCTAACTTCAGTTGCTAACAAAAACTTATCTTGTTCTTATATTCAGGTTTCAAATTGCACTGCATCCCACTCTCACTACCTAACTACTAAGTAACCAACTTATTTTGCATGTAGCACGAAAAATTCAAATCCAGTTTTTAATTCTATTCTAACTGGAAAATTTTTTATGAATCAGTAACTAATAATAATATCTGATAATCTTGTATCATGGCACCAAGTTTTTGCAGATGGCTGTGAGTTAACCTCTTCCGATTCCACGGCTATTTATATGAATTCATCATAATGCATACTTTCAAGTTTCAATTGTTTGAAAACCAATGAAAATGAGTTGTAATACAGTTTCGAACAGTGGTGCGAGAGATATTTGAGATAACACGGATGCATATATACTGGGTGGTTGGTTCACAGAGTCTAACAAACAATTGGGTAAAACTGCACAGAAAACGGAGTACAATGCCGCAAACCGCACCTTTCTATCTCAATCCATTGCAATGTTGAGATTTTTCAGAAGTATTTTCGACAAAACCTCATATGAGCTCAAATGCAGCATTATCTTTGTTTCTGTACTTTTGATCACATTTTTGGAATCAGCGTTCAATCTTCTTTAGGAATGGACAATTTTCATATTTATCTAACTCCCCAAATACTGGATTTTATTTTCCAAACTTTCTGCTTACGTTCCCCGTGGGTCCTAAAAAAACTGACTGCGGGCGGAAATCACCATTTTTCATAACAGGTAAATTTTATGAAATTTTCTACTAGGAGACCGTGGTATTCCATAGAGCGAATTCCATTTTTTGTCACAACATATCGATCCTTATCTGGTTTCATTGCGATATTTGTTAACATCGGTTAATAGTCCAACTAACTTATTATTGCTTATAGCGTGTACATTTTGTGAAAACCATAAAACCAATGCATGTGAAAACTTCTGTCACGCATGTATCATATATGAATCTGGTACGTTTTGTTTCACTGTTTGCCCCCTTTCTGATAACAGTTCACATGTTTGTGTGGGTTGAGCATTATTCCTGGATGAGGATCTTTTAGATTCCTAGGTATCTCTATTTTCATAATTATTCTGATTCCATAGGACTGGTCAGATCCAAACAATAGTGGCACGACCAATATTCTATTCCCATGTATGAAATTCTGAGAGAAGCCCCATTTTTGACGTATCGACCATCCGTGTTCTTCAGCGTGCTGTTCCAAGGAAAGTTTAATGTGATAAGTATGATGAGATGTTTCTTATGTTATTGAACACCAGATATCCTAGATGCAACGTAGATGCAATGTAGAAAGACCTGCGCCCAGATGGCTATTTCACGACCAAATTTCCATTTTGTAAGGATTGAATCGTGGTCAATCGCGTAGTCACTAGCAATACCCGTCGCTCTCACAGACACCCCTAAATGCTCGTGACATAGTGTCCATGATCTATCCATACATCACTTTGTGGAGGCCCAGTTCTGGCCCAGCCCTTATGGTCTTCCGAGCCCGGCTAAATCCCCCTCATTGGGTTGATATGCTGATATAGACAAGTTATAATCCCTGCTTGTATTTGAGAGCAGCTGGGCTCCACTGCAACCTGTGATATATACTTATTCTGTACCCTCAGCTCCATCCATTGAGAATACCTCCAGATCTTGATGGAGTGTCCAACCAGATTGGCGGTAGAAGTGGCTGATACGAGTATATTCATAACCACTGTCCTCATCAGTGATGTTGCCCGCACCATCGCGAGGAAGTAGGCAGATTCCTTCTTCATCCAATGATGATTCATATCGGAGTAGCGTAACCACTCCAAGAAAGGTTATTCTGAAAAGGTGAGAAAACGAGAAGAGAGACCTAGAAAACAACAGGGAAGAACTCTTGAATTGAACCTTCCAGAACGGACATAAATTATGCACGAATAAGTTTCACACGAACACAGGGAAATTGGAAAGAAAGTACAGGAAATAAGGTGAAAGCTCAAAACATGACACCACTTAAAGGACTAAAGCACTGATAGACGTGAGTGACATATCCAAAAGTCCCTTACAGGGAAACACCGACTGTGGAAGTCACATATAAACACAAATCATATCAAAAAACCAACAGAAACTGTTAAAATGTATAGTGGAAGCTAATTCGGAAGATGGAAGGCAGTATGATAAATAACATCGAATATTTATATTGAACGATTTTAGACAATATTTTACACAAGAGTGAAACAATAAGAATTCGTTGATCAGGACAATTTCGTAACAATGTTACAAACCATATGTGTGTATCAAACGTTAATTATACTAAATGTCTGGCGAGTGGAATATTTAAATGGTCTTTGAATTTCAACAGAAACCTTAGCAACAATTAATAAAATAGTCTCGTAGCCTAATAAAACAAGATAGGAACGTAAAAATTACAGTTCTCCAGTCCTACTGAAATTTCGACCGGAGTCAGAACAAAGATGTTTTCTACAGTTCACACTACTTCACAACCATTCTGTGTAAACTGTTCTTCACGTGGAAATCAAAATAGGTCCCCTCAGGGAGACCTCGGGGATCGGAGGATTAACACCATCCAGACGCGTTTATAGAAAAATAACCGTTAATTCTTTTAGAAATTAGGAATTTGAAAAAAAAAAATTTGGAAAAAACCCTCGAAATTAATTTTAGAGGCCGTCAACATTCACAAAAACTGCTTCATTTAGGTAATATTCTTACCAACGGTAAGTACAGTCAATCATACTATTACTTTACTAAATACGAGAGAAAATAATTATGTTTATGTGGAAAAACGTGGGTTTCCAATTAAATCGTGAGGTTTTTGAAAAAAGACCCTGAATGAACCTACGAATTCGGGGTCTCACTGTATATTTTTTCCCGCTTAATCGAAAGATACCTAACACTTGAAGACCTCTCCAACTCCATCGCAACCCTGTTTAACACTCTTGAATTTACTAGTTTTACCCCTAAAAACACATAAAATTTAGCATAACTGATATACTAAAAATTTGTGAGGTATAGTGTTAAACTCACTGTGAGACAAGTTTTGATTGATCGTTATCAATCAACTAGTTCTCCTAGTCATGAAGGTTATTAGAACTCAGTAACGGGGTCGTCAAAAGAAGGTTCAACGGTAATCAGATGAGGTAAATATATTTAATCCTTAATATTTGATTTTTCATCTTGTAAAAGTTCATACTTATAGGTAGGGTCTGAAATATGATGCGTTTCCGACCTCGTTTTTTGTTGACAAATTTAGTCGCCACCACAGGTAAACATATAATTCGATTGCCGACCTCCCCATTGGAAGGCAATTATCTTCGACTTAGAAAAATTTACTTCTAATTGGTTCTCCAAACAGTAATCGTTAAAAGCGTTAACCAATTTTCGTAAGTTTAATTAGGTATCAGCTAGAAGGCAACAATCATAAGCATAAAACGGAGAGGTCACCTCCGCATGGCAATCAGCGCATAGACCTCTTATCCTTCAGAATGAGTCAAAGATCGCCAAAAATACGTCAATAAGTAGAGGAGAAAGAATGTCAGTAATTCTGAAAGGGTTCGCTGACTCAGAATCATTCCGGACAGAGAAGGTGGCTTCATCATAGTCTACAACAATCGAGCACTAACTCCCTACTTCAATTATTTCCTCTTAAGTAATTGGTGCGACATCCCGTAAATGCTCGAAAAAAGTCTCCAGAAGCACAGAAGACTGTCCTGCGTTGCAAATATGATGATATTTTACCTATGAAATAACTTATATAACTAATAACTTATTAAATAATAGATAGTTCCTCAATCGATAGGGAGATGGAGATGAGGCGCCTTACCGTGAACGGAAAACACTACTGCGCATGTGCGGGGAGATGAGGCCAGATTATATTCCACCTATACATTAGACGCTTTATCCTGAACCTACCTATCTCATCTCTTCCTTCATATCGCAAAGTAACCTTACACACCGATAACAGTAAATTTGGATATGCAGATGACTGGGTTCTAACGACACAACACAAGAACTATGAGGTAATGGAAACTACCCTAACATCTGACTTGGCGACCCTAAGTTCATATTTCCGCAAGTGGAGACTACAACCAAACCCCACAAAAACTGAGACTACATGTTTCCATCTCTGCAATAAATCAGCAAACAGACAACTTGTCGTTCGTTTCGAAGGAAATCGTCTGCGGCACAATGCGTATCCAAAGTATCTTGGAGTCACTCTGGACAGAACCCTTACCTATAAACGCCATCTGGAAAACACTGCAGCCAAATTAAAGACAAGGAATAATATATTGCACAAGCTGTGTGGTACTACTTGGGGCTCATCGGCTGACACGCTACATACATCAGCACTTGGGCTAGTGTACTCAGCCGCAGAATACTGCGCCCCGGTCTGGATGAATAGTGCTCACACAAAGAAAATAGACGCGCAACTGAACAACACGATGCGAATTGTAAGTGGAACCATCAAATCAACCCCAACGTACTGGCTGCCTATTCTAAGCCACATACCACCTGCAGACTTACGACGGAAAAATGGCCTCCTTCGAGAATATAGGAAGGCAATCAACAACCCAAAACTTCCTATACATAGTGATACTCCCGACTTGGAGGAAAAAAGACTTCGATCCAGACATCCAACAATGGTAACAGCCAAGGAACTTCATAATGCAAACTTTAACATGATAGAGACATGGAAGGAACAATGGCAAGAAGTATGCCCTGAACACTGTCAAGCCCTGCCCTGCATCACCGAGAGACCGCCCGGATATGAACTTCCCCGTAAAATCTGGTCATCCCTTAACAGAATACGCACAAACCATGGAAGATCTGCGGACTCTCTTCACAAATGGGGTAAAGTACCTTCTGCCAGATGTGACTGCGGAGCCGATAAACAAAATATCCGACACATAGTAGAGGAGTGCGAGATAAGGGCTTATGGCGGGAACTTCTCAGACTTCCTGACGGCTACGGACGCCGTAAAAGACTATATATGTAATCTTGATGTTTGTCTATGACTGTGGTTTTTCTGTATGTTTGCCATGTAGTACCATTTTAAATATTTAAATTTTTAAATTGTAAATTATCTACATATTCATTGACTATTATTCTGTAAATGTTTTTTTTTTCTATAAATGATGTGCAATGCCATACGATAAATAAATAAATAAATAACACCGATAACAGTGATATTAATTTCTTGTTGGTATTCATGATTCATGAAAATTATATTCAATATCTTGTTCATAAATTTCCAAAACCTGTCAATGCGGATCCTTTTCGGGAATAAGAAAAGAACTTGGAAATGCTGACAACTGAACAAACGGGATAGGCGGGGAAATCCCCTTGGTGGTTCAGCGTTACTTCAAGATAAGTAGCGTCACTTCAAGATAAAACACTAATTCAACCCTCTTGACTTTCTCAGGTTAATATCCACTGTGGCTCACCCCAGTTGATGAAATCCCCAATCACTTTATTCCAATCGACTTGTCATTTCGGAACTCAATAAGTAGTATGATGTTATTTTATAAGTTATTAGTTGTCAAAGTCGAACTACGCGAAAACCAGTGCGCACCTGCTCACACAAACTTGAGAATAAAGATCCAAAATGGTTACATTCTGTCTAGCCAACGGTCAAAAGTCCCTATCAACCTATTTACATACTTCTGGCTCAACGCGTTGGCTGTTCAAAGAACCGAAACCTTACGAAAAAGGCCTTCCAACTTTCCTCCGAGTCCTTAACGAGCTTCACAAAGGAAAATCCTGTTAACCCTTCCCGCCACGCAACCTAACTCTTCCCTTACAACTTTAACCCTCAACTTTTCAAGGCTTTACTTTACCCCCACCCTCTGACCACGGGTAAACTCAAGGAGGCTGTTTGAAGCATGCGGCCTTGTTTCAGATTAAGTAGGGATCTAGCTTTTAACCTTTTCCCTATATACCCGGGTCGGGCGGACTCCGAATTTCTCCGCTGTAACCCCCCGGCAACCTCTCGCCCTCGTCTCCCAGTTCACTTCATCAACTGGAGGGGCCGCCCACGGAAAATCCAGGCAGCTGGGAGTGATTTACGGGCTATTAAAACCGTTGGAAGGAGTTGGGAAGTTGTTTTTTGTGTGTTAGTTGTGTATGTAAACTTGATTTATACAGGTGCTTTATAAAGTACGCTATTATGAACAAATTCGCCCGGTTGTTTCAGTTCAATAAAACTGTATTTTTTTCTGCTAAACTCTAATACTACAGCAAAGAAAAACTTTTCGTTTCGCGAATAATATTTGTTAGGAACTCGGTATATCAGCAGTTTTTGTTGTTGACACAATTTTATCGTATTTTATATTGATTCCTACATTTCTGTATTATCATAATTAAAATCCTGAATTTTTTTTCATATTGATCAAGTCCCACCTCAATCTTATGAGAAGTATTTTTTTTTTTTACGTCTCGCTTAGCTTTAACAGTTCTCAGGACAATAGAAAGTTCATGAATTGTAAGGTAGGAGAAATGAAAAGGTTATGAACATAGTTGAGGTTATCGAACTGATAACAGAATTATCAGTTCGGATCTCTTCTCTGTGTACGATAACAGTAGAAGAAACTTTTCAGATATTAGGGGCTTTGTCAGTAGTAAATGCTGATGGGAAATTCAAAAATACAAAGAAAAGAAAGATTCTCACTGCGGTGATAAGTTACCAATCCCAATCACACCTCCAGTTTAAATTCCTTCTAGCCAAAATATCAAAATTCACCAAAATATCATACATGCAAAGGTTCGCATAGAAGGACATTGGGAGATCAGAAAATTTCTAGGGGGGGGGGGGGCTAAGGAGCCGAATTCATATTTGATGAAGATCGCCAGATGCATGAAATGAGATTGATAATCTAATAACAGGTACTCTAAAATAACCACTGTTCGCCCGATTTTTTTTTTTAATTTCCAAAAGATTTTTTGATTTATTTGGGTGTTTTCGGTCACGAGGAATCATTTGGCGCTGGTTACCAGATTGCGATAAATCAGGTCAGCTAAGTATCCGTAGATAATTCCTTTGCTATTCTATCTATGAAGCTGAAGTTTGAAATGAAGGCTTCTTTTGGCATGTAGAAACGAATGAGCTGAGTGAGATCCATAGCTCTTAGTTCTTTGCTAATAACTAATTGCCTTAATAACTAATACTAATTATCGTAATACCACTAAATCTCCTGAAACTAAATAGAGCTGAAAATTTAAATGGAGGTATCTCGGAACATCAAGAAAAGAATTATAAAGTATGAAAACCCCTTCATCTGTGTATAATAAATACATAATTTTTGTGATTTTCTACCTTATGTTTTGTCTTAACCAACCGAAGCTCCCGGTACCTTAAGTTGAATGACTCAAACTTAATGACGAACGAAATCTGGGGTAACATGAATGAATTCTTTGTTAACAAACTGAATTCAGCTCTTTACTGTTGTCATGGGAAAACATATGGACAAACGTAATGGCTAAATAGTGCAACTTCATTGAATTTTCACTCATAAAATATATCAGTATCAATTTTCGGACGACTCTTGAGCCATAGTATCGAATACATATAGATATAAATAATGTTGAATTATACCTACTTCGAATCTTATTCTGTGAGTTTCCCAGGAAGAGACTGTTAGACTTGAATCGGAGCTGATGTCTGAATTTAGCACGCAAAACGACCTCGTTGTCAACGAATCCAAGACAAATCCTCTGCAACGGAGCCTTCGTACCTACAGGAAGAGCGAATGGGAAATGGTGGGAGGAGCCACAATCTTGGTGTGCTATTCACTTCATGTGCTTTGTTTCTGGTGGTTTGCATTTCTCAGAGCAAACGTGGCAACAAGTTCATTTCTGAGGTGAGAGGCATGGTTGGAGGTTGAGATTGGTAGGCTTCTCATAAAACATATATTTATTCGTCAGTTGAGTGCTTTGGACGCTATTGGCCTTATCAGAGCTTTACCTTAATCTTTAGGTACCTATTAATTGTAACCTGTTGGTATTATGGTTTTTGATATTTGCGACATTTGTAGTTAAATTGAGAAAAAAGCAAGTAAGAGGTTTGGAAGTAGCCTAAGACCACGCCATCCCCGATTTTATAATGAGTCGGTACGTTACATGATCATGGTCTCTAATATGGGTACTTTATTGGTAAAACATGTTGCTAAATGCAAAATTTCAGATAAATTCGTCAAATGGGAGAGAATTGAACTCCAGAGCTCACTCAGCTGATCATGATGGGTCCTGTAAAGGCTCTGACAAGAGTTAGGTACTAGTTATCACTTCATTATTATCTAAGTACCTACCGACGTGAGCTCCACTCCATGCGTGATAGATATCATTATTATTATTGTGATTTGAACATTCTGAAAACATTCTAGTTCAAGCCCAACTTATAAAATATATAGAATTTATGATTTATGACATCTACCTTTAAAGATAGTTCTTTCTTTCAATATTAGTCATCATTTAACTTGACGGGCTCCTTTCTAAATTTCTGCCTCCTGGTTCTTTTAGGAGAGAAATAAGCTCTCGAGCTCACGCAGCTGATCTATTTGGTCCTCACTTTGTCAATCGTACACAGCAGGCCGACATATGTTCAATACCAAATTTCAGCCTCTTATTACAAGCCTATTACCACCTCAAAACCTGCTGCTTTTGGACTGTACGCCATCTGGTTTAATACAAAGAAGTATTTGATGTCACGAGTGGATGTACCTGGTATGATATACAAAGACGCAAGGAGAGTCTTTTTGCTGGTTCAATGGTGGTTTCTATAGTTCAAATACCTTCAACACCATCATGTGCTGCAGAAATAGGCTACACAGTCTTTTCTTCTTTATTTTATTCTTTATAGGCTCAGTTTAAATTTTTTGCTTCATAGGACGAATAGCACAGAACTTAGGAACCTCAGCAGATTAGGGAGGTTCCACACTATGTAATGATATTCAACCTTTCTCATAGAGGCTCTCTTTCAAATTTCAGTTTCATAGATTAAACGGCAAAGAAATTAGCTCACGAGCTCAATCAGCAGATTATGGTGGTTCCGCACATAGAAATTCCAGTCTACCTGTCTCATATAGGCCCTGTTTCAAATTTCAGCTTTGGAGATTTAATACCATAGAAATCAGCATTAGGAGCCAGTCAGCTGGTCAGAGGTTATGCATCGTCTAGTACCTGTTGCTTACAAGGACCTATTATCATGTATTGTATTACCTTCTTTTCGCTGCTTCTTCATGGTAACTTAGCAATATTATTTTATAACGTAGCGAAATAAATCAGCTATCCTTCATACTACAGCGGCTTAGGGATCATGAGATGTTGTGATAAAATTAGAGCATTCCAAAAAGTGGCGAACGATTTCCATGTTATGAAAACTAAGGGAGTTACACTTCCCTAGCAACGCATTGGTTGTACTTGAAAATCAATAGAAAACATGTCGGATGGAGCTGAATTCCGCCTAATTTTCAAGCAAAAAGTCCAGAGGTAAAGCATGATCCATGTTGTAATATGCCTATATTTCCACACTACTGGCGTCAACCGCTGGATGATAAATATACCGAAATTTTCTTGTTTTATCTTCACAAACTATTCATTTTATTTATTTGTTATTCTTATTATTACTCACAAATTATGCTCTATTGCAGATTAAAACGCTGTTAATAAAAAATATTAGTTGAAAGTAAGCACCCGATTTATCTTTGGCAGCGAACTGAATTAAGGTCTTTACAGTTGTTTATAAGTTGTTATGAGTTGAAATTGTAATTTCACCTTAACATTTTTAACATTATATCTCCTTTGGCTAAGCTTCCTAATTTGTTGATATCTAGGCACATTTAGTCGTAAGAAACTAAGGTGGTGTTTGAATTTAAACTTAGAATGTCACAAACCAGCTGTATATCCTTAAAATTATGAGATTGTTATCAATATTTGGATATATAATAGGTTTCATGCAAACTATATGTACTTGAATGAAATGATAATATGTACTAAAAATCAGAGGAGGAGTACTCGTTTTCGCACAACGTGAAGTGTTAATGGCAACCTTTATTCGTAAGAATTTTGAATGCTATAGGAATATTTGAGTTACGTGAATATTTTATATGTTTTTGTATGGTTGATTATGTTTTTGTATAAGTACCCAAGTATACGTTTTTGGGCGGAGGTCATGTGAAAATTTACGTCACCATTTTGAAAATGGACAACCATGCAACAGCTTCCCCTAGTTTCGTTGAATTTATAGTGATTTTCCAATAACAACCGATCCAAATAATGGTTTACTAGTATTGAACGTGGTAAAACAAGGTTACCGCTGTTGGGGTTTTATCTCATCACAGGTACAACAGCGCGTTTAATATTTGCATTTTTGTTTTTATTTGTATGTATTTTATTCCTCACTGAAACCATTCCGTTTCTAATGCAATAATTCTAAATCCAACGCAATTGATCTCGTCGTCATTCACCTATTACAGGTGGTCTGATAGCAAGGACGTTGAAATACTCAAACTTAATTATAGTAAGTTTTCATTACCATATTCATTATTTAATTGACTTAAAATACACTTATAACATAGTTATATCTCAGTCTTAATAATATGGTTTCCATTAGGTTTTCTTCACGAGTTGTCGACTCGTAACAATCACAATCTAGGGACCTACATCATTCACCTATTATGTAACTGTGGGCTCACAATGTGGACGTTGAAATACACTCAACTTAATTATAGTAAGTTTTTATTACTATATTCATTGTTGAATTAACCTAAAATACACTTATAACATAGTAACTCTTCAGTCTTCATCATACGGTTTTCTGATGCACTTCCACCACTCTGTTTCTGATGCAATTCTAAATCTAACGCAATTGATCTCGTCGTCATTCACCTATTAAATAATATTATAGTAGGTAGGTTTTCACTACCATATGCATTATATAATTAACTTAAAATACACATGTAACATAGTTATAATTCAGTCTTTATTATATGATTCCCACTTGGTTTTCTTCAAGAGTTGTTGACTCGTAATAATCACAATCTATGGACCTACATCATTCACCTATTAGCTGAAACACGTTGAAATACTCTAAACCTAATTATAGTAAGTTTTCATTACCATATTAATTATTTAAGTAACTTAAAATACACATGTAACATTGATATAATTCATTCTTTATTAGGATGGTTCCCGTTTGGTTTTCTTCATGAGTTGTTGACGCGTAATAGTCACAGACTATGGACCTACATCATTCACCTATTAGCTGTGGTCTGACAATGTGGACGTTGAAATACACTAAACTTAATTATATGTAGTAAGTTTTCATTACCGTATTCATTATTTAATTAAATTAAAATATACATGTTATAATAGTTATAATTCAGTCTTCATTATATGGCTTTCATTAGGTTCTCTTCACGAGTTTTCGACTAGTAATTTTATATGTTTTTGTATAGGTTGCGTATGTTTTTGTGTAAGTACCTAAGTATATGTTTTTGGGCGGGTTACATGTGAAAATTTACGTCACGATTTTGAAAATGGACAACCATGCAACAGCTTCCCCTAGTTTCGTTGAATTTATAATGATTTTCCAATAACAACCGATCCAAATAATGGTTTACTAATATTGAACGTGGTAAAACAAGGTTACCGCTGTTGGAGTTTTATCTCATCACAGTTACAACAGCGCCTTTAATATTTGAATTTTTATTTTCATTTGTATGTACTCGTATTTTATTCCTCACTGAAATCATTCCGTTTTTAATTCAATTCTAAATCTAACGCAATTGATCTCGTCGTCATTCACCTATTACACGTGGTCTGAAAGCGAGGACGTTGAAATACACTAAACTTGATTATAGTAAGTTTTCATTACCATATTCATTATTTAATTGACTTAAAATACACTTATAACATAGTTATAATTCAGTCTTAATAATATGGTTTCCATTAGTTTTTCTTCACGACTTGTCGACTCGTAACAATCACAATCTAGGGACCTACATCATTCACCTATTATGTAACTGTAGGCTCACAATGTGGACGTTGAAATACACTAAACTTAATTATAGTAAGTTTTTATTACTATATTCATTATCGAATTAACCTAAAATACACTTATAACATAGTTACTATTCAGTCTTCATTATATGATTTTCATTTGGTTTTCTTCACGAGTTGTCGACTCGTAATATTCACAATCTAGGGACCTACGTCGTTGATATCATGAAATTCGTACTTGAATTTTCAGTTTTATATGGACAGTACATAACCCTTATGAACACATATTGTAAATCAAAACGATTCTAAGTCGTTAGGGTGGATACGTTGTGTAGTATCTTACGTACATACTACATTTAATATTATGTAACCAATCTCAGTCCCCCATCATGTATTCAATCTCAACTCTATCCTATTCGAATACATATTCGTTACTGCTGTTGGGGTTTTATCTCATCACAGTTACAACAGCGCGTTTTTATTTGCATTTTTATTTTTATTTGTATGTATTTTATTCCTCACTGAAACCATTCTGTTTATAATGCAATTCTAAATCTAACGCAATTGATCTCGTCGTCATTCACCTATTAAATATGGTCTGATAGTGAGGACGTTGAAATACACTAAACTTAATTATAGTATCTTTTCATTTTCATATTATTTATTTAATTAACTTAATTTAATTTAATTTTAATTTTTTAAATTTAATTTATTTAATTAATCATTATTTAATTAACTTAAAATACACATGAAACGTAGTTATAATTCAGTCTTCATTATATGGTTTTCATTAGGTTTTCTTCACGAGTTGTCGACTCGTAATAATCACAATCTACGGACCTACGTCGTTAATATCACGAAATTCTTTCGTACTTAAATTTTCAAAATTATTTAGATGGTGCATACCCTTTTGAACACATATTGTAAATCAAAAACGATTCTAATCCGTTAGGGTGGGTACGTTGTGTAGTATCTTACGTACATACTACATATATAATATTATGTAATCAATCTCAGTCCCCCATCATGTATGGGCTGGATGACGGGGCCGTTTGTTATGTGCAAGCTACATAAGTTTACTTGTAGATACATAACTGATCAAAAACGCCTCATTTCGGTCCAACATAATACGAGTATTAGCTGAGAGAATTTCATTAATCCAACTATAACTATCCTATTCGAATACGTATAATGGTTCTGTTTGAATAGGATAATTTATTTGGGACCATGGATGGGTACCCTAAATGCAATTTAGATTTTTTCTTAAAAAAAAAAAAATATATATATATATATATATATATATATATATATATATATATATATATATATATATATATATATATATATATATATCTTCACGGCCTCTTGGCTGTAAGATACATGTTAGTATGTTATGTAGGTTATACAAATGTTGAGAGAAATTCCTTAGGTATTTGGAGGGTTCTTGAGGTTTCCAACCATCCAGGCACCAATTTTTCTTCTTGTCAAATTCAATTTATGTTGAATTGTTTAAACAAGTGATATTGATTGAATTATAATTCATTATAAATTCATTTTAGCCTTCAAGATAACATGAACTCCGATTCATAATTGGGTAATTTTAGCAAAATTTAAAAACTAAGAAAACAAGGGAAAAAAACTGATTATCAAGATTTTTCCGAATCTCTCAGGTAACTTTCTATCTTCAAGAGTATGTCTCCTAATGCAATACGCCTGATGGTTCCGATCAAATAAGATTATTTATTATTTATAAGGTTATTAGTGTTTATTTTTGCGCAAACGCAAAAACTGTCAAGCGTTTTTTTTTTTTCATTGCCTGATTCAGTTTGCTCGAATTCCAACAAAGCTGCTATGGAACATTTCATTGATCCATAATAATAGAATTCCATCTCTAATATTATTTAGGCATTTGATTCTAAATATTTTTCGAATGAAGGAAAATGATCGGTTCTTACAATGAAAGCTGAAGTCTTAGGATGCATCCAAATATAATAGAACGTGTTCAAAGTATTAATTTTAGACTGAAGAACGATAAAAATTAAAGGTTTTTACTATAGATGTACACTTGAAAATTGCCAGTATAGATACATTCTGCGAAAAAAAAATTATTTATTGATCTATTCTGCATAATAATTTGTGAAACGCGTCTTCATTTTAATGGACCAATTGCAGTAAACAATACCAAAACGCTGTAATAATTATTGTTGTAATAATCTATAATTATTAAACCCCGTAAGTAATATATGAACAGAACATGGCGCATCGTGCCTCCGAGAAGAGTTCACACTTTTCCAGTAATAAAACCCCGCAATTTTATGTTTCACAGTAAAAATGTTTCAAATAGATCGATAGGTAAGGACAGAATATAGGGTCAGAGGCTTTGCTGATGCGTGCGCCTCCGTACCTCGTAATTGTTTCCGAGGAGTCCCAGAAGAGCTCCATCTAAATCAGATCATCGATTAAAACATTATTAAGTTTTAGTAATCTTGTTTTCGATTGATTGTTCTGTTGATGAATTTTTACCCTTGTCCGAATTTTACCGATATTCGAATATGAGAGAAATTAGCCTCGGAGGTTCCGAAGCTTATCTGAGTTCCTCCATAGTTTGTAATTGTGGTATCTCACAGAATCATCATTGCATTGCTAATTCGAACCCGAGTTACTATGGTTGAAAAACGGAATGAATGAATTTTTATTCAGCTCCCTCGGATAAAAGTCCATGAGCAGAGGAGGTTGTACGAAAGATTTAAAATTTGCAATTGTGATCATTAGCACTAAGCTGTAATTACATAAATAAACTTGTTCTAAGGAAAACGCAACCCGTTCCACAGAAATATAGGGGGAAAAACGAAACATAATCGCATCTGAGTCATCTGTGGGACTGTATAAATTGAGATACTAACAACTTCTTACTTTGAATTTTAAATAAAAACGTTCCAAGAAAGAATGAGCTGTTGAGAAAAATTGCCGCTAGATTGAACTACATGTAACAATACAATTAATAAACTAGTTGCTAGGAAAAATTGAAGAAGAACATAATTCTTATATGCCAACTATTATATATATATATATATATGTAAGATGGTACTCGAAATTAATCCACACCTGTTTGCATGTGTTATGAAGTATTTAGAAGTATTTATTTCATCAATAAACATACATTGCTTATTCAACAATACTGATAAGCCAGAACAATTATTGTAGTAGGACATACCTGTAATGAAGAAATCAAAAACACGTGAATGTTCGAGTGGGGCTCACAAGAAGCAATATCCGTGCATGCTCGACTCCGAACATTAACTGATGCGAGTTGACGACAGGTAAGACCGATAAGGGTTATGAACGTGGACCGCCGCAACGGGCGATGCGTAACAACCATGAATAATAATAATAATAATAATAACAAGCGATAACAGTAATCAGGGTACATCAGTGAGAACCACTATCAAAATAACGGCGCCGACTAGACAGCTCCGCTGTGTAGCTATCTGAAGTTCGATGAGGTCGAACTTTACATCCCCCGTCCCCCATGAAATTTTTGAGTCCATCGTCAGAGGAATGTGGATAAAGCTTGGAAACATGGAAATAGTTTGATTCAGATTTTCGAAAACCTGTGTCGATCTTATAGATAGAATTTGATGTCTTTTCAGAAATTTTAAACGGGCCAGTTCTAATTTGGTCAAGTTTGTGTCTATTCATGCTATTGCCATGGTTCACATATACCATGTCTCCCACCTCGAAGGTAGGTATTTTCCGGTTTTTATCATACCTCTTTTTATTGATTTCGTGTATTTTTTGGGAATTTTCAAAAGCCTTTTTCCGGTCTTCCTGCAGATTCCTCTGATGTTCACATTCGTTTGGAACAACATGTATATCTATATTATTTAACAACTAGTTTGGACTGAATTTAGTAGATGTATGAATTGTGTTATTATAATCCTCTACACATTGATTTGCTATTGTCGACCATGAGTGCCTCGTGTTCGAGGACTGTTCATGGATCCTGCATCGAATTCGATTAACTAAGGTTTGGTTGAGTCGCTCGTTTAGCCTATTTGAAAATTCGCAATCGACAGCAGTGAAAATTAACTTTACGCGATGTTGTTTCAAAAAAGATTTGAATTCGTTGGAATTAATTCCACTATACTGATCAGCTAATAATGTGCCTATCTTGTTGCCTTTGGATATGACTTTATTTAAGAGTGCAATGAAATCGTTAGCTTTTTGGGTTTTCGATGTTAAGATATAGGCAAATCTAGTGAAATGGTCAACCAAGAGGTGTAAGAAACGTTTAGGGGAGCGATAATCCACCAACAGTGTCTAATGACATGTATTCATAAGGTTGTGTGGCTGGGCCTAATTGTGAGAGATGGCCATAAACAAATGGAGTTCTAGATTTATTCATTATACAAATAGTGCAAGCTCGGCAGAACTTATTAATAATTTTCTTTAGATCCTTGCAGAAATAAAAATATGTTATCTTCATTTCGATTTGTTTTGGGCCTGTATGACCAAATCTGTTATGCACTTTTTCAGTTAGGTTGTAGCAAAATTCTTTGGAGACGATTATTTTACTTTGATTTTTATATTGTTTGTACAGTATTTTGCCTATTTTTGCGATGTGATGTTCCGACGAAAGGTTTAATTTACTTTGATCCTCTACTATTTCCTCTAATTCAATGAAATTTACAATTTTCAAGTCATAAACTGAGCCCTCATATTCCAGAACTGGATTTCTTGACAAACAGTCGGCTTCCGAGTTCAAGCCTCCCGGGACATATTTTATCTTGAAATAATATTGTGATAGGGTGATGAAAATCCCCCCACGAGGATCCTGGTATTATGTTTACCCAGAAGTCTCAGCTGTGCGTGAACTCGGGTCAGATGAATTGGCCAGACATTCAGGAGGTAGCTCTGTGGAGTACAGGGAGATATGCTCTCCACAACCTTATTCAATATCAGGTATCTCGAATTCCGGCACTCATCCAGATCACGTTGATTAACCCTACCTCCATTTCGTGGGCAGCTTCATTTATATCTCAAAGCATAATCCAATAAAGTACATTATTGACATTTCTGGCTTCACCTATGATTGAAAAACGGTAGACGTAGGGGAAGAAATATCCGTAGATTTCAGGGATGAATTTTTCAGAAAATACGAAGATTTCGGCTAAATTAGGGTTCAAAGTCTGATTCTCAAATGCGTGTCACCTAAAGAGGAAATGGTACCCTGCACCGAGCAATATTCCATCGAATGGTTCTTAAAGTATAATAAATTCAAACCAGGGACTGTACGAATGAATGAAAAACGGCAGATATAGGGGAAGGTCACGGAAAACACCAGAAATCTTCCCTGTGGCTCGGGCAGAAAAAAACCATTGGGTAGTTTTTATAGCTTCCATCCATTCATCACTTCTGGATGGCGAGGTCGGGTCTTCCCGAGGACCGCTGCGTTTTTTTTGGAATATTCATTCCCTCTTTTTTCCGCGACACAATCTCCTTTGTTCAAGTGTGGGCGTACGTGCGTTGTGTTTATATGAAGGACTGAGGCTGTGTGGGCTGATAGCATAATCATCGAGTTAGATGGAGTGTTTGTTTACCATATATGAAAAAAAGAGAGAATATCTCGTTTTTGTTTGCGAATGAGCTTTCCCTGGCGTCACGTCCCTTCTGCATTTAGGTTGACGAGGGGGCCCTTGAATTTCTTTTGCTCCTTCTGTTCTGTACGGGTTGGGGGGGGGGGGGGGGGGGTGTAAACCCTTCTTTTTATTGAGTTGAATAGCGGCGAAACTTGACTAATGTGATTCAACCGGCACCGATGGGATAAACCACGACAAAAACAACGCCCACGACTGTTTTCATCACCCTTTCCTCGGGTTCCAGCTTTATATAACTTCTGTCGTCTACCTCAAATGATCCCTTTGCCCCAGAAACGGCTCAGTAGCTCACAACTGACAGACTTTACGGGTTTTAATGAGTAATTTGTGGCGTCGTTTTGTTCTTCCGGTACCCTTTGCTTAATGAAACAACTCACAAATGGGTAAAGAATGTGAACCGCGCATGCGCGAATTTTCAGGTTAATGAGAGGAGCTACCAGTTTCATGAAAAGCTTCGAGTTTATGAGAAGAAGCTTTTCTCTTGGATGCGCAGAGAACATTCATTCTAACGGGAATTACAAAACCATGGATTTACCAACTTTCAGGTGCTAAATTCAAAATCAAGCGTTCCATCAACTTCCGATTATTATTTATACTCTTGTGAATCAGCTCCAATGTAAATATTCATGTACAGATTTTCCGAATAAACTAAGAAGTCGGGTCAGGTTATTGCAGTCCAGTCTGACTCCTTCCACTCCTACATCCCCCAGCACTCCCTCCATCGACCATTGAGTATATAAGCAGAACCCGAGCATTTCTCATTTAAAACTTCCGAGTTCGCCTTTCATACTAAACCCATACTAATTTCTATCTTCAACGCTGTCACATTATGCTGGGGGATTTCGATCTTTTAGGACTACCTACAAGTAGCGCCATGACAAAAGCGTCTGTGGACTCATCTCTGTGGATTTTCAGCTTCCTTGATGCTAGATGTTCCAGAGAATTCTCTACTCAGTAGCGAAGTTCTGTGATTGTTCATCTACTGCTAATGTACTCAGTAGTCGAGCAGCAAGCATTCTTGACAAGCAATAGTTCCCGGGTTCGATTCCAACGGGGCAGTCAATTTTTTGTATCGTAATTCAAACTCCGATATTTTTAAACGTCACTCTGATCTGTATGTTCTACTAATCTATATTTTACTCCAAGAATTTTAGGTGACGAGCTGCTCTTGTACGTCTGGGAGGCCGCTAGAGCGCTCTTAAAATGATTAAATTCTTTTCTGTTCTATGTCTCAGGTTTAGTTCGAATCTCAATATATACCCTACATATTGCACCTATTTTGACAGTGAAGGCATAATGCATCCCCCAGCTGAGAAAATGAAATGAAACAGGCGAAATCGCACACCCTGAGATAAATTTCAAATAGCCCATATAGAAACAAACGTGACAAACGGATCTTCATTTGAGGTCAACTACTGTTCCTGGAAATGGGTTCAGTCACCAGATTTCGAACTTTTTGTATTACATTAAATTAATTTCGTTATCATCAGAGTCCACATTGAAATCGGTGAAGATCTCCTTGTCAGTCTTATTGAATGGAATCGACACCTGTCTCAGTTTGTGAAAAGGGGGAATGTTTGCTTTTGTCGTGAGTGATCCTCAAATACAGGAGGTTTGCTTTTGGTACTTAAACTCTTTATGTACCTATGTGTTTTACTTTACATGGTCATATTACATTCTGTGTATACACATGACGCAGAACCTGCAGTTTTCGGCTCGGAAAAAACGGTCCAAAACAAATTTAATTTCCTAGGATGCCAATTTCGATTCGGGAATCGGAAAGAAGGGACGTTAATATCGCCAGGAAATCCAAGATTCATCGAGCAAACTGTTTCGCTATTCTGAAAAACAGAAGGATGACGGGGTCTACCCGCAAGGTGCTCTGCCCTCCCACATTAATAAAGATGAGGGGAGAATATTATTCAGGAATCTCCCTTTTCTTCATGACCTGCTTTTTGCCCCGTTTGTCTCTGAATATTATGATCTTCCTGCCTTTCCAACTAAGGATAATTTACTTACTAGGTATGGGTGCTATATGTAGGTACCCTCAGGTGGTCCACTGAAAACGCAAGCAACGTGTAACGATTTGGTAATTAATGGTAAAACCCCGATAAATTTCAAATAGCCCATATAGAAACAAACGTGACAAACGGATCTTCATTTGAGGTCAACTACTGTTCCTGGAAATGGGTTCAGTCACCAGATTTCGAACTTGTTGTATTACATTAAATTAATTTCGTTATCATCAGAGTCCACATTGAAATCGGTGAAGATCTCCTTGTCAGCCTTATTGAATGGAATCGACACCTGTCTCAGTTTGTGAAAAGGGGGAATGTTTGCTTTTGTCGTGAGTGATCCTTAAATACAGGAGGTTTGCTTTTGGTACTTAAACTCTTTATGTACCTATGTGTTTTACTTTACATGGTCATATTACATTCTGTGTATACACATGACGCAGAACCTGCAGTTTTCGGCTCGGAAAAAACGGTCCAAAACAAATTTAATTTCCTAGGATGCCAATTTCGATTCGGGAATCGGAAAGAAGGGACGTTAATATCGCCAGGAAATCCAAGATTCATCGAGCAAACTGTTTCGCTATTCTGAAAAACAGAAGGATGACGGGGTCTACCCGCAAGGTGCTCTGCCCTCCCACATTAATAAAGATGAGGGGAGAATATTATTCAGGAATCTCCCTTTTCTTCATGACCTGCTTTTTGCCCCGTTTGTCTCTGAATATTATGATCTTCCTGCCTTTCCAACTAAGGATAATTTACTTACTAGGTATGGGTGCTATATGTAGGTACCCTCAGGTGGTCCACTGAAAACGCAAGCAACGTGTAACGATTTGGTAATTAATGGTAAAACCCCGATAATTTTCAGTTAAATAAATGGAATAAGAAAGTTTCAGCATGGAACATGCTTTAGCCATCATCTAACTAGCCAAAAGTGTGACGTTTTTATGTCACAAAAATCTGTCACACAACTTTTCTTATGAGTTTCACGAACAACCAAGCCGTTGGTAGGAAAATGGAACTTCCGCAGTTTTCATCGCACAGAAATCGTTCACCATTCTATAGAAAGCTCTAATTTTACTGAAGATTATAAGATATTCATGTCGTAGTTCTATATTTATTTAGAAGATATTAATCCAATAATGCGGTATTATCCGGGGCAGATCTAGGTTGCAATTTGAGGGAGGGTCACCGGTGGAGGGGGGCCGGAGGAAATTCTGAAATTTAAAACCCTCGGAGGTGGTTTTTGGAGCATTTAAATAAATGACGAATATGCTAAATCTTGTTTTACCATTTTCCGCTATGGAATTTTATAAGGCCATTTAGAACATTTGAGTTATCTATGTATTCTAACCTAACTGTAAACCACTCGTTGGTTTCTTTATTTGTGCCTCTTCACTTTCCTTGAACAACGATATTAGACGATTTTTAGCTTGTGAGTACTTAATCTTGAGCATTTGTAGCAGCTATATCATCAATATTTTCAACGTTAATGTTGTTCATTTGTGCCAAGAGATAGTAATATTTTGTTTGTTCGGAAGTTATTCTTTTTAGTTTAAATTGAGCTTCTACTTGATGGAACCAAATATCGGGGTTTTCTGGCCAGAACGCGGCTACTTTTATGCTTACTTCCGATATATTTCCGGATGGTACGAAATAGGTGTCTCCCTCCATTTGTAAGTCGGTGGTTCACCACTTGTCTCGTGTGATTTTTATCTGTTGTATATGGTGGTATGGTGTGTTCGTTATGTACTCGTGGGACGTGTAAATTATAAACTGTATTATTTTTGTGCTGTACTTAATTGATAATATTTATGGAAAATTAATTTGCAAGACATGGTCGGTTTGAAGTTTTTGAATAGACCTCATTTATTCGACTGCAAAAAATCTGTAAGTAATAAAATTAACATGTAGCTCTAAAAATAATCAAACATGAAGTTAGTAATTTTGATCTGGAAACGAAAAATTAACTTTGAATATTAAACAAAATAAATATATTGAACAATTATATATTAAACAAAAATTAATTGAATTTGTTCCTTCGCCCACAAGACACTCCAACTTGGCAGTCTTGTTTTTAACGGGTTTTATACAAACCTCCAGGAATTTAATTTGCATCATGAGCCTTTACTACTCTACGTTCACTTTTATTGTTCATCGATTGTTTCACAGTTGTCACATCACCTGTCACGTTGTAAAACGCATTCAAGAGCGTGAAAACCTCGGGGGTCATAAAAGGAAGAGGATGTCTTCTTCATGTATAACCTTCCACGACTTCACGGAGAAGGGATTACGACCATTGTTCCTTCTTTCCCGACAATCTCACGGCCTTCCATCGACGTAGTGTAACAATGAGGGTAGGGGATTCTTTTTTTTCTCTCTCTCTATCTCTCTCTTTCGTACCGTCTTTTCCCGTCATATAGCTGATACCCACAAGTGAAGATCAGTCGAGAGTTTGAGAGCGAGTATAATAGAGCGAGCTGGTGTCGTGGGAGTCTGCGTGAAGGCAGGAAGTACGATGATGCGGGTATCCTGCAGCCCCGAGACGACCACTACCCACCTGTCATCTAATTCGCCACTGATTCTTTCACAAGACTGTAATTCCGAGGAGAAAAAAAAGGGAAAATTAAATAAAATACTGTCGAGGGGGAATCAAATAAAAATACCTTCCTCTTAACAGGTGGTCAACCAGCGTGTCACACCTGTAAATTCAATTAGCCTTGGATCAGGTTTCAAAGGGCAAACGAATTATTCATTCAATCCATTTGTGATGGTATCCGGTTTCGTGGAGCCGTAGACGTGTACTTCATTTCTATTGTCGGTTTGAGATTGACTAGAAAAAGAACCTCAAAAATACCATTCTAACAATTTTTCAGTTGGATATATTTGGAAATACCTTTTACGTGTATATATATCAATACTGTGTTAGTGTACATCTGTGATAGTATGTGCATTGTTATTCTTATTCTGAAGCTTCTAATTCATGTAATGTAGCAAAATTGATGCACTTTGGTTTAAAGAAAAATTCGTGTATAATTATATTCTACTTACAATATTTGAAACTACTGGGTTATTTCTGCTGAGATGCATAGCGTAATACGTAAAATTGATCTACGAAACGAGTACTTAATAGGAAGTCTTTACCTTAATTTTCCGGATTGAATACGGTACTTAAATAGCATGACTTCTTATGTTGAATAAATCTCGAGAGTGAAACAAATTCAAGTTGAAGCAGCAAACAGAGTGTATTCTCAAAAAGCAGAGAGCAACAGTTCTACAAACATATGGGAAGAACGGAAGAAACAATGTAACCAATCAGTGGTGAAATGTGACTGGAGTGCCTAATGTCCTTGGGATTTATGATATCATTTGAATCCAAGATGTGGTGAACTCACCACTTACCACCGACCCTTTTCAGGGCCACCAAAATTGAGTTCCGATTGAGTCCGATTTGGGTGAACTGAAGATAGCTTCTATAGTCTTGCGGTCTTCTTCGGTAACCCGGATTCAATTGCCAATAGGTAGATAGGCATGTACGTAGTTCATACGTACGAACCAGATTATGAATATTAATTAAAGTCATGAGAGATGGAGTGGTCACCATTCTAACAGAAACATATTTCATTGAGAAGTAATAGAGCGGATATAGTACACCATGGTTCAGTTTCGTGCCACTCTTAGGCTGGGTATGTAGAACGGGTGGTAGGGGTTACCCCTTCGTTGTTGGTAATAACACCCTGGGTACCCCTGCCCCAGCTGTGACTGCAGGGGTACCACGGCTGTTGGCGGAAGTAAGCTCTGTGATTGGCTAGGACCGTTGGACAAAAAGAAGATTTCGCCGTATACAAATTCCGATCGCTTTCGCAATAATTCGCTTCCATTTATTACACATGATCAGAGGGGAAATTCCATGACGATAATTGAGATTGTATTGGTGATATCTAGCAATGGTTATGTTGTCATGATTATGTTGTTTCTGTATACGAAAATACCTACTACGAACTTGAATATGAACCAAAACTCGCGCGAAAATAATTGACCGGCGGTTTGAGTGACGCTAACGTCACGATGCGTACTACCAATAATACCAATACTGCGAGCTTTTCCACCCTCCCAATTAGTTTATCGGCCTGCCGATTACGAAACGTTCATATGGAGAAGGTGACACTGGTTGCTAATACTAGGGGCAGCTAGCCTAACCCTATAGGTTCATATTAGTTTTCTACGAATAGTATTCGAATATTCTTACTCAAATTGTTCGACGCCGAATATTTTGTGATTTAATTTTGCTTCCTCACTACCGAACGTAAGAAAGCTTTGTGTTCGGGATTGAAGTCAAAAACATTTTATCCACCAAAATCAAAATTTCCACTTGCTTTTTTGCGTTTCATAGTTTGTTGATCAATTGGTTCCGTTCTGTCAGTCTGTCTGTGTAAATCATTTTCACGCCCAAAACTATAACAAGTTTCAGTCCGATTCCGATGAAATATTCAGGGATTGTGCGGGTTAGCTCCTAGGCGATCACCTATAATTATCAATACCATCGAATAAACAGTAGCCTGTGCGCATGCGCGAACGTCTATTTCTCATAACGTCGATTCCTCATCATCTATTGGTCTGATTTCGTTCGAACTCGGTGGGTAATTAATTATATGTTCTAGAAAAATGGCCTATAAATAATGTCGAGATTGTTGGAGTATTAACCATTGCGCGTGCGCGAAACTAATATGGATTGATACAGGCATAACTCTGATTTTAATGGAACAATTTTGATGAAATTTTCAGAGATTTTGTGGGATAGCTTCCAGACAGTCCCTTACAATCTTCATTGCCGTCGCATAAATAGTCAGTGTGCATGCGCAAACGTTAATTTATAATAACGTCGATTTCTTATCTTATTAACTATAGCTAATGCGCTAAACTAAGATTGATCGGCAAAAACAAAACTCTGAGACTATTGGACTGATTTTTATGAAATATTCAAGGATTGTGCGTTTAGCTCCTCTGCTTTCCCCTATAAATTGCATATCCGTGGGATTAATAGTGGTCTGTGCGTCTGCGCAAAAATTAACTTCCTATAACATCGACCTATCAATAATTTCTAATCGCACTATAAGGACCAATTTGAAGCACCCAGGGGGAAGGAAGGATGGGTGGGTTTTTATCGAAGTGATACGTCACTTCAGACATTGCATTAATCATTTTGTATTCAATACAACAAAACATGCGCCATCTAGATTTTTAGTTATAATACACCATAAAATTATAGATTAAATTATTACTGAGTAATGGGAAAACATTGAAAACCCAGTGTATTGTATACCGTAATGGGGTATTTACATATATATATATATATATATATATATATATATATATTTATATATATTTATATATATATATATATATATATATATATATATATATATACCTGGACCCCCCGGATCTTTTCTCTTTTGTACTGCGTAGAAAACGAGGACAATTTGCTATGCAATTCTTAGCCTGAAAACGCTCAAAAAATAAAGTCATTTTTTTCTCTTTCGTACATTTTTATTCGTTCATTTTACATTTATTTTACTTTCGGGTATCAACAAAGATTCTTGATCATGTCTAGCGATAGCGAACATAGGACGATGGTAACTGAAGTAACTGATGTAATTTTTCGTGTCTATCTTGTCGATATAATGTGATCTATAGCAACTACTCAACTACTCGGTTGTACGTGAAAATCATCGTTGATTTCGTCACGGACGTTACAAAAAAAGTTGTTGGGGGTCGGGCTAAGAATTGCATATATATATATGTATTTAAAGGTTCTATATATGTTTATTGCATACACATAATTGTACACATATGTGAAGGTTTAACTCAAAAACTAGGTAACATTTAGTTCAACACTTAAAATAGCAAAAAGCATCCAAATATGTAGGGAATATTTCGGACTGTTCTCGCTTCAACTTGATTGTTTCAGTTTTCTGAAACCTTTCTTTCCCATGTTATAATGCGTTACAACAGATATCTAAAATAATTGTATATTTATACTAGAATGCGTCATTCATCGTTTTCGTTACAACCCACCACAAAATGGTTGAGCCGAATTATTACCCAGAAACGGGAAGAAACTGAAAACCCAATCGTATAAACCAACAAGGGTATATCTTTATAACAAAAATATATGTTTAACTTAAATATTAGATAAACTCTATTTTAACAATTTATATGACAAAAAGCAGCCAAATATGTAAGGAATATTTTCGCTCGCGCTTCAACTTGATTATTTCAGTTTTTCTTAAGCCTTTCTTAAACGTACGTAACATCAGATGTCTACAATTAATAGGTATATTTACACTTCCCTAGCAATGAATTGGTTACGTGAAAATCAATATAAAACTTGTTGGCTCGCGCTGATTTTCAAGTAAAAAATCCAGAGGTAAAACGTGGCAGGTACATGTTAACATAATGGGAATATTTTCGAACTATCCGCGTTTTAACTTGATTATTTCAGTTTTTCTTACACCTTTATTTTCCATGTTATAATACGTTACATCTATAATAGTTTTTTATTATTCATACTAGAATGCGTTATTCGCCGTTTTCATTATACTACACCACAAAATGGTTGAGTCGCATTATTACCCAGAAACGGGAAGAAACTGAAAACCCTATTGTATACATCATTAAGTGGATTTCTTTATAACAAAAATATATGTTTAACCAAAATCTTAGATAAAGTCCATTTTAACAATGCAAATTACAAAAAGCAGCCAAATATTTTGGAAATATTTTCAAACTATCCGCGTTTTAACTTATTTCAGTTCTTCTTTAGTTACATCCGATATCTATGATAGTTTTATAATGTTTATACTAGAATGCGCTAGAATTCATATTAGAATCGTTTTCGTTATCCTACAACACAAAATGGTTGAGTCGAATTATTACCCAGGAACGGGAAGAAACTGAAAACCCTATTGTATACACCATCAAGGGGATATCTATATTTTAACAATTTAAATGACAAAAAGTAGCCCAGTATTTTGGATTTATTTACAAATTGTCCTCGTTTCAACTTAATTACGAGTATTTCAGTTTTAACATGTTTAATGTTTTAGGGCTGGGGGTCGTTCTGTGAATTCCGACACGCAAATCTGCAACGTTTTTCATTGGTTACTACACAGTTACTACCTTCTGTTGTAGCAACCATAAAGAATAATTATCGCACTCTAAAGAAACAAGAGTCAATAGCTACGTTTTTCATTGGTTACTACACAGTTACTACCTTCCGTTGTAGCAACCATATGTTGATGGTGAGTTCTATAATAAGTACAGTAAATGCTACTTAGGTATAATAAATTGTTTTGGTTAATTAGAATCTTTTCTTTTTTCTTGACCGATATCTAAAAAACTATATCTAATTTCTCCCTTGCGAGGGAAAAACATTAAACATGATTTAATTTATAGTAATTATAGACTTATATCAGATGAATGGTTTAAATGTGATTTCTCTCTGGCTCTCGATGCACATCGATCCTTACCATAGCTTTTTCTTCTTTGCTCTTACAAGTAGGTACTCTGATACCAATGAATGAACAATCGATTAGGAGTCAACCGTTTCAGAGTGGACTCTAGAAGGCTAAGAAACCTCCGCCAAGTTGGATGGACAGTATAGCTTCAATTCCAAACAAATTAAAATATTTTATTCGATGAACTTACCGGAATAGATAACAAATGATATATACAGAAAACTAAAACTTAGTTGGTAAAATTAACTCAAATGTAAGTGTGTTTTTCTTGAGCCTTTCTTTACCATACGTAACATCAGATGTCAATATACAATTGATAGTTTTATATTTCGTCTTCATAAAACGGGACTTTTACCGCGTAACAAGGGCGTCAGCCCTTGAGGATCAAACGTGCGAAGAAAAAAAAGAAAAAAAGTTAATAAATAATAATAAACAATAATAATAATAATAAAAAATATCGCTCAGATACCCATTTTAATAAGTGGGTCTGAATAAGTAGCAAAATTGAGTGTATTATATTATAATACTAGACAACCAGTTTTTGAACTTCGTGAGTGACCTGATCGGCGGACCAACTAATTTCAACAATTTTATTTACAAATAGCATCCGCATAAAATAATATTCTTTGTACTATTCGCTCTTAAATTTTATTTACGCTTTGTTTTATTTGGAAATCTTAGATATCATTTAAGTTATAGGATGATTTTTGTTTTCTGAGTTTCGATTTCTTTACAGTACATTATCATATATAATAATCCATTATAGGACATTATCATAATTAACTCCGTACCCCCCGCATGCACACCACTGCATTTCTCGTAAATCCATTAGTTTACAATGTGTGTATTTTGATGAAATTTTACTGGTATTTTCATTATGGTAATATCATTGGTATTTTATGAAATTTTACAATTCGGATGACCGAAGTCAGCCAAATAGTAGATATACCAGGACTGGTTCCGTTGCTCCTATGTTTACACATATTTTCTCAAGATGTCAAGTTTATCCAAAGTATCTTTTCATAATATAATCAATTACATATTTATAATGAATGTTTTATTACTTAATTTATACTGGAATTTATGTGTTTGAGTCCATCTAAAACGATTATAACGATTTCGACGAAATATCTAGAGATGGTGTGAGTCAGCTTCCATATCCTCCTATAAATGTAGTTATCGTCTCATGTTAATTACGAACTCTTGCTACTAGGAAAGTATATTTTTCAAGATTTTAATACCTATGTAGATTAGTTAAGTTACATAAAAAAGAAAATCATTTACCAAATTTACGTAAACACCGTGTCCAGTTCAATTTCCCAAACGTCACATTTACCATTATTATGTTATTTTCGCTGTATTGTAGGTATTATTCAAATCACACGTCATGGCAATGAAAAGAACTACATTTTCTGCTACTTTAGTCAAGGGAAGACATCGAGCGATTTATCAGCTCGCCGAATTCTTCATTAACCTGTTATCTAATTTTCCAATGATTCTTTCACAAGACTGTAATTCCGAGGAGCAAAAAAGGGAAAATTAAATAAAATACTGTCGAGGGGGAATCAAATAAAAATACCTTCCTCTTAGCAGGTGGTCAACCAGCGTGTCACACCTGTAAATTCAATTAGCCTTGGATCAGATTTTAAAGGGCAAACGAATTACCTATTCATTTGCTTCAATCCATTTGTGATGGCATACAGTATCGTGGAGCCATGGACGCATTCTTTATTTCTACTGGCGGTTTGAGATTGCCTATAAAAAGAACCACAGAAATACCATTCCAACAATTTTTCAATTGGATGTATTTGGAAATAGCTTTTATGTGTATTTATCAATACTATGTTTGTGTACATCTGTGATAGTATATGCACTGTGATTCTTATCCTGAAGCTTCTAATTCATGCAATGTAGCAAAATTGATGCACTTTTTTTAAAAGTAAAATTCGTGTATAATTATGTTCTATTTACGATATTTGAAACATACTTCATTGAGAAGTCATTGAGCGGATATACTACACCATGGTTCTTCAGTTTTGTATCACTCTTAGTACCCCTACCCCAGCACTGGAGGGGTACCTGTTTGCGGAAGTAAGCTCTGTGATTGGCTAGGACCGTTGGACAAAAGGAAGATTTCGCCGTACTCAAATTCCGATCGCTTTCGCAATAATTCGCTTCCATTTATTACACACGATCAGAAGGGGAAATTCCATGATGATAATTGAGGTTGTATTGGTGATATTCAGCAGTGGTTATGTTGTCATCATTATGATGTCATGGTTATGTTGTTTTTGTATACGAAAATACCTACTACGAACTTGAATATGAATAGCTAATATGAATAACTTGAACTTGAAAAGGGACATTCGAAAACGAACAGTGAAACAAGAATTACGACTCACGCGAAAATAATTGCGGCGGTTTGAGTGACTCTAACGTCACGATGCGTACTACCAATAATACCAATACCAATACTGCGAGCGTTTCCACCCTCCCAATTATGTAGACCCTAGACTATCAAGCGGCTTGATCAAAGCTTGAGCAAATTGATTGTATCATGCGTGATTGGCCCGTTTGACGCTTGAAGCAATCATTGACGGCGATTGGTAAAAAGTTTGAATGACTCAAGCGAATGGAATTTATGTATTTTAGTCTTTGCGCTTTTGACATTTTCATGTCTTTGCCCTGGCACATTGCACAAAAAACAGTCACGTAACGTAACGTAAATATTTTGACGATTTCCGATTACAACCGAGTCGTTGCTAGGGATATGGTAGTTCGTCGTTTTTCATCCCAAAAAATTCGTTGACCATTCGTTCGAAAGCTCTCGATTTATCCAACCATATTATGTTTACTACTGCGAAGTGCGTGGCCAACAAGCTGAGTTATGAGCAAGGTTATTTGAATAATTGTGTACACTCAGGTGATCATTCTCAATAATTGATATTGTGAACATGATTGCCACCGCTTGTTAATTTCTGATGATTTCATTGAGCTGGTGTTTCGATGATTTGATTCATAGCAGGTGATCCAAATATTGCGAGAACGGTTTGATTTGTGAAGCGGTGGTTAAATCATTTTAATAGGTAATTTCTATGCTTTACACTCTAGGAAGCTGTAATTTCTTTTCTAGCCTCTTTAGGACAATGACTTGACGATGCCCAGGGTCCGGATCAGATGAGTGGCTTTTGAAGCTAATTTCTATGTTTTACACTCTAGGAAGCTGTAATTTCGTATGTAGTCTCTTTAGCACATTTACGTGACGACGCCCAGGGTCCGGATCAGCTGAGTGGCTCTTAGAGCTTGCATACGAGTCTGCAGGGGGGTAGGTGATGTAGCCTGGCTCGAATTCAATGAAGTACCCACGGGTGTCGGAACAATGAGTCAACACGATCGCGAATTCAATTAAGTACCCACGGGTAGGCGGTTTCTCTTATGGCCCATTTAATTGATTTAAACGCCCCGCCGTGCGATGCACGGGTGAGATCTGCCTAGTAATAAATACAATAAGAAAACACACATGAAAATGTCCCAATGTGTTGCAGACTCGTATGCAAGCATTTCAAGCTGCTTTGTCTTTCTTATGATTTTCACGTACAACCAAGCCGTTGCTGGGGAAATAAAACTTCTTTAGTGTTTATGGGACCAAAATCGTTCTCCATTTGTTGGAAAGCTCTCGATTTATCACGCATTTATGTTTAACTAATTACAAAACTAATCTAAATTAATTTTCAATATAAGTAAATATGAATTTCTATTATCATAAATAATATTTTCTTTTGATTTTCACGTACAACCAAGCCGTTGCTGGGGAAATGAAACTTCTTTATTTTTCGCCGGACAAAAATCGTTCTCCACTCGTTGGAAAGCTCTCGATTTATCACGCATTTCTTTCGTACTGGTTCTTCTATTCACGTCGTAGTTTTATTTTTACCCCAATAAATCACTCTACTCATGCTTTTTAAATCGTTTTTCTAACTTGCTACCTATTAGTTATCAGTTATGATTGGGTTGAATTAAGCGATGACTGTACCATCTAAAACGAAACTGTTTTATATTGATTTCGACGAAATATCTGGAGAATGTGTGAGTCAGCTTCTAGATGTCCTCCTATAAATTTCATTATCGTCTCATGTTAATTAAGAACTCTTGCTACTAGAATAGTATATTTTTAAAGATTTTAATGTTTATCAAATTGATATACTATTCCTATGTAGGTTAATTATGTTACATAAAAAAAAAGAAAAAACATTTTCCAAATCCACATACTTAAATACCGTTTCGAGTTCAATTTCCCAAACGCTACATTTGCTATTATTATGTTATTTTCGCTGTATTATAGGTATCATTCAAATCACACGTCCAGGCAATGAAATGGACTATATTTTTTGCTACGTTAGTCAAGGGTCATCGAGAATTTATCAGCTCGCCGAATTCTTCGTTAGATGCTACCTTTTTCAATAAGTTTTGTACGGATTTTCAAATTGTTTGTAAGCCGAAGAATTGTAATGGAATTCATAGGCAAGCAACACTATTCTGTAGTTTATTTTCTGTTAGTCTACAATGTCTATGCTTTCAGGGTGTTCAACTTGAAAAATACTTAATGATAATAATAATATTTCACATTAACAGTAAATGCGTTCATATGGGCATACTGCATCACTGGTTCGTTCTGCCTTCAACTTATGCTCCTGATATTACCGATCTATTCTGTATATTCTTGTGTTGGATCATTGGTTCTCTAACTAGTACGCGTTTTCCTCCTAAAAAAAGTTATTGTTTTTGTTTCAATAATTATTAGTTGTTCAATATGGGTGAGCGAAGAAGACCCCACCTGGTTTCATCTTTTCTTTCATACTTATACCTATTCAGGTGGTGGCTTATTTTAAGTATGGTAGGCTTTTTAAAAACAAACGGTCGTTGTTGAATCATTGACAAATAAAATATCTAGTAAATTGCAAAAGTTGGTACATAAAAAACAATAATAATTAATAAATAATAAAAAGATAAGTTGACAAAAGAAAATGCTTGGGAAAAATTCATTGTGACAAGAATATGTCTTTTTGCACTGAGCAGGTGGTCCATTTCGCACTCAACTGATGCCGACATTTTTTATGCTGGCTGCTCGGCCATAAAAACAAAGAAACCATGTCAAACATGCTAACGCATTTTTGAGGACAAGATTGATAACGCTTTTGAGAGGACACAATTTTGGATTTACCCCAGCGAAAAGACATATTCATGTAATAATGGAATATCTTAAATATGATTGTACACAACATAGTTCTAGTTCAAGTTCAATGATACCTATTTATTTTTTATGGAATTTATTTGTTCAGTTTTTTATTATTTTATTTTTCTAAGATTTACTTTACGTTGACCGAAAAACTCTGGCAATCCCAGTCATAGAGGAAGATATTAGGGGCCTCATTGCTCATTAATTTTTATCTTGTCGCCAAGGGAATGGAGTAACATCATGATGGAAGAAGAAGAAGAAGACACGTTTTTATTGAACATTGGTACACGAAATAACATAAAATAAAATAGTATCTACATGTAATAATCGGGGCCCCACATTTTTTAAGTTCATATACTCTCATTAAACTAATTTTATTAAATAAAATAATAATCTTGATGGGGAGAAAAATGAAAGAAATCATGTAAAATAGCGACCCGAGCTGAGAAACAATTGCATCGAAAGAACATATTGATCTCAGGTATACCTATTTATATAACCATGGTACAATCTCAAAAATTTATAAAATCATTCTACTCACTGGTAGAACGGGCTCAAACCGTATTAATCTCTACATAATGCTCTCATGTCCCACAGACATTCCCATCACACAACCAACGAAATTTTTTTACTACCCATGTACTACATAAGAAAATCGGAAGTGATACTTGTGGCCTATTTCATAGTACAACAAGTTAGTAGTGTACAAGTTAACAAGTAGGTACAGGTACTTGTATTGCACGGTAAACTAGAGCTAGTGTTTCACCAAAACAAAGCGTAGAGAAGTGACACTTGTAGAAGCTAAGTTTAGAAGTGTAGCAGAAAAGAAAAATGGCGTATGGAGACAAACGAAATGAACATCAAGCGGATGCCGAAATTGAAGTTTAGTCAGCGAATCATAATACAAAAACGGTGTTAGGTACACGATAGGATGTTTATCGTACATGACAAGGTGTAATGATTGGAAGACAGACAAATTATAAACTGAAAAGTGGAGAAACTGTGTATTGATTTCAACTTATTGTGATGGCTGTCATAATCGGATTTTTGTCCTTCATTCAGCGGAAATGATTAATCAGTTCATCATCAAGTCTTAAAGCTGCTGGGTTAGGAATGTCAGTGATGGGGAGATCCTCAATACCCGATCAGGAAACATTGCACTGGTTCACGCACCATTTGAATCTTTCAAGGGTCACGGAAGACATCCTCGATCTGTCGTTAAACTCAAAAATACCAACGAAATGAGCGTTTATTCGTGGCCGAAAAAATCGTTGGCTTCTTCTACGCAGAGTGCTTCTTTCTTGTCTGTATTTTTCAGCCGAAGATGATTTCCACATATTAAACACTGAAAAATTGTCAACTCACAATGCTGGAAAACAAGTTTGCAGATGAACGGACGTAGGTTAAAAATCGGCCATTTTTTTAGAAACAGTGACTTGTTCAAAATGATGGGGAAACACTTGTAACTTGTCAAGTCATTACAAGTTTACACTTGTACCTTTATGAAAAGCTTTCACACTCAGTTTTTACAACTTGCACATAAAATCGACTTGTAACTTGTTGCTTTATGAAATAGGCCCCAGCTATTGAAACTTTCGATTTCCTCAGTTCATCATCATGGTAGTTGAGTGTTGGGTAGTTCTCTCTTATTATTGAGTCGGTACTATTTCTTCCTTGTGACTTTGTGACTAAACGTTTGTCTTCGTGACGGCCGATCCTTTGTAGGTAAGTTCTACCCACGCTGTCTTTTCTTTCCATTCACGACGATCCCCAGAGAGTATTTAGCGATGAGCTCACCTACTCCT
Source organism: Adelphocoris suturalis (assembly GCA_030762985.1). Classification (NCBI taxonomy): domain Eukaryota; kingdom Metazoa; phylum Arthropoda; class Insecta; order Hemiptera; family Miridae; genus Adelphocoris; species Adelphocoris suturalis. The sequence goes on from CM061042.1 coordinate 33,715,450, forward strand.
AATTTATGTACTTACCGGCTTTTTCCTTGGTGTATACATGAATAGGTCGTATGATCGTCAGTGGAAACAAATCCGGTCCAAGAGATAAATCGGGATGGAAGGAAAGAATTTCATTATTCTTTATTCTACTACTTTACCATATTTTACAGGTCCCCGGCGGGGGTATGAAAGTAAATTTACTGCAATGACCATTAATTTGAGCCAATTTTCGAGATTTAAGTAAATTTTTCAGCATAATACTGTTAATGTTTTTTTTAATGTTCTATTTCAATGTTGATAAATTCTTTTTGTCTAAAATTTTGCTAAAAAATGTGCAATTTTAAACATTTATAGCGCTTTTTTTTTTACAAATTTTTTTAAAATGTGACCAATGGATAGAAGAAGACACTATAAAACTTCTTGAATATGAAGAACTGAAAAGTTTTTTTAATTTCTTTATTTGCATTAAAATGAATAGAAATGGTTGGTTCCAAGTGTTCTTCCTATTCGATGTATGATTTTTCTTCATTTTCCAGCTTAATTTTGAACATACATTTTTTTAATATTTTATTTTATAGTTAATAAACTTTATTTACGATCTTACAAAGTCTAGGTAGAATCTGTCATATAAAAAACTTCTTGAATATGAAGAACTGAGAAGTTTTTTTAATTTTTTTATTGTCATTAAAATGAATAAAAATGGTTGGTTCCAAGTGTTCTTCCTATTCGATGTTGGATTTTTCTTCATTTTCCAGTTTAATTTTGAACAAACATATTTTAATATTGTATTTTATAGTTTAAACTTTATTTACGACCTTACAAAGTCTAGGTAAAATCTGTCTTATAAAAACCTTCTTGAATAAGAAGAACCGAAAAGTTTTTTTAATTTTTCTATTTCCATTAAAATGAATAGAAATGGTTGGTTCCAAGTGTTCTTCCTATTCGATGTTGGATATTTCTGGTAGCTACCTGAAGTGGAATGGAGCTAGCTCATCGGCCTGTGAGGTCTTGCAAGCCCAAACTTTCCTCGCCACTACAGCCCGAATTATTCGAAAGTTGGATTTTTTCTCGAGTCATACTAAGCATCGTATAAGTTCTAGGATGCTACCTGATTAGACATTATTAACCACGAGTAAACGTATTTATAGAGATAGAGGCAATATAGGCAACAGCTCGAAAATACCGTATAAATGGAAATGAACGCAAATCGTTTATTGAAAATTAAAAACAGGTGGTGGAGACCAAAGAGTAGGTAACGAGTCATATCGACTTGAACGGCTCTGAAAAATATAGAAACAGCTGTCCTATCCAGGAAGAATAGGATTTGTCCAGTCTACTTGTTGAAGAAGACCATATAGGTATGTCAAGTTAAGAAGACAACAACCGATCATCTACAGTTGAACGGTTATTGCAAAACACAGTTTTCCAGTTCATTATTACGAAAACCTTCTATCTATCTATCTTATTAGTTGATTGTGGTCCGTTGTGCGCCATTGCTGATTGTTGGTGCTCATATAATCAGTAGCAAATACAAGTAGATTTCAGAATTCAGATAAATATCTTGTCATTGTATATTTGGCATCAAAATATCTCGTATTAGAATTTCTGAAGATCGATTTGCGCCCCTATCCTGAGATCCCTAGGCGGGCCTTGTTAGTCTCGAAAGGGTTCAATACAATTGCATTTTATTGTAGGAAGTGATATTTAATAGGTATGTCTCGACATTTGCATAAATACCTACCTGAAAGAGCCTTGGTTGCAATGTGTATCAGCATATGTCGTTCGTATGTTGTACACATTACCACATTCATTCATTCCGCAGAGCGACGTAGAGAAAGGATCCTGCATCCAACGTACTCGGAATAGATCTTCTAATTGAAAACCCGGCAGTCATTGTTACCGGAGGATCGGAAGAGACGGTTTCTATTGCTAGACAAACAATAAAGAAAACAACAACAGCAGGTACCTACTGCATGGAGGAATGGGGGGAGGGGGGTGGATGCGACAAAGGCGCGTGCCTGCTCATTGTTGGTTGACAACAACAGAAGTCGAAACTTCCACAGACAAGAGATGTCGGGAGGAGTGGGGCTCGGACCTGTTGGGCATATTCGATCGAATCGGGAACAATGACCGGCGTGTGGAGGCGATGAATGTTCCTTTTGTATGCGGCGAGACGCATTCAGAAGGTATTGGGTGGCTTCACGAATTGACGGGTCACGACAGCGTGACTCGGCGTGGAGTCTCGTCAGATTAATATAGATGGATGTTGTGACTGTTGGAATGAATATTTTTGTAACTTGAAAGAAAGAAAACGTTAACCTAGCTCTTGTTAGAGGTATCTAACTAACTAGATAACTAGGAGATGGGTACCCAGTACCCATCGGTTTTAAAAAACCCCATCAACTTTTTATTGGGTTATGTGTTTAAGAGGATGAGATTTTTGAGTTGAGTATGTAACATAGGCTGTTTGGTTTCTTTTCCCTTGTCCTTTCTGCCTCCGAATCTATTGAGATAGATAATAGAACGATGAAATCATACCCATGTGTATACCCATAGTGGACAATGTGTGTATCAAAGTGATTTTCATCTTTCTCTGTAGCGTACCCAACCTGGCATTCACGTCGCCACATATACAATCATTGTTCTACTGGTCTTCTGGACATGATCTTCGTAAATGTAAATTTGCAGTTAATAATATTGATACCGTTGCAAGCATTTAATATGACAGTGGTGACCTTGCATCACTTCAATCCAACTTCAAGAATTTCACTGTAACTGCCCACTGTCTGCAAAGTTTGATATATAGCTTCTGCTCTGAATTTGTGAGATGATGTATTATTAATATGATGATTAATGCTTCACGTATCCACCTGCTTGTAGTGAGTTCTATTTAGGAATTGTATGTAGCGGTACCTAACCTGATATTCCTGTCGCCACATATATAATCTTCCCTCTGGATATGTTCTCCATAAATGTAAATTTGCAGGTGATTGATATATTGATATACTTATTTATATATTTATGACATTGGTGTCCTTGTATCACTTTGATGCAACAACTCAAATTTCGCCTAAAGTTTGATAAATAACTTCTGTTCTGAATTTTTAAGATGATATATTATTTGTGTGATGTTTCTAACAAAGGATTGGCGTATCTCTCTGCTGATAGTCAGTTCTATATATGAATTATATGTCAGGCATGCCGAACCTGATATCCATGTCGCCAAATTTCAAATCATTGCCTTAAAGGTCTTCAGGACATATTCTCCTTAAATGTATATTTGCAATTAATAATATTGGTATCGTCGCATGGATATAATATTGTAGAGCGGTTACTAGAATTAAGTAGCACCTATCATGTTATGATAGTCATGTGAGGTTGGGTTGCTAGGAAGAGAATAACTTTAAAAAAAGCAATTCCAGATTTTGTGTTGTTGTTCGCGATTGTCAGATTCTATTTTCTGTGCTTGCGATTAATGAACCGTTTCGTGAATATCTTCTTGTTGGAATCATTACAATATGATATTGGTGTACCACTAGTACCACTTCAATGCAACCACTCCAATTTTGTTGTAACCACCCACTGTCTGCAAAGTTTGGCTTCTGACCTGATTTTGTGAGATGATTATTAATTGTGAGGTATTTTATTTATATGCTTCACGCATGTTACTGCTGATAGTGAGTTCTATATAGGAATTGTATGTTTGGAGTGCAAAACCTGATATTCATGTCGCCAAATATAAAATCGTTGCAGTACTAGTCTTCTGGACGTGTTCTTCGTAAATATAAATTTGTTGTTAATAATTTTTATATTGTCGCATGCATATTATACGTCATTGGTGCTCTTGCATCACTATGCTGCAACCACACGAATTTTATTGTGACCACACATTGTCTGCAAAGTTTGATAGACAAATTCTGCTCTGAACTAGTGAGATGATATAGGTATTATTAATGAGATGTTTTCATTGAAGGTGTCACGTATACTACTGTTTATAGTGAGTTCTCTATAGGAATTGTATGCTAGGCGTCCCCAACCTGATATCCATGTCGCCAAATTCAAAGTCAGTGTCTTGGACATATTCTCCTTAAATGTAAGTTTGCAGTTAGTAATATTGATATCGTCGCAAGCATATAATATGATATTGGTGTACCACTAGTACCACTTCAATGCAACCACACGAATTTTACAGTAACCACCCACTGTCCACAAAGTTTGATAAATAGCTTCTGCTCTTAATTTGTGAGAGGATATGTTATTTATGTGATATTTTAATTAACATCGCATAAACTTTAAATTTATTTCACATATCCCACTGCCGATAGTGAGTTCTATATATGAATTATATGTCAGGCATACCCAACCTAAGATCCATGTCGCCGAATGTAAAGTATTTGTCCTTCTGGTCTTCTGGACATGTTATTCTTGAATGTAAATTTGTAGTTAATAATTTATTTTGATATCGTCGCATGCATATAATATGATATGATATTGTTGACCTTGAATCACTCCGATGCAACGAAACAAATTTGGGTGACATGAAATTGTTACCACCCAACATCTGCAAAGTTTGATAAATTTTTAACTTCTGCTCTGATTTTGTGAGATGATATGAGGCACTGAGTTCCAAAACTCGCTTCTTCCATTATTTAAAAAAATCTAGTTAGCAGTGGTTTTTACCAGACTTTACCGCGCTTTTTCAGTTGGTGAAGCCAGAATTAAACAAATCTCGCTCCTTCCTATCGTTCTGGGGATTTTAAAATCGGTGTGAGTTCCAAAACTCTTTCGTTCCACTGGTGCGTGAGATACAAAACTGTTTCCTTCCATTGAAGAGTAACCAAACTCGCTCCTTCCGATCATAACTTCTATTTCCAAGGGTTATCCCGTGCTACCTCTCCGAAATCAACACGTACCACTTGGTGCAAGAGTATCTTGACATTTTTTCAGAATTTGGGACAGTCCGTAAGGTGACTGAAGAAGTTGCCGTAAAGGACTGGAAAGCAGACGTTTCATCCGTATTGAAACAAGCTGGTGCTCTCCATTTCAAATTTGCGCCAAGCAAAAGAATTATGATTATGAAAGGAAGCAAAGGAGCTATATCAGTTCAAGGGGAGGAGCACTATCGATCAAACTTAGGGTTCCAAAAGGAATCTTGAAGAAGGGTAAAACATTCACTCTGATTAATCCTCGTAATTTACCCTGTGCAGTAAGCACAAAGAAGGAAAAATTGACAGACGTAGACAAACTTCTAACGAAACATTTTGGAGTAGACTGGAGAACAGTGGACAGTTTAGATTACTACAGGCGAATTTTGGATGGAAAAGGTGAGGCCCTGGTTGACGAAGGAAACCAGGACCCACAAGAGGAGGCTGATATCACTTATGAGGAGAACGAAGATCTCAGAATTTAAAATAAGATGCACCAACGAATAATGTTTCATTCTATCATTTTTCAACAAGCGCTGAACAAATTTGTGCAACTAACTTGTTTTATACCTTTTTCACAAGTGCCCTTTCTTCTAGTTAATTTTCTAGTCTATTATTTACTGACTGAATGATTTTGTTTGTTCCAAAGTATTAATAACATTATACCTAGTACGTCCTTGAGGTACAGTATCTTGTTTTTCTGTCTCCCCATCTACATCCTCCATTAGATCGCCAGAATCAAAACTCCTTACTTCCAGGTACCTATGTTAGAACCAAAACTGTTTCCTTCCGTCGCATATTTCCAAAACTCGCTCCTTCCAAACAAAAAATCGTTATTGTTGCTATATTTTTAGAGGAAAATAGATTTCCTTGTACATATATCTTTTATTTGGCCAGTTCAATGAAACGATAAAAGAAAAATAGCCACAATGGAAAAATTGAGCTTTCCAAAGGTTTTTTGCGTTTTCTGGAAAACGTCTTAGGGTGCAAGAAGCGAGTTTTGGAACTCAGTGCCTCATATATTATTTGTGTGATGTTATAATTAAATTCTTCACGTTTGCCACTGTTTATAGTGAGTTCTATATAGTGATTGTATGTTTGGAGTGCCCAACTGGTATTTTTGCCTCCAAGTAGAAAATCATTGTCCTTCTGGATATGTTCATCTCAAATGTTAATTTGCAGTTAATAATTTTGATATCGTCGCATGAATATGATATGACAGTGGTGTCCTTGCATCACTCCGTTGCAACCACTCGAATTTCGCAATAACCTCCCATTGTCTGGAAAGTTTGATACGTAACTTCTGCTCTGAATTCGTGAGATGATACATTATTTGTATGGGTTAGTTACTATTACTCATCGGTTAATATATAACATGAATGTCAATGGCAATATGAGGACCAATACTATTTTCAGTGTTTTTGCTTAATTTTGTTATTTACTTAATTTTTCGAATATTTACTACCTATAATAAGAAGATCGTAATAAACAGTTTAATGTATGTAGGATGTTCTTTTCTTGGCTCACTTTACATAGTGGGGCTGTCACCAATTGGTTGGCCCACTTTACACACAACGGTGACGGGCGAGGTGTCTTGAAACTGTTGTTAAGGCAGTTTTCTTGTTTCTTCTTTTTCCTATTTACTTTCGTACCAACCTGGTTTATTTTTATTTTTGTTCAGTAATAAGTTAATATGAATGAAAACACAGTTATTTTTCGTTTGATGTTTTCTCGTCTATTTTTCTTGAAGTAATAACTATACTAATTCATCATTTGGGGTTTTAAAAATAACATATGGGACTTTTGGGATAAAATTGTAGTAACCAAATAATTTAGTTTAATGTCCAAATTGAAATTAATATAAATCAAAATCAATAAATAATCAAACTACATAAATAAATTCGCGTTCGCTACACGAGGGTCAGATTGGCGCTCCTTACAATCGCCCAGGGATTTTGATCGTAAATGAATGCCTGACCATTATATGAATGACGGACCTAAGTATTGTAAACCTGTACACTTACATTCGAACGCTCATTAAAATTGACGTCATCATCGTGGAGCTGATTTACGCATTAAAACGCACGAAAATAACTGAGATACAAGCTGATTTTAGGCTGATTTTAAGCTCCAAACCGGCCTATCCTGAAGCTTTTTCACTTGGAAACGCACAAACAGAGTAAAATTACATGATGCCTGCTTTTGAGTTAGTAAAAAAAAAAAAAAAAAAAAAATGGTCGGGAGCTGAATAATGCATTTATTTGGGGCCCACTGATGGTGTAGGCCTCCAGCTAACAGGTGTATAAAAATCTCACAGTAGAGCGAACCTGTACAATTTCAATGAGCGTTCGAATGGAAGTGTACAGGTTTACACTACTGACCTATACGAGGAAGTTATGTTCCTCATTCAACTTGGAGGACGATTTTATTTTACATACCTACCACATTTACGTTGTAACTGGGCTGAGTCCAATAAAAACTACTGAAATTTAGCTCGCATATTACCGTTAATTTGAACTTTATTTAATGTCAACTCCTCCGAGTCTATCGCTTTGGTTACTTAGTGTATGTAGAGGATGATTTCATTGCGTAATGAATCTGTTTGCTTTAACTAAATTGAAAGTGAGTGACACTTGTTGAGTACTGTGTCACCACCCCATCAATTGATAGTTGTCGAACCGTCGCTATGAACTTCCCGATGTTCATCCATTTTCAATAAGTTTCTCTCTGTATGCGCTCCAACGCAAGCGACACACATCGATCGCGAGTGGGTGTTGATCAGCAGAGCACGAGAGAATACTAGCGAAATCGTCCAAGCCAAACAGGCAAAACTATTTGAGTCATTCTGGGATTTAATTGCCTTGTCTAAGAAGGAGATCAGAATACTTGTAGGCCTACTAACGAGCCACTACCCACTTCAATATCATTTGAAGAAAATTGGGAAACTAACAACGGATATCTGTCGCTTCTGTGGAACAGAAACAAAGAATGCCCAACACATCCTGTGCTACTGAAATGCACTTGGTCGAATGAGGCACAATTTCCTTGGAAACGGTATCTTATCTCCAGAGATATTTCCAAGGTGGTCCATGCCGATCTTATCCGTTTAGCTAAAGAGTGGGAGGAAAAGGTTTTTGAAAAACCTTTTTCATCAGGCTAATGCAGCCTGAGGCAATCCACAATAGATCCTGTGGGTTGCAGTGGTGGGTTATTGTAATACAGTAACCAAAGTCCCTCTACCATCAATTAAAAAAATCTGGGTTGCCACCAATAAAAACTACTGAAATGTAATTCGCATATTTACCGTTAATTTGAACGTGATCTATTGTCATTTCATCCAGTTCTATCGCGTTAGTTCGGGTTTATAGAGGATGATTTCATAGCGTAATGAATCTGTTTGCTTTAATTAAATCGAAAGTGACACTTGTTGAGTCCTGTGTGACCACCCCATCAGTTGATAGTTGTCGAACCGTCGCTATGAACCTCCCGATGTTCATCCATTTTCAATACGTTTCTCTCTGTATGCGCTCCAACGCGAGCGACACACATCGATCGCGAGCGGGTGTTGATCAGCAGAGCACGGGCCCCGAATCGGAAATGAACCATCGGATTTCATCGCTTGGAAATTAAACCGCGGACTTTGTAGTGGGAGGGGGCGGTGATTCCGCATCGTGCGGAACGTGAGGCGCATCGCCGAGTTCGACAAAAGCACATACCGCCTTCTGGAATTACCTAACTGAATCAAAGTAGGTTGGTAGGACTGATGTGAACACGGAACTTCTGTGTGCATCTACTCATCCCGACTGCATATTACTAGTTGACCTCATCGTCACTGCTACCGAATATCTTTAACGGCATGAAACATTTGAGGTGGATAGGACTGAGGAACAGAACGGTTTCACATCAAGTAGTTGATTCAATCCTGGCCAGAATCGTTATGTTAGAGTCTCTGGATAGCACTAAACCTCCATCCAGAGGTTTAGATGGTCTATCCGAACCAGTGCCATCCGTCCATTAAACCTCATTTGTATGAGCATTGTTGAGTGTTGATTATAGTTTACGTCTTTTTGTTATTACTAGTCTATTTGTTATTCCTACATCATCTTTCCCGAATATGTGATTGTTATACATTTGCGATACTTCCTGTTATACATTCTCAAAACGTTTTCTATCTAGGTGAGGATTGTGTTGTACATGATACTCCTATAGTTCGAAAATGTTTTTGGTCGAACCAAATTTGGATTGGAATGGGACTCTAGCTTGTCAACACAGGCTCTGCCTATCGACAAGCAAAAATATTCTATTAAGTATTTTCTTATTATGTTCCTGTATGTGTTCATTCTTGAATATACTACATTCTCTCTCTTTCTCTCTCCCACCCGATCCCGCTTCGCTCATCATATGATGAGAATCTCAAGGCACAGAACTGATGTTAATGGCAAATCCTTCTTGATAAAAGCCTCACGAATTTATAATGACAATTTAGATGCATTTATAAAATCTAAGACGTTGAACAAATTTAAAAATATATATAAGGAAATTTGTAAAAGGTAGATTAGCTTTTATTTACTTTTTTTTTTAATCTTTGCATTATTGTATGAATGTAATTTGCGTTATATGTAGGTTTAAATTTAGTAATACGGTGATAATTCATTTTGTTTTTGTTTTTTGCATTAAAAAGACTTAATGGGTACAGCCTGATAATATTGATTTTGTCAAAATGTTTTGTACATTAGGAAGAGCGGACCAACTTGGTCCGATAATGTACAGGTAAATAAATAAATTAATCTCTCTCTCTCTCTCTCTCTCTCTCTCTCTCTCTCTCTCACTCACTCACTCACTCACTCACTTTTAAAATACCACCCATCCCATGTTATCTAATCTTTTGTTTCCTGACAGTAATTATAGGTAAACACCCCACATCTCTGAGGAAGCCAAGTGATGAAAAATTAGTCTGATGAGCTTATTTTCGGGATTAGACAGCGAGTTTCGTTAATTCAATGCTTTCTTCTCAATTAACTTTCCAAATAATTGGCTTTTTGTACGGCTGGGGAACACGAGGTATTGTTCGATAATAATGATTATAACATACCTACTGAAAACATTAATTTAATCTTCATGAATTTGTGATTATAGATTATCGGTGTGCACAATGCATGTTGGCTCCGACTCAACTGTCCGTACCTTGCCGGAATTGCGAAGGTTGCTATGTCTATGCCTTACTGAATCAAAGTAGGTTGGTTCGGCTAGGGGTTCTAGACATCAGAAGTTAAGAAGAATGTGTCCTATTCTTCGAAAATGAAGAGTTACAATGTTAGATCGATTTCGACGATTAGGACATCATCAGTAACAAACAATTACTGAAAATACGTTAGACAGGATACTACAGGTTATACAGTCACAGGTGAATATCGTTGGTCGACAGAAAGGAAAGGTCATGAAGTACAATCAATAAAGTGTATACAAAGTGAAGGGTGCTAATCGAATCAAGCGACGGGAAGGGGAAGAATATCTCAATCTGGTTTTAACAGGGTTTTTATCCATTGCTTTACAGAAATGGATCAATCACTGGTTGAATGTATTAAGGGATATCCTTATTTAAACATTTACCAGACCTGTCACTTTTCATAATTTCGAAATCTTTGACATTCTATGTCTTTACTTTGGCACATGGACTCGAAAAGGGTTATGTTATTAAAAAAAAAAAAAAAAAAAAAAAAATGTTGCAGTTGATTTCTAATGATTTTCACGTACAACGGTTTCTGGGGAAATGAAACTTCTTAAGTTTTCAACGGACAGAAATCGTTCACCATTCGTTGGAAAGCTCTCTATTAATCACGCGTTTCTTTCGTACTCATTCTTGGTATTTATGTCACCATTTTATATTTATCAATGTTATTAATGGATGTTGTAAACAAAGCCGCTTGTTTTGTTCTAACGATTATCTCCATTAGGTACCTAATCATGAGACTGATCTTTAACGTCTACAAGGAAAAAGTGATATCTTAATTCTTTTGAAGTGTGTGTATATATAGGTTGTATTTCAAAAGACAGGTCGAGTTTGTTGGCCAGCTCGATCGCTCCAGAATATCAAGTTCAAATTTACAATTTAAAGTCTCAAAATAGCTGGAAAAAATCTTTTTTTTTTAATTTTTATTTATTTATTTATTTATTTATTTATTTTTTTTTTTTTTTGCAATAGGTCATGGGGGGGTTTCACAGTCGAAGTATTTTTCAGCGCTGAGTCGATTGCGACTGCTCCCAGGTCTCTAAGATTCACAATGAGCGAGATAAATAAATTTGTAGGTAAAAATGCCAATAGTTGTCCAAATTTTCGAGTTTTATTCGCAACATCCCGTTGAAATTCGCTCTATTAGCCATGACTGAGTTCTTTTTGCTTGTTTTTTGATCATTTGAAGCCGTGTGGTCCAGTGAGAAATTAGGCACACAAATTAAAGACGCAGTATTGCGTTCATCAATGATGAGTCGCTATCGTTAGAACGAAATTTGCTTAACGTTACCAGGGTTAATTCTAGAACCTTTTTCCACCCAAGATTCGGATAAATACCGAACCAGTAGGAAGATAACCTCACTTTCATAATTGTAGATGTCTTACTCGGAACTGTGGATTCTCAGTGAAACTCACCTGGAAAATAAATAAAAACGATTAAGACACAAAAGTACACCAAATGAGTTATACTTACTGGTTCAAGCCAGAAAATATTATGTAATCCTGAATATATATCCCAAGAGGATCCAATGAATTAAACTGCGGGAAACATTAGGAAGTTTATTCGAGTAATAAAAATAATTGAAATCTATAGCAACCGCTCCACATCACATGGAAACATTAAACACAAGTTTGTAAAGACAATTATATAAGCAGTTCGTGAGTGTAAGCAACTTGCCTAATTACGGTTGGGAAGGACCGCCGCGCCGGTTTAACGATGAAAGAGGCGAGGGAAATAATTGTCCCTACTCCATAAACCGTTCCTGGGCGATTCCAGTAATTTTGCAAAAAACCGCATTAAAATCCGTTCAAGCGTATGAGCGCGAAAGTGACACACGTTCTCATTTACAGTGCAGTATTTATATAGATTCACACATGAAATTGGAGGTATTACGTATTAATTCGGAGGTTTCACACAACAAATTTGAGGTTTCGCTCATTAAATTGAAGGTTTTTAATTCCTAATTGGAGGTTTTTCGTTTCAAATTAGAGGTTTTTCACGTCAACTTGTAGAAGGATTTCAGATAATGAAATAAGCCGTTTTTCCTCATGTATAAATCTTCAGTTTCTTCTCTTGTTGTACCTCGAGTCACCACGTCGGAATAAAATACATTTACGCGAATCATGTGATGAATATGTTGGTGAATCTGACAATGTAAAAAAAAAATAATAATAATAAAAAAATTAAGTTCATTTGATCGTTTTTGTTCATTATGTTCATTCATGTTTGTTGATTACAGATAATCTTAGTTATGAGTTCGTTGTGATTCTCGAAACGTCTCGTCCAACTCATTTCTATTATTTTGTTTACTGCTTTTCCAGAATTAAATCATCAAGTATATACTGAATTTCTGGGATTCTCCAATTTTAAACGAAAAACCATTACATTGGTGTGAAAAACCTCCAATTTGATGAGTAAAACCTCCAATTTGATGTGTAAATGCTATACATGGTATCTACTGTATAGTATAGTACTTATAGACTACTGAAGCACGACTACCATCATTAGTATTGCACATCAGTAGTAGTACACAGAGTATTGCTCTAGTAGGAATCTATAAATTTTACAATTGCCATTCACTGTCCAGGTGACTTTTGAGTGTGGTGGTTGAGCTTCATCCAAAAATGTTTGCAGCATTTCATTATACAGTTCAAGGTTATTTTCCAGGTTTTTCCAGCTGTTGGATGTGCTGACAGCTTGTTTATGTTTCTTAATGAAAAGGTATATTTCAATTTTAAGTTTTGAACTTTTATACAAATGTGCGTCAAATAAATAGTCAATGGCATTCTGTTCTGTTAAGCTCTTTTCGACTATCTTATCACACGCTTTTGCAATGAAATGTATGTCGTACTTATGAGCCAGATACGACATTTGCTGAGTATGCTGCATTAAATTTGAGGGATTCCAGGTGTAGATAAAGTCTAGGAAATCTGAAAATGCCTCTTTTTTCTTTCGAATTAAAAATGCGTCTTTCACTTCGAATTAAGTGGGGGCTACTATGAGCAAAAAGGTGTTGGATACGTGAAGTGTGAAGGTTGATAGGTATATAATAAAACTCGTGGGTCGCGAGTCTCGACAATTTCAAATGGTGGGTCTCGGTGGAAGTTGAATTGGGAACTACTGATCTATAAAATCATGTTACCGTTACGAGAAAACTACTTATTTGTCATAACCAACATGGTAGGTCTCATTTTTTAGTTTAGCCTACAATTCTGAATGTAAAACCGGCACAATAGCCCACCAACGTTCTTAAAAGGGCAGAAGAAATTGGAAATCGGCGGAGGCCAAGTTGGTTTTTCTATAAACGGCCCACATTTTTTTTTCCCCCTATATCGCAGAATCGAAAGTGAACTCCTTTCGAACGGGACCTGTCACGCACGAATCACACATCGAAAGTGGTTCCATCAGAAGCAGGTCTGAGGCCGGCGGACGCGCCCGAGCGAGGGGTCGGTCGAGAGCCTTTCGCCGCGAGAGACCGCCCAGAGAACGCGGGTAATTGCTCCTTCAAAGTGGGCTTTCCCTTCAAGGTCCGCCCCGTCTAGCGTTTGTGGCTAGACGAACCCCCCAAAATCACGAGATACGTTTTCTAGGTGGTTAACTTCGTCGGCTAGAAGTCTGGGAACGAAATGTGCCTAATTGTGCTGTTATACTAATACTGCTTAATAAATTGAATTTATGGGCAATCGGTAAAGCTAAAAGCAGTGAGGCTTACATTGTTTTGAAATAACGGACGAAAGTGTGAGATGTTCGTTCAAATCGCAAGCCAACACTACAGATACCGCTGCACGACTGGATATTCTCTCTATAACTAGATGCATGGAGGCCCTGGTCCGGACTCAGGAAGGCAGTGGAATGGCATTTGTACTCCGCGCATGCGCAAATATGAAATTCTTATGACAATGATGACTTCCACATTTTTGTTCCGTTTTGTAGGTAGGTCAAGGCTCCATCGAATTCGGCTTTCCTTTCAAGGTCCGCCGTAGGGTTTGTGGCTAGACGAACCTCACGGGATCACGTTTTCTTGGTGGAAGTCTGGGATCGAAATGTGCCTAATTGTGCTGTCATAGTAGATAGTCTATCACTAACTAGACTACTAGATGCATGGAGGCCTTGCTTTCACACAGGATGGCAGTAGAACGGTATAGTTACTCTAACATGCGCAAATGTGAAATTCTAATGACGATGATGAATTCCACACAGTTGTGTTCCATCATGCAGATAGGTCAAGGCTCCATCAAAGTGGGCTTCCCCCTCAAGGTCTGCCCCGTCTAGCGTTTGTGGCTAGACGAACCCCCCAAAATCATGAGATACGTTTTCTAGGTGGTTAACTTCGTTGGCTGGAAGTCTGGGACCGAAATGTGCCTAATTGTGCTGTTCCACTAATACTGCTTAATGAATTGAATTTATGAGCAATCGGTAAAGCTAAAAGCAGTGAGCCTTACATTGTCATTGAAATAACGAACGAAAGTGTGAGATGTTCGTTCAAATCGCAAGCCAACACTACAGATGCCGCTACACGATTGAATTATCTCTTACTAAATAGACTACTAGATGAATGGAGGCCTTGCTTTTCACACTGGATGGCAGTGGAATGGCATAGTTACTCTGCGCTTGCGCAAATGCGAAATTGTAATGACGATGATGAAATCCACACAGTTTTGTTCCATCTTGCAGATAGGTCAAGGCTCCATCTAAGTAGGCTATCCCTTCAAGGTCCGCCTGGTCTAGCGTTTGTTGCTCCAGGATCACGAGATCACTTTTTTTTGACAGTTAACTTTGTGGGCTGGACGGCTGCAGGACTAGGGTAGAAATGTAGTACCTACACATGCTGGTCACTAATATTGTTCATAGTAATTCATAAACTTGAATTTATCAGTAACTAGCTGTGCCCACTCATTCGTCCAAAACCAAATGTTGATCATAGCGTACCATCATAAATCTTTGTAGCCTCTCCAAGACATCAATAGATGAATAAATACAAGGTTTCCATCCTGATCAGCCGAGTTTTTTGGCTTCTTATTGTTATGCTTCTCACTCAGCTCTGTGCTCTTGCAAGAAGTCGAAAAATTGTTTCCTCCAAACTCTATATTTCTACTTGCTTTTTACTTACTTGATATATACCTGCTTGCGTTTGCTTGCTGATTATTTTGGCTCCGGTCTGACAAG
Source organism: Adelphocoris suturalis (assembly GCA_030762985.1). Taxonomy (NCBI): domain Eukaryota; kingdom Metazoa; phylum Arthropoda; class Insecta; order Hemiptera; family Miridae; genus Adelphocoris; species Adelphocoris suturalis. The sequence goes on from CM061042.1 coordinate 33,730,751, forward strand.
CCGCAAGCTATACAAAGTTATAGTCCGGTTTTTAATGAAATATCCAGGGATTGTGCTGTCTCCTAGACAGTCCTGTGAAAAATTTCTTGCCGTTGGATCAATAGTAGCTTTTGCGCATTCGCATAAGTGACATTCCTTAAACTATGATCTATTGGACCGGTTTCGTACAAAATCGTTTGAACTCAATACATGCTTTAGGATGGGACAGGGGGTATTTTTGGAATTTGTGCAACGATTCCTATATCAATAGCTCGTCAAATAGTTTTTCTCAAGTTTTGCCCGCTGAGTGGCGCTATAGTGTATACATTTATTGGTGCCGCGTTCTACAATATCGAGCTTCCTTTATTCTGAGCTCAATCGTCAGTGGCACTATTATTGTGTTTCCATTCATATTACTCGCCTTCGTCGAAAATCGAGGACAATCAAAACCATTGATATATCTAATCTTCTTATATGTGATCATTTTCAACGGCGAAGGGCGCTTCGTTTAAGAGCCCATAATTCGATTAGAACCCAACACCCCCCCGTTGAGTTAGAAGGCCTGTTAAAAGGGCCGCATCTCCCACCCAATCCGTTTCTGTTTGCACCAACGAGCTTTATACCCGCCAACGCGATTATCTCTTAACTATGTCTCCTCCCTTCCCTCCCCTTCGCTTTTCAAACCGTGGAAAACCTACTGGATGTTAGTGGGGTAAAGGAAACGCCTCATCTTCCTCCTTTCCACCCCAATTCGCCCTTTCAAAAACCTTCTCTATGTTGTCCTCGTTAACTCCCTCTTGCGGGAGTTTCTCTATCTTTTTCCGTTTTATCCCCTCCTTCCACCTCCGTTCTGTCTTATAACGCGGTAAATGCCCGTGGGTGGAGGTGACGTTCAAGGACGTAATGTTATTCTGGGATTCTGCTCGTCGAGGTGAATTTTCAACTTATTTTTTTCAAACCCTCTCAGTTCTGATGTAAACACGTTTTCACTGCATTGAAGTCCTACCTCGTCTCTCCAAGATTTCCAAATGTTGACGTTTTTCCCCCGAACGAAGTGCTTTAGAAAGTTTTTCAGTTGTTTATTCAGTCATTATTGTAATAATTTGTGTCTGTTCTTTTATATCCCCTCATTTACCAACTATTTTCTATGGAATGGGGACTGATCGGATTGATGATCCCCAATCATTTTTATCTTTACGTCCTTGTGGTAAAACAGATCAGAATGCTGTGTATAGTTTGGTGCTCTGGATGCTCGCATCTCCAAAATACATAACATCAAGTAGTCAATCCCTCAGTAAAAATACAGATTAGTTGGACATGTAGGTTAGAATGAATGAATAGTAGAGAATTATTGGAAATATGCGGGGGGAAATGCCCAATATTTTTGGAAAAATGCTAGTGATGGGCTGTTCAGATTAATTGAAGGGTTACATTTCTCGTTACGGCAAAATGGTGCTTCGGAACGCTATGAATTTTTCTGTGCAATTCAGTATATCAGAGTGCCAAAGATGAAAGGAGATTACGGTGAATCACGTGACTTCGAATGGGTGTTCATGACGTTGTTTACGTGTTGGGTAAACTCAGTAGGATAATCCAAGATAACGGTGATATTAGTGAGGCTGATAGATACCTCGGAACAATAACGTTGCATGAGAACCATTTCTCAAGAAATGGCGAGCATCGAATGATTCAGAAATTATGGACTTAATTGACTACTTTGAAGAACGAACATTGGTTATCCAAGTATAAGTACTGGTATGACGAAGCCGCACCCGGCTATCTGTCAACAATAATGGAATTGAGGTTACCTACACCAACCAGCAGAGCACTCACTCAGCAGACACTCATGCAGGGAACGTCTTCCTGCTGGCTAAGTCAAAGTGGTCCGAGTTTTTTCAAATTTTATTCCTAAACGCATCTTTTGGTCCTTCCAATTAGGAAAAAGTTGGTGGCGGTCCCACCACAATTAAAATCAGTGTAATTGGGGCAGAAGCGCATCGGTACCGCAAATCTAAGGCCAATGCAAGGCCCTCTTGGATCATTTTTCAGTGGGGACAACAGTGAGGGACGTCCTTAAAGCAAATTCAACGATTGTAGCCCAGCTTATTTATCTCAAATCTATTTCAATAGGACGTCCCTCTGAAGCTAGGTAATATTAGCAAGGCTTTGCATATTATAGGAGGGACGTCCTATTGAAATTGATGACCGTGACGCATTTTTATGGGTTGTATTCGTGTGATCGCCGACAGACGAATACGAATATAATCGCAGTTGACTCAGAATCAACGAAATATTATCGCGGTTACAATCGCATTTGTATTCGACGATAAGATTATGCCCAACACTGTCCTCAACTCAGTCACTACCTATAGGTCGACCAGAGATGGTCTGCGTTCCGAGGGCGAATTCTTCAAGAGAAAAAGGAACTCCTTATCTCTTATCATTTAAAAGCTGTTGGTGCGTACGATATTTTTTCAAAATTTTTTCCATCACGAGTGTCTTCATTGCCAATTTCGGGGAAGTTCTCGACCTTGACAGTAGATATCTTAACTACAAATCACATCACCCAATGGGTCAGAAAATATATACAGCTCTCAACCGTGCATTACACCTCAGTGATCGTCAGTGTCAAGGAAAAAAAAACATTCAAATAGTGAAGAATATATTAGAGAAAAATAACTTTCCCTTACCATTGATTAATAAAATTATGCACAGTAGTCGCAACAACCACAAAAATAGTACAATCTCCCATCAATCCTTGTCATTAGATCCAACCAATAACGCCACGCTTACTCCTCCTGGTTCAGGCGCAGTGAACTGACTCTACCAAATTTAGCAACTGTCACAACCGCTAGCAATAATTCTAATACAGATAACTCCATTACATTTACATTACACACAAGATTGCTTATGGGAGTAGGAAGACCCTAAGTTATCTCGTTTTCTCTAAACTTAAAGCTCTATCCTCCCAGAATGCCGTAACCATGTAGTCCACTCAATAAATTGTGGAACCTGTACCACTACATACATTGGAGAAACAAAAAACTATATTAAGGATAGAGTGAGTAAGCATAAGTCAGATATTAACTGTTTTAAAGAGGCATGCGGTTCGGTGGACAATACACTCACTGAAGGCCATAAATTTGACTTCGAAAATCTTAAAATTATAGACTCTGAATGTAACCATCACAAAAGGCTTATTAAGGAGATTATACACAATGCTAGAACTTCCAACACTTGCAACAAGAGGGTGGATATATCTAATATCAACAGGATTTTTAACCCTCAACCCCCTATTTATTTATTCACTTTACATGTATACATGTGTACGTATGTATGTATAAATATATATATATATATATATATATATATATATATATATATATATATATATATTTCTCTCTTTTTAAATTACATTTTCTTATTTTATTTTTTATTAATTTTGTTGTTGTAACAATTATAATTTATTTAGTCACATATTTACTTATTTATTTATGTTTTTGAATTTTATTTCAACCATGAAACTCAATCCATCTCACACAGCATATTTCACTAACATATTTCTACTAGCATATAACAAAACCAACCAACAAGATAACCTAACTTATAACCTTCTTCCTTGTTAACTTCAACTTGGTTTTGCTTGTTTTCAACTTCAACGTGTACAGTTTTATTTTAAAATAGTTTCCCTTTGTGACAGAGTTCCCGTCATAGAGGTCCCGTTGGGATCTCAGAGATTGCGCTGTCGTCGCCCCGTTGGTGAACAACGGGCGTCACCGCCTTTGCTCGTGTTCTTGAGAAGCTGAGTTTGGCGTTGGATGGGTGATCCAGGTCCCTGGAAACCAATCTTCTCCCGGAACACTGCACATTACTCTCCGGGACTGGTACCTCTTACGGTACTGTCACACTCTCCTCGGTAGAGCGAGCTAGTAGTCCAATCCACTATTTTTTTGGGCGTTAATGTTTCAGAAGAAACATGGCCCGGGGTTCCAGATGGAATTCCCATTATCACCCTTTGGTATACAAATAATTTCATTGGTCTTTGACTTATAATTTCTCTTTTATTCCTCTTTTTATATTTTCAATTTCATACCTATGGTATGCCTGGCCTTTGCCGTTTTTATTATTCTTTATACCCGGGCTTGGCTCCCAATTATTCAAGGGCATTGTTCCCAATTATTCAATTTCCAGAGCTTAGTTCCCAATTTAAGTCCCCAATGTTGGGCTTATTAATTTATATCTATTCTATTTTCCTTAAGGTATAAGTCTCCATAGTTGGGCCACCGTTTATGTCCGATTGTTCCAATCTTTGATTGGGGGTTAATTACCTAATGAATACTACTTATGAAGATTCATTGACAATCCATCCTGTTTTAATTTCTCTTTTCCCATCCTCAATCGCCAATGCAGCTATTTATTAATGAGCATCAGTTCTCAGCCAGTAACTATTCCACCTACTTAACATACTTGATCTTCAATCAAGTATGTCTTTAAGTGGGGGAGTGTGACAGAGTTCCCGTCATAGAGGTCCCGTCGGGATCTCAGAGATTGCGCTGTCGTCGCCCCGTTGGTGAACAACGGGCGTCGCCGCCTTTTCTCGTGTTCTTGAGAAGCTGAGTTTGGCGTTGGATGGGTGATCCAGGTCCCTGGAAACCAATCTACTCCGAACATGGCTCATTAAAAGCTATTAGTAGGAGTGGTTTCTCTCTGACGGGATACTGTCAACCTCCTCTACCTTTTTATCGAGGATTTAGGCCCCCATTGCACCTCTGGGGGGGGGGGGGGGGGGGGGGTTAACCTAAAGCCCTGATACCTTTTTCTGTTTATAATAAAAATTAATAGTGATGAATAATGTCCGGAGGCATTTTCAAGTAGTCAGTTGTCATGATCCATAACTACCAACATCTGGCATCCAAATCTGGACTATCATCCGCCATGACGCAATAATTTGTGATTTAGCGGTAAATATCAACATCTAAATTTACCTTCTGCTGATTGATAGTTATAACTAAGTTTAGGCATATATACATTATAAGGCCCCCGAGGTGTTTCCTCAATTACTTGTACTCTTGCTCAGTTTGATACATTGTTTTAGGTTTTACTTTTAATTAAATAATAGGTAGGCACTATTATAATAATTAGGTGGTATTACTATTGCTATTATTATATAATACGGACTATTTTAAATATTTGTTACCATTATATCCCTACATATATCTCCTATCACATTAATACGGAGAAAGTGCAATTATTTTATTTTTTTCCATATTTTCATTTCCTTCTTTAACCTTGTTTTTCTGATCTCGATAACAAGTCAACTAGTTATGTATTTATTTATATGTATTATAGTTATTAGGTATAAGTTGTCCTTGCCTAGTCAGTAAGACATTTTCTTACTCTTGTCTGTTGCATATTCAGCCCAGAAGATGAGAAGAAAAATTCTCGAAACGTTGGCCTAAACACTTCATTTCATTGACCGATTCTCACGATCCAGAACAAGATGTATTCATTGCCCCAACTAACTGTTCTAGCGGAAATTCTCGTCGCGTCACTCGTCATGTGACAAATATTCACCTTGTAATGCTCTTCAGTTTTCTATCGGGAGAAGTACTCGGCGAAACTGTATACAATAGGGAGTTTTTGCAACGCTGAGTCGTATTCTAAACTACGAATAGAAATGGAGCATTTCGCATGCGCTCAAAATGCTAACGGTTAGGGGTCCATTCGTTGTACGAATTGAAAAATCCTATTCGGAGCTCAAGGGAAGCCGAATACGCGTGTAACCTTCCATGACGATAACCTCTAATGCTATAATCAATTTTTTTTTGTTCCTATTTCAAGGTGGCATGACATGGACATTGTAATAGGTATTCGTGATTTTCAAAAAAGGTGGTTGGTTTGTCGGATTCATCCGCACTTAAATTATGCTGGTACATCTACCTTATAATGAATTCTAAAGCTTCACGATCCACTCCGAATGTCTAAAGGAAAAAGTGTAAGATATAGGTACATCTTGATCGTTGATCATGATGGTTTCCGAAAGAGATTCTCCTAACCCATGGCGAATTTCGATGTTGCCTTAACAACTACCCTTCCAAGTTCCCTTCCTTCTTCTTCCACATCTATTTGCAGTAAAAAATCAAACTACATAGGTAGATGAAGTTGTAGGTAATTTAATAGGTACTTCTTCCTTTATGAAAGAAAAATAATACATTACACAGTAATCTAAGACTCGGGCTTAACTATGAAGATTTGGAGTTATGTAGTCACGTTAGTGTGACTTATGAATCGTTCCATTCAATCGTACAACGATTCCCTGTTCGTACAGTACGACTCAGTGGTTAGCTTCTGGTTTGCTTAGGCTAGGAAAATCTATTTGTTAAACGACTCAGCTGAACGACTCTGATGGAAAACTGCAAAAATCCATAATCTCTCGAGCTTGCCGCCCAAGTGTTTCTCCGAAGTGGAAGGACGAAGAACGTCCTGTTTTAGGGGTTTTTTTCATAACGAACAGATGAAATTAAATAAGATAAATAGAACTAGCGAAATAAAACGTTAAAATAATGAAGGAAGAATAAATCATGGGAAGTAAAAAACGGTTGCCACGAAATTTTACGAAAACTCCAAATAGCCGTTGCGCATTCACTGAAAGCAGCCTCAAATGCGAAATTTCTCTTCGCGGTAATTTTACCGAACAGGGTTGTCATCCAAAAGTTGCTTCAACGAGTAGTTCACTTTTCTGCCGCATAGGGCGCTTCCTCGGAACGCAGGCCGAGAAGAAGTTGGAAGAGAAAAAGTTTATTTTATGTTTTAAAATTAAGTCTTACATTTATTTCTCCAAATAATCATTACTACTATCGATGATTTTATAGAGAAGGTAATATTAATGTACTAGAACTGACTTTCTAAAAGTTCCAGTTATGCAGCCGATTTTTAAGAATATCTGCTTGTTTTTTTCCCCCTTTTGCGAGGGAACTTTTTTTAAATTATATGGTTCACAAGTTTTTACATGAGTTCGCTTTTGAAGAAAGAAGAAAAATTGTGTTTGATCGTCTTATGAATCATTATCAATAGTAAGAGAAGCATAATTAAGTAAAATATGAACAGTCTCTACCTACCTCAAGTAAATCAAGACCCTCATTGCACATATTACATATTTTAATACAGTTTATTTTCATAGGCCATCCCTCAAAATAGAATGTATGGATGGAATGAAACGGATTATCTATTGATAACGTCATGTAAATTTGCAGCCAAATAGCTCATAAATAAATCAATCATATAACTATTTCCGTTAGAATACCAGCGATCCCTATGACCTGGTCCCTGCACAAGATAACATATGTACTTAAAATCGACGAAATCTCTGAAAGTTCGTCTGAAGTAATGCATAATCGGACAAATAATAAATAAAACTCGGGAAGTGGCACACAATGGCTCCTATTTCCAACGAATTCCCTTAGAGTCCAAGAAAACAAGATCAAACTCTATGCCAGGCACAATGTTTAAGGTCGTGTAACTAGCTGATTAAACATATTTACGAGTGAAAACGATGCATACCTATTATTACACAAAGATTTATTATTTCTGTATTAGATGATCTTCAACGCGAACCAGCCAAATAGCTTGTTTTAGCGAATTTTCGTAGAAAATTAAGGTATTGCAATGGCTCCAAGAATTTTAAAAATCAAAATTTTCAAAATATTTTTTCATTGAAATCCGTTTTGAGACATTCTGAAATGAATCCTAGAGTTAAAAAAAACCATCCTAGAGACTTACAAAATTGAGAGAATATTTCGCCGTATCGGCGTCGTCAGCTCTAGACTAGATTTTTTGATTCATGAAAATTACGTTCATTTTCTTGTTAATAAATTTTCGAAATCTGCCATTGCGAAACCTTTCGTGATTAAGAAAAGAATGAGGAAACTTAGAAATACTGGGAACTGAACTCACGGTATAGGCGCGAAAATCCGCTATGTTGCGGAGAAATTAGGTAAAAGAAATATTTACCATAAGTGACAGCATTAAGAACTGCAAATGTCAACATTTGAAATTTCTGAAGGCATTTGTGTCAACATTTTGTTAAAAATACTGAATTTGTAAAAAGTGCTTCATGATAAGAAATAAAATTATTTGGAGAAATCAAATACGTGCAAACTGTTCACAATTTAAAGTACCTACTTGGAAGTTGAATTTTTTTGAACCACTGGGTATAATACGGGATCAAAGAGCCCCTAATAGTGAGTAGGGTAAACCTGTTCACTTACATTCGAATGCTCATTAAAATTGACGTCATCATCCCGGAGCTGTTTTTTCGCACAATAACGCGCTAAAATAACTGAGATATGGTTATTTTAAGCCCCAAACCGGCCTATCCTGAAGCTTTTTTGCTTCGAAACGCACACACAATGTTAAGTTGCATGATGCCTGCTTTTTAATTAGTAAAAAAGGAACAAAAAAAACCATGGTCGGGAGCTAACAAATGCATTAATTTGGCGCGTACTGGTGGTGTGGCCGCCAGTAAACAGGCGTATAAAATCTCAATACGATGGGTAAAGGCTCTTTTGGTCAATTCGTGTGCGTTTCGTGCTTTTGGGGGGCATCCCAATTGGTGCATTCCAAGTACGTTCTCTTGTAAGTACGGTCACTCTGTTCTCACAGAGACAACGCCATACTCGTGGCTTAGCATTTCTCCAACACTCGTGTAAACTTTGTTATAGAAGATTCCGGAGTTGAATTTGCATCTCTTGAACACCTCGCAAGGGAGTGACCCCCAGATTCCGGGTGACTCGTTGGAATTTTTAATTGCGAAGCCTCCGCCCATCTGCTTTCACTTCGGGCCTTTGCCCGAACGACCTACGCCGCCGGGCTCGCCGTCAAAGAGAGAGAAAACAACCTCAAAGAAAGTTCGAGGAGCGAGTTAAAACTTTCGTCATAACTTCAGATAACTTCAGATCATTCGTCCCTCATATAATTATAAATTATCATAATTTTGCTTTCTCACCACCCGAGATAGGGGACCTTTGAATTCGCGCGGGTGGAGTTTCTTGTATTTGGAATCAAAATTTACACTTCAGGAAGCGCGTTAAACTTTCGTCATACCTCCGTATTATCTTCAGATCCTACTCAGCTTTTGTAATCCACCAAGAAAATATTTCAATCCTCCATCATCCCTCAAATTTTGCCTGCTTTTCAGGAAACATAGCTTGAAAAAAACCACAAACTTAGAAGAAGAAAATATATATATACCTATATATATAGCCATACAAATCAATTTCACACACACACTCAAATCAATTTCAGAATTTTATCGGTTTTTTCCCAAACACATTTTAATAAAATGTTAGTAAGTAAAATTTTCAGTAAAGATTTGCACACGAATTTCTGACTGTTGTAGGTCATAGTTGACAAACCATTTAACAATTAAATTTAAATTTAAACTTAACTTAAATTTAACATTTTAAATTTAACAATTAAATTAACAATTTTAAATAACAAAAAAATTTCAACAATTTTCCGCCGACTGATTTTTAACATGGAATCATGTTTTAGCGATGGATCCCCCGCCGAAAAGTGAGACTATAAAGTGAGATGAAAGTAGCGCCAATAATTGTGATGATTTCCGCTTACAACCGAGTCGTTGCTAGGGATATGACACATTGTCGTTTTTCATCCCACAAAATTCGTTGACCATTCGTTCGAAAGCTCTCGATTTATCCAACCATACTATATTAACTACTGCGAAGTGCGTGGCCAACAAGCTGAGTTATGAGCATGGTTATATGAATATTGTTTACACACAGGTGATCATTCTCAATGATTGATATTGTGAACATGATTGCAACCGCTTGTTAATTTCTGATGATTTCATTGAGCTGGTGTTTCGAATATGTGATTCATTGCAGGTGATCCTAATATTGCGAGAACGGTTTGATTTGTGAAGCGGTGGTTAAATCATTTTAATAGGTAATTTCTATACTTTACACTATAGAAAGCTGTAATTTCGTATGTAGCCTCTTTAGCCTCTTTTTACAATAAAGTGAATGTTAACTCGCGAGTTTCTATTAGGAGATCATCATCTCACAAGAGCTCAATAGTCGTGATCATTTCTATAATAAAGTGAATGTTTACTCGCGAGTTTCTATTAGGAGATCATCATATCACAAGAGCTCAATCGTCGTGATCATTTTTTAGCGAGGAGCTGAAACATGATTCCATGTTTTTTACATTTTAGCAGTCAGGCTCAAAGTAATAACATCCGGGGGGGTGCAGGGGGGCGAAGCCCCCCTGGCGGGGTGAAGGGGCGGAGCCCCTTGCGAGGCCTGAAGGGCCGAGTTTTAAAAACTTTTTTCTTTTGTTAATTCTAGCTGTTTACTAAGTGGTGCCCACGAGCTACCTAATCTCTTCTTCTTATTTTCAATACTTGTTGGCAAACGGATTTTTATCACAGTCTTGAGGAGAGCTGTCGAACGGAATTATATATATATATCTTAATATATAAAATTCTCGTGTCACAGTTTTTGTTGCCATACTCCTCCGAAACGGCTTGACCGATTTTGATGAAATTTTTTGTGCTTATCCGGTATCTATGAGAATCGGCCAACATCTATTTTTCATCCCCCTAAATGTTAGGGGTAGTCCACCCCTAAATGTTTATTTTTATTTTTTTAGACAAAATTTTTAATTTCTATTTCAATTAACGTCTGCCAAGTTGGGTGGGCAGTATAACTTCCTCAAGCGAGCGAAGCGAGCAGCATCCCCCACAGAAGTTAAACCTACCCTTAGAGATCTACCGTTTGCGAGCGAAGCGAGCAACATCCCCTACATATTTCAATTGTAATACATTCCATGTATACAGCCACACTTTGCGAGCGAAGCGAGCAACATTCCCTACATACCACACTTTGCGAGCGAAGCGAGCAACATTCCCTATATGCCACACTTTGCGAGCGAAGCGAGCAATTTAACGGGGGGTCCGGGGGCTTGCCCCCCAGCTGGACGTGGAGGCGAGCGTAGCGAGCCGGAGCGGCTAGTATATATATATATATATATATATATATATATATATATATATATATATATATATATTTTTTTTCCTGCCATCATAATTGTGATAAAGGAGCATCATTTGGCTAGTTCTCATTTTTTATTTTATTTGTTTTATTGAGAGCGGGATGGATGTGTCAGGTTATGATATTTATACCGCGCCGATAGGTCTCGTGACCGTAGAGTTCAGCGTTCAGGTTAGCATCCACCTGATGGTTAGGTTTACGTTCACGGGAATGGCCGCGCGGGGGATATCGTGGAAAGCAAAAACCCTTATTATGGGAAACAAACGGATGAACGTACAGCAACCCAGATGGTCTTACATTCGATTCATATAGATCCATCGAATCCATTGTCCATAGATCAAAATTATTGAAAATAATGAACCAAAATACTCTTTTGTTTCTAAAATTATCGAGATCTCAATTTTTTCATGTTGTTTCAATTGTGCCGATGTTACTGACACGTCCTCGGTTGACGTATTTCGGTCCATGAACAGTTCCAGGCAAAGGAACTATAGTTCGGCACGTTCCCCAAAGAACGCCGAGTCGACACCCACATCCTTTTGCGGTATCTTCCTACCTATAATTAAATTTGAAAGAAAGAGAGAGAGAGAGAGTGAGAGAGAGATTTTATTGGGGGAAAGAAACATAGTCTTCCATTTATATACACAAAGATGTGTTGACGAATTTGTAACTCATAACTAAATGAAATAAATACCACACTGCCGCCTACCGGAAAATAAGTAAACATTACTTGTGCTTCCGGTAGGGTTTTCAAACAAAATCCATCAATAATCATAAAACAAACAAAAAATCAGTAAAATACACAAGACGATGCAACTAAAAAACAATAATAGAAAAAATGAAAATGGGGAAAATCTTCAGAAGACGAGGCACTGCTCGAAATGTGTTCAATCACAGTACGTTTGAACATTTTCAAATTTGAAAATTAAAAAAACATTAATATTATATTTGTACAAAAACTTAACAGCTTGAATGTACGCTTTACACTTAAATAGTCCTCTTCTACCATAGGTAATCTCAAATTCGAATCATCAACTGTATGAGTTTAACATGCCCTGCTGAGGAATTCCTCACCATCACCTTTCTTGAAAAGATGGAGACAAGCCCCCAAGTAGAAAAATTTGGCCTTAAGTAGCTTTGCTTCATTATATAATGCTCTAGTGGAGTATCTAAGAGGTTTATCAAACATAATTTTAATTAAACAATTTCGAGCTGTTTATAAATATTTGGGATTTGCTTTGCAGGCTCCTCCCCATTCCAGCTCTCCATAATTCAGGATAGGATAGGCTAACCCAAAATAGATAATCCTCAATTGCTTCAACGACAGAAATTTTATGATAATCTTAAAAACATAGAATAACTTTCTTATCCTACTGACCATAACCTGAATATGAGATTTAAAATTGAGTCTGTGATCAAAAATCTTACCAAGATATTTATATTGTTCCCTAAACGGCAAACAAGAACAACGACCAGATGAGCATTCATAATTATGGAGCCTGATGCCTTCATCGGAGGGGGAATCCCTACCAGTGATTGAAAATCTGACAACTGCGGTTTTATCCATATTTATTTAAACGTATACAATTCAGATTAAACCAATCTCTAACACGAAACAGCTCTATCTGAATCGTGTTCACAAATCTCGAATACTGATGGTCACTAAAATCAACTGCAGTATCATCTGCGAAGCCGAAAATACTACCACTTATTCTAAGATTCATCAATTCATTAACGTATAGTAAAATCAGAATTGGCCCTAACACCGTTCCCTGTGGAACTTCCGTATCCACAATAACGACATCACTAATCGTGTCACCACACCTAACAGTCTGAGGACGATTTCACAAATATGATGTTTTCAGATCGAGTACGACACCAAGGAGTCCAATCTTATAAAGTTTCTTGATAAGAATTCTATAGTGTACACAGTCGAAAGCCTTCTTATTTCAAGAAAAACGCCAGTTGTATAACAACCTTCATCAAGCTTCCTTGTAATTTAATTAGCCAAATCAGAAGGGTCAGTCCTATATTGTTTCCTGAAACCGTACTGGTTTTTTATTATATTATTAGAGTAAAAAAAATGAGCAATACGCGATTTCAGACATTTTTCCTAAATTTTAGCCAGTGCAAGCGTCAGAGCTATAGGCCTATAATTATAGGCCATAATTATTCATACTATAAGTCATCAAGCTTCCTTGTAATTAAACTAGCCAAATGAGAATGGTCAGTCCTAATACCGAACAGGTTTTCTGTTATAATAGAAGAGTCCAAAAAATTAGCAATGCGCGATTTCAGACATTTTACCAAAATTTTAGCCAGTGAAAGCGTCAGATCTATAGGCCTATAATTAGTCATACTACTCCTGTCGCCAGGCTTATAGAGTGGGGTTACTTCAGCTTTCTTGAAGAGATCAGGAAACTTACCAGAGTTAAAAGCTAAATTCAATATAAAATCAAGGGAGAGAGATTTTCTCTAACGTGTTGTTGCTGACGCCCCCATATGTGAAGGAACAGTGGTTTTTAAGTTTTTTAATAAAGCCTTCTATTTTCGCAGGGAAAAATGGAGTGAAATAAAAAGATTCATTCGGAGAAATCCCAACATGTTTACTTTGAAATTTATCTACTGTGAAATCCTTCGGGATATTTATTTTATTACCAACACTGTCATCTACTCTCGAGAAAATGCATCAAAATAATTAGCAGCAGCTTTTTGATCATAGAACACAATACCTTTAATATCTTTAATTTTTCCTAAAATAGCACCTTGCTTACTAGATTCCCTGTTAGATGCCATTTATAGTATCCCACAGAAGAAGCCTCATCAAGCCTCAGAAACGTTCATGACGAACTCAGAATATTTCTGTATCGTAAAAAATATGTCTTTAAAGCTTTATTATAGGGCTGTTTGAGCAATATTCTACTAATTTTATCACGTTTACGGATTGTTACAATAATGCCTTTCGTAATCCACAGTTTTAGCTTTACCTGCCTATTATTACAGTTCGTTGCATGCGAGTAGCTATCGATATGCTTTCCCAGTGTATCAAAAAACACCTCAATGGCTTCATCAACCTCAGTCACAGAGTAAAACTCATTTCAGCTTTCATTTTTTAACAAACATTCTGGTAACTCAAAATTGATTTGGGTCATCATTCATTTATATATCGACATCAGTTCAGTCAGAGAATCCCTTCTCGATATCTTTTCCTTGGTGCGCAAAGTAAATTGGTAATGAAATTCCCGAGTGATTAAATCTTGTATCTTATTTAATAACCTTAACCTCCATAAATATATAGGTAGCAGAGAGATAAGATCAAAAATCACGACAATCACTGAGATTGTCACGTCCATTAGATTCGGAGAAAAGCTTCGGATGGCGTACGGTGGACGGACTGATTTTTTAATTCGATTTTTGTATTCTACTCATCTTGAAACGTAAATCAACAAATTTTAGGGAGTGAGGGGGGGGTTCTTGGTCAATGACAACGGTTCATTATTGAAAGAAATATTAGGGAGTTCCTAGTAGATCCGTAAAACACAATACGTCGTGCGGTATTGACCATCCGGCGCCGTAACTTTGACGCAACGAGTTACGGTGATGCATCCTTCCCTACAGATACGTTAACGGATCGCAATCCGAAAACAACGTAATCGTCTAAAATAACCTCCTTCCATGGACTCAACAAATAACCTCCTAGGGATAATTTCCTCCTTACATGGATTTAACGTTACAACTAGATCCGTTAAGGACTTGACGTGACTTTAAGGTGCGGTAAAGTTTCTTGTTACCGCACGCCGTATTGAGACCGACGGATGTCTATGAACTTTCTATTACCAGTGCAGCTGTGACTATGTTACAGTCACAACCGAAGTTAGCATTCCAATGATATTCACAACGGATCATTGGATACGAGAAAGTGCCACGCTCAAATGGCAATTTTTTCCTCTACATTCTTTTACCTAATCGGTGCATTGAAGAAACCTGTTCGATTGATCTCGATAAATTTCGGTAGCGGATTCTGGTTTTGAAGGCCAGACCGTTCCCGTTAATTTTCGCTTTCTTCCAAAACGTGTTTTTCGTTGTGAGAGAATCTAGTTTTTTGTTTTTTTCTTTCTTTTTTTTTTCTCGGATGATCGACTGACTGAGTAACACAGAGCGGGGTCGAGTTTTGGTTATGAGGGGCGATTTCTTAATAATCCGTTCTCTTTCGAAAATCGATCGAGTTTTCGGTGATGATAATATCGATCTATCAGGACGTGGGAGTGTCTCGAATCAGCGTTTAGGGCCTGTTAAATATTAGTTAGTGAGATCTCGAGTACCAGATTTTGGCTTTATGTTCGCCGCCTATGCGTTTCCATATCGCCATAAAGGAAAACATAAAGCAAGTTATTACGCAAAGGTTTACGCCTTCCATACAACTAAGACTATATAAGGCACAATTATAAGCTTATAATTACATTTTGAACTATTGGTACGCTATTTACAAAACTAGTAATAAAGCCATGATGAGTAGATGTATAAATCACAGATCAAAGATATCACAGTCTGGCCCAGGTAGAATTTCAAATACCTGAGGGAATCCAAGCTGGGCCCGTAAGTCCATAATTGTTAGGAAGTCCTCCATGTTTGCTGGCAAGAACATTAGCAGACTCATAGGCATGAATTTCCACGTGGCTCAGCGATACAGAAAGGTTAGTCAGCCCTTCCACGCCAATCATTTGTTCTTTAGGTTATTATTAAAATGCTTCAGTTACCCCACATCTATAAATAAATATTAACTACATCATATAGGTAGGTATGAGTGTGGTTATAAATTGATTTTACTCTAGATGATTCATGGAATACATGTTTAGTATCCAGGGGAAATGGAAACTAAACGTTGCTAGAATTTAGGCGTTTTGTGTTCTACGAATTTATATAAAGAAGTTGAACATAAACAAATTTACATGGGACTCACTTTGTCCGGACGTTTCGATCTTCTTTCGCAGACTATACATATACATATTCGCTTCTGTTGTCGTAACCAGGAGTTTTTGACTACCGACTTCCCTATTTTCAGGCTCTCTATGGCATCTACCTAATTCGAGACATTATTTTCGTTTATTTATATTTAACTTCTACCTCCCATTTATAATTGTATAGGTATATTCGATCTTTTGAGTCCAACATCATTCTTACAACGATGATCATCACAGACAAAAGACAAAATATTCATTGTGGAATCCAATCATAATAACGACTTAGAGAATAGTAACTAGTAAGTAGGTAATTGGTAACTTGTTACTGTATGGATAAATAAATATATAAACCCACTGAGGGACTCCAAGCCGGACCCGGATGTCCATGAGGACAAGGAACTCATTCAGGATTTGGCTCATTCTGGACGGATCACCATAACATCTCTCACACACAACATCAGAAGCTACTGTTCTAAGCCGGTGTCGGTGGTTAAGACGGGTATGGCCAGTTGCTACCCGATCTACCATTAATCGGTCCCTCTCTGGTATTTGGGTCACTAAAGAGCCAAACGGGCTCAAGTCCTGGTGGGAACCTCCCTCACAGTCCAGTGACCTCATCCTCTCATTGCTCATGCCAGCTGGAATTGGCGGTAAATATGTTGCGTGGAGGAAATCCGGTCCTGAGTGCGTATAAGCAACATCTCAATGGTATTACCGTCATTGGCTTTGCTAGCAAGAACATTAGCAGACTCATTGGCATGAATTTCCACGTGGCTTAGCAATACAGAAAGGTTAGTCATCCCTTCCACGCAAATCACTAGTTTTTTAGGTAATTATTAAACGGCGCCTGAGGTAACTACATCTATAAATAAATGTTAACTAGATCATATTAAAATAATCAGAGGTATAGTCATATACCCAATAGTCAGAAACCAAAAGAAAATACCTAAATGCAGTAAAATAAAACCTAATCACACTACACCGGTCCGTCAATTGGACACGAAAGTTGTTATACCTAATAAAATTGATTTCATGGAAATGGGATTCCATTGAAATTGTATCAGCTGAGTCGATCGTAGCAGGTCATTAGGGAGTTCTTACTATGTTCGCACCAGTTTTTAATCTGTTTTCATGCCACGTTCATCTTTTCTTGCGAAACCCAAAGTTAAGAATTGGGTATATTGTATTAATCTAGCCGTAAACCAAAAGTGCAGAAGTCAGCAACAAATTTAAACACTAATTGAATCTAGAGTACCTATTATTTGTTATTCATTATTATATTTGAAATTTTTCCTTATGGGCACTGCCCGAGAAGTTGGTGAGTCCTTAATCCATCATCAATCTATTCGTCATTCCAGTCTCCTAGAATCGAGATAAAATCCATTCTTGTGTATTCTCTTCCTAATAGAAAGGATGAGTTCGTTGAATAGAACTTTTTGACCACAATTAAGTGTTAACATAGAAAATAAAATAAAATAATAACAAAAAACTTGAAAAATTAATTTGGTACTACTCCAAAAAAAAAAAAAAAATAAAATAAAATAAACAAATAAATAAATAAAAAAGAAAAAAAAAATTTTAAGTGTGATAGGTATGAGTGTCGTTATAAATTGATTTCACTCTAGATGATTATGGAATACACGTTTAGTATGCAGGGGAAATTGAAACTAAACGTTTCAAGGATTTTAGGCCTTTTTGTATTCTACGAATTTTTGGAAATTACTGTGAAAGTTGTTTGAAGTAAGGTGCTGTGTATGGTTACACATTAGTCATAATCATATGTATATATATAGAACATAAAAAAATTTACATGGGACTCACGTTGTCCGGACGTTTCGATCTACTTCAGCAGACTATATAAATATATATTCGCTACTGGTGTCGTACCCAGAAGTTTTTTACTAACGACTTCCATATTTTCAGGCATTTAATATCGTTGACTTAATTCGAGACATTATTTTTGTTTGTTTCTAATTAACTTCTACCTCTCATTTATAACTGTATAGGTATATTCGGTCTTTTGAGTCCAACATCATTCTTACGACGATGATCATCACTGACAAAAGACAAAATATTCACTGTGGAATCCAATAATAACGACGTAGAGAATAACGTTTAGAAATTTCAAGAGACAGATGAAGCCTATTTCATAAATTTCGTGGAAGATATGTATTTTGTTTATTTGTAAGTATTCAATTAAGTAGGTATCATAATTCCGAAGATAAGTTCCAGTTTCCAACAGTTCATACATTGTGTAGGAGGGGGTAAAAATTTATAGTTTTCAGTATTCAGCCGATTTTAATCTTACCAATTATTGTTAAATTCGATCTTCTACCCCGTAAAGCTTTAGTTCGGGATCCCATCTATAACTTCCTCATCTAAGGTTTCTAATGAACATTCGTGGAGAGAATAAACTCTAACCCAAAACAAGGTTTTGCGTGGGTTTGTCCGACTTATATGAAAATTAATAAGTTAACATGGTTTTTTTGAAAAGCACTTTATTCATAATAAAAACGTGTTATACCTCCATTAGGCTAACAAAAAGTAGGCAGTTGGCATATGTAAAGCAATTTGTTACTACTCTTTGTTACTACAACTTATTACTCAAAATATCTGTTCAATGCACAACATCAAAACAACTGTGAGAATGGCTTGAATGTCACATACAAATGAGAGTGAAAATACTACTTTTACTCAAGAACAAACAATAATATACGTTTCTACCAAACTAAAAAACTCCTTAATCCCACCATAAACAATTCTAGCATTTACCTAACTTACAAAAAATGTACCACAATAGCGTTACGAAAGTAGCGGAAATAAATTCGAGGGATCCAAATTCTAAAAAGATGAAATTTATTAGGAAGCTCCATGGAACAACAAGAGACGAATAAAATTCCAGGTTTAATCTTAATCCGGTGAAATGACTTGCCTTATCAGCTGATTGAGCTGAACTCTCACGAGCCCACTATTCACCCTAAGAAGTTGAAATTTGGTAGGAAGCCTCTCTAGAAGATCAAAAGTTGAATTAAATTACTATCCTTATCCTGGGCACATATCTATGCTAGTTACCTACTTGATGCTCTGCTCCCTATTCGTGGAACCCTACAAATTTGATGAGAAATTTGTCTTGAAAACATTGAGAAAACAAGTAATCCAAAACGTCAAGAAACAGTATTAAAAAGCGTAGAACTAGATGAATCACAATAAAAAAAAAAAAAGGGCAATGACCCGCCCAAAATTTTTGCGGATTTCCTCCCCTATTCACTGAGTTAAATAGATGAGTGTCCCCACGTGTCTTGTATCTGTTGTGAATTATTTTTGTGCTATACTTAATTGATAATATTTATGAAAAATTAAGTTGTAAGAAATGGTCGGTTTGGAGTTTTTGAACAGACTGTATTTATTCAAATGAAAAAATCTCTAAGTAATAAAATTAACTTGTGGGCCTAAAAATAATCAGACATGAAGTTTGTAATTTTGATCTTGGAAACGAAAAATTAACTTTGAAAATAAATCAAATCATGGAAACAAAAATAAATTAAATTCGTTCCTTCGCCCACAATGAGCAGTATACCAAAGTATCAAGTGAAATCATAACAGAAGATTCCCCATTGCATCAGAACCAAGATTAAATGACTTAAGTAAGTACCTGATTTTATAGCTTGCTCAGCTGTTCCACGGGGTTCAAAGAGACAACTGATAGCATCAATAGGTACCTGATAGCACCCAGTTTTTTAACTTCATACCCTCCTTTTCAAAACCCACAGCCTAGTTTTGCCCTTCGCGCAGTTTTGCCCCCACTTACCCTAAGTTTCCTACAGATAATATGTATGTATGCGTTGAATTTTGCTTACAGGTGAAGGTTGGGCGCTTCTCTACCTACATGATGTGATGAATTAATCCTAATATTACTCCCTAAACTCACAGCCTAAAGAGGAGTTCAAAAGTTCGCAAAGTATGAAGTTAGTAAAGGTTCCTTTTAGAAGAAGTTGCTTACCTATTTACAACACGACAGGTTACTTCTAAACTTAATTCCGAGGCTCTCGAAAATCTACTTTCTGTCTCGCCGAAGTAGGTGAAGGTATTCCGAGCCTAGATACCTACATAATGCATGGGACTTCGCCCCCTTTCAAGAAAAGGGATAGTGCTGGGAGGTTGGTTGGTAGTGTTCTTTTTTTCTAAGTCCCCGAACGAGGGGAGCGCGTGTCCGTATTTAGAAAACACGTGTTCAAACAACGGGTTCCTCACTATACCCTTTGATACGAGTTTTAATGGATTCGTTAGCACGATTGTTAACTTCGGTATTACAGAAATGGGATTCACAGTTTTACATAGAGAAGTTATTCTTTAGGTGTAGGCATCAGTGTTTGAACCTGTAAGGATATTGAAACGACACATCAATGTGTCATTTTACTCAAAAGAAATAACTTCTAAGCAAGAGCAGCTCACAGCTATTAGTATTTAACACCACAAGAAAACTGTGACGTCAACATCAGTGTGATATTTTTGGCATTTCAAGCGTAGGTGTACTCATAGGAGCCACAAAATTAATGTCAAACACTGATGACTAGAATGTTTGATATTAATTTTGTGGCATTTTACCCTTATACTATGGCTCATACAGTCAGTATTTGAACGAGATCAGACAATTAGACAGGGAGAAAATAATGTGGGTATTACGTTTGGGCACGCCTATAGTAACCATTGATTTATGAGCAATGCAACCAGGGGGCTACTTACTGCCTAACCACACATTGCGTGGAAATTTCATCAACATCGGATGCAAAGTGTAGTGGAAATTCTTGTTACAAGGATTTTACATTCGCACATGTACAGCAGCTAATAATGATACGATCGTCTATATTTCGTACTTTCTTAATTTAAATCCGTTTTGGGACATTCTGAAACGAATCTTAGAGTTAACCGCATTTTTATGTGTATATCATATCTGGAACGACACATAAATATATAGATCCAGACTTTAACTCTCCTTAGGTTTGAGATAAAATCGTTCTTCATTTAAATCCGTTTTGAGACATTCTGAAACGAATCTTAGAGTTTAACGCATTTTCATATGTATATAATAACTGAAACGGCACATAAATATATACATACAAACGATAACTCTTCTTAGGATTGAGATAAAATTCCGTTCTTGCCGTTCATGGAATTATATCAGCTGGTACGAGCGTCGTAGTTTATAAGACGAATTTTTGCGATGTCCCACCAGTTATGATTTGCTCAACTCAAATCATGTGACCTGTACAATGAAATTTGAAGTGGACATTGAACTGTGTGTTAAACGTATTTGAACCTGTGAATGTTAACAATTATTGATATAATGCAAACTGCCAATTCGTTTATACTAAAGCATCAATGATCTAACTGGTTGCATGTGCCAAATAAATTAAATAATCAATGAGGTGCTCCCATGTTGTTGATTTTATTTTCTCGCTACGAAACGAGTAATAGAAAGTCTTTACCTTAATTTTCTTGATTGATTACGGTACTTAAATAGCAGAACTTCTTATATTGAATAACTCTCAAGAGTGATTCAAATTCAAGTTGAAGCAGCAGAGTGTATTCTCAACAAAGCATATGTTCTACAAACATATGGGGAGGACGAAAGAAACAATGTAACCAATCAGTGGCGTCATGTGACTGGAGTGCCTCATTTCCTTCGAATTTCCGATATCATTTGAATCCAAGAGTCCAATTTGAGTTTGAAGATAGCTTCTATAGTCTTGCGGTCTTCTTTTGTAACCCGGATTCACACAATCGCCAATAGGTAGATAGGTATTTACGTAGTTGGTACGTAATAACCAGATTATGAATATTAATTAAGGTGGTTTAGTCATGAGAGATGGAGTGGTCACCCTTCTAACAGTTGCCAAAGTTCTAGCTCAACTAGAAGTGCAAACGAAAGGACATACAGCGACCCAGCAGGTTTCATCCTATTCTTTGGGATGGTGTCTATAAATGAGACCCTCAAAAACATTACTGTTACCTTGAAAATTTTTGAGATCTCGATTCTTAATATTTCAGCCCTTAAGTCTACCATTTAGGGTTGATCAAAATTGATGCCGAGGGCACATCTCCAACCGATGTATGATTTTCGAGCCAAATTCATGAAGTTGGCCTGTACTTCCGAAGTAGAGCTCCAGACAGACAGATTTTCCCCCCTTTTTTTGATTTTGGGATCTAAGTATCTTGAAACGTAAACCAACTCATTTGGGAGCGGGGGGGGGGGGGGGGGGGGGGGGGGTAGTTAATAATTTGTTATATTGGTCTATAACAAAGGGTCATTATTGATAATACTATGTCTATGAAGGCCTTAGCGTTCATTCTTAGTTGAGGGATTAGCAAATTCCGCGCACTCATGATTTTGGATTTGTGTCTCTTCAAAAATAGGGCGACGAGAAAAAAAGAAATAATAATAATAAGTAAATAAAATATACATGATAATCACCTTTATTTCGAATTCCGTTTAGTGTAGCTCAAAGGTTTCGTCGCAATCTGCTGGACCTGGAACAACGGTACAGAATTTTAAGTTAATGATTGTAACAGCTGTCCAATAAATTATTCAAAGAAATGGACAAGAAAAGAAATAATCAACTGGTTGCCTCTAAGATAGATTGTTATCACATTGTACTATCTTTCATAATTGTTAATTAATACTTATAATAATTAAATATGTATAATGTATGTATATACAAGAGCGTATATGTATTCAGAAAACTACCGATAAAAGTGATGTCTGATATATAATATCAAATTACGAGTAATTGGCCCCAGTAATTGACTCAGTTACGGTATAAATTCTAGAAACTCTGCAAATAACTACACTATTTCTGCATTGGATTGCCCTCCTGCGCAGAACAAGAGGAATTAAATTAAATGAATCACTTACACTCTATTAATCCTCCTGTATTTAACAAGAGCTAACCCGCCATTTAAAAAATAATGGGTTGAAATAAATCACCTACCTACGCTTCACAAGTCCATCTCTAGTATGAACCCCAATAAACTTGTTGTGATAAAGTCTGCTATGGTTCCGCTATATATTCCCTATTTTCATAATTGAGTGCACTTTATTCCATTAAACTCTAGTATTTATACCACAGTTTCAACGAATTTTCGTAGAAAATGAAAGTATTGCAATGTCTCTAAAATTTCCGAAAATTGTCTTGCCGTGATCCTCCGTTTTGAGACATTCTGTAACGAATCTTAGAGTTTAACACTTTTTCATATACATATCTTCTTTATATATAATTCCGAACGGTCTTTGAAATTGTGAAGAACTTCGCGGTCCGATTTTAGTGTTAGACTGCTCATTCGAATCTGCACGGCCCCAAGTTTGTTGCAAAAGTATCGCCGTTCGTCTCTACACCCGCCTTGATCGTGTTCTAGGCGGTCCTTATCAACGAGAGTTGTTTATTAGGCTGTGGCGGTAACAACAGTTGCCATCGAATCACGGTAAGTAACAAACGAAGTGTAGTTACTAACATCTAGGAGAGTTATATCTGAACGAAGAAATTGAAACTGGAGAACTTTAACGGACTTTATATATCATTCCGAACGGTCTTTGTATATAATTCCAATTCACACGCTTACAAACAAACGAAGAAGACTCGAGATAGAATGACACCATCATCTCACCATGCCCGAATTCTGAATTCCCCGATTCAACTTTTTGTTTAGTATCATAGTGGCGAGGACCACCTCTACTGGTGATATTTATTTTATTACATTACTTACATTTTGATCGGTATTTCTTCTTTTTTAATCATTTATAACATCGCCTTGGCTTTGCACCAGGTCACATAACGCCGCAAATAGGTAGGACTTATATCGTTACTATAATGTGCTGAGTTCCTGTTAGGTACTAGATTAGGGCTTTCCAAGCCCTAACAGGCCTCTAGTGATATATATTAATTGCTATGCAATTCTTAGGCCGACCCCCAATAATTTTTTATGTAACGTCCGTGACGAAATTAACGATGATTTTCACGTACAACCGAGTAGTTGCTATAGATTGTGTCACAATTTCAGTGTTTTTCACGTACAACCCAGCCGTTGTTAGGGGAATGAAACTTCCGCAGTTTTCATCGCACAAAAATCGTTCGCCACTCGTTGGAAAGCGCTTGATTTATGTGATAAATGTTCACATTTCAAGCTACCAATTTCCCTCTCCTTACGTACCTGGCTACATTCCAAAACTAAGTTGATTCAGGCTAAGAATTGCATAGCAAATTATCCTCGTTTTCTACGCAGTAGAGAAGAGAAAAGCTCTGGCGAGGCGCGAAGCACCGAGTATAGATTAGGGGGGTCCAGGGGGGCGAAGCCCCCCGGCGAGGCGCGAAGCGCCGAGTATATATATAAATATATTTCATTGACCGACCCTCAACATCCTCTGATAGTTATAACATCACAGTCAACAACAATCCCAAATAAAATTTTATATATTATATACATATATATATATATATATATATATATATATATATATATATATATATATATATATATATATATATATATAGCAAACATATATATATCTATTTAAACATTTTGGGCCGAATCTTTTTGTCAGGCCTGGCCGAGTGGATGCATTCAGTTGCTACTTCCCTACCGTTTTCTTTTTTCTTCTGGTGGCGGTCGAGGCGACCTTATTGTCAGCAAGGCCGTGTGTTTCAAATCAAAATGTTGAAAAGATCTTCCATGTTGAAAGAATTCAATTAACCGGCCGAACCGCTTTGATTGCCTGTAATGAATTCTATTCTGTATCATACGTGATATACATATACAACCATGTTTTACACTTTGAATAACTAGTTTTTAGTTTAATTGTTATGCTCAATTTAATGTGTTTTTAAGGGTAACATTTGTGAGGTAATGTGTACCTGTAGGTAGTTTGTAAAACTCGGTTGTAACGGAGTTGGAGAGATCTGCAAGTATTACCATTCGATTCAGCGTGAAAAAATACGTCCTGTTAATCATTATTAATTGATAAAACCAACACTCCATTATTGTGTAGAATGAGGTATTCCATTTGAAATGTTAATATTTTCAACATTACCCCGAATATTTGCATATTATTCCTAACATAATATTTGCCTTCATATACTCGTAATTCATACTACATGAATCCTACTACATACTACATTAATACTACTACATGTAAAGACTAATCAAACTGGAAGAACATGATGGAAGAAAAACGGGACCGATAACATAAAAAGATCGAGTAAGTAGTTTGGCTCTAACCTTCATCAGTTAGGTTCAGGAACACGGGTAATATTGGGAAATTACAGTTACAACACACTCACCTATTTTACCAGAAAACCGCCATTTTTACTGGAGTATATAAAAATGTCAATAAAGTTAGCCGAAAGCTTCGTTAATTGGATTCAGAAACAGGGGAAATATATACGAAATCAGGTGGAAATTACCGAGGTAGGTACGCAAGAGGCTTTCGTCTTACCAGGAAATCGCCATGTTCATTTGAAACATGCAACATGCCTCGTCAACTGAAACGAAACATCATTAGGAAATCTGTTGCCAAGCCAATTGTATTTACCAGCAATTAAATGCAGAAGGGGAAACAACAAGGAGTTCAAACTAAGAATCACGAAAACGAACAATTGCTGTAGAATTCAACTTCAAGCCAAATTATTATCAAAGTACAGTGTACCAAATCAGTGTCAGCCAGTTACTAAGGTACCTGCCTTTTACTACTTTCAAAAGACAGCTAAACAAGAAATTATAGGATTGCCTATTCTCCTGAAATATGAGTGTACCGTAGATCTCACTAATACACACAAAGAATCGATTCTTGATTTTAGGGAGACGACGTGTTTACAACCCATAATGCATGAACATCCGAATCCAAAACTGAAATGGCGCATAGTACTTACCAGGTGGGTATATCAGTATGAACCCAAACAACATCGTCGTAGTTCAGTTTGTTTTGGTTTCACTATGTAGTACCTACGCTCCTCTTTCTCCTTTTCGTATTGATACACTTTATTCCATTTAACTTCAGTCTTTTTATCACATTTTTCTTCTATGAAAATTGTCGCTTTTGAATGATGATATTAATATTGATTGTTTCGAGTTTACTGCATTTGAACACATTTACAGCGATATGTTTCGAATAATACATGCATTTTCATGTACACTGCAATCTTTTAGATCGAGTATATATATTATGAACCACAATGTAAGCTGTTCTCTTTCAAATATCACAGAATTTTTCCTCTTATCTAATTTCAATTACATAGTTAACACTCAAGTATATGTACATAAACTGTAACAGGTTACTGCTTTGAGCAGCTAAACAAGAAATTATAGGGTTACCTGTTCTGCTGAACAATGAGAGTACCGTAGATCTCACTAATACACACAAAGAACCGATTCTTGATTTTAGGGAGACGACGTGTTTACGACCCATAATGCAAGAACATCCGAATCCAAAACTGAAATGGCGCATAGTACTTACCAGGTAGGTATATCAGTATGAACCCAAACAAAATCGTCATAGTTTAGTTTGTTTTGGTTTCACTATGTAGTACCTACAATCCTCTTTCTCCTTTTCGTATTGATACACTTTATTCCATTGAACTTCAGTCTTTTTACCACTTTTTTCTTCTATGAAAAGTATCGCTTTTGAATGATGATATTGATTGTCGAATTTACTGCATTTGAGCACATTTACAGCAATATGTTTCGAATAATAATACATGGATTTTCATGTACACTGCAATCTTTAGGAACGAGCATATATATTATGAACCACAATGTAAGTTGTTCTCTTTCAAATGTCACAGAATTTTTCCTCTTTCTAATTTCAATAAGTTAACAATCACTTTTATGTACATACACTGGAACAGTTTACTGCTTTGAGCAGCTAAACAAGAAATTATAGGATTACCTGTTCTGCCGAATAGAGTACGAAGATCTCTGTAATACAGACAAAGAACCGATTCTTCATTTTAGGGAGACGTATACGGCCCATAATGCAAGAACATCCGAATCCAAAACTGAAATGGCGTATAGTACCAGGTAGGTATATCAGTATGAACCCAAACAAAATCGCCATGTTGATTTGAAACATGTAACATGCCTCGTCAACCGAATCGAAACACAACATTAGGAAATCTGTTGCCTAGCCAATCGTATTTACCAACTATTAAATGCAGAAGGGGAAACAACAAGGAGTTCAAACTAAGAATCACGAAAACGAACAATTGCTGTAGAATTCAACTTCAAGCCAAATTATTATCAAAGTACAGTATACCAAATCAGTGTCAGCCAGTTACTATGGTACCTGCCTTTTACTACTTTCAAAAGACAGCTAAACAAGAAAATATAGGATTGCCTATTCTCCAGAAATATGAGAGTACCGTAGATCTCAGTAATACACACAAAGAATCGATTCTTGATTTTAGGGAGATGACGTGTAAACGGCCCACAACGCAACAACACCCGAATCCAAAACTGAAATGGCGTATAGTACCAAATATGTATATCAGTATGAACCCAAACAAAATCGTCATAGTTCAGTTCTTTTTGGTTTTACTATGTAGTGCCTACACTCCTCTTTAACCTATTTGTATTGACACACTTTATTCCATTAAACTTCAGTCTTTTTACCACATTTTTCTTCTATGAAAATTGTCGCTTTTGAATGATGATATTAATATTGATTGTTTCGAGTTTACTGCATTTGAACACATTTGCAGCAATGTTTTCCGAATAATACATGGATTTTCATGTACACTGCAATCTTTTAGAACCAATACTATGAACCACAATGCAAGTTGTTCTCCTTCAAATGTCACAAAAATTTTCCTCTTTTCTAATTCCAATAAAGCCTAGTATTCAGGAGGATTCATGTCTCAGATTCTTTGCCCCGCGACATTGTGGCTCTGCAAATCGTGTACGCATCTAGTTTGAACCTGAGCCATGTCGAACGAGGTCGCGCTTTCGGAGATTATAGTAGTACTTTACATAGCTCTACGGAGTAAAAAAAATGCTACTAAAAAGAGGCCACCGCCTTGGTGGATGCGTGGACCCTTCATTAACACTCGGTTTTTTTAACGGTTTTTTCCATACCGTGAGGCCATTATTATCTTTTGTGGAGGGGCCACAAAGCTGCTGCAGCCTGCAGGATATCATTGACAAGGGGGGAAGAGGTTCCGAGAGTGTCTAGAGTAGAGAAGAGAGTGTGACCTGAACTGAAGCAAACTGTTTAGAAGACTAGAAGAAGAAGGCAAAAAATTATTACATGATGTTTTATTATATCTGCATTAGATAGCCCATCTGCGCCAACCACTAAGAAAGGTGTAATGGTGCTTCATGGGTCAATTCTAGAGCTCATTTCTGATCGAAAGTACTTGTTAGAGATTTATTTTAATGCTTTGTTTTTCTGAGTAATTTCATTTTTAAGATATGTTTTCTACCTTCAAACGACCATAACTCCACTTGAGATCACTTTAAAATAAAAAATATGACCACCGTTGGAAACAGCGTTAATTGGATAATCCAGCTATTTGATGTCAAATCGATTTTATAAGACGACTTAATAAGTTAGTAAAAAGTTCCAGTCATGCAGCATGATCGTATGAGCGGATTTTCGTAAATTATCTAGGTACCTATATTTTGTTAAATTGTTTTGAAAATTTAGGATTTTAACTAGGAAGAAATGTTCACTACCGATTTTGTGGCAAATAAACTTGTCCTAAATAATTTTCGGCAATTCAAAAAATGTTTTAGCGAATTTTTCAAAAAAAAAAAAAAATAAAGCTATTTTTGATTTTTAGCTTTTTTTTAGCTGTTTTTATCCATTTTTTTTTACAAATATTAATGAAATTTAAGTACCTACTTTTTTCAGCACAAATTTCTTGTTTTTCTAGTTTATTGTTAATAAAGTTCTAATGACTAAAATTCTGCTAAAAAGAAAAAAAAATTAACAATTTTTACCCGTTTTTAGCTACAAGCATAACAACGATAACTACAAAGCGATAACAACGAAGATACACCGGTGAGAGGCCTACTTTGTTCGATATTCACGTACGCACTGACTCAATGTTGCGCGACATTGTGTAAAGAATCCCATTCCGTATGGGACTCAAAAATAATAAAACGCAACACACGAGATGCAAGACTCAATGTCGCGGAGCGTCCCGGATGCAAGAAAATGAGTCCGAGACGCAGCTCCGCGACAAAGAGTCCGAACAAAGAATCCCAGTGCGTACTAGGCTTAAGTTACCACTCAAGTATGTGTATATACTCTGGAACAGTTAACTGCTTTGAGAAGCATCTGGAATAATATAGATTGTCATAAGTCCACGGCGCCCTTTATACTCATTGGACTTTTCAGGACCTGATTTGAAATAACAACATTCCAAGGCTGTTCAGAACGATTCCACCTGAACGTACCTAATTTCCAACAATATTCAGGATATTTCGAACATATTTTCGTACTAAGTTATTACTAACATCTTTGCTCTCATATAGACTTCGTCAACCAGTATGAAAACGGTATGATAAAAAGGTTCAATCTATATGGACGATAATGTAAACCGTGGAGTTTGGATTAAGCTGTGAATATTGTCATGTTTTCAGCAATATTCCGGAACCGCTTAAATCGAAGCATATAGAGTGGTTCAATCTATATAAATTGATGATTTTTAACCATTCACGGTTCATCTTGCGTACTTTGGACTTAGCCAGGGTGATTTGAAAACCACCATTATTGTATTTGAAATTGTACAACCTCAAAAATATTCCTAATATATTGGAACCGCTTAAGTTAAGTTGTAAATGAACTTCTTCGTTAAGAATGATTTTGAGAAAGCTGTGAGTTTCACAATTCGAAAGCACCTATTCTTATCAATAAATAAATAACCATGTCAATTGTTAAACGGGTAGTAAACTATTCGTAACTGTTGTTTAAATCGCGAATTTCATCCATTCATGGCTCCCCTTGCGTTCTCTAAACTTTTAGTGTTGATTGGAAAAACCAGCAGAACATTATTTTCATTGTATTTACATTTTCAGATTTCGCAACAATATTCCGAATATTCTGGGATGGCCCCGAATGGCATCATACAGAACAGACCAATCAAAAAGGATCCCCATATAAGCCGTCATAAATCTTATTAATTAACACCCAAGTGTATTTATAAACAGGAATAGTAAACTGTTCTTCTTCAGAAAGTTCCGTGTTTAATTAATAATTTTCAACCATTTACTGTTCCTCTAACGTTGTTTAGACTATTTGAGCTGATGTGAAAAACCAAAAGACCGATAAAATTTTCGTACCTATTTTCAAAAATATTCCTAAGAAATCGAATCTGAGTTTTATCTATTTTAACCTCAGTGTTTCGATAAAGCTGTGAATCCCACAATTCAAAAACTCTTATTCTTGTTAAACAGCTTTAACTTGTTGTTAAACATCCAAGTAAATCGTTGAACTGGGATAGTGAATTCTTCATCTTTGGAATGTGTCGAGTTAAAATTACTATGAGCTAAAAACAACATAAATTTGTGCATGCAATTATGCCGAAAATTGGCTCAAATTTCATAATCTTCCGTGCTCTCTGAACGTTAGTTAGATGCAAAACATGATCGTGTTAATATTATTTATTGATTAGTTATTAATACCTATTATTTAATAGACCTGCTGGTTTTTTTTTTTTTTTTTTTTTTTTGAAAAGTATCAGATTTCCATGCATAAATTTCGTACTTCTACTTGGAAAGTTTTTCTTCCAGGGAATAAGGGGCTTTTCCTCTGCATATTGATACACAAAGTTTCTAAAAACTAATTTCGAAAAATCACTAATACGGAAAACAATTGATTTGAAATTATGGAATTTATTGTTTTTAGACGAATTTCACGGCTGTAATAGTTTGCTGAACAAAAGCCAAAATAAATTTAAGTACAAAATCGTGCCGAAAAACTGGCAAAAAATGTCATTAAAATGTCTTTTCGAAAACCAATCACACTGGAAAACGTTGTTAATACTTATTTTCATTATTATATTTAAAAAAAAATTATTTAATGGTTTTTAAGTCGCACCTCAACCAAAAGGGTCATTAACGGCATTTTTAAAAAATTTTATTTGTTTATTTATTCATTTTTTTAAAGGTATTTTATTGTATTCTTTTTTTTTTCCAAAGCAGGTGTTTTATACTGCCTAGAGAATGCAGTGTGAGCAACCTCGACTAATTGCGATTGCGAGTTCTTATTTATAAATTCTGCTAACTTATGAAGTCAAAAAAGAAAACTAGATTGCCACTAGTATAGGTATGTACATAATGTTTGTGAACATCAGAGTCAGAACAGTCAATAGAACGAAATTGGAACATTTGAGAGCCATAAATTGAGCACTTGAACGAGGAAAATGAAATTAATAGTATAAAAAAATCGGATTGTAAAAATACGGGTGCCGAGAAAAAGCAACGAACGGGTGAAAGTAGAGAGAATGGCAATTTGACAAAAAGAAACAGATAGCGACAGGCAGATGTGATGGTTGGCACAACTGAAATCTTACCAAAACGATCCGCTCAAATGAGCTAATAATAATATTAAAATTCAGATTTAATAAATCAAACAATACAAATAAATAAAATTGACCCCTCCTTTTTGTAATAATAATTTAGGATGAGGTGAAGGACAAAGACTGGTACAGATTGAATGGAGTGGCCCGCGTATTGGCACGCTCCAAGTGGACACCGACTGCAATTGCATATTCCTGTCAGCGAGGCTGACCACAGTGTAAACCTTCAAAAATTGAGTCTTATACCAATTTATCCCAGCCTTTACCTTCTCACTTACCGAAGCGTACCAGGAATCACTATGACTATCTGCGTTTTGGCCACTTCCTGTATCATCCAACGATATCAGACAATGGAAATTTCTCTAATGTTGGGCACAGAATAGCAGTATCATCCTCAAAAACGTTCTCAATCTACAATGCCGCCCTATCCATAATCTCCACCAAATATCTCGTATATGCTACATTCGCCCTATACTTAACACTCTCCAACATTGCAATTCAATTCACGTACTTCCTATTCGGTAACATCCATCCAATGGGCTTATTCACTTGGCTCTGATGGGCTAACGTTACAATAGATTCAAAACATTCAAAATCATTATTTACAGTATAATTTACTTTCCTAAATTCTAATAAACACATATCCTTGAATACTGGAACAAATTTGGAATACATTTAGACAAGATATTGAGAAGTTCTAAAATATTTAATTCCTTAAACTTAATTACTATCGCAGAATAGCCGTAGCAGAGCTCAAGTAGCATCACAGTTTGCAAATTCAAGTATCACTCAAGTTTTATCATGACTTCATCTTCATCAAAACTTTTCCCTTTGCGGCATTTTCCAACTTTCCATCATTTGGCCCCTTAACATAAGTATTCAAGTTTAACCTTTTAGGGTAATAAAGGTTCTTCCGGCGGAGGCGGAGGTGGTAGAAAAATTCAAGCGATGCCGCTTCAGTGAAAAGCACATCGTGAAAACCTACGAATTTCAATCTGTCCTCATGAGGTATGGTTCGTATTATCTGTACTACGTTTGTCATTTACACCACGATACAAGTCACTACAATTCGCAACAGGATTTTTTTCTGAATAATTTGTCCATTTCAATAAATCTTGGTTTTACGTGGTTGAAAATTTCAACAGTTCAAAACATAATAAGCTTTTCTTTCGGCAGTTTCTCATATGGCTATTCAAATAAAGCCTTCTGTCCTTAAATTGGTTTTTTCTACTAAACTCCAACGTTTCTCCCCATGAACTGGGACTTCTTCAGCGAGATTAATATTCAAAAGTGTGAAATATCTACTTACAATTTTCTGATGTTGTTGAAAATCGAATTTAAAGTTATGAGTTTTTTTGAAAATCAAATTTAAAATTGTTTAAGTGTACCTATGTAGGTAACGATGTTTTTTCGTATATTTTACATAGTTCACTGGTGACGGTAATTATAAATTTAGAGTCCATCAATCAAATACGAGTAAATGTTGCTCAAGTTTTGAGCGTCTTTACGGAAGTTAATTGAGTTTGCATTTTTTATCTTAACCTTTTCTAGAAATACCTACCCTTTTTTGCAAATTTGGTCTTCTTCATACAATTTCGAAATTTTCGAAGTCCATAGTAAGTATGTCCTAAACATCTGCACTTGGCAACCAAGGCGTTTTTTGTATCGTCTTGTCGTAGATCCGATTCATGTTTTGAAAAATGACGCCGAACGGACTGACACGTTTCCCCCACCTACACTTTTCCAGACCCACCACTACCCGGGATCCGGCAGACCAAGTCTGAACCGGCCGAGTTTTTTGTTTTGCTTTCTAGGTTATTAAAAAGAGGCTATGTACTAAACCTAACTTGTTTTTCTAGGTATACCTCATTTTGTACCGCATGATTATTGTCAACCACTCCATAATTCCCGAAATCGAAACATATAAAATTTCATGTATAGTAATAAATAAACATCACAAATAAAATTATAGAGTAAACGTCAATTCAAGTGCAAACATAACTAATAACTGTATTTTGTGCATTAATGTCTATGGGTAGTAGGAAAAATGGGAAAGGAAGGAGGGTGAAACACAGGGGAAGATGGGGAGGCAGAAACCTCCCATTGCAGGCGGCCGAGGCCAAAGTACCGGCTCGGACCCACCCACCATGGCGGCATCCAGAACTACCTATCCATTTCTGAGCAGGCAGCCCTTAATAGATTGTGTAAGACCAAGAAATTCACGATCATAAATGTGGCCATGTTGCACAAATGGTACCTTTTTAAAAACAAAAACCGACTCCGCGTTTAACGTTCTTACTGGCCTTTGACAGGTAAAAAAAGTATTACGCTGTCTTGGATTTCCATTTGGACGTCTCAGTAAAACGATTTTCCCCAATCGGACTCGCAAGTTTCCGAGAAAACTTGGTCACAAACCGCCGGGGAAAAGGTCTTTTCCTTCGCATCTTGATCCAAAAAAGAAAATTGGCCCGCTCGCCCCCCAAAAACTTGTCGGTCACGCACAGAAGATCCCGTTGGGAGACCTCGAAAACCAAGTTAAAACTCGTGGACTTTGACTTCCCTCTACGGAGTAAATCTCTCGCTCGGGAATAGGAGAACTTGATCAAATAACTTTCTTTTTTTCCTCCGCACGTTGGAAAACTTTCATAGCGGACGGGAAACGGGACTGCGGGGGGGTCCGAAAGACCGGGGTCGGTCTAATCAGGGTTAAAAACGGTTTTTCCGGGAGAGGCCCCGAAATTTATAGCGGTTGGCAAAAGGGAAGGCCAGGTAGTATCAGAAGGTTTTAATAATGAGATTTTCTTCATTTTCCGTGGGCGTGGTGCAGTGACCCTGTTTTTGGCCGACGGGCGAACGGAAATTAAATTTATTATTCGCGTCTCGACGGGGGTTTTTCCCGATGGGAGGCGAATATTTAGAAGTGCTAAAAAGAGTAAAAGAACAAACGAAAATTAAGGGCGGACACCCACGATTGCTTGATGAATGGATTTGGATTAAAAAACGCTGCAAATTATTTCACAAAGCTTTATTATTTTTTCAATTGAGTATGATCGTAGTTTTAGTTGGCTTGCGTATGTCATAAGGCCCGTCCAGACTCCTCGGCGTGTCCTATTTCGAGTTGCCACAACCTATACTTCTATAATTATATACGTATGTTTATATTTCTCGATTTGAGCTCCTATCTATTCAAATAATCATTGCCTTAATAATATCATTATTATTAAGTACGTACGAAAAGTCGAGAGGATTTGTTATTAAATATGCGTAGGCAAACATTGGTATTAACACACAAATATGACCCAGAAAAAAACATATATTCATTCCTCGGAAGAACATGAAATTCGAAAGCAATACAAGTGTAGGAAGTTTTCCACGCCACCCTGGAGGTACCTCACAACCGGAGGTTCACCGCCCTATTACGCTTACACTATCATATCATACACTATCAACTCATATTTTTCCATCAACATTCATTTGAAAGTTGTGAATTTTGAGATGAGTGAATTTTGTCCTAACATGATAATAATAATTATTAGGTCGTGCAGTTGTGGTCGTGCATGATCTGGTCCTAAAGTGTTCTGTTGCGAAGTCCTACTGCCCATTGTTATCCTAACCGTGGAATATTAGCTTGCGCAGTTGTGGTTGAGCAGGTTGGAGTTTTAACACGTCAGTCTAACACTCAAACCCTCGAAAAAGACACTTTTTCGACCGTTTTTGGCCCATATCATCTATGCGAGTAAAGCCATCGGGCTGGTTAAACGTTAGGACCAACTAGACCCCGAATGGAGTCTATGAGTGAAAGAACGGGTTTTTTAAGTCAATTCTTAGGCCTTTTATGGCCCGGACGGCGAACGGCGGACGGACATTTCAAACTTGGATTCTACGCACCTTGAAACGTAAAGTGACAAAGTTTGAGGGGGGGTTATAAAATTTTTTTGCTAAACGATCACATAGGCTTATTATTGGAAATAATGAACAAAAGTCCGATAATACTTCATAATGTGAAATATAACACGAACTATTCAATATCTTAGAATAAACATGGAAAAACTATTCATCCGGAAAAACGTATGCCAAGTTGGGTGTAGGTAGCATCCGTAGAATGTAGGTAATAGAGAGTTCCTAAACCACAAGTCAATTGGGATAAGGTGCTTGGAGATTTTATCAACTAGGGCGAGCCACAGCGTATACTAACCTGATAAAATCAAGAAGGTCGAATTAGTGTTTTATCTTAAAGTGACTTACTTCAAGTAACGCTTAACCACCTTGGGGATTTTCCCGCCTTTCCCGTGTGTTCAGTTTCCAGGATTTCTAAGTTTCTTAGTTCTTTTCTTATCCACAAAAGGTTTTGCAATGTCATATCTTGAAAATTTATGAACAAGAAAATGAATATAACTTTCATGGATCATGAATACCAACAACAAATTAATGTCACTGTTATCGGTGTGTAAAGTTACTTTGCGATAGGGAGGAAGAGGTGAGATAGGTTGATTCGGGATAAAGCGTTTTATGTTTAGGTGAAATAAATTTGCCTTATTGGAGATGAGATGCCTCATCTCCCCGCACATGCGCAGTAGTGTTTTCTTTTCACGATATGGCGCCTTATCTCTATCTCCCTATCGCTTTAGGAACTCTCTATTGTTTATTGTTATTAAGTACGGCATCCGCCAATTCGCGATTCCAAATAAGGATGCGAGCCTAGCGGCATCAAAATGAACTAAGTTGACTCTGATTCTGGCGTCATTGAAAATCGTACCTGTACGTAACATGATTTGAAACTTCGTCTTCTCTAGTTTTATTTTCATTTGTTTTTCCTGTGATGGGGAAAGAGTCTAGGTACCTGAAGCATTTTAAATTTTGAGAATACATCGATATATGGCCAAATTAGAAGTCGTTTATTGATTGGATGATCGGATGGTGCCTCCCTTACTCTATTTAGGTAGAGTAGTAACTACATTCCATTGTAAGCGAAAGTTTACCTTACCATGAATGAGGATTGGTATAATAGTAACATATATGGACAGTCAATAAAGTAATTCCATGGCTGTTGGCCATTTCACCCATGGAAGAGAACAACGGCAACTATTTTTAGAAATGGTTCAATCCTCTGTAGAGAAATGTGATTCTCCTAGTCGTTTGATTTCAGTGTTCTTGCTGAGTGAAGGCACTGGTTCAGGCTTGGGATCTGCCAGATCAGCAGGTAAGGTGCAAACACATGATGATCATACTTCATTCATCCTTCTTAAGTTTGTCTCAAACAAGGGAGTGGAACGTCTTCCAACCTTTATAATTGCTGGAACTGATGATTTCATTTCATGTATTTTCAGTTCCAAAGTTTCAAGGAAAATGACAGTCAATATGAAATCGAACAAATTTGGATTATAATCGACCAGAACACAAGAGCCCTTCGATTGTTTCCCAATCAGACGGTATAAAAATACCTACCAAGGTACTAACTGGAACACAGGGAATATGACAAACTAAAATCCTACATTTGTAAATGTAGTACATTCCTATAATTTTTATACACTGCTCTTCTAGTATATAATTTTAATAAGAATACATAGGTTCCAACCAGAAAAGCAAGAGTGCTACTGGTGGATGGATTTGGAGGATTATATAAATGTTTTTTCGTTTTTTAGCAATTATTATCATTGCTTCTTTAAAATCGTTACGAAAGTTAAAATCGTTAGGAAATAATAATAATTTGAAAATTCGATTGTATGGTAATGCTGGGCGACTAGGACATTTTAGTTGTGCTTTGCAAATGAAATCTGTCGAGGAAAGGGATTTCTACTTTCAAAACATTTCGAACTTGATAGGTTTGTTGTTTTCAAACCCAGGGCGAGAAGTTGTAGGTTTGGTGATGTCAGACTTTTCCTCTTAACTCCCAAGTTTCTGGGAGTGTTTGGGGAACCCATTTGAAGGACGTCGACCTGAGCGAGGGTTGAATGCAATCTATCGAGCCGTGTCCTACGATTGTTTCTCCAAGAACTTTTCGGGAGGTCTCGTTTGTTTGTACTGGAAGCAAAATCAACGCGAAAAAGGTAAAACAAAACGGCGGTAAATAAAATAAAAGGAACCGGGACAGGAGAGAATGAAAGAAGGAACGGACTGTGAAAGAACGGTTCTGGCCTCGGTTTTTTTCTCCATTGTCTAGCGAAGGGGGTCTTTTGTAGGTGTAACCGGATAGGTGTATAGTGATATGGTAGGTAGGACGAAAGGGGGGGTCTAACGAGCGTCAAGTTGACTCACTTGAAGTCTTTTACACGGCAGAACTTGAGGCTCGGCCTTGAAATGGGGTCGAGTGTCGGCGGAGGGCAAACCCCCGCTCATTACTCATGATTAGCAGAACCGCTGTTGGCGGTGCACCTAATTGGCAAGCTGCACAAACAGAGGAGATTTCGCTAAGTGTGAGGTGATTCCCAGGAAACGTGCAGGTATGTTTGTAGTTGGATAAATCTGATTCTCTGACGTCATCGAGTTGGGTACAATGTGTAGTGTTAAGTGTATGTCTATCTCGACCAGTGGACAATGAAAATTACCTCCATTTAATCCACCGATCATTAATGTTGAATTTTAGAACGACCTCAAACCGCAGGTTTGATATTGTGGCTCACTCTATTCCATATTATTCATTATTATGCTGGACTATGGGATTGGGAGTGTGAGTGGAACACAAATTTGACAGTATTTGGAGCCCAGCCTTGAATCAGGGTCGAGTAGGACTAACCACCCGTGTCCCACGCAATTCTGCGAGAAATTCCCTCTGGAATGAGTGCTTTTGGACCTCGAGACAACATAAAATAGAGCTAATATCAGCAAGTTGCGACTCAAAACCTAGAGACGCTTTTTCCCAAAAGTAGGGTTAGGTCAGATAAGGGATCTATTCTTGGTACGGCAGTATAAATTTATAAATGAATATATGATATATATGACAGCCCTCGACTTCGTAATAATTGAATTTATTCCTGATAACACATAAAATCGGGCATGATGAATTTAGGAAACGTTGTTAGTTAACGAGTAATTTATGTTCGAGCCTTATTCTGACCGGAAATTTATCGCTGTTTCCAACGGTGTTCTTTCTTTTGACATCTCAAGGAGCTAAAGGGAGTTTATGATTGCAATAAATAAAATAAGACGAAAACATGGAAAACTGTCGAATGTTAAAATACTAGGAAATCAAGCGTTTAAAAACATCTCTACGAGAAACTTTTGTTGGAAATCATTAGGTTTAGTTTACTAGGTAGTGTAGAAATCGATCCCTGTGGTTTTCGTAATTCTTAAACCGAATATCCTCAATATCGTCAAGTCCTCAGACGACCAGTGTAGCCTGTTAATGCCACGAACGTGCCTTTAGGACGTCTTCCGTCACGCTCTACCGTCGGCCTTACGAGCAGCGCACGCGCGTCTCCTGCGTTTTCTAACTGAACGGTCACCGGCAACGACCGAAGCGGACCTTTTGTTCCCAGAGCCTTTTGTCAGTTTTATTGGCTTGGGAACGGAATTTCTCCAAGGTAATTATTTACCAAATAAGAGCGCATTGTAGTATTAGTTACAAACTATGCTCAACTAACGGGCTACTAACGGCTCAACGTACTTTTCCTATATTTTTCATTGAAAGGAGATTTAACCCATTGACCGCTACCTAGGAATTTAAGAATCAGCTCTCCCGCTACAAAAAATTTGTTCCCTAATTTTTGCTTAAAAGTGTTGAATTTGCTTTGGTTTTTAAATTTTACGAGGATTTTGGCGAAAAAAGTCAAAATGGGGTCAAATTACGCAATCTAGGCAGCGTACTCACTTGAGTACGGCAGCGCACAGAGGTGATCAATCGCGTTTTCACTTGAGTACACTAGCGGTCAATGGGTTAATCCTGAGAGTTTTGACAACGTTGTACGCTACGATGAGTAGATCTTTGGCTTCCTCATTACCAAAAGTAGGAAACGTTGTGTTCGTGCAAGGAGTCGACAAAAATTGTGTCCTCCAAAATCCAAGTTCTAACTTACTTTATTCAGATCTTTTTCCACTTGCTTTTTCGGAACTTGCTGATCAATTTTGTCACTTATTCGTGCCGATTCGTCGTCACGCCCAAAAGTATACTAAGTTTTTTCTAATTTTGTCGAATTTTTCAGGGATTGGGCGGCCACCTTAAAATTGTTAATTTTCGGTAGAATCTATACCATAGTAGAGTGTACATATGCGCATACGTGAATTTCTTATCACGTAGATTTCGGAATGTATTATACGTTCTATTGGTCTGGGGTGGGGGTATTCATAGTTTCAGGTTGGTACCCTATCATTTCGTTGTAATAGGTTGAGTATTTTATTGGGCATGCATAAAACTAAAATTGGATGACAAGGGTATCTCAGAAGCTAATCGAC
Organism: Adelphocoris suturalis; assembly: GCA_030762985.1. Taxonomy (NCBI): domain Eukaryota; kingdom Metazoa; phylum Arthropoda; class Insecta; order Hemiptera; family Miridae; genus Adelphocoris; species Adelphocoris suturalis. Next base: position 33,770,720 of record CM061042.1, read on the forward strand.
AGATTTTTATGACATTTTCAAAGAGCGAGTATATTCCCCTCTACTACATCTTATCAATTCCATCGCCTTCAGCTGTATAAAAGCGTGTGAGCAAGCGCAAACATAAATTTCCAGAATCATCGATTTCTCACGATTTAACAACCATTATAATGAAACTGGTTGTTAGGTACCGACCATACTCCGAGGCTAATAGACGGATTTTCACTAACAAATGTATGTACATGACACGAATGTACATACTACATGTGCTATAAACTACGAAAGGACGTTGTAGAAACCTGCCTAAATTCTCCGTGGTATGTAATACTATGTATACGTATATTTATTATTAATTTTTCTATTTGTCATGATGTAACACGTTGAACAACAGCTGTTCATGCAATATACTTTTGTAATATCATCTAGTTGTAGCTCTGATGATGATGTATAAATACATCGAAACGTTGGCTTTGGGGACCTAAATTTTATTATCCTGGTGGCACTACCAACTGAAGCTGAGTACTTGCTCCTTTCTTTTTATCCTCATCTCATCTCTTTCAATTATCTATAGGTAATGTTTTAGTACTGAATTTGAATTCCTATCAGAGAATAATAGGAGAAACATCGAGTACACATCCCAGCACCGCAAGCAGGTTCAGAGATTAATTCGGATTAATTCGGATGTTATATTTTTTCTACTTAAGGCTTAGGTAGTCATTCTCTGTCGCCCCTCATTCCAACATGATAATGAGTCAATATGGAACAAAATTTCGACCCCATACGCCGCAAAGAAATTGGGTAGGTACCATGATACCAGATCAGACGGACATTAAAAACAATGAAACGGACGGTAGGAATATAATTATTGTGATGCGAGAGTTTTTTCTTCTAAATCTCGAAATTGATCAAAATGTTTCCGCTATCATGGAAAAGTCGGAAGGGAAGTGGCAAAGCTGGCGTAATAACGCTAAAATCCATAACATTTGTTACCTAATATTTCAAAACATCATTTAGAAAGTGTCATTTAGCTTAGTATGAGCGTTATTATGAATTTCTGTGCGTAAAAATTCTTCAAAATCCAAAAACGAAAACTTGATTTAAAAAACAAAAAGTTAAACAATAATATTGCAATAAATTGGAAAAATATTTTTGTGTAGTTTCTTTCGATTTCAATTTGATACACAAACTTTCGGGGATAGGTGAACAGTTCTTTTTATTATATCACGTGGAATGAACATTATCACGTACCTAACAGTTGAAATAATGGTGAAATCAAGAGCTTAGATAATTTATTAGTATAAGCGTAGTTGTTATTTATTTTAAATATCAAGATACATTATTAAGGGCTTATGGTTTTCTTTTTCCTGCAGTACTCGATTCCCGAAGAAAGATTAAGTACTTTGTGAAGAATCGATAGGAACTTGTGACTCAACAATGGGACTTGGAGAAAATCAAAGTTGTTTAGTTGAACTGAGGCAGTTTTTTTGTAACTGTTCGAAGTTGTTTCGAGCCCTCAGAAGGAAGTTGAAAGAACTGCGAGGCGATTGAGTGGGAGAGTTCGTGGTAGGAACTTCTGGGGAAGGCAACAATGGACGGAAAAGATGATAATGAAAGCGGAGAATGAAATTAATGCTAACGACTCTGCAGGGGGAATTGTGGGAAAACTTGAGCTCTGAAGGTGATTTCTGCATCGAAGAGTTAGAAGTTACGATGGCGGAGAACGAAAGGGTAAATAATTACATAACGGTTCAGTATTTCCGTTCTTTGGGTTGTAATGAACTGAAATGAACAAGCAAGGCCCAAATAACCAGGCCATCATCAGTACATTGAACATTAAGGGCCGGTTCATCAGTCACAGTTATCCAATGGATAAGGGAAATTTATCTGAGGTTATTCTCAGATCATTATCATCATTATCATTATCATCATTATCATTATTCTCCATAGAACATAATAGAGAGTGTTTATCCATCCCTAGTTAAACTCTATCTGGAGTTTTAATTTATCTGGTCCCTGGACGGCTAGATAATAATTATAACTGGAGGTTAATGAGATATCTAAAGTTTTCTAACCTCAATCAAGTTGATTTGGTTATAAATTTTGTTTGAATCTCAAGTTTGATTGCCTTAATGGTTGTAGCTTCCAATGGATATTTTTATTTCGGGATATGTCTTTAGATAGCAGCAACAACGAAGATTCTTTCGTTTGCCTGTTTAAACGACTAAAATGGGACGAATGCCTGTTTTTATTGAGGTTTCGGTTGGACCGTTCTTTACATTCTAACGCTAATCGAAGATGAAATTGAGTTCACAACTTACGCATTGATCGCAATAACTCATCCATAATAATTCAGGTTGGAATATCGCAAGTCGTATATGTACATGTATTTCTCTCTCTAGGCACTAGGCATGAAGGATGAAGCAAACGGCAAAAAAGTGGTGGTTTCTTAATTTTTAATTAACAGTTTTTTAATTGTAGATCCATGAAGAAAAAGTATCTCCATGTGTAAATCGCCCTTATTTTGTTGTCTGTGGACACCAATGAGGATGCTAACGTCGTTGTTCTGTTGTCCCCGTTAGTCGAGTTGTAAAGGACTGAAGTGTAGGAGCAAAGCCCACATGACCAGGTCATCAACAATATATTGCCCAATGTATCATCAATTCAGTATTTGCAGTAATAAAATCAGTAGATACATAAGTGTATTTCTAATCGCTCTTCAGGATGTGCTATTTGCTTTATATGAACAGTGTTAAACCGTTGCATTTTGACGTTTGGAAGTGTTTCATTTAAGGAATTACGACTACTGGAAAGTCAGGGAAAATCAGAATCGCCTGCTTGAATGGACACCAACCAATCTTCATAAGGGTTTTTGATAACTAATGATTAATTGTTTATTTAGCAGAAACATATTTCTTGAGAAAATCAAGTAACAGTACTACCACTTGATAAGTAAAAAAATTTAAACAAGATAAACAATTAAAAATTATTTTATCAAACTGGCGCAAACAAGAATAATCATTGGAAAAAACATTTCTCGTGACCGGGATGAAGGACATGGTTTAAAATGAGAGTTGAATATGTTGATGAAATGTACAACATACATTTTATTCTCGAAAGCACCTAATAGATATTGAATTATTGGAATTGGGAATTGAATAATTGAATCAATTTTGTAACTAGGTATATAAAAAGTTCAAAGCAGCATTAAACAAACTCCTACATTTTACTTGAATACTTTTACTAATGAAGAACTTAGGCTCTGCATGCTTCGTTGATTGGAAATAATTTGAAAATTGAAACCAAGATGGATTTAGGTTGATTGTAGATAAGGAATCGTAACTGGTATAGTCTTTGGGCTAGTCCCCTAATCGAATGATGGTACAACTGGGGAAGAGAATTTAATCGAATTCACTGATTGGTGACAGCAGGTGTTTGAATGGAATCAAAGAAGAACGTTTTACTCAATTCAAGACAGGTCTCTCTCAGATTAACCTTGCTTGTGAAACATTCCCATATCAACAACAACAACATTTGAAACATCAACAAATTCATTGAAATCTGGAAGTAGTAGTTAAGGAATCGTAACCGGAATCGTCTTTGGGCTTGTCCCCTAATCGAATGATGGTACAACTGGGGAAGACAATTTAATCGAATTCACTGATTGGTGACAGCAGGTGTTTGAATGGAATCAATTCAACGTTTTACTAAATTCAAGACAGGTCTATCTCAGATTACCCTTGCTTGTGAAACATTTCCACGATTGAAACACCAACAAGACCACTGAAATCTGGAAAAGAATCGCCTTCAAAATCGGATCAACACAGTAGAACTCTATCGTTACAGCTTCATATTCTTCAAAAACTTGTTACATGATAACACAGGCCTTAGAGTGATTCGTGGTTCGTCGTGCAGCATGATCATATGAGCGAATTTTCGTAAGTTATCTTATTATATTACGAGTTTGTTAAAATTGTTTTGAAATTTGAGCACTTTGAATGCAAAGAAATTGTTCACTTCCAATTTTATGACCAAAAAACTCGTTCTAAATAACATTCGGCGATTCAGTAAAGATTTTTGATTTATTTTTTTAATTTTTTTTTTAAATAGGTAGTTAAAGGTATATTTTTTGATGAAATGAAAGTGCATTTTTCAGCTTGCGTACATTTTTTATTGTTCTAGTTCATTATTTGATAAATTCTATTAGTATAAAATTCTACACACCATACAAAATTAAGGATTTTTAGCCTATTTAGCAACTCGTATGATTTTTTTAGCAAATTTTTTGAAATTTGACCGATTTATTGTTCTAAAAATGGTGGTCGACGAGCTCATCCTTTCATTTGTAATGCTTGATTTTTTGTCACAGGAACAGATTTTTTTAAATCTCAATCCTAAGAGCTGTCGCCTGGAATGACACACACACAACACGCACGTGAATAAATAAATAAATAAATAAATAAATAAATAAATAAATAAATAAATAAATAAATATATATATATATATATATATATATATATATATATATATATAAATATATATATATATATATATATATATATATATATATATATATATATATATATATATATATATATATATATATATATATATATATATATATCAACAATTTTAAAGAATTTTGGAACCATCTTAATAGCTCTATTTTACGAAAATTCGCTAAAACTCCGTTAACTGTCATTATAGAGTTGAAAAAATATTTATCAAACTTGTGAGTTGCACGAGTTCGAAACTTTGCTGACTTACCTATCTATAAAAAATAACTCCGGTCAAGCAGCAAGATCGTATGAGCGAATTCATTTAAATAACCTATTATCTCGTATTAAATACTTTAAATTGTATTGAAATTTCAGCAATTTCAGCAGAAATAAATACTTTTTTATGGTATGGTTTTAAATAAAACCAATTTTAGGATAAAAAAGACTCATACTGAAATAAGATTTTGTGATTCAATAAAGATTTTTTGATTGATAGGTTTTATTGCTGGTTTTATAGACTTTTCAGCAAATTTTAAGGAAATTTAAGTACGTTTTGCGGCATAATTTTGTGCACAATTTTTTAATGTAGCTACTGTTTAAGCGTTGATGAATTTTGTTTTGACTGAACCTCTATTTAACGATTTTTCGCCGTTTTTAGCGATATTAGTAATTTTGTTAGTATAGTTATTGAAATTTGACCAATTTGGCTTATTTCACTTAGAAATTGGTGGCCAATGAAAAAATTTTGATTTTAAAAATTTCGAAACCATTGCAGTAGCTTAATTTTGTACGAGAATTCGCTAATAAGATTGTAGCAGGATGTCGTCGTAGTGTGAACACTCTTCACGAAATTAAAACGACTCTGCACCATTACGACTCTCCGTAGTGTCGTCGTGAAGTTGGCCTGTCGCTATACTGTGGTCCGGCCTTTAAAGTAGGGGCAACAACCGTTAACGGTTGTAGGGTTAGTAGCTCTGTCTCTCTCTGTGATTGTTTCTGGGTGTACCAACATGCAGGTGCCATGTTAATATGTCACCAAACATTGTACGAAAAGTCTGCCACACATACACACTCACACACATATATATAAATATCGAACTTTTTTTAAATTTTTGGGTCCATTGCATAGCTGTGTTTTCTTTGTAAATTTGCTAAAACTTAGTTAACTATCATTATCAAGTTATAAAAATATTGACCAAATTTGTTAGTTCCATGAACCCAAACCAATTCTCACTCATCTATAAAATATTGTAGCAGGATGTCGTTGTGTTGTGAACGCTCTTATGGTAATGACAACGACACTGCACTGACTCGATTTACCGTGATGTCGCCGTATCGTTATACCTACTGTTTTCCGACCTTTAATAGTACATTAGTTGTTAATGGTTGTAGAGTGAGTAGCTCTGTCTTTCTCTGTGTTTGTTTCTGGGTGTATCAGCATGCAGGTACCATGTTAGTATGTCATCAAACATTGTACGAAAAGTCTGACACACATACACACTCACACACATATATAAATATCGAACTTTTTTTAAATGGGTCCATTGCATAGCTGTGTTTTCTATGTAAATTCGTTGAGTTAACCATTATCAAGTTATAAAAATATTTATCAAACTTGTGACCTCCACGTTCCCAAAACTATATTGACTCATCTATAAAAATAACGTTGTAGCAGGATGTTGTAGTTATCGCTCTTCACGTTATGACAACTACACTGTACGCACCGTTACAACTTGCCGTGCTGTCGTCGTTTCGTTGGCCTTTCGTTATAGTGTGATCCGGCTTCAAAGTATAGCGGCTACAATAGTTGTGAACGGTTGCAGGGTGAGCAGCTCTCTCTCTCTCTCTCTCTCTCCCTCTCTCTCTCTCTCTCTCTCTCTCTCTCTCTCTCTCTCTCTCTCTCTCTCTCTCTCTCTCTCTCTCTCTCTCTCTCACTCACTCTCTGTAATGAAAATATATATAATGCGAATACATTAAAACTGGATGAAAGTGTAGCAGTTTGTAAAAACAAGTTCAAGAGCATTTTACTGGACAATAATGACTGGACAGAGCAATAATGTGGAACTTGGACGATTTTGGTGTGCACTCAATATGAACTGAGAAGTTATTTATTTTTTTATATTTTTATTACAAAAAAAATTGTATTGGTATTTGATTGTTTCGAGGATATGCAACCTATGTTTTTCTGGGGGGATGTAAGAGAGGGCCTCATGGTCCTAATCCTACCCTGGTTGTTTAAATAAACGATTCATTCATTCTCTCTCGCGCTCTCTCTGTCTCTCTCTCTCTATCTCTCTCTGTGTGTATGTGTTTGTTTCTGGGTGTATCAACATCTAGGTACCATGTTAACATGTCATCAAAAATTGTATGAAAAGTCTGAAATGTATGTTCATATCTTAGGAGGAGCGCCTTAGAAAATATAGCTCCACTTCGAGCGGCGTCCCTTAAAAAAGAAAAACTTCACGAAGAACCGATCACACGAGGTGAATATATAAGTAACGCGAATCCTTGGCATGAGCCGTATTCTTAAATTTCGCAAACCCGACCGAGGGTGGGACGCTTCTCAATTATTAAAAGACGCGTTAACCCTCTTTCCAAGCATCTATTTTTCAAAAGACCCCGTTTCCCTTCTCATGTAGAAGGGAATTGTCTTCTTCGCCAAGGCCTACCGCCCTCCTTTCTCTTTGTTATTTTTAAAAGCGGGCTTCTCCCCGAACAGAGAAAGCCCCCACTTTATCTTTGAAGAAAGAAAAACCTTCGGTTTCTAAAAAGGAATCCTGACTGAATACACTCAGTTGAAATTCAGAACCCGCGTTTAGGAATTGCTGAACAAGCGCCCTTTTTGGAAAATTTGGACGCTTTGAGAGCCACCAGTTAGTGCATTGATGAAAATGAATAGGCTATTTCCTGTGAGTGCTGAAATGAATTTTATTCCGTTAACGCGTTCTGAATATTTAGAAAACGCCAGATTACGAATTTTCAACTCTTACAATAAATTTATTTGCCTGAAGAAGGGAATGTGAATATAGATGTTTTCCACAAAGTGGGCCATCCAATTTTGGCGTCGTAAACATCACTGTTTTCAATTTCTTGTCTAAATGGAGTAGCGATGTTAAAACGATGCAAATTATTACAAAGGTTTATTACTGCTGTATTCGATAGCCCTTTTATGAAATCACTTATCTAATATTGTGACCCGTCCTATCAAAAGGGACATTATCTATTATCTTACTTTGGTAAAATTTTCTGGGGAGCTTTTTTTGATAAAATTGTAAAAGAATATCAATTTTAGGTTCTTACTGCACGAAAGGGATCTTATCTTACCCAACCCCCTCTCTCATGTCAAGGACCGTATTGCACTGATGCAACTAAAGACATTGTGTGACCAAACCCTGGGGGAGAAAACAATGATGATGGAGAAGTTTTGGTGTAAGTACAAAGTGAACTCTGAAGGTGAGGTTTCTGAAGAAGAACACCCAGTCGTAGAAGTTGAATTATACTCTAATCTGTACTGTATTATTGATCAGTATTATTTATTGATCACCATGTTTACAATAGTCTTGATGACAACAAAATAACGGAAGTGGAGAATTCTATTGCTCAACGAGCTGGACAATTAACTCATTTTAGTTTAGTGTTTTGTGAATACGATTGAAATTATTCAATAACTTACTTGATTATTATTTACCCTACGTACGCTCTTCACAACACACCCCACTCCTCCTCCATCGAAACAACGTAGTACCTACTCGTCAAAAATAGTATTTTTTTTTTTTAAGGTGAATTATCTTACTTATTAACATTTTTCCCGTACACAACTGGAATTATGTATTGTTCTCTCATAAATAGTTATAATTTGCGCTTTTTTTCTTCAATTTATTGTTGGGCAAATGTTCTATTTTGTGCGAATTCTCTTCAGTAAATACATTCTTTTAAATTGTTGTTCTTCAAAATTGAAATTTTTTAGAATTTTTTGATCACATCCAAAATATCTGCAGTGATGGTGAAATAAACCCAACCAATCTTAGCGAAAAATGATAAATAAATAAATAAAATAAAAAATAAATCAAGTTGATATTGCCAGTAGAACGGCCGCAATTATATCTTGAATGTTGCTCAAACTTTGAACGCGTTTTTCTCAAAATGAGGTTATTAAAAATTACATCTTTGGAACTAATAGAGATCGAATTTTTTTTTAATACTACCAGCGTTTCCAACAGGATCTCCAGAATCCAGAAATGACAATAATTCAATTTCGACATCCGGCAAGATAAGGTCCCTTTTTCTAGCACGGGTCACAATTATTATACGTTGTTATTATTATTAATTTGTAGTTTATTGTTATTGCTAGAGTAAACATACTATTAAAACTTTGGCGTCAACCAAGGAGGAATGAATGAAATAAATAAAACACCTAATATTCTATAATCGCCCATGGGTACGTAGCATAACCTCATATCCAAGTACAATTGTAGGATAATACTTCTATGTTTATGGACTTTGACCAAATTTTATTATAATTAAAGGTCTCCGTTGATTTCGGGATCGAACGAGGAGGTTCATCTTCGGGGCAAAAATAGGGAAGACTCGCTTTTCATCAATCAATGCTAACGTCCGCAGCAGCCCCTTCTAGACGTCAACCAAGGAGGAATCAACGAACTAAATAAAATACCTAAAAAATTAAAAATCACATCATTGGAACCAATAGAGGTAGAATTTTTCTACGAAATATTAGCGTTTTCAGCTAGATAACTCAATTTCGACAGCCGGTAAGATACGCACTCTAGGACGATTTACAATTATTATACGTTGTTACTATTATTAATTTGTAGTTTATTGTTATTATTAGATTAAATGTAATAATAAAACTTATGCGTCAACCATGGAGGAATGAATGAAATAAATAAAACACCTAATCTCCTATAATCGCCCATGGTTACGTAGTAAGACCTCATATCCAAGTACAATTTTTGGACAATATTTCTATGTATATCAACTTTGACGTTTGCACACATCTAAAGAAAATTAATGTTTAAATTACATTGGAATTATATCTGCTGATTACGATCGTCGGTGTTTATAAGGTGAATTTTAATATAATTGAACGTCTCCGTACATTTTTAGTCCTCCATGCCACCTAATCTTTCACCTTTCGCTGCGCCAACTTTTGTGATTTGTCACATTTACTTATACTTATGTAAATTTTGTTATGTGAAGCTGAAACGTTCAGGGGAAAAAAAGAAAAAATTGTTGCATTGCGGCATTGGTACAGGGGATATAATGAAAATGGTTAAAAGTCGGGGAAATCTGTCAAAGAGTTCCATACTGCGAATATTCATGAAAATCCTCAAATAGTTCTGAAGAAAGTGAAAAAAAGAGAAAAAGTGTTTACATTAGATAACTGAAGTACATTATTCCATCTTTAGGAGATGAAAAACGGAAAACACGTTGCCTTGGTTCAGTGAATCGTCCGGGCACACTGCTATCTAGTGGATAAGGACTGAGCTAGAATCCACCTTACCCGTAACGAATGAAGGCGGTGAATTCAAACATACCATACAAAAAATAGAAGAGTTTCAGTTGTATGGAAGCCTAATGGATATATAAAATTGAAATTTTGGGAATCTGATTAATTTTCAACTCCTAACAGATTGTCTTTTCGTTTTATTAAAAAAAAGAAATACAAATAAATAAATAATGGCTCAAATTTCATCAAATGTGGCTGTACATAACTCTCGCACACTGTGCCATAGTTTTTGGACAGACCTAAAGCCGCGTTTACACTAGCGAAACTTCCCCGCGAAAAAGTTGCGCGAGGCATACTCGCCCTTGTAGACGCCCCTCCTCTCGTGAAACGTTTCGGGGTGAGGACGCTCGCTGTGAGCCGGAGGGCAGTCGGTTTTCGTCCGCGCATCTAAGTGTTTCGCGCGAAACAAACTCGCTGGTGTAAACGCGGTTTTATTGTTTCGCGAGTAAAATGAACCAGGAGGATAGCTTGAAGTCTTGAGCTTGGTGAGGCGGCTCACCCTACTCGCGCAACGTCTCGCTCTGAGTTGCGCTCTGTTTTGGGAGGTGCAAAATTTCTCTCGCAGCGAGGAAGTTTCGCGCAACTGTTTCGCGAGGAAGTTTCGCTAGTGTAAACGCAGCTTAACACGAACGCGAGACAATCCAAAACCGAAACACGACACAAGTTACCTACTTTACATCTCCGATAATCTCGATAACTTCGGTTCAACAAACTTGATTTCCTCATCTCTTCACTAAGTTGAACAAGCCCAGATAGATAATATCCGTGGATTGAAAAAATTATTTTTTCATATTTTTTTGTACCCGAATCATTTCACTACTCTTTCAAGGAATGCTTTTTTTCTCTCTAGTCGATCGTCACTAGTAGTGCTTCTCACAACACTTGTCTAGCCATAAGAGTCCCTCCAAGTGAACATCTTCCTTTATTCCAGGTCAGCAGCATCATGAAGTCAGGAGATTCATCCATCCTGCACCCCTTCCCTCCAAAAATATCCATTTCGACGTTAGTAAGTACCTGGCTTGTGAAACATCCTGTCCATCTTCAAGCGAACACCCATCCTCGTAGAAGACGTTTCTTCCATTGCAGGTTTCTGGACATCTTCACTAGCACCGCTCTTATATTGTGCCGTACACCACACAGCAGCAGTCTGCCCTAGCCTGGTGGTACGGCTATGTTATGATTTGCGGTACACGAGTGAGGCCCTCACCCACACCGTCGAACCGGTCACACTTTTTTATCATTTCAATTCGTCCTCAGGTAACTCTAAGTATTCCCTTTGAGGACGATATTTTGCTAAGTGCCTTCAAATTACATGGTAAAAGGAACTCCTTATTTTGTATCCCAAGTAGGGGCTATTATGAGTAATTGGCATTTTCATTGTAATCCCCCGCTTCTGTGTAATCCAAAACACATAACACCTATTATAATCAGTCAGTTTTGATCGCGAGACAAAGACTTTGAGAGCTACACTGAAGGTAAGTTGAGGTGACTCACCTTTTACAAGGTCGGGGCAACAGGGCGTAAAAAAAACCGTCTCACTCCGATAAAAGTGATAACTTGGAACTAGCGTCGTCCATTTACTTCTATCGCAGTAACCTTTTAAAGTCTACGGAGGAATCATTAGGCGGCCCACCGGAAATCAGGTTGACGATACGTCAGAGCGGAGACGAACTTCAGGAATAGAGAATTCCTGAAGTGATACTAAGAGAAAGACGGTGGGATTTCAACGTCTCGCAAACGTTGAAGTTGATATTGTTAGCAAAATGTTTTACTTAGAAAAGTGTATATTAATATCAACAATGAACTCTAGGAATTGAAACATTCGGAAACGTAATGCAAAACTTAACTGTAAAATGCACCAAAATTTAATTTATATATGTTAAAACGTGTGCCATTTCAATCAAATGAAAACGGTGGAACTGGCTTGTTACGAGAATTTCACATTCGTGTGTACTTAGCAGGTATAAATGGTACGATTATGATGAAATTTTAGTAGAACGATTCCCATCTACTCTCGACTTGGAGTGAGAGCGAGCGTCTTGTCGTGAGAAAATTATGCTAGAAGGGTTTTAGATTTGCGCTGGCGCAATATTTGTTTGTGATCAGTGAAACTGATTGGGGACCGTAACATTTCCTGAAAAATTTTTATGGAAACTGCAGCAATAACTTCAATTTCGACAGCCGGTAAGATGAGGTCACTTTTCTAGGATGGGTCACAATTATTATACGTTTTTATTATTATTAATTTGTATTTTATTGTTATCAGATTAAACGTAATAATGATACTTTGGCGTCAACCTAGGAGGAATGAATAAAATAAATAAAACACCTAATTTTCACTAATCGTCCATGGGTACGTAGCAACACCTCATATCCAAGTACAATTGTAGGATAATACTTCTATGTTCATAGACTTTGATGTAAACATCTACAGAAAATTAATGAAACACCTACCTACGCTTCACTAGTCCATCTATAGATGACAAAAGTTATTATAAACGTGGTTTCGTGAAGTTTGAATTACATTGGAGTTATATCAGCTGATTACGATTGTCGGTGTTTAGAAGGCGAATTTTAATATAATTAGAAGGTCTTCATACATTTTTAGCCCATACATTACATACATTTTTTTCTTGATGCTGCTCTAAATCGTGTGGACTTCATAGTAGTTCGCCTCTGTCACATTAACTTTCATCTGGTTTTCTCTAACAAGTAAATTATAGAAATCATATGGAGTTGCACAAGAGGGTAGGATATTGTAGATCTGTTGTGAAGAAGAGCACGCAAGAGGAAACTATTCGGGGACCATTTTACACCTCATCCCTTTGATAATCATCGGGCATAAGCTGTTGAAAAATCTCATCACTGATATTCATATCATGAGCCATATCTTCATAGCTACAAGATAGACTTAACTTGGGATTACACACTGAAGAAGAATATTGTTAATAAATAAGCATTTAGAATTTGAATGATAAAAGATTTCAGTGATAGAAATGTACATAATGATAGTTTCTAACCATAAATAGAGGAATATAAATGGTGAATAATAGGTAGTTAAAACACAGCTGTTCCGATAAAGTAATTCACACTGTAAAGTTCCGGAGAAAATATGGCGTCATGATAAATTATATTCCCGTATTCCACCGAGCGGAATGTTGTGTAACGGAGAAGTAGAAAATGAAGTCGGATATTATGTGAATTTTTCTTAGTATTATGTTAATTATGTAATAATTTAACTTCGAGACCAATAATTATAATTTCGTTCTTGTATGAGTGAAACAGTTATTGTGAGCTGTAGATGTAGAATGCAACCACCCGATAACTCCAGGAAAATAGTTTGTAACATATGGAACTTTTAGTAAGTATACTTTCCCAGCTATTTTTTGCTGTAGGTACTCGTATTAAATTAACGCGCATATTAATCCATGCTTGTAGCATCGCTCTAGCAGTGATTTTACTTACACAACGACCAAAAGTAGTAACAAGCGTAAGTATAGCTGTTCTACTCGCGATGATGGTGAGGGAAGAAGTTTGAAATTTCCAACTGAACCAAATGTTTTCCCAACTCAAAAGCAGGAAAAAAACAAAAAAAAAACAGGGTGATTAGGAAAGAGCCCATCATTTCAATCGTCTCTTAATGCCCCAGAGATTCACCCTATCAAATTTAAACTTCCAAGTTTCTATCCAGTCTAATTGTGGTTACAATCATGTTTACAAAATTAACTGAGAAGAATCACCTGTTTGTAAACGATTATTCAGACAACCACGCGCATACCTCATATTGTTGACCACGCTCATATACCTCATATTGTTGACCACGCATAATACGGTTTAGGTAAATCGAGAGTTTTCCAACGACTGGCGAACGATTGTTGGACGATGATAAATGCCTACCATACTGTTCCGTAGCAACGATTTGGTAATGTTATGAGCGATAATTATCAGAAAATAGGAGCTCAACGTACTAAATTTCACGTCAATTTTGTTTCATTTTTGGCCGGGCTATAATGAAAAAAACATGTTTCATGTTATAAGAAGAAAATTTTTAATATCACATAGATTATACCTCCCTCCTACCTACAGTTGATATCTATTGCCAATAAGTTCCTATTACATACACGTAACACTTCTGTGAAGTTATCATTTTTATGTGAGTTGTTATACAATTTGATAACATATCTTTTGTAGTAAGAGTGCAATATTAGTTATTGATTAAGACAATAATTATTGTAACTTTTCGAAAACTATGTGTAGAAATCTTCCGGATATTATTAAATTCTCAAAGTGATTCTCTCATTAGTACTTAAATCAGATTTATATTTTTTGAATTGATACAATAATAAATTAGAATTAACAAATAATTATAAACATTAATAAGTAACCCTTCCCCATACCTTTTTTCCGGTATCGAGGTATCGAAGTGAAACTTGGAAACAGTTTTTTGGGTGCCTGACACTAAGTTTTAAGCAAATAAAAATCAGGAAAAAAATACAAAAGTCCCCAATCCAATGATGGTTGCTCTTTGAAAACATCGTGCTTCTTCGCGGTTCATCAGCTCTAATCCGAGAACGGAATACGATATCGCAATTTTGGTTTCACCATCGCGTTCAGCACTAAAAAAAACTCTAAAATGAGCCTTCACCTGGCAAAAAATTTGCTCATTAGTAAATCAGATATATTTAAATTTTTTGAATAAAAAACCAAATATAAATTACAATTAAGAAGTAATAATAAAAATAGATAAGTAACCCCCCCCCCCCCCCACACTAACTCCCCCCCCCCCCCCCCCATAAATGAGGTATCGAAGTGAAACTTTCAGAGCATTATTGTCTCGCCTGATTCTAAGTTTTAAGCAAATATAAATCAGAATCAAATCCAAATGTCCAAAATCCAAAAATAGGTTATTTTGAGAAAAACTAGCGTTTCCCCTTGGTTCTTCAGCTCTACTCAGAGAACGGAATAAGATACCGCAATTCTGGTTTACAATCTTGTTTAGCACTAAAAATTTTTTAAATAAGCTGACACTTGGCAAATTATGGAAGAGTATCCAATACTTCCCCGATTAGGGTAGTCCAAAAAGTTTTGAATTTTTTATTTGCTTAAATCTCAGCATCCAGCACCCCAAAAACGCTCTCCAAGTTTCATCCTGAAAAATTGTGGAAAATGGTGGGGGGGGGGGGGGGGTTTACTTTTGGGACACCCTGAATATGATCCGCAGTAGTAGTTTATTAAAACACCGCGAAATTTTTGAGACTTCAAGCAAGCCACAAATTTCAAGTGGACGGACGCTTCTAAATCTAGATTATGAGAAACGGGAGTGATGTTCACTTTGCCAAATGCTCGCACGACTTTATCAGCTCAACTACGACGAAATCTTAAAACATTTGACTCATTTATAACAGATTTCAGTGCTATTTAGAATATTTTTTTCCTTACAATTTGTAGTAGACAATTTCTCTACACTCTAAGTGCTCAACTGGAAAACATTTCAACCTAATTCTCAAAAATCCCCCCATACAATCGCGTTACAAGACTGGAACTTTTAAAACTTATATTTCTTCGTAAAAATCAGTTTTAATGATACTATATTGATATCATTAGAATTTTTTATCTCTGTTATTTTGTTGATTTGAATCATGGTTGTTGTATTTCTTTGTTCCCCTGGTTTTACCATTCATTATTTATCCTGTCACAATTTTTTCTGAAACCCCCAATTCGACATGACTACACATATTTTTTTCTCCCAAGAGTGTGCTTCTGAGTATAGAATAAAATAAGGAGATCCAGCAAAAAATGCAAATTAGGTTTTTTAAACTCCTAAGTAATAAAGTATAAGGTATATTCCCGAAATTATCGAAACGACTTTTTACCAACGTTTACGCATTACCAGCATCCGTAGTTTATTGAAACACAAGAAGATATTTTTTTTTTAAACAAACTAATTTTGAGAATCGAGCACCACCCCCACCAATTCTTCTAAAAATTCCCAGTCATATATTGAACAGGCAAATTCTGAGCGGGCAAATTGAGCAGGTAAATATTGAACAATATTGACATATATGAGAACGTATTATGAGAAAACGATACGAGAAACAATATTGAACGTAGGAAATATGAGAATATGAGAAAACACATAAAATGGTAATAAATTGGTTTTTTTAACTATACAAGAACGAAAAGTTCGTAAGATTAGTGAAGATTCACAAAATATTTGCAATGACTCATTACCTACGTTCACTCATGGTCAGTAGCAGTACAACGCGAGGGAATTTTTAATTGATTTTTGAATAATGATTCAATCATTTTGGAACTTCAAACAACCCACTAATTTCAGGTAAATTCTAGCTTCACCATCACCAATTTTTCTGAATTCTCTTTTATTTTAACTGGCAAATATTGAATAATGTGTGATGAGCGTAGAATATAAATATAAATACAACCGGCAAAATGCAAAGAAGGTATTTTCCAACTATTCAAAAACAAAAAACATGAATTACTGTAGTGAAAATTCAGGAAATTTCTGATTAATGACTTACTAATTGATTGATTAATCCTTATAGACATCAAAGAACCCACTAATTTCAAATAAAATCGAGCTTTGTTGCAACTTTTCCTGATATTTCCTTTTATCTGACAAATGTTGAATAATGTGCGATGAGCATAGAATATAGTATAAGGACAACATACATACGAAGACCTTCTTCCCCATCGTTTTACGAACAAAGAATATAGGTATTTACATTACTGGAAAATTTTGAAAATTGAGAATTACCGCCACCAACTCTTCTAAAATTCCCATTCAAATACTGAACAGGCAAATTCTGATCAGGTAAATATTGAATAAGCAAATTGAGCAGATAAGTATTGAATAAAGTGTTATGAGAATGCATATATAATGAGGACAACCAGCAAAATACTGATCAAACATCACATTAATCTATACTAATATATAAAAATCCAATGGTGTCTGTTCGCGTATGTGTGTATTGCTCAATCACGTAAAAAGTACTGGACCCATTGAGCTGGAATCGCATGGACATTTTTTGGGTCCTTGGTTAACACATAAGCTATAATACAATCCTCTAGGATGGTTTTCGATGCTCTACCGAACAGGTTCAGGCCAAGTTGCGCTTGCTCAATGAAGAAGGAGTAAGAAAAAGGCGTTTCCTCAGTCACCCAGTTCGTATTTGGTGCAAAATAACTGGTGGTTCCGCTGATCAAGGAATATGATCCGAACACGAACTTCCTGCTCCGCCGGGAGACCAGGTGAAGCTTGTTCCGCGCGTGCGCTCTTTGGGGCTTTGAGTAACCGATATATCCTTCCTCAAACCTTACGCAGAACAACAGCAGAAGGTCGGACGTCGGGGGGCACGAAAAAAAAAAGAGTTCGTTTGTTTAAGTATGGCTAACGTGTGACTCTTTTCATGGATCTTCATGTATCCATGGTTACTGCCCCGATCAAGTCCTCGAGGTTTCCGCTGCCATCTGTGTTGAACAGCCATGGAGGTGCTCTTGCTCTGAACTGAACCTACTCTGGAGCAGCAGTGGAAACAAACCTACTATACTTACTCAAGAACTCAGCATTCCCTAACATCGTTACCCGGATAAACAACTTCGTAATTACGGAAAAACCGGACATACGCCGAACTTTTCACGCCAAATATGGATGGGGTGGGTTCACGCGTAAAGAGCATTTGATAATGAATTCAACGGTACCAAAATAATTTCAGTGGGTTGAGCTGAGCAGTTTGCAACTTTTAACAGAGTGTGATGAGAATCTAATATATTAATAAGAATGAAACTCCGTCTGTCCACGCTATGCACCGCTGGGTTGGTAGACTCGAAGAAGCAAAATACTGTAGATGTTAACGAAAAATGCTGTAGAAATACTGTACATTTTTCCATTAAAAAATTCTGTGTAAAATCGTAGATATTAATCATTAACCTTTGAATACGGTAGATGGTTCTTGGGTTTGTTCGAAAGGGTGCATAAGCTATCTTGAATTTTTCTACCCCCATCAGAACTATCGGCTGGAGGGCGAGAGGGGGTGCAGTCAGTTTGTTGAGGTTAGGCAGTGACCCGCAAGACCGGGCTGTCTTGACTAGTGTAATTTTCTCGCTCGCTTCGCTCCCACCCGAGGGAGCGAAGCGAGCGAGAAAATTACACTAGTGCTAAAGAAAATTAGAACAATCAGCAAAATGCAAATAATCGGTTTTTTCGTAACTATACAAGAACAAAAAATTTTCTCTGTAGTAGGTAATACACGCTGAAATATTTCATTAATAACTTAGACACTTCAAACAATCCACTATTATCAAATAAAGTCAAGCTGTTCTAAAGTTCCCTTTTAATAGACAAATATTGATTAAAGTGTATAAAGTGTGATATCGAACAATGTGGGATGAGCATAGAATATGATACAAAGACAACCAGCAAAATACTGCGTAAGAATTTTTTCCTGTATGAAGTTTTACGAAGAAAGAATGCATTGAGCTTGATCAATAGATTTGTTTACTGAAACACTATGAATTATTCAAAAATTAAGCACTACCACCACCAGCTCTTCTAAAATTCCCATTTAGCAGGCAATTAATGAACAAAATGTGATGAGAAAACAATAAAAAATGACCAGCAAAATGCTAACAAACAGGTTTTTCTCAACTATAGAAGAACACAAATTTTCGTAACATTAGTAAGGAATAGCGACATTTTTTAAATGACTCATTACCTACGTTCACGCGTGCTCTGTATTAGTAGTTTATTGAAACGTAATGATATATTTGGTAAATCATTTTGAGACTTTTAAGCCAACGATTAAAAAAAAAAGAGCTTTGTCGCCTGAGAATTTTCCTGAAATTCTCATTTATCAGGCGAATATTGAATAAGTGAGATGAGCATAGAATATAAAATGAGGACAATCAGCAAAATACATATGAAACGTTATTCCCCCAATTTTTCACGAACCAAAAAATGCGTTGGATTACTCATTTTCTAAATTTTCAGAATAAGCATCTCATTACCTATGATTACGCATTCAGTAGCTGTAGTTTATCAAAGCACCGTGAAATGCGTATTTGATAAATCATTTTGAGACTTCAAACCAAAAAAACACTTCAAACCCGAGCTCCTCCGCCACCAACTCTTCTAACATTCTCATTTAGCATGCAAATATTTAACAAAATGAGATGAAAATACAATTTAAAATGAGGACAACTAGGAAAAATACAAAGAATGATTTTTTCCAATTTTTCTGGATAAAAAAAAAAAAAAATGTATCAGTGAACAATTCCGAAATTTTTTAAATGACTCAACAACTGCATGATGCGTTGCAAACAATGAAATGTTTGATAAATCGTTTTTGGACTTCAATCAACTCAATATTTATTGAAGCTTCTAGATTATGAGAAATAGGCGGTGAAATTCACGGTGATGAATACTCGCTCGATCAACGACGAAGTCCATAAAATTTGCCAATTAGCAAGGTGACTTGCCTCTAGCAATGAAATTTACGTGCAACTTGAGTTGGTTTCTGCTACAATTTCGAATAGATATGAAGGCCACTGGATCGTGAAGTACATAATACGTTAATCGAATAACACGTTTACACATGCTCACATGGATCCACTAGTTTGGTGTCATTACAATCTATACAAGACCTCGTAGAACCTATCACACATAGTTCCTGACGATTTCCACAATATTTTATTACATTTTGGTAGAAATATTTCATATGGAGGAAATTGTGGAACGACCACAGAAACACGTACACTAAATTAAAATTGATTGAAACACAAGTGGAAAATTTTATTTTGATAAGTGCGAATGAAATTTCCACGTACCACGTGGATCGAAAGCTTCCCTACGTCCAAACCTCAGAAGCGAAATTGTTGTTCTGTGAGGACGTGCTGTTTAAATTGTGGATATCCTTGACAGCATCTCCAGAAGACCTTGTGGACATCCAACTGACAGAAGTATTGGATTTAAAAGAATTGATAGCTGATGGATGTATCTTAGGTGGAACCAATGGCGACAATGAAAAATGAGAACTTTCTATGTGATAACCCGCTTAATTCGTAAAAGTCATCAATATCTGACTTTGATTTGGTCAGTAATTTTTCCAAACGTCTAGAACATCTTTTCAAAACCTTCATAATTCCTGACAATATAATTCATAAATGACTGCGATTTGATAGGAACGTTTCACGTGGAATGTGAAATGACCATTGATCACACACCAAACTAAAGTTTTTTTTATTGTATGTGAAACGCAACTGGAAATTTTTATTTTGGAAAAAGAAACGTGCTGATGAAGCAATGTCGTTTATCTAGGCCTATAAGCAGACGCTGCTCAACCTATGCACATCTTATGCTTATTTACGCTACAGATGAATAGATCCGGAAATAATTTATGTTTATTTTGTATATCAGGATTGCGCTTGCCCAAATGGAATTTAATGGTCAGTCAGTAATGAAAGCAATAGGGGACCTTCTAGCAGCTAACCCACATAATTTCCGAAAAAGTTCGATGGCACTGGAATCTATTGAGAACGTTCAGATAATAATTCATAACATTTTCATCATTATCACCCGACTGCAACTGGTCAGACGTCTATCAAAGTTATGGGGAACTTTATGAGTGCCAACCCGCACATTTTGTATTACATTTTCGTCAATACCTGACTGCAATTATGTACAAATGTTTCGTCTGGAAGGAATGACCACAGGCATTTTTTCAAAAGAGTTTACAAAGATTAGAAACCCCAAAAGCCAATAGAAATTTTCATTTTCTAAAAAAAGTAAAGGAATATCAACATCTGGCTTGAGTAGAAAGCTTCCTTATTTTCAATATAGATGGACCAAGATTGTTGTTCTTTGAATATATGCAGCTCGAATGGGGAACAACTTTTCCTTATTAAAATGGCTGAAGAGATGGATTGACAGCTATAGAACAATGATTCCAACAATTTGACTAGAATACACTTGACATAGGTACCACACAAAATGACCGTTTAAAAGTTCGTTTCAACTTAGTGAGACCGTAAAATACGCGAAACTCAAAAACCCCGAGAAATTTTGATTTTCTGAGAAGTACAAAGAAATTTCAGCATCTGGCTTGAATAGAAAGCTTCACCAATTTCAATATTATAGATGGAGCCAAATTCTTGTTCTTTGATGATATGCTGTTCGATTAGGGGACAACTTTGGCTTATTAATCTGCAATTAAAACTGACAGAAGAAAAAGGAATGGCTACTTCAAAACTCGAACTTTCTACACAATAGAAAAGAATTGATATTTACTCAATTCCGCTGGTCTGACGGCAATGAAATCTATAGAGAACTTTTTGAGTGCTATCCCGCATAATCCATAATGTCTTAAGTGATTCAACCTATTGCAATCTCTTGGGCAATGTTTCGCAATGTAAGCAGAAATCCATAGGTAGACATATTAAAACTAAAACTGTTTAAAAAGACGTGAAACGCCAGAAGATTTATTGCTTTTGATTTTCTGATGAGTCGAAAGAAATGTTAACATCTGGTTTGAATAGAAAGCTTTCCTTCCTTCAATATAGATGGAGAGAAAATGTTGTGCAGTGAAAATATGCTGCTCGACTGCAGGGACATCTTTTGCTTGTTAAGACAGAAGAAATTGGAATGACAACTTCAAACCTTGAGTTTTCATACAATTGACAAGAATTTATATTAGTGTAACAGAGTTACCTCCTGTGAGGTCTGGTCAGGGCACCAGAGATAGCGCTGTCGGCGTTCCGTTGATGAAACAACGGGCGCCTCGGCCGTCCTCGATCATTTTAGGAGCTGGGTTTGGCGTTGGATGGGATTCCAGGAGACTGGAAAGCCAATCTACTCCGAACATGGCGCATCAGTAGGAGTGGTATCTCTCTGACGGGATGCTTTACTCTCCTCTACCTTTTTATGAGGATTTGGGCCCCCATTGCACCTCTGGGGGGGGGGGGGGGGGGCACCTAAATTCCTTATATCTGATGGCAGTGAAATCTAAAGGGGATTTTCTGAGTGCTAACCCGCATAATTCACAACATCTTGGTAATATAGCTTATATTGCAATTAGGTATGCAATGTTTCGCATGGAATGTGGATTTCCAAAAATATGTTAAAACATATTACAACTAAAAATGTTTTTAATAAACGTGAAACGGAAGAAGTTCTATTGCTTTAGATTTTCTGAAAAGTCGAAAGAAATCTCAACATCTTGTTAGTATAGAAAGCTTCCGTTTCAATATATATAGTGGTCCTTCTAAGATATGCTGTTCGACTGGGGGACTTTCTCTGCTTTTTAAGCGTCAATAATAATAAACAGAAGAAATCGGATAGGCAACTTCAGAACTCGAAGTTACCATACAATTGACGAGAATTGATATGTATTGAATTTCGCGTTTCTGCATGCTCACTTCATGGATCAACTGGTCTGAATTGTAGTGAAATCTATAGTGAACTAAGTGCTAACAAGCACGACTCATGACATTTTAGGCAATAATTGATACAATTCAGTAGACAATGTTTCGCATTGGATGTGGAATGGCCATAGATTGACACACACTACAATTGTTTAAAAAGTTGAGAATCGCAAAACAACCAATACAAATGTCGATTCTCTAAAAAGAAGAAAGGAATTTCAACATCTGGCTGGAACACAAAGCTTCACTACATTCAATATAGATGGAGCAATATCGTTGTCCTTTGAAGATATGCTGATCGACTGGTGGACATCTTTTGCTTATTAAGCTTCAATTAAAACTGGCAGAAGAAATTGGATTGACAACTTCAGAACTCAAATGGGGGGCTATTGACGGAGCAGAATGAACAGATTTAATCAAGCGGGAAACGTCTTGTGATTCAGTTGGGGGAGATTTATTGAATAGCAGAAGGGAAATAACCTTTCCCTGTGGGACGCCCGGGCGAAGTCGATGTAAATGTCACCGACAGAATGGGTCGGATGTGGTGGTCGGGCGAGGTGGGGAGGGTATGATGGTGGGGGGGGGCTCATCTTGACGGGATAATGAAGAAGAAATACACTCAATCGATTTTGGCCTTTTCCCATCCGAAAAAAGGGGAAGCCACCTTTCTCGCCCTTTCCGAACGCCGACAAGGGAGAAAGGTCGGTCTTTTGTTGGTAAAAGGTTTGAAGTGATGGCGGGAAAAGAGGGTTCCCTGAGGGCCTCGTAGGAATTGGCTCCTGAATTGCAGCTTCCGAAAGGCAAAAGTGGTTCGCATGTGTGGAGTTGGGTATCAGGGGCTGCTACCAGAGGCACTTACGATAAGAAAAACGCTGCGAATTACTACACACCATGCGCTTAAGACGCTCACGAGAGCGCTCTGTTGGGAAAACGCGAAATTGCTGGGGTAGCCATGTACCCCAAAAACTCTGATTTCCAAACTTATGAAACTTTTCCTCCATGCATTACGAACATGTATATCATGGATGCTACCCGTCCACGGTCCAAGCCTTAAAACGGGAAAACAAGGTACCCACTTTGCATATACCAAGGTATTTGATAGCTATGGAAATGATTATCTACCAATCGTATCGCTATTGGAGTACCTGAAACTTATAAATTATATTAGCTTTCCAATTTGATTTAAGTGGAGGATCTAAAGGTTGGGGTCAGGGAGCAAAAGTTGTCCTTAGGTTAGTCCTTAACCCTTAGTACTCCTTGAAAAAAGAAGCAACATGATTTCCCCGGATACTCCACCATCTTCTGGACTTGACCACTTCAGCTGCTCATCAAGTATTTCAGCATTTTCGGTCAACATCGAACCACCCTTTCATTTTCAGTTTTTTAAAATAATTAAATATATTGAATAAATCAAATAGCTAACATTTGAAAATGTTGAATTAGGTCATTAGGAGGTCATCGGCATCGATTCCGGTTGCTAACTTTTCCTCCTCTAACTCTAACATTAACGCCTCAATCGCTCTCTCATCACGTTCAACTGAATAGAACTAATTTGGAAAGGGAAATAGTATTAAAACCTCTGAAGTAAAGGGGTGATAGCTGGGGATGTTGATTTCAAATTTTCAAATAGTTGTCACAAACTAAGCTTGAAGAATGACTTACTCACATTAAGATATTCATTGCTTGCTTAGAGTACAGCTCTGTCTACCTATTACCAACATCATTCCCCATTGTGTGGTAAAACAATCCTAGAAGTCATAGGGATTTTCAGGAAGTTCAAATAAGAATTGGAAACGAGAAAAAAGATCGAAAAACGAAATGCCGATCGAAAAACGTTATAGGAGCGATTCGGGAAATTTACGTTGCCAGTCAAGGACCGGTATTGGACCACTAGTCAGAGACGGCCAATTCATTTATTGGAGTAGCCTGTGGACTTAACTTGTCGGTTACAGCTCGGTATAGGAGTGTTAAGGGTTAAACAATAATAAACCGTTGTGAACTAATTTGCACCGAGCGATTGTATATTTTTCACCCGATGAAAAGGCGGCCACTGGAAAACACTTCTCTGAGCGACATGTCTTTCCCATGAGATAAAGAGGCTGCCCAGACAGGAACGTAACTAGGATCGAACGAGGGAGGTTCATCTTCGGGGCAAAAATAGGGAAGATTCGCTTTTCATCAATCAATGCTGACGTCCGCAGCAGCCCCTTCTAGACGTCAACCAAGGAGGAATCAACGAAATAAATAAAATACCTAAAAACTTAAAAATCACATCATTGGAACTAATAGAGATAGAATTTTTCTACGAAATATTAGCGTTTTCAGCTAGATAACTCAATTTCGACAGCCGGTAAGATACGCACACTAGGACGGGTTACAATTATTATACGTTGTTACTATTATTAATTTGTAGTTTATTGTTATTATTAAATTAAATGTAATAATAAAACTTATGCGTCAACCATGGAGGAATGAATGAAATAAATAAAACACCTAATCTCCAATAATCGCCCATGGGTCCGTAGTAAGACCTCATATCCAAGTACAATTGTTGGATAATATTTCTATGTATATCAACTTTGACGTTTGCACACATCTAAAGAAAATTAATGAGACAATCAAGCACCTACCTACGCTTCACTAGTCCATCTATAGATGACAAAAGCTATAAAAAAAACATGGTTTTGTGAAGTTTAAATTACGTTGGAATTATATCTGCTGATTACGATCGTCGGTGTTTATAAGGTGAATTTTAATATAATTGAACGTCTCCGTACATTTTTAGTCCTCCATGCCACCAAATCTTTCACCTTTCGCTGCGCCAACTTTTGTGATTTGTCACATTTACATATGCTTATATATATTTTGTTATGTAAAGCTGATTCGTTCAGGGGAAAAAACAGAAAAAATTGTTGCGTTGCGGAAAAAATAATTGGAAACGAGACAAAAGATCGAAAAACGTTATACGAGCAATTCGGGAAATCGCGTTGCCAGTCAAGGGCCATTAGGCAGAGACGGCCAATTCATTTATGGGAGTAGCCTGGGAAATTACCTTGCCGGTTACAGCTCGGTATAGGAGTGTTAAGGGTTAAACAATAATAAACCGTTGTGAACTAATTTGCACCGAGCGATTGTATATTTCTCACCAGATGAAAAGGCGGCCACTGGAAAACACTTTTCTGAGCGACATGTCTTTCCCGTGAGATGAAGAGACTGCCCAGACAGGAACGTAACTGGAATCGAACGAGGGAGGTTCATCTTCGGGGCAAAAATAGGGAAGACTCGCTTTTCACCAATCAATGCTGACGTCCGCAGCAGCCCCTTCTAGACGTCAACCAAAGAGGAATCAACGAAATAAATAAAATACCTAAAAAATTAAAAATCACATCATTGGAACTAATAGAGGTAGACTTTTTCTACGAAATATTAGCGTTTTCAGCTAGATAACTCAATTTCGACAGCCGGTAAGATACGCACACTAGGACGAGTTACAATTATTATACGTTGTTACTATTATTAATTTGTAGTTTATTGTTATTATTAGATTAAGTGTAATAATAAAAATTATGCGTTAACCATGGAGGAATGAATGAAATAAATAAAACACCTAATCCCCAATAATCGCCCATGGGTTCGTAGTAAGACCTCATATCCAAGTACAATTGTTGGATAATATTTCTATGTATATCAACTTTGACGTTTGCACACATCTAAAGAAAATTAATGAGACATAATCAAGCACCTACCTGCGATTCACTAGTCCATCTATAGATGGCAAAAGCTATTAAAAAAAACATGGTTTTGTGAAGTTTAAATTACATTGGAATTATATCTGCTGATTACGATCATAGGTGTTTATAAGGTGAATTTTAATATAATTGAACGTCTCCGTACATTTTTAGTCCTCCATGCCACCAAATCTTTCACCTTTCCCTGCGCCAACTTTTGTGATTTGCCACATTTACATATGCTTATATATATTTTGTTATGTAAAGCTGATACGTTCAGGGGAAAAACAGAAAAAATTGTTGCGTTGCGGAAAAAATAATTGGAAACGAGACAAAAGATCGAAAAACGTTATAGGAGCAATTCGGGAAATTGCGTTGCCAGTCAAGGATCATTAGGCAGAGACGGCAAATTCATTTATGGGAGTAGCCTGGGAAATTACCTTGCCGGTTACAGCTCGGTATAGGAGTGTTAAGGGTTAAACAATAATAAACCGTTGTGAACTAATTTGCACCGAGCGATTGTATATTTTTCACCAGATGAAAAGGCGGCCACTGGAAAACACTTCTCTGAGCGACATGTCTTTCCCATGAGATGAAGAGGCTGCCCAGACAGGAACGTAACTGGGATCGAACGAGGGAGGTTCATCTTCGGGGCGAAAATAGGGAAGACTCGCTTCCCATCAATCAATGCTGACGTCCGCAGCAGCCCCTTCTAGACGTCCCGCTCCGACTGTTCCCAACATTTTCAGACCATCTCGGGAATGAGAGCTGATCCTTGAAATGAGTTAGCCTCGAAGTCTTCTCTCTCTTCATAAGGGATTTCCTCCTGGGAAACTTGTTCCGATTGATGTGGCCGTTCTAGTGGGAAATTCGGGATGCCGGACGTGGTGAGGGGTGGTGGCTTGATTGTTTATGGGGATCAGACGGAAATCTGTACATTAATCAAAGTTGGCCTTCATTGACTGAGACAGGTCCCACCCTACCCCACCAAGAAATAATTGGTTCGCTCGATGGCTGTACCCTTGAAGAATAAAACTGGGTTCAAAGTTACCAAAGGAATGACTACTATTTTACACGCAATGAAAGTAAGACCGAAATGAATCCAAACTGATAATGGTAAATAGTTCTTCAATAAACACTTTTCTAATCTAATGAAAACTTATAATATGCGACCCTATGCAAGTTAGAGCTCAACAAAGGCTACTTTAGTTGAAAGTTTCAACAGAATTTTGCGATCAAAACTAAGGAAGAAATTCCATTATAATGGTAGTTATAGCTATCTCGATGTATAGAAGGAGGTGGTGAGTGAATACAACGACATGTATCATCGTACTATTAGAATGACTCCTAATGAGATGAATAGTTCCAGTGCACATAATTCATTAGTCACTGTTTATCGTCAACATGGTCAATCTTTCTCTCCCAAATTCAGAGTTAACGATGTTGTGCGTATTTCAAAAACTAAAGGAATATATCCAAGAGGTTTCACAGTCAACTAGTCGCCTGAGTTATTCGTAATTAAATATGTTCATTCATCTTCTCCTGTTACCTTTACTCTTGTTGATAAACAAGGTGCAATTATCGAAGGCAGAATTCCCCAGGAAGAACTTCAAAAGACTAAATTTGACGATATTTATCTAATAGAAAAGTTAATTCCATCTAAACCAAATAAAGTATTTGTCAAATAGTTGGGATTGGATGAACGAGGGTGGATCAATGAAAACAGAGTTGTTTAATTTTTTTGATTTTTTTATTAAGAAATTAATTGCTGTAGGTACATATATGTACGCAATGTACTGTAGTCCGTTCGCCTTTCCTAAATAATATCTCACTGTAAAAACCCAACTAAACAATTATTATTCATAGTTCTCATCAAATTTATTTTCAGAATTTCATTGAAATTTAAACAAAAAATTTGTCGGGGTAATATTCTGCTAAAAAAACTAATGAACAAAACCTAAAACGAATTCTAAAGAGATACAACTCGTACTAACAGCATAATATGTACTATGTTCGGGGAAGATAATTTCCCGGTTCCCGGATCCTCATCATCGCCCCATAGCAATTCAACAACGTGAGAATGAACGCCTGGCGCTGAAGCGATGGACGCGCTGCGCATTCTCTTGGTTCTCTCGGGAACTGTCACAAGGATGACATAAACGGATATCAATGTGAAATTTGTTTGAAATTTTATATTCTTAGAATAGATAAATTTTGGTGGTTGGCGAACTTCGGCTAGGGAATCGGAAGAACTAATGTGGTGCAAAATATGAACCCTATAGGACAAGCAAGCACCTCTACCTCATTCAAACAAAATCTGTTGGGTGTCCAGTACACACTGCAAATTCGATTTTGATATTGAAAATTTTGATCAAAAGATCGATCGGAGGCATCGATTTCAATGTAATTTTGACCGCCTGAATCTAATGTAAGCAATCAAACTATTCTCGAAATAATACGAGTTTTACGTTTGGAAACCTCTATTACTTATGTAATAAAATATTATTGAATGACGTAATAAATGTCCGTATTACTATTATAATCATTATTAGCCCACTGATACGGGACCATTGTTTGATGCCCGGAGCCGGGACTGGGTCTGAGTGACCCCAGTGTCTCATTTTCTGCCAAAATCCAGTTTTATTGGATTTATAACTTTAAGGATTTATAATGACAAACTAAAGATTTGGTAATGGTTTAATAACACAATAAAAAATTAACAGGTCCGTTTCTCTTATATATTTCACCCTTTAGCACAGTCTTTTTCCTCTGAAGGTAATGAATAGTAATTAACAGCCATACGTATTGGACAATCACAGTAGCGCAACAGTACCCTAATTAATTATTATTAGGGTAAACAATTTATAAACTATGTTTGGTTACAAAAAAATAGAAAACGACAACTATCAGTCTGGATTTTGAGACCCTAAATTATCAATCACATGGCAGGAAATTTCTTTGTGCCTCTTCTAGGTATAAACTCTGAACATCGTAATAAAACAAAGCAATTTCAACTCGAAATACAAACTCTAAACATCATAATAATCGAAGAAATTTCAAAAAACTAAACAAAATAATAAGCAAAAATCACTAAGAAAGATTAGATTGGTTTGACATTGACAAGACTTTCATGAATCAAGGCATTTTTGACAAATTTTCGCACAGCATTGCAAACACTGACCTTTGTGGCATTTGACGCATGTATATGCAGTCTTGCGATCTTGATTTTGAGGACAGTCAGCACAACGAATTCTCTTGGCCAGCTTCTTCTGAGTAGCTCCCGTTGATACAGAAGTTTCTGGAGGGGGAATGTTCAAGATCCCCCTGATCAGCGTTTTTACCGAACTCTGCACGGATTTCTCGGTGAGTCTTCTCAACTGATGGGGCTTCACCAATTCATCAGCAAGTCCCTGTACGAACTGATGACGTTTTTTCATTGCATTTCCACTAAAACAGGAGTACAACACGAATGAATTTACGCCTGCTAGGTCGACGATCCTGTAGAAGAGCGTGAGTGGCCATCGAAATGATTTTCTTTGACTAGAGTACACTCCAGTTTTGTAATCAACAGCGTCGACTCCACCCTTGGTTTTATTATAAAACATGATAATTTCTGGTTTTTTGGTGGCCTCAGATATCTCTTTTGAATGGTGCATGGTTGATACTAGATTGACACACTTGTTTTTTTTTTTTTTGGGGACGAATGATACCAGAGTAATTTCGTTGTGAAAACCAAAGAGGGACGAGTTCACTTGACGACTGGGTTTCGGCAAAAATTCAGGTGGTAGTTCCGGTTTATTTTTACGGATCGTTCCCACATACGACAGTCCGACTTTCAAAAGTTCTTCACAAAGTTCAATTGAAGAAAAATAATTGTCGGCTGTAATATTTCTGCCAGAACCATGAAGTAATTGTGTGAGCCTGTAGACACATTGTGTGGGTTTTTTCATGGAGCTTTTCTGTTCTTCAGTCAACGTATTCCCATCACTGTCTTTTCCAGTGTAGATGTACGCATCATACACATAACCTGTGGCAGCATCGACTACTACCATGATCTTGATGCCGTATTTTGCTGGCTTTTGTGGCATGTAGACAATGAATGAGCATCTCCCCCTGAAAGGAACTAGCATTTCGTCGATAGTCACATTTTTCCCCATGGAGTAAGCTCGCTGACTGTTCGATAGGAAACTATCAAAAATGAAAGAAATGGCAGCCGCTCTGTCAGTGGTTTTTCGAGTTTCTCTATCGGTTGAATCATCGAAACGTAGGCAGATGTTTAGAGCGCAAAATCTGTCACGAGTCATGGTGGCTCTGAAAATTGGCCTTCCTGTGGGTCCTGCACTGAACAGAGAGTATATACTCTCTTTAGAACTTTTGAAAATGGACGCATAAAACAGTAGCCCAATATACGCACCGATTTCTATGCTGTCAGTTTCTCGGAACATGGATTTCCATCTTTTCCCTGGCTTCAAATCAGCTGTTTTTTTCAGCTTGACGTTGGTCCACTTGACGATTTCATCGACCATTTCGAAAGTGAAAAGAACTTTGAACACCTGTAGTGGCGAGGGTGAATCGCCTAGGGCTCTGGCTGATTGAGAAACACCAGGTAGCATTCGGATAATGTTGTGAGCTGGAGTTCTCACTCTCTGATTGGGCGCTGCTGAGTCCCACTCAAAATCGTTTTTTCCCAGGTAGACGATTGGTATTTCATCAGCTACGTCTTCATTACGTATTGGCCAGTCTACGTTGTCCCTCATTCTTGGAATTTCATCTGGTTCCAATTCTGCATTCGAGTCAGAATCATAATCACTTGGTTCTTCAGGGATGTAGTCAGCATCGGTATCAGAGTCATCAATTTCTGAATCAATGACTTGTGCTTCATAATCATGTGTACCATCACGATTTTCATCAGAAAACGGGTCGTCAATATCGTCTTCATCTAAAAGGGATGAGTTATCTTCAAATGGCTCATCATCTTCAAGAATTGCTCTTATCCGATTTTCGAAATCTGGATCATCACTTCGAAATTCTCTCTTTCTTCGATTTATGCTCATCTGTGAAAGAAATGGAACTTGCTAAAATTGAATGCAGTGATGATTTCTCAACAAAATCTAAAAAAAAATGATCATAGAAAGTATTTGTTTTTGCGTTAGAGATGAATACATAAAAAAAGAAAATGGCATGAGGGGGGACATGGTCTGAGAGACCCATCCAATTTACACTGCTGGGAAACGGAACTGGGTCTGACAGACCCAAGTGGGAACAAGAGGAGGGCTCTACTACACACAAGGTACACAACAAGAAAAGCGGTTTGACCTACCTTTGCTTTCTCTTCCGTAGTCAGGAGGGTACTGAGACACTCAAGGCGATTCAGCAAGGGGTAGCGCCTCCCCACCCCTCCAAAGGGGCGGGCGGGTCTCTCAGACCCGGTCCCGGATCAGTGGGTTAGGCGTAAATGGTTTTTTATTCATGATTTGATGTTGTAAGTTCACAAAAATTCCACCTTGAGCCTAATCGCATTTTGAATCAATCGATATCGGCAAAACGTTTTTAAAGGAAAGGATCAATATGTTACTTAGTATATGAGTTTCTGGATGGTTGCACTATTTATTTTGTGGAATTCCATTTTTTGAAGAGGGAGAATGACTTAGGAGTCATTCCACAACTACGTGTCAACTACAATGTATATTTCGTCTTATTACAGGCATATTCATGTACCTAGTTAAGGTATCTTATACTATTGCACAAAAAAATGTATTATTTAGATCACTAAACAAGGAACAATATTCAACTGGAAAAACTAACTATGACTCAACAGAAAACAATTTTTTCCGTAAATTTTATGGTTAACGAGTTCTGTTCGGACAAAGTGTTCAAGTTTAAGAAAAATAAGATGTAAATAGAATGCAAAAAAAAATAAATAAAAAAAACACCAAAATTTGCACATATAGCCATGCCTCATAAATGGAAGTTTTTAAAATATTTTTGAACTTGAACAGCAGTCGTTTAGTGCTCTGCTCGAATAAGGCTGATTTTTCAGAACCGATTGTTTTAGAATCGTATCAGAAGCCCCAAAACGTATTAATATAAAGCAAAGCTAGGAAAATTCCATTAAAAAAAAGTTTGGAACCATTGCAATATTTTAATTTTTATTCGAAAATTCGCTAAACGGAAAAATTAGGTACCTAAAAGGAAATTATGGCTAGTTGCTATCGTCTAACTGGGTTTCTGCTACTGGAATTCCAGGCCATCCATCCTTTGCCATTCCTCATTTCTCTATTAATAATTTTCCCTGAACGAACATCAAAAGAAATCGGCCACTGGCTCTTAAAAGCTCGGAAACTCCTCATTGGGGAAGCGTGTCCGCGTAATGGTTTCTCGACTTTTTAATTTCGCGTTCCCCCATTCCCTCGTAATCATTTTTCTCACGACCGAGCGAGTGAGAAAAGGAAGGGCAAAAAACATGAAATAAAATAAAAATGCGGGGAAGAGATGAAAAGGAAGTACTTTGCTGGGAACTTTTGAGTCAGACTCGGACGGAATTAATTAATGGTTTCGTCGGAACTCGCGCCCGGAGCGGGAGGTAAAACTTGACCAGAAGATATTACTCTCTTCAAACAAAAGCCGAAGGGAAAAGTTCGAACGATTTTTCTCATTGCGAGGGTTTCCTGGTGGAAACGGACGAAATGTCTTTTCCTAGAGTGATTGGGAGGTTGCTGTGAAAGAGAGTCTTGAAGGTTCTCACTTTTGGTGGGGCCAATGAAAACAACAAATTTAGACAAGACATCTGGAACAATGCTTGTAAATTCATTATTAATATATTGGAACGTTCAGGATTATGGCGGAATCATGGCAATGATGAGATTCCCACTTTTACAGAGTCCAAGGAATTCTGACAAGAATCCAGACCTTACACTGACATAAGAAACAATACCAGTAAGTGTCTGATACATTACTACTTTATTAGGAAATCCATGATTATGGCAGACCTATGAAAATGATAGTTTAATTCAACTAAAAGCGGAAAATGAAATTATTCCGTATCCCTATGAAATTGTTCCCAGTAAAAATAAATCATATTGTAGATAAATATTTAAAAATTAAAATTAATAATTCTGAACCCGTTCAATGATCTCCGTATTCCGCATCATGAGACGAAATCGTAAGAGTTTCAATATCTGATCAATAGTCACTACTACTGCAAAAATCACAAATCTTAAAATCCTCATGGTGCTTCTTTTCATGGAAATTACTAATAAACAATCTTTCTACATTTTTTTAGCCATGTCTCCGCGAATCAAAAAAATTTTTAATTTTATTCTTAAATTTCACTCTTCATTTAAAGATGCTTCGCGATGCTGATATAACGTTGCCACTTGCAACTTTGCCCACTTACGATTTAGGTATCCAATCAAAACACCACCATGTGTAGTCCTCACCTGTAACAAAATTAAATTCATTTAGAAATTCAAATGTGGATTCAACAATAATGAAATCAATAGTTCAATTAAATAATCAGCGGAATTAAAAGTGGAACCTGAATTTATTGTCAGTACCGGCAGATCGGTTAAGACAACACATTTATTTGATGAGTTGATAAAGTAAATCACAAAAATTTATTTATTATACACCCAATATTTATGTAATGCATATATGCATGTACCGCCTCCCTAATAGGTACGCGCGTAACTGTTTCTATTCGTAGTTAACTGTAAATTATTGGGGTTTACCTTATACTGCTAAATGATTATAGTGACATTCTTGGAAGCGTTTCACACTAACAGTGTTTGCTGCTAACGACAAGGAAAACCTCACAGAAATTTAAACAACCTGAATATATGAATTAGCGCTCCTCGAAAGGGGCTTCACTTCCCACGAAACCCCCTTCTGCTTTCACCTTGAGCCTCGGCTAACATTGAATGAACGTGGAACACACTCCATTTCAAATTTCAGCTTCATCGGTTGAATACACCGAAAACAGCCCAAAAAAACTCAAAAATCCTTGAGCGAAAAAAAAAGTGTATTAGACATGTGGCATATTGGGGCATAAGCCCCGATAAAATTAATAATTGTTCAAACGTGAATAATTTTGAGCGCATTTTCTTTATACATATAGTACCAGTCATGCAGCATGATCGTAAGAACGAATTTTCTTAAATTAGTTATCGTATTATGTTAAATTGTATTGAAATTTGAGCAATTTCAGTAGAAAAAAATAAATTGTTGAAAACCAATTCTATGACAAAAAAACTCAAACTAAATTAAATTCGGGGATTCAGAAGAGATTTTGGATATTATGATACGTTTGGATAACATTTGGGTATGTTGAAAAATGTAATTAAATTTACAGTAACGACACTGAGATGGTAGGTACTTCTTTCTGATTTATGCCGCATCTCAACCAGAACCTGGTTTTATAGGTATAAGTTGACTTCTTCTCTAAATTAATGTTTTGAAGCTCCAGAAGACAATAACCAACCATAATAGCAGCATAAATTAAAGTTGAAATTAATTTTTGCAATTTACTCCAGGGGTTTTGTTGAAGAATCGTTTATTACTTTGTTGGTAAAAATGTACCATACCACTTTATAACAAGTGTTGACTCATTGTTCTTTGTTGAAATGATTCAGCTAGACTCTTAGAATCATTTTTGTGTTTTATATATAAGAATGTCGTACAGTGAGTATATGCAAATAACACAGGAAATTTACGCCGCAAATTTTGATTAAAATGTGCTATCACATTTTACAAGAATTTACCGTTCCTTCTTTTCTGTACCTCGTCTACTGCCACATTCGTAAATTTATTGAAACTCACGTAATAGTTTCATTTGTATAACGTATTAAAAACAATGAAAGTTCACTAAGCAAATTTAAATAGAAATGAGATTGGTTGATTGGAAATGGGATAGGAATGGATTACACAAGAACATACATTCTTTTCTTTGTGTACCTTCATCTACTGCCACACTGTTAAACTGAAACTAAAAGTTAATAATATTACATTCGCTCAATCTATTAAAAACTGCAAATTTACGCAGCAAATTTTAACAGAATTGTGCAATCAAGTTTCACAACAATTAGCAGTTGCATATTTTGTGTACTTTCATGTACTGCTTCGTTCGTAAATTGAAACTCACTTGATAATTTCATTAGTATAACTGTTGATGCAACATGTTTATCAACCAATTTGTAATTAGTCAGGCTTTAGTCGAATAAGTGTAAAGTTGCTTCTTTTGTGCACCTTCATCTTCTGCCACATTCATAAATTGAAACTCTCTTGTGATTCCATTCCTATAACCTATTATTAAAAAATACTGAAAATTTACTCCGCATATTTTAGTAGAAATATCATTTCATGTTACACAAGAATTTAAAGTTGTTTAAATTTAATTTGAATTAAAATTATAAAATTTAAAGTTGCTTCATTTGTGCGCCTTTATCTGCTGCCACACTCATAAACTGAAACTCACTTGATAATTCCAATTTCTCATTGGTGGTTAATAACACTAACTTCATGATAAAGTAGCTTACAACAATTTTTCTGTATTTAAACCAGTAATTGTGAACAGCACGTTCTCGTATATAATGCATTTCGAAATCTTGTTCTTAGAATGAACAGAGTTTTGTTCACTCGAAACTATTCACCAACTATTAGCCTGTGGTATTGATATAGCATAATCTGGAATTAGCTCAACTGTATTTGGTTAAATGAGGTTTTGATTTAATTTTACAACAATTTAAGTAATTTCACTTCCGACCACCTTATCTTACCGTCGCATTCCCATCCACACACAGTGCAAAAAAAAGTTTAATACCCAAAATCTCTTCTTGAATAGGAGATTATTATTTAGAACGAGTTTTTAGCCATATAATTGGTAATTCACGATTTCTTTTCACTCAAAGTCTCCGATTTTCAAAACAATGTAACATGATATAGTACGATAATTTACGAAAATTCGTTCATACGATCGTGCTCCAAGACTGGAACTTTTTTTTTCCGAACTTTTTTTATTATCATACTATAAATTAAATCAGCATCTATTGCCCATCGTTCTTCTAGGTTGTTTTACTTGTTAGCTCACAATATTGGGAACGTGGGTTGGATCAATAGCAAAATTCAAGCGCATCGGCAAATTTATATTTTTTGGCAGAATATTGTTCAAATAAAGTTTAGTAACTATAAAATAGAACATTCGAAAAATGATACACAAAATCGGTAAAAACTGCAAAAAAAGTTTCCAGAAACAAATCCAAAAACTCTATTTGAATAGCAGATTATTATTTAGACCGAGTTTTCAGCCAACAATTGGTAACTAATGAATTCTTTTCACTCAAAGTCCCCAATTTTCAAAATAATGTAACATGATGTAGTACGATAATTTACGAAAATTCTCTCATACGATCATGCAACTTTTTTTTCTATTAAAAAGGCTTATATTATAAATTAACTCAGCATCCATTGCCCATCGCTCTTCTAGGTTGTTTTGCGTGTGACGCTCACAATATCGGGAACGTCACTTTGCAGCTCCATACGACACCAGCCCTCAGAAGGAAGGTTCACAAAAAAAACGTGGAAGGAAGGTAGCGGTTGACATCTGCTCACCATTTTCTTTGTTTTTACGTTCTAAAGAGAGAACGAGAGTACAGAAGAAGAATGTGGAGAGGAGCGAGGAGAGAAAAAACCTTTCCCAGGTCCCCTCGGCGGCTGGGATGTTAAAGGGCTTGAATGCGATAGGTGCTCATGCGTCTTGCCTCCTGAGCCCGTCACGTTCATTCATAACTTCCTGTGATCCTTCCTCTACATGAGATATCCTCTTTGAATTGAACCTCTCCAAGAAAAGGTTGTGTCTTGAGAAGAGAAACAATGCACTCAAGGATTCCGAACAAGATTTGTCTTCTAATCCAATAGTATTACTGAGACCTTGACAAGATTAATCCCACTTTAGCCATCATTATTCCAGCCGGGGGGTGCAGTTCCGTATGTGTCCCCTTTTTCAAACTAATTTAAATCTGTCATTATCCTATTTAGAAAAAAATGGCTATTGGTCCATTACTAATTAAAATTTTCAAGCATTTTAATTTCTCCCTTGATGGGAAAAACAAAAGATCATGGATATGTCTAGTACCTACTGCTTACCAGTAGGTACCTACTACTCAATTGTATACCAAACATGTAGTGCCTTCTTTTCACAAGATTATTCCATAATGGATACAAAACAATATTAGTTTTTAACTTAGAGTAATAAATCAGCATTCCTTGAAACTACAATGGCTTAGAGGTCATGAGATGTTGTGATAAAATGAGAGCATTCCAAAAAGTGGCTTACGATTTTCCTAGTATAAAAACTATGGGAGTTACTCTTCCCTATACCCTTACTCATTGGTTGTACGTGAAAACTCAATAGAAATTCTACCTAGCCTTCACTTTTCGAGTTAATAATAATCTACCGTCGGAGCGTTGCATTTTGTGTGGAGAAATAGTGTCGCGAAAAATTCTTTGACACCCAGCCAAAAGACATATCCATGTCCCAAAAAAAAAAAAAAAAAATTTTTGACGACTGTTTCGGAAACCTCGGAATGTCGTCTTTCTCATGTTTTCATGATAGAAAAACTTTCCCTTTTGCTTACATGAGAAATAGGTAATTGAAAAAAGTGGGGACACAGAACTACTTGACCTGTTAAAAAGTTCCTTATATGCCCCCACACTATTTGTGAGTCAGTACGTTGAGCAATGAACCCTAAAACCTTTTTGTTGTTGTTGATCTCTGACTACACAAAGTTGATGTTAATATTGTGTAGGATGATACAGACTCTTGAACAAACATGCATATTATATATATATGCTCCTTTTTTTCACGCCCTAGTCTTCCGATTTCACTCAAATTTTGATGATAGTTGAGGGATAACGATTTGGTCATTCCATATTAATTTCAACATGATTGTATCATTAACAGCTACGGCGCATGCGTCTATGTGAAATCCTTGTAACGACCTTAATTGCCACTGTTTTCATCCGATTTCGATGAAATTGCTAGAGAATGCGCGGGTTAGGTTGTAAATGGTCCCTTATCAGTTTCATCGTTGCCAAATCAATACTTCATTCTGCGCATGCGCAACGTAAATTCCATTATGCTCCAATTTTTTACTTGTCTTTTACTATGCTCCAATAATTTCTCTTGTCTTTCGATTTCGCTTGAGTTTGGACGATAGTTGGAAGAAGAATACTTGATTGAAATTGATTCAATTTCTTCGCGATTGTATCATTAATGGCTACCTACTGTGCATGCGCCTATGTAAAATACTTGTAATGACCTTAATTTCCACAGTTTTCATCCGATTTTGATGAAATTGTCAGTGAGTTGTAGATGGTCCCGTACCTATTTCATTGTTTTCAACTTATAAAAGTTCATTCTGCGCTTGCACAAACGTGAATCACATTGAGTATCATTTTTTCGTTTCTTAATTGAAGCATGTGTCCCCACTTTCAAACTAATGTAAATCTGTCATTATCCTAATAAAAAAAAATATATATATATATATATATAACAAAAATTTGACGATGGCTTTGGAAACCTCGGAATCTCGTCTTCCCCATGTTTTCATGATTGATTAACTTTCTCTATTGCGTACTTGAAAAATAGGTAATTGAAAAAAGTGGGCACACGGAACTATTTGAGCTGTTAAAAAGTTACGTATGTGCCCCCATGCTATTTGTGAGTCAGTAAGTTGAGCAATGAACCCTAAAACCTTTTTGTTTCTGACTAAACAAAGTTGTTGTTAATATTGTGTAGGATGATACATACTCTTGAATAAACATGTATCTGATAACTACCAGCAGACTAGGGACCCCCGACGAAGAGTCGGGCTCATCTGAACTGGGCACCAGCAGCAACTAAACCAACTGAATTGGACACTTTCCAAATCTTAGGTAGGCAGGGTCTGCTCCAGAATTTTTACTAATGGATCGAATAGTTGATGTTATGTATTTTTTACCACCAGACCACCAAACTACAAGTTCAACTAATCTGAATTTTTACTAAGGGATTGACTACTGATATTATGTACCTTTGAGATGTGAGCTTGCGAGTCCAGACCACCAAACCACACACCTATACTTCCAAGTTACCTGAAATTTTACTAAGAAATTGACTATTTGACGTTATGTATTTTTGAGATGCGAGCTTGCGAGCATCCAGACCACTAAACTGTATACATCCTTCTAATGTATTTAAACGCTAGATGGATTTAAATATAGCGTGGGGACACATACGAAACTTTTTGACTAGGCAAATAGTTTCGAATGTGTCCCCTTTTTTTTCAATTCCATATTTCTCATGTTCGTAAAAGAGAAAGTTTAATTTATGACGAAAAAATGGGAAAGACGAGATTCCGAGGTTTCCGAAACAGTCGTCAAATTAATTTCTTGATAGGGTTTTGACTGATTTACATTGACTTGAAAGGGACACCTACGGAACTGCACCCTTACTGAGGACTCACCAGAATAAATCCAACTTTAGCCATCATTATTCCAGCCGGGAATGTTTGCAGCACTTTCCATCAATCCCCCGTACAGTAGTGAGTAATTTTATAATAAATAATCATCAGAATCACTCTCCAAATAAGAAGATAGTTTTTTCCACGAGAAAATCTCATGTGTTTTTATTGGAATAAAGTGTTATTCTGTCAAGGAACGGTCATTGGGGCACGATATTGAAAGCGTATTCCCACCATGAGGACATTTTTTATGTTAAATAATTTGCGTCGTTCACTTATAAAATCGAAGTAAAACGATTATTCCTCCACTCTATAACCTGCTCACATTGAACAAGATGTGTTCATCATTGTAGACAAGTATAAAGAAAGGATGCAGTAGATAAATGTGATTCAGAGAGAACTTAATATTAAATACACACACCAAACAATCGAGCCATATTAGGATCCTGCGTGGGGGACCGTCTGAGACATGAAAAAGGAATGGTGAACACATTAGGAAGTTATCATCAGGAAGGTATCAGAGCGTCTCGTATTCTCCTCCGATGCTACCAAAGACGAGTAAGGTGTCCGATTTATCAGTAGCCAGGATCTTTTTAGTTTCATTCAGATTTTTCAACGAAATCCAGAATGTAGTTTTTAAATTTATAATTGGTGTTTAAATTTGGATAATACTTATATTCTTCCGTTTAATTATTTCTTTAATACACGTTACAAGTTGGTTCTGGAGATCACATAGCTCATCACTGCGACTCAGCACGATATTGTCAAGTATCGCCCTTTTACTATCACTTCTCGTTCGTATTGTCGCCATTTATGACTACAAAACTTTGGGATTCATGGAAGAGTTGTAAAAGAGTTGTTGTTTCGCAACCTCGTATAGTGCTTTGGGTATTGGAAAATTTAATTAACAAAATAAAATAAATCTATAATTGAAACGAGCTATAAGTTGTCAACTGCACAGTATCGGAAATGAAACGTTCTCCTACTCAAAGTCGATGATGAACTAAGTATTTAGTTTAAGAGTCCTCCCGCGAAAGAATTTAAAACACCCATCTCCATCTTTCCTTCAATCAGCAAAGGTAAGTAGGTTACTGCGGTTATTTACGCTCCCCCTTAAAGTCAATGTTTTTGCAGAATCGGAATCTAACGAAGCCCAACATTCCAACATTTAAATTCACTTCAACGTCAATCACAAAATTTAAAAAGATTTAAAACAGCTCTAGGAATACTGACTTTTCCTCATTAAATGACTATTTTTCAACTAATGGGTACTATATTTCCATTTTCTTCCTCATTTTCGGATTCAGCATTGAATTGTCAACAAGAAAAGATGATTCTCGTTTTTATTTAACACGATTCTGCCTCATTTGTTAAAAATCAATTGTGAATTCTTTTAGAAAAAGAGAAGTTACGAAATTTTTTAAAAATTAGCACTTTCAACTATCCCCCGTCGCAATAAATAGCGTTGGTATTTTATTTATTTAGATTTGCTTTTTAAGAACTTTAATTTTTTTCCCCACGAATTGAGAGTTGTTGGAAAAACGAACACTAGGCGGGATATATTCGTGATCTATTCAGCAGCTTGAAGATCGATATTGAAAGTGATCAGGTCCAGACAAAAATTTATGACGGGTGCCTAACTCCCCCAATATCAGATTGCCCTTATTGTTGACACAGTTACCTACATGGCAGATGTCCATTCGCTTCTATTTGCGTAATTATTTGAAGTATACTGTACTAAGTATACTGTTTCTCGGACACCATTAATTCAAAAACTGATATAACTCCGAAATCCCGCGAAAGGATTTAAAACTGCCCTCTCCATCTTTCCTTCAATCAGCAATGGTAAGTAGGTAACTGCGGTTATTTACGCTCCCCCTTAAAGTCAGTGTTTTTGCAGAATCGGAATCTAACGAAGCTCAACATTTAAATTCATCGGTCAACTCTGAAAGATAATTTCTTAGAAAGATTTGAAATGCTGTCGATTTTGGGAGTTCCACATTCGGATTTCCATTAAAATATATTTCTCTAAAATACCTACGCTACCCAAATCGTTGCGTTTTTCAAGTAATATAATTTCATCGCTAAAACTAGGATATTCTGTTTTCTCAAGCGTGATTGTGTTTTTGATTGTACTAGTGCGTTTGACGTTGAAGAGAATTTCAGAATTCTTCATGTTTTTACTTCGAAAACTAACCTCCCTAACCCTCCTAACCACCCCAATTTCAGATTACCTTTATTGTTGACACAGTTACATACATGGTAGGTGTCCATTCTCTTATATTAATTTTTCAACTTATGGGTGTTATATTTCCATACTGTAACATCTTTCCGTCCCCATCTTTCCTTCAATCAGCAATTGTAAGTAGGTAACTGCGGTTATTTACGCTCCCCCTTAAAGTCAGTGTTTTTGCAGAATCGGAATCTAACGAAGCTCAACATTTAAATTCATCGGTCAACTCTGAAAGATAATTTCTTAGAAAGATTTGAAATGCTGTCGATTTTGGGAGTTCCACATTCGGATTTCCATTAAAATATATTTCTCTAAAATACCTACGCTACCCAAATCGTTGCGTTTTTCAAGTAATATAATTTCAACGCTAAAACTAGGATATTCTGTTTTCTCAAGCGTGATTGTGTTTTTGATTGCACTAGTTTTTACTACAAATAATGACTTTTCCTCATAAAATGACTATTTTTCAACTTATGGGTATTATATTTCCATTTTCTCCTTCATTTTAGGATTCAGCATTAAATTGTCAACAAGAGCAGATGATTTTCATATTTATTTAACACTATTCAGGTCCCATATGTTAAAAATCAATTGTGAATTCTTTTAGAAAAATAGAAGTTACGAAATTATTAAAAAATTAGCCCTTTATACTTACTACTCCCATCGCAATAGCGTTGGTGTTTTCTGCGACTAGCCGCGATTTATTTATTTTTATTTATTTAGTTTTGTTTTTTAAGAACTTTAATTGTTTTCCTCGCGAATTGAGAGTTGTTTGAAAAACGAACACTAGGCGGGATATATTCGTGATCTATTCAGCAGCTTGAAGATCGATTTGATGGTGATCAGGTCTCGACAAAAATTTAAGAAGGGTGCCTAACTCCCTCAATATCAGATTGCCCTTATTGTCGACACAATTACCTACATGGCAGATGTCCATTCTCTTACATTTGCGTAATTATTCGAAGATATACTGTTTCTCGGACACCATTAATGCAAAAATCCCTCCATTAATGCATAACTCCCCCAATATCAGATTGCCCTTATTGTTGACACAGTTATCTCTATGGCAGATCTCCATTCTCTTACATTTACGTAATTATTCGAAGTCATATTCTGTGTTCCGGACACCATTAATTCAAAAACGTATATTGACCCCTCATTCCGATTCTGCGTAGGAATATACATCGGGTTAACCTTTTCTGGCGTCAAAATTCATTACTATGACTTTTTTCCACGTTACCCCGAACAATCAATGCACTGTGCGACGAGTGCTAT
Organism: Adelphocoris suturalis; assembly: GCA_030762985.1. Taxonomy (NCBI): domain Eukaryota; kingdom Metazoa; phylum Arthropoda; class Insecta; order Hemiptera; family Miridae; genus Adelphocoris; species Adelphocoris suturalis. The sequence continues at coordinate 33,813,890 of CM061042.1, forward strand.
TCTCGACACATTTGGAGCGGTGTTTAAGCCCACAAGAGTCAAAGTAATAATTTATTTATCTCGGATGCTACGGTTGTAGATATTTATCGGCATCTTTACTTCCCAGTTTTCATTGTAATTCCATTTTAACTTTTTCGACTTTTATTATTTCTATTAGCCTCTGAAAATAATCTACCTACATGAAACTCCCGAAAATGCGATTTTCATGTGTTGGAAATCTATTGTCAATCCTCTAGATAGTCAGTTTTGTCATGAAATAACAAAGTCCATCTCGCAAATTCGTTTTTTAGTGTTAATTTTTAGCTATTTATTTTATTTTACTATTTAGTATTTATTGAAAAATGTCTTCGAGAGAAATTTTTCTCGAAACCACAAAAATGGAATCCAGGCTTTAAAAAATGCCATTGCTTAAAAAAAAAGCTAAAATTTGGTAATGGCAGATTGCAGGGATGCTCCGCCCTCAAGTGAGACAACAAGGGAAGCGCCCGGATGAAGGTTAATGAATTTAATTTTTGGGATGAGCATGTTCTCTTTTACAATCTCACCTTTTTATTACAGGAAAGCAATTTCAGTGAAATTGTGATTTTTTTCTAATTCAATTATCTGTCCTTATTAATAGACCACTTATTCAACCAGGATCAAAAAAGCGGTCCGAGATATTTTCAATCCCTGATACCTACAATTCCATGCAGACTGAACAGCAGGATTGCCAGACTCGAAGAAGCAAAATACTGCAGATGTTAACAGAGAAATACTGAGAAAATTCTGTAGATTTTTCCATTCAAAAGTACTGTATATTACCGTAGATTTTAATCAAAAACCGTAGAATACTGTAGATGGTTCTATTCAATAACACCTTAGCACGGAATATAATGATGCTAAGCCAGAGGGATAGTACGAGTAGAACCCATTGTCAAACTATCCAATAACTTTCGAAATGATTGTCAAATAGAACTTCACCTCTAAAGTTGTACCCACCCGTAATTTGCCTTAATCCTGCGAATTACAACTTAAGTAGGTACTTGAAATAAAAGAAGCGATGAGATTTTTGTTATGATAACACATTTACTCGCTCATCTAAGAATAGCAACTACCTACCTACGAACTAAATCACTCGTCATCCATGAATGTGAATCCTGAAACTATACAAGTTCCAGAAGGCACCGTACATACCCAAAATGGCCCGTTTTAAGGTCGCCAGAGTAAATAATGTGAGAGAAAATATGTTATTTTCATAATTTTTTTATTTTTCCTTTTCATTCCAAAATAACTGTAGAAAACATACAAAATACCGTAGATTTACTGGAAATACTGTAGATATGGCAACCCTGTAGTCGACACACATCAAGGAATGGTGATCACATTAGGAAAATATCATCGAGAGCGCCTCTGGTCCCGCTCCGACAACTCAAAAAAAGCAGTTCAAGGTCCCCGAAAGTGCTCCACTTGCTCGAAGCTCTTACCTATTATTCCTAATCTTATTCACCCTTTTCTTCCACCTTCTTTTCCTTTTAGTTTTATTATCTCGACTCGGAAAAAAAGGCCGTTTTCACTTTATGACTGCTCGCTCGAGAAAGGAGAGAACTCATCATTCACTTTTTTCATCCAGGTGCCTCTAATCTGATCTAGTGGACGCTGAAGCGTTGAGACGTTCGCTTGACTTCCAACTTCCCGTGAAATATGTTCCGGGTGTAGTTTTTTTCGACGTCGTAGCCATTGACCGCGAAGACTCGGTTTTCCGATCAAGATTCCTGTGGAGTAATTGTTTTGCTCTACTGACACAATTTACATTGTCCTAGCTAAAATAGAAACTAAAGACAATGAATAACTATACCTACCAACCATGATCGGAGATTCCCGCACCGTATTGTTTTCATTTAAAAAAAGAAGGATTCATTTATTTCTCATTTAGATTTAAGCCACATCTCAACCAGAACGAAGTCATTGTAGGAAGTGTCAATGGGGACTCTGCAATGTCCACGATTCTAATCTACAACTAATACTACATGATGGATATGCGTATTATATGCAGCTAAGTGAAATAAAGCTATGATTAGGTGCGCACAAGTACATCACATCAATATATCTAGACAGACTATCACATTCGTAGTAGAGCCTAGTGGCTCTAAGGTACAATAGCAGGGACTGGAGCTGGTCTGGCCTAAGTACAACATCAACCTACTGAATGGATCCCAGGTGTACTTTGAGTTTCTTTAGGGGTGGGAAGTCCTCCAGAAAGAGGCTTATGATCCCCCATATACTGAAATAAGCAGTTGTCTGTGGGTAAGAGGCTACTACTGACTACTATTCAGCACAACCTTGGGGAAGAAGGAGTAGTAGCATTAGTGGGGAGGGTAAGTAGGAAATAGGTACCTAGTATATGTTTATAATCATAGGAGTACTTGTATTATAAGGATGGTAGAGTTAAGGCGATCGTTACAGTTAGTTTATAGCTGTACGGGTTCATGAGTTAGGTTGGAGTAGTTGGCACTACTTAACTAGGTGTAGGTTAGGTATAAATAAGGTCGTGCCATCTGTTCGCTGGCTTCGACTATTCTCAGGGATGGTGGGAAATGCGTGGAGTGTCAGGGAGCCAGTACCCAACAACATCCTGGGCACCAAAATCACCTTTATTGAGAGGGCTTTCGCCACGTATTTTGAAGCTCCACACTTCATATATACTTCCACCAAAATTATATACTATTCATTCATAGGGACGTCCCTGTAATGCATGCATTACTTACCAATATGTTTTATTTGTTTAATAGAGAGCCTCTCTACACAGATCACTGGTCCACATAGAGATACTAAACTAAATCTATCGCACATTATCTAAGTATAAGTACATAGACTGAGGCATTTATTATTTCATGAAAGGAAATTTATGAAATAAACTTCAATGGTCTTTATGTAGTTCAAGAAGAGGTAATATATCATTATCAATATACTTATCCTAAGTTGGCTATTTGAGAGAAAACCACGAACAATTTGTCGTATCATATAAAATTCAAGTTTCGATTTTGAAGCTGTCAAGTCTCTTGAAATGATTCAAGTAACTTCATTCAAGTTGCAGGATATTTTTACATGACTGCTCTTCCCGTAAATCAACGCAGCTTACGAGAAGTTCCTTTTTCGTGACTACGTGTTGGGAATCGCTTATCGGAAAAACTCTGTTCAGGCGGGTAGGAGAGAGATACGAGGAGAAACGTAAATCTTGGAGCAAATCTGACCAGTGGTTCGTACGTGTGAATCCAATGCGTCAGATACAATAAATTACTTTACATTTTTTTCTTTTCCTTCCAGGTCTACTTGTCATCAGACTTTCAGGTGATGGGGGGGTTACCAAATTCAAAATTTCCACTCGCCTATTACGTTTTATAATCACTTCTAAACAAGTTTGGTTTCGTGTGTTCACAAATCTTTGCAACAAGCTCAATTGCCTACATTACGAATTAGCTGTAGATCCTCCTGTAGCCGTTTCATGATTCACAAACCAGCACGCGTAGGATTCACAAATCCTACAGGCATAATTTTCCCGTACCAATTTCAAAATGGGTTTTAGCAAATGATCAGTGAGTTCTACAGGTGGTTTCAGGCTACTTTTTGCATCATCTCCCCCTCACTCCTGTCCTGAAAAGCCAGTTTTCCCTTCTACAAATCCGCAATCGTGTTGAAACGGTACCGATCTTTTTCCAAAACCTGATTGAAATTAAACGAAACCACCAAGTAACGTGGATAATGCCACGGAAACGAATTAAGAAACTTCTGAAGTCTAATTAAAATTGAAACCTACACTTATATTGTAAGTTGGTAGATGGGTACATACCGCAACTTTGTGGGCACGTTAGCGCAGCTGCCACCAGTTTTTACATTTAAAAGGTTCCTGACGGATGTACAGACTTCGATTCGGGCCACGCCGGAAAATCTGCTGGTGCCATATATATGAAATTCATCACGACCATGTCATTAGTTTAGCTGCAGTAAAAGTGAAATCCTTGTAACAAGCTTAATTTCTGCAGTTTCCGTCTGATTCTGATGAAGTTTCAGGATATGTGTGAGTTAGGCTGTGGATTATCCCCTTTCAGCTTCATGTCTCACAAATTAGTATGTACTTTCTCCTGATCCTTTGCATCCTCAAAGTAATTATCATCAGCCATCTATATTAGCACGGCCTAGTGCCCGATGTCGCTAAAATTTGGAAGGTAGTCTGGGAAAGAGACACGATCGTTTGCGCACGTGCGAATTTGGAATATTTTAACAAGCATTACAACTAAAGTTTTCATTCGATTGTGACGAAATTATTTGGGAACGCGCGATTTAGGCTGAGGGTGGTTCCTATCAAGTTGATTCTGTAAAATTAATAGTTTTTATTTAGCATGCGCAAACTTTGGACCCATCATCCATTGTTTTCACTTTCTGAGAAGATAAGAAAAAAAAAAATTGTCCCCCACTATCTAAAATTCTCAAATGAACGTTTTTACCATACTATCTCCGAAGCAACTGAACAGCATTGATTGTTTACAGTACACTTTCTAAATCTGGAAAACAAGGAAAGTGTGAATAGAAAATAATGAAGTATGAATAAAAATACGTCGAAATAAAGGAATGCGCTGGCTACACAACGAGAATCGAACCTGCACGATTATAGCCTCCCAGTAACACACGGAGACTTCTGCTTTTTTCGCAAGAAATGCTCTTATTTTTTCCGATAATCAACTTTTGTTATTCACTAAGGAAAACTGTTTAATCTCCTTCAAAATTTGTTGGCTTACACATCAAGCGCTTCCTACCGAAACTATTGGACCGAGCTTTACTAAAGTTTGCTTGAAAATCATACATTTATACTTTTCAATCGCTTCAGTTTAATTTGGACAACGCTCAGAGTTTGAATTTTCATTTGTCCTCTTTCTTAATTTTGGAAGCATACGAGTTGAACAACTGCAAGTCAGACTAGGTAACTATTCTAAATATGGATGAAAAACATCTGCCAAGTTGGGTGTGGCACATAGCTTCCTCGTTTACCAATCATCTTCTTCCAACCATCATCTAAATTTAAGCGACCTCGCACGACTAGAGAGTGACTAGATGGAAGATGATGGAATTTATGTTTGCGCATCTGCAGGATGAATTATTGATTTGGCAAGAATGAAACTGATAGAAGACCGTCTACGACCTAACCCACGCATTCTCTGATGATTTCATCGAAATCGGATGAATACAGTGGAAATTAAGGTTGTTACAAGGATTTCACATAGGCGCATGCGCAGTAGCTTTTAATGATACAACGTGTTGAAATTGATATGGGATGATCAAATCGTTACCACCCAACTATCATCCAAATTTGAGCGAAATCGGGCGACTAGAGCGTGAGAAAATTATGCTTGGTAGGATCTTCGTTTGAGAGTGACTATGAGATTGAGAGGGAACATGATGGAATTTACGTTTGTGCATGCGCAGAATGAAATATTGATTTGGCAACAATGAAACTGTTAGGAAACCGTCTACGACCTAGCCCGCACATCCACTGAATATTTCATCCAAATCGGATGAAAACTGTGGAAAATCAGCTAGTTACTAACACACAGACACACTCAGACAGACAGGCACGGAACCAAAGTTGTTCAGAATGGTCTGAAACGTAAGATGCGTTAAGGGAAATTTTGATTTTGGAGACTAACAATTTTTTTCTCCTGAAAGTGAAAACAATACTTCCGCTACCGTTATTAGGTAGACTCGGAAGCAAAACAACAAAACTTCTGCTTCTATAACCTTCACTTCACAGACGAACAAATTGACTAATAAATTGTGTTGAAATACTTGTAAAACTTTCCCAATATATTAGCTACAGTGATAAATCGTGCCGCAAGAAATATTAGTACCTAGAACAGTCGTTTCCTTCAATATTATTGGTTGAAGGTGCGATAGCCCTCGCTTCCTTATAAACCGAGATTCTCATTGTTTTGATAGATGGCTAAATTTGGCTGCATTCAGTAACACTATCGCTGCCAATGAATATAGCTGTATCGCTTGTGGGCGGCGTTTTTTAGCGATTCTGTTGTTCCTGATACGGTAAACGTGACAGAGAGAGACAACTAAGGTAAACGTAGAAATAGCGGGTCTATTCTGTTATACAACTGCAAAGCTCGAACGATTTCCTATAGAAGTTTTGTGACAAGTTTCTGATATATTGTGATTTTTTCATAAAATAAATGTCCAGTAGACCAGTTGGGATAATAGTATTTCACCAGTCATAGTATTTTGTCTTATCTTGATGGACGTAGCCAGCAGGTATTGTTTCTCAAGATGAGACATTGTCTGGAATGACACATACATATAAACATATAAAAGAGTGTTACGCTCCAGGAGTCATGATTTTAAAATTCGTGCTTTGTGAATGTACGAAACTATTTCACTATTGAACTATATCTCACAAAAATCCTCACCAGCAAAAAATATTCTCCCGTACAAACTGATTATAAGATTTTAACGATTATGTTGCACTTTTTATTTATATTTAGTTCATTTTAATGAAATAAGATCACATGTTGAGCAGTATAATATACTGGGTATAAACTACACAAAAACCGTGTTTATTACCGAGCAAAATCCAGTGTTACCATTCGATTTTACGTGAAAAATGACATGAAAAGGAACCCCAAATTCGTAGAACTATTGGGAGTCACTTTTCATAAAAATCCACGATTTCCTAAAGAATAATAATGATCATATTTCCTGTAACAATCTGCTTTTAGCCAATTTTTCAATGGACTGTTTAGAAGGCTTCTAAATGTTTGATGTGGTGAGGGGAGGGAGCGAAGACCCCCTACAAATCCGAGTTATACATTAAAGAACTCAATCCTAGATTTTAACGTCGTATGTGTATATATATATATATATATATATATATATATATATATATATATATATATATATATATATATATATACATTTATTTGTAGAGTGTATTTCCAGACGATAACTCCCTTAAAATACGCCGTGGAAATTTCGATCGAATACAGAAATATTAGGTCGGCCAAAGACGGGTCGAGTTTGTCGGCCAGCCCCAGAATTAGTGACCGAAAAAATCCGGTTTTTGACCATATGGCATCTCTAAAATTCATAATTTTTTTTAAATTTGTTATTTTATTTATTTATTTATTAATTTTTTTTATTTTTTATTTATTCATTTTTTTTTGTTGTGAAAAATGAATAATTGACTAATACTTTGTAGTTGTAGTTTTCGAGTTCTGCTGCATGTCCTAAAATTTTATTTGTTATCTAGTCACACTGCTGTCCCCTTCAGTTTTATTTAAGGACATGGTTTTCAAAATCTAAGTGCCTAATTTCGTTTTATCCACAACTTCGCGTTGAAAATTCGCTGTATTAGCCATGCTGCATGACTGAGTACTTATTCATCTATCAACACCGTTTGATTGAGCTGTCGTATACCAATTCCTAGGAGGAACACAGACTTGAACATTAATAGCCTGTATGCTGCTAGGTAGTCTGTAACAGAATATTTCTTGTATCAAGACAGAAGAGGAATTGGGAGGGAGAAATCCCAAATTGCAGGAAGTCCGAGATGTCACAGAGGATATTAGCACTACCATTTTTATATTATGTGTATATACAGTTCAAGTAGACATTCCTTGTTATCTGCACATTCAATATTATGCTATATATGCTATACTCCCATCTCATTTCTTTCATTCTGACATTTCCGCGTCTTTACTGTTGCCCCCCTCCATGGGAAATTATTAAAATTTGCGTCACACAAAGCAAAGCGGAAAAGCCGAAAATATTGGTTGAACATTATGTTTACTTTAGACCCCTATGTGATATCTGAGAAAATGCATCACCTAACGTTACATTTTACGGTATAAAGAAATACTTCAATAATCTGGTGTTATTATTTTTTTAGGTTAATTAATAAAAATCTGTTTTTTTCCAATTATTAAATTAGTAGTTAGATAAAGTATTCCTAGTTTGTTGATCATTCAACGAGTTTTCTACAACAGAAATGATAGATTTAAAATTTAATCCCTATTAAGTTAAAATCACTTAGAGCTCGTATTCTATAATAAGTTTTACGTTATGACGAAATCCTTCAATAATCTGGTTTTATTATTTTATCAGGTCAATTATCATGAATTTTTTTTCTCAATAAATGAATTAGTAGTTTGGTAAAGTATTCCTAGTTTGTTGATCATTCAGCAAGTCTTATACTACAGAAATGATGGATTTTAAATTTAATCCCTATTAAGTTAAATTCTCCCAGTGCTAATATTCAATAATAAGTTTTACGGTATGACGAAACACTTCAATAATCTGGTTTTATTATTTTATCAGGTTAATTATCATGAATTTTTTTTTTTTTTTTCTCAATAATTGAATTAGTAGTTTGGTAAAGTATTCCTAGTTTGCTGATCATTCAGCAAGTCTTATACTACAGAAATGATGGATTTTAAATGTAATCCCTATTAAGTTAAAATCCCCCAGAGCTCGCATAATTATCAAGTATTCCTTGTTTGTTGATCATTCAACAAGTTTCCACAACAGAAATGATGGATTTTAAAAGTAATCCCTATCAAGTTGAAATCACCTAAGGCTCTTATCCTATAAGTCTAGATATCAGTCCAGAGTGGTACCTTAAATTACTTACCAACCATTTCATCCGAAGAAAATGCATCACATAACGTTATGTTATGACGAAATACTTCAATAATCTGGTTTTATTATTTTATTAGGTTAATTAATATAAATCTGTTTTTTAGCGAATTTTTGAAGAAAATTAAGCTATTTCTGTCGCCTCAAAATTTGTAGAATGTGATTTTTTGAAAAAATTTTATGCGGAAATCCGTTTCAGGCTATTCTGAATCATATTCTGAAGTTTAACGCATTTTTTATGTATGTATGTATGTATATGTATGTATGTATGTATGTGTCATTCCAGACGATAACTGTCCGTAGAATTGTGCTAGAAACTTCAAACAAATTTTAAAATGTTAAGGACACAAAACGAAAGTTCAAGTTCGTTGGCCTATGAGATTGAGAGGGAACATGATGGAATTTACGTTTGTGCATGCGCAGAATGAAATATTGATTTGGCAACAATGAAACTGTTAGGAAACCGTCTACGACCTAGCCCGCACATCCACTGAATATTTCATCCAAATCGGATGAAAACTGTGGAAAATCAGCTAGTTACTAACACACAGACACACTCAGACAGACAGGCACGGAACCAAAGTTGTTCAGAATGGTCTGAAACGTAAGATGCGTTAAGGGAAATTTTGATTTTGGAGACTAAAAATTTTTTCTCCTGAAAGTGAAAACAATACTTCCGCTACCGTTATTAGGTAGACTCGGAAGCAAAACAACAAAACTTCTGCTTCTATAACCTTCACTTCACAGACGAACAAATTGACTAATAAATTGTGTTGAAATACTTGTAAAACTTTCCCAATATATTAGCTACAGTGATAAATCGTGCCGCAAGAAATATTAGTACCTAGAACAGTCGTTTCCTTCAATATTATTGGTTGAAGGTGCGATAGCCCTCGCTTCCTTATAAACCGAGATTCTCATTGTTTTGATAGATGGCTAAATTTGGCTGCATTCAGTAACACTATCGCTGCCAATGAATATAGCTGTATCGCTTGTGGGCGGCGTTTTTTAGCATTAATTTGGAAGGTAGTCTGGGAAAGAGACACGATCGTTTGCGCACGTGCGAATTTGGAATATTTTAACAAGCATTACAACTAAAGTTTTCATTCGATTGTGACGAAATTATTTGGGAACGCGCGATTTAGGCTGAGGGTGGTTCCTATCAAGTTGATTCTGTAAAATTAATAGTTTTTATTTAGCATGCGCAAACTTTGGACCCATCATCCATTGTTTTCACTTTCTGAGAAGATAAGAAAAAAAAAAATTGTCCCCCACTATCTAAAATTCTCAAATGAACGTTTTTACCATACTATCTCCGAAGCAACTGAACAGCATTGATTGTTTACAGTACACTTTCTAAATCTGGAAAACAAGGAAAGTGTGAATAGAAAATAATGAAGTATGAATAAAAATACGTCGAAATAAAGGAATGCGCTGGCTACACAACGAGAATCGAACCTGCACGATTATAGCCTCCCAGTAACACACGGAGACTTCTGCTTTTTTCGCAAGAAATGCTCTATTTTTCCGATAATCAACTTTTGTTATTCACTAAGGAAAACTGTTTAATCTCCTTCAAAATTTGTTGGCTTACACATCAAGCGCTTCCTACCGAAACTATTGGACCGAGCTTTACTAAAGTTTGCTTGAAAATCATACATTTATACTTTTCAATCGCTTCAGTTTAATTTGGACAACGCTCAGAGTTTGAATTTTCATTTGTCCTCTTTCTTAATTTTGGAAGCATACGAGTTGAACAACTGCAAGTCAGACTAGGTAACTATTCTAAATATGGATGAAAAACATCTGCCAAGTTGGGTGTGGCACATAGCTTCCTCGTTTACCAATCATCTTCTTCCAACCATCATCTAAATTTAAGCGACCTCGCACGACTAGAGAGTGACTAGATGGAAGATGATGGAATTTATGTTTGCGCATCTGCAGGATGAATTATTGATTTGGCAAGAATGAAACTGATAGAAGACCGTCTACGACCTAACCCACGCATTCTCTGAAAATTTCATCGAAATCGGATGAAAACAGTGGAAATTGAGGTAGTTTCACATAGGCGCATGCGCAGTAGCTATTAATGATACAATCATGTTGAAATTGATATGGGATGATCAAATCGTTATGCCCAACTGTCATCCGAATTTGAGCGAGATCGGGCGACTAGAGCGTGAGAAAATTATGCTTGGTAGGATCTTCGTTTGAGAGTGACTATGAGATTGAGAGGGAACATGATGGAATTTACGTTTGTGCATGCGCAGAATGAAATATTGATTTGGCAACAATGAAACTGTTAGGAAACCGTCTACGACCTAGCCCGCACATCCACTGAATATTTCATCCAAATCGGATGAAAACTGTGGAAAATCAGCTAGTTACTAACACACAGACACACTCAGACAGACAGGCACGGAACCAAAGTTGTTCAGAATGGTCTGAAACGTAAGATGCGTTAAGGGAAATTTTGATTTTGGAGACTAAAAATTTTTTTCTCCTGAAAGTGAAAACAATACTTCCGCTACCGTTATTAGGTAGACTCATGACATGGAAAGGAACCCCAAATTCATAGAACTATTGGGAGTCACTTTTCATAAAAATCCACGATTTCCTAAAGAATAATAATGATCATATTTCCTGTAACAATCTGCTTTTAGCCAATTTTTCAATGGACTGTTTAGAAGGCTTCTAAATGTTTGATGTGGTGAGGGGAGGGAGCGAAGACCCCCTACAAATCCGAGTTATACATTAAAGAACTCAATCCTAGATTTTAACGTCGTATGTGTATATATATATATATATATATATATATATATATATATATATATATATATATATATATATATATATATATATACATTTATTTGTAGAGTGTATTTCCAGACGATAACTCCCTTAAAATACGCCGTGGAAATTTCGATCGAATACAGAAATATTAGGTCGGCCAAAGACGGGTCGAGTTTGTCGGCCAGCCCCAGAATTAGTGACCGAAAAAATCCGGTTTTTGACCATATGGCATCTCTAAAATTCATAATTTTTTTTTAAATTTGTTATTTTATTTATTTATTTATTAATTTTTTTTATTTTTTATTTATTCATTTTTTTTTGTTGTGAAAAATGAATAATTGACTAATACTTTGTAGTTGTAGTTTTCGAGTTCTGCTGCATGTCCTAAAATTTTATTTGTTATCTAGTCACACTGCTGTCCCCTTCAGTTTTATTTAAGGACATGGTTTTCAAAATCTAAGTGCCTAATTTCGTTTTATCCACAACTTCGCGTTGAAAATTCGCTGTATTAGCCATGCTGCATGACTGAGTACTTATTCATCTATCAACACCGTTTGATTGAGCTGTCGTATACCAATTCCTAGGAGGAACACAGACTTGAACATTAATAGCCTGTATGCTGCTAGGTAGTCTGTAACAGAATATTTCTTGTATCAAGACAGAAGAGAATTGGGAGGGAGAAATCCCAAATTGCAGGAAGTCCGAGATGTCACAGAGGATATTAGCACTACCATTTTTATATTCTCTACAGATTCAATTCATTCTAACGTTTTCGTGCAGTTAATAAGACTCTCACGACAGGGGTGCCAGTAGTACGAGGTTTTTTGTTGGCTTCATTCATCGAATATTATTATATCGAAGGTTTCACGCCATCCTGCAGGCGCCCTACCGCTTGCGGTCTGTCACTGAAGCCCTTGGATTGACAGGAAGCATTGTGGAAGAGCGTACTGTGGTAGAATATATCGGAAGGTAATATTGCTTGACTATGGCTTCCCAAGTACCCTGACATTATGTGACCCACCAAATGGTCCAAGACATCGCATGAATGTTGGTGAATAACTTCCTTATTTTACTACTGAAGGATGGGAAACCCCACTTCTGTGTTTGCAATGTGGACGTAGATTATGGACAACATACATGTAAAATTGTGGAGACAATAAATCATTACGAAAGACCTAACACAATTGTACAGGGTGTGCACCAAACAGGTCCGCCAAATTACATGAATGAGAAATCCTTGTGAAGCATTATTACATCTACTAATCTAGCAAATGTCGGGTCTAAGGATGGTCCACTGTAAATTTCATTTCCTAAAAATTGAAAATTTTGACTGCACAAGCGTGAATGAAAAATCTATCTAACATAATTTTTATCTTTTTTTGTCTGTCTTCTCGTAAATTTGGAAGCTAGTTGGGTAATTACAATTTGATTACTCCAAATGAGTTTGTCACCATCGTATAATTAGCTGCTGCTGCGCATGTGAGAACATCATATCTTTGTAACAAGCATGACTTCCACAGTTTTCATCTGATTTCCATGACATTTTTAAGGATTGAATGGGTTTATCTGTTAAGCTCATTTGAAACATGTCTTTGATTTGTACATTCATGTTACTCACTAAATAACTATAACGTCTAATGACATAAACAATAAAATTAATTCATTAATGATCAAGTTTGTCTTGGAAGATACTATCCTTAAAATGAATCCTGTAGAATATTTGAAGTATGAAATTGGCTCAAGTGTTCAAGAACTGCTGCACCACCTGTGCACGTGTATATTTACTCTTTACCAAAAAAAAACCACAGATGGCAAGAGGTCATTCCATTCCACCTAGGCACCATGCTAACTCGTTGGCAATTCCTTTGTTCTTCCCCAGTAAGAATGGTGGCGTTAAAGCCCGTTTTGACCAGCGGACACAAAAACACGCTTTTCGCTCTGCCTCCATAAAAACTCCCGAGTATCAACAACAGGACGATGAGCGGGATGGAACGAGGTAGCTCGGCGCTAAAACCTCGTAGAAACCTCCTCGGAAAATTATACGGAACAGCCGTCCTTCGCGTTTCCTCGGGTAGGGAAGCGGAGGTGATAACGACAGTGCAAAACCTTCTCAATGTCGCGAAATCTGGGGAGGGGGAAGACATTCTGAAGTTTTTCATTCAGAAGGAATCCCTATTTCCTAATTGTGTTCACTTTGTCCCCTTTTCTCAGTTACGAGGAAAGATTGTAACACCTGCAAGCTATTATTTGTGAATGTTTTAACCTTTGTAAAAGTGTGCTGAATAATTATTTGTGTTGCTTTGAAGAAATTCTAAGCAGATAGAATAACGAGTAACAATCTCAAAATGATTATTAGTGATAAGTCTATGTAAACTAACGGTACATAGGCAACTTTCAATTCACTCAAACACAAGTTAGCACTACATTTACTGTATTATTGCATAATACTGCCTGTATACATTCGAGAGTTTCCATTAAGAAGGAATTCATATTTCCTAATTGTGTTCACTTTGCCCATTTTTCACTAGTAATGGTTTTGACTTATGCAAAAAAAAAAAAAAATAAAAGTGTGTTGAATAATAATTTGGATCTTGTTGAAGAAACGCTTAGCAGACAGAATAACGAGTAAGAAACGCAAAATTATCATTACCCAGCGTTAAGCTCGTAAAAACCGACAATGCTAAGGTAAATTTTATTTTTGCGTCTCATCATATCCACAAAAACAAGTTATAAGGTACTACATTATTTATTATTACTACTTTACTAAGTATAGATAATCTTGCATTCAAAAGGTATGCCTACTTCCTAATTGTGTCCACTTTGTACCTTCTTCTCTGTCCCAAGGAAGTTTACAATACCTGCGTGCTATTACTTGTGAAGGTTTTGACCTTTGTAAAAGCGCGCTGAAAACTGTAGCCTTGGAAAAACGTGGAGCAGACAGATTATTTAACGAATAAAAAGTTCCAGTCATGCAGCATGATCGTATGAGCGGATTTTTGTAGATGAACTATCGAATTGTGATCATGCAAGGGAAAAGGGAGCTTAAATCGCCAGAAATCAAATCTGAGTTCATATTGCTTCCGAGCATATATGTGTCTCCTTAGGATTGAGATAAAAATACAGTTCTTGCGCCAAAAAATCAAGCATTCCATACTAGAGGATGAGTTCGTTGGCCAACAATATTTGAGCACAGTAAATTGGTCAAATTTCGGAAAATGTCCTAAAAATGGCCTCGTTGGCAATGTCGTACAACTTTCCTCTTAGCCACCACGTCTAACACAGCGAACATCTCATTCAATGCTTGCCCATTCATGTTCAATTTACTGTAATATTTATTCAACTAGTAATCCTTGTAAACCTAAAGACATAATAGAAGAAAATGTGGATAACAATTCTGATGAATATCGTACAACTCAACTCCTAGCCACCACGTCTAACATAGCGAACATCTCATTCAATAATTGCCCATTCTTGTTCAATTTATTGTAATATTTATTCAACTAGTAATCTTAGTAAACCTAAAGACATAATAGAAGAAAATGTGGATAACAATTCTGATCAATATCGTACAACTCTCCTGTTTGTCAACACGTCACATAGCAAACATCTCAACCAATAAATGCCCATTCTTGTTCAATTTATTGTAATATTCAACCAGTAATCCTAGTAAACCTAAAGACATAATAGAAAAAAAATGTGGATAACAATTCTGATCAATATCGTACAACTCTACTCTTAGCCAAAACGTCACATAGCAAACATCTCATTCAATAAATGCCCATTCTTGTTCAATTTATTGTAATATTCATTCATCTAGTAATATCAAGTCATTTAACCAATTTTATTATACTGGGATTTGGCGAAAATGTGAAAAAATTATCCCTGCTCTATCATACGAATTAAGTAAATAACGAAAATAATTAACAAAATAATCCCTCTTTCATATGTTTGGTTACTCACATCTTCTCATTAGGATAGTTCATAGAATAATAAAAAGCTCCGGTTCGTCTTTCACCTATACGCTTTATTAAACAATTTCCTCAAATTTGAACACACAGAAACGTCAGGAATATTGTACGATTTTTATATAGCTGTGAATAATTTTTATTTTTTTGCATATGAAAGTCTAATTAGGTACTTAGTAATTTTTTATTTGATTTATTTATTTATTATTATTATTATTATTATTTTTTTTTTTTTTTCAGTAGTTTGATAAAGTATTCCTAGTTTGTTGATCATTTAATTCAAGTTTTTTACTACAGAAATGATGGATTTTAAATGTAATCCCTATTAAATTAAAGTCGCCGAATGCTCGTATCCTATAAGTCTAGATATCAGTCTAGAATGGTACCTTACATTACTTACCGACCATTTCATCCAAAGAAAGAAGAGAAACTTGCATTTTTGCGTTGTGATGTCTTTGCTCACCTGAAACACGAGAAAATAAAGCAAATTTAGTGACGAATAATCGATCTGTAGTAACGATGAAACCATTTTGTCACAACTTATTATTGACATTTTCATGTCTTTGCTTTGGCACATAAACTAAAAAAACGTCACGGAAAATAATTGCTCACGAAAATTGCTCACGAAAATTGTCCCAAGTGGCCACAACGATGATTATGACCATCAGAAATGACGTTTTTACCTAATGATCCCACGATTCTGAGATTTGGTATGTAGCCCCTTGAGGGACTTCTGAACACAACTGACCGATCCAAGATCAGCTGAGTGGCTCTAGAATCCATTTTTTTCCCTAATGATCCCACGATTCTGAGATTTGGTATGTGGGCCCTTGAGGGACTTCTGAACACAACTGACCGATCCCAAATCAGCTGAGTGGCTCTAGAAACCAGTTTTTTCCCTAATGATCCCACGATTCTGAGATTTGGTATGTGGGCCCTTGAGGGACTTCTGAACACAACTGACCGATCCCAGATCAGCTGAGTGGCTGTAGAATCCAGTTTTTTCCCTAATGATCCCACGATTCTGAGATTTGGTATGTGGGCCCTTGAGGGACTTCTGAACACAACTGACCGATCCCAGATCAGCTGAGTGGCTCTAGAAACCAGTTTTTTCCCTAATGATCCCACGATTCTGAGATTTGGTATGTAGCCCCTTGAGGGACTTCTGAACACAACTGACCGATCCCACATCAGCTGAGTGGCTCTTGAATCCAGTTTTTTCCCTAATGATCCCACGATTCTGAGATTTGGTATGTAGCCCCTTGAGGGACTTCTGAACGCAACTGACCGATCCCAGATCAGCTGAGTGGCTCTAGAATCCAGTTTTTTCCCTAATGATCCCACGAATCTGAGATTTGGTATGTAGCCCCTTGAGGGACTTCTGAACACAACTGACCGATTACAGATCAGCTGAGTGGCTCTAGAATCCAGTTTTTTCCCTAATGATCCCACGAATCTGAGATTTGGTATGTAGCCCCTTGAGGGACTTCTGAACACAACTGACCGATTACAGATCAGCTGAGTGGCTCTAGAATCCAGTTTTTTTCCCTAATGATAAGGAAATAATAAGAAAACACACATGAAAATGTCCCAATGTGTTGCAGACTCGTATGCAAGCATTTCTGATGATTTCCGCTTACTTTACTAAGTTTACATCAAAATTATGGTTTAACTTAGAGTAATTTAACATTAAAACATAATTTTCTCCACTAAATAACAAAATAAAAGTAAACTTGATTATACCGTTGGAAAGAGTACTAGACAAAGCAGTTTTCATGAGATTTGCCAGTTTCCAGGATTCGTTTTGGAAGAGTAGTAAAGTTTTAAAGATTTTCAGAAATTTTTCAGGATAGTGGCAATTTTTAATTTATTATAAAGCATGATAAGTTGAATTCAATGTTCAAATGCAAAAACATATACGTTAAGCATTCAAAGCTATAACTAGCGGTGTCAAATGATCAATGATATCCCAAAAAAGCATAATTTATCAAAAAATTCATTATGAGGTTCTTTTTTTTTTCAATTAAAAAAAATTACATATGACGTTGAGTTCCATTTGGAAAATGTTGGGTTTAATTGATTAAAAAATGTGAATTATTCTGGAAATGCTATATAACCCAATTGCTATCCTCACCTACCCTCACCCTCGTGCGGTATCTTCTTACCTACCACTAAATTATATTCAATATATCTCGACATCATATTGGTCAGAGATTTCTGCCTCATTATCAATTTCTTGTTGCGCCATTTAGAGAAATTGTCATTAAAGATTTCAAGTGATTAATTTCGTATCTAATTTAATAATTCTTTAACCTCAATAAATATATAGATTTATATTGTAGAGAATAAGAGGTTTAATCACAAGGGAACCACAAGGGTGACTTAGATTGTCACAATCTTTCATAATATATGACTGAATTTCAGCATTCCGAACAAAAATCCTGCTAAGTTGGTTGAGGAATCTACATGTCTTTATGGGAGAGAGATGGGGGGAGATTAATTCAAAATAATTTATCAACAACATAACAAATAAATAAGCCAACGCAAAGTGGATAATTTATAGCAAAAATGGGATATAAATAAATTAATTATAATGAATTAAGCGGTGAGCTGACCTCATAATTGTTTTCAAATATCAAATCAAAACTCTATATAGTTCTCTTTCCCATTCTGCTGACCTTGGATCCAGTCTAAATAGCGTGTGAGCCACTCCATTATCAGCCGATGCCGAGTGTATCCATCATTTTTGTTGTTCGCAAAAATTCTAAATTTTTTCTGCTATCTCGTGTAGGGGGGGGAGAGAAACAGTTCCAATTTCATTGACTAAGGTCACTGCTGTCATGTTATCCACACGTAGCAGTATGCGACAAGAGGACGAGTCACTTGCAAAGTGCACCAATATCTCCCAGAAAGCTTCTCATAATGGTCAATACGCATCGTATTTGGTCCATTGTTCATTGCCCGCAGCCACCAATGTACATCCAATCTGGCTGGAATGGATAAAGCGCAGTGCGCGCAAAAATCGCCTGGAGATCGCTTGAGGGGGTAAAATTTCACTCATTCTAGGTGGCGTAAATGTAATGGACTGTAAAGTACTGCCGGAGAGCATGATACTAAAAACCCATTGTTTTCGCTAACATCCGAATAGATAGGGAGTTGGGTTGCAATGTTTTTTTTCACCAGCTGATTTGATTGAGAAAGCTTATCCTCATTAATCCCGATCGTCATTGAAAAGGAGTTAAATTCGAACCCAAGGAAATTGAAAGTTGAAGATGGGATTAATTGACTTTTCGATTCATGCACAATGAACCCCAAATCTGTGAAAAGTGATGCTGCGATCCACACAGCTGAACATAAGCTTTCTTAGTGGATGTTTGATGAAGGTAAATCAGCTGGTTCTGTGTGCCCGCCTTCCCAAACCTTAGGTGTGACACCCTACCAGTGCTGCCAACGCGGGGGATTTTTAAGGGCTCTCAGAGCCCTATGGCGATGAAGTGTGGGAGGGGATTTATGGGGATTTTCGAGCTTGACTGACAATCGTTGATTTCTATAATTTGTTTACTACCTTACATATGAATCAAACGTGAATTTCACCATTAATACAAATGAAAAAATGATCCATCCACTAGATCGTTCTCAGAACAACGACAAATGACACGCACCAAAATTTTGAAGGACAAATAAATGGATCTTTCTACATCTTGTACAGTGGGTATACTTGTATTTTCAAGTTTTTCTTTTATTGACAACATGATTCACCATAAGCACCTGCCTGTTACTATGGTGACATGTTCCTTACCTGCCTTATCTGTTGGTAACAGATTTTCTCGTGTTTTTGTAATAATCCGCACCTTAATTTCTTTCACATAGTTTTCCTTGTTATATGACCTATTATTACCTACTTGATAATTCAATTTTTGATCAATATTGTGTCAGAAATCGCTTTTAAACGGCACCTTAAACTTAGGGGATTTTCTGATTCTTCCTGGGGATTTTTTCGTGAAGTTGGGGAGGGATTTTTCGCTGAAACGGGTTGGCTGCACTGCACCAATACAGGTCGGACTCCTTGGAATTGTTCGATTCCTTTTTGCGAAATCGCTCAAGGCGACTCAGCACATATGTGGAGAATTGAAAATTTTATTGTTCTTCTCTACGCGCAAGATTCCCAATTCGTGGACTTCCAGAAGTTTGCTTTAGTAGATGTTCAAGTAGACATTCCTTGTTATCTGCACATTCAATATTATGCTATATATGCTATACTCCCATCTCATTTCTTTCATTCTGACATTTCCGCGTCTTTACTGTTGCCCCCCTCCATGGGAAATTATTAAAATTTGCGCCACACAAAGCAAAGCGGAAAAGCCGAAAATATTGGTTGAACATTATGTTTACTTTAGACCCCTATGTGATATCTGAGAAAATGCATCACCTAACGTTACATTTTACGGTATAAAGAAATACTTCAATAATCTGGTGTTATTATTTTTTTAGGTTAATTAATAAAAATCTGTTTTTTTCCAATTATTAAATTAGTAGTTAGATAAAGTATTCCTAGTTTGTTGATCATTCAACGAGTTTTCTACAACAGAAATGATAGATTTAAAATTTAATCCCTATTAAGTTAAAATCACTTAGAGCTCGTATTCTATAATAAGTTTTACGTTATGACGAAATCCTTCAATAATCTGGTTTTATTATTTTATCAGGTCAATTATCATGAATTTTTTTTCTCAATAAATGAATTAGTAGTTTGGTAAAGTATTCCTAGTTTGTTGATCATTCAGCAAGTCTTATACTACAGAAATGATGGATTTTAAATTTAATCCCTATTAAGTTAAATTCTCCCAGTGCTAATATTCAATAATAAGTTTTACGGTATGACGAAACACTTCAATAATCTGGTTTTATTATTTTATCAGGTTAATTATCATGAATTTTTTTTTTTTTTTTCTCAATAATTGAATTAGTAGTTTGGTAAAGTATTCCTAGTTTGTTGATCATTCAGCAAGTCATATACTACAGAAATGATGGATTTTAAATGTAATCCCTATTAAGTTAAAATCCCCCAGAGCTCGCATAATTATCAAGTATTCCTTGTTTGTTGATCATTCAACAAGTTTTCCACAACAGAAATGATGGATTTTAAAAGTAATCCCTATCAAGTTGAAATCACCTAAGGCTCTTATCCTATAAGTCTAGATATCAGTCCAGAGTGGTACCTTAAATTACTTACCAACCATTTCATCCGAAGAAAATGCATCACATAACGTTATGTTATGACGAAATACTTCAATAATCTGGTTTTATTATTTTATTAGGTTAATTAATATAAATCTGTTTTTTAGCGAATTTTTGAAGAAAATTAAGCTATTTCTCTCGCCTCAAAATTTGTAGAATGTGATTTTTTGAAAAAATTTTATGCAGAAATCCGTTTCAGGCTATTCTGAATCATATTTTGAAGTTTAACGCATTTTTTATGTATGTATGTATGTATATCTATGTATGTATGTGTCATTCCAGACGATAACTGTCCGTAGAATTGTGCTAGAAACTTCAAACAAATTTTAAAATGTTAAGGACACAAAACGAAAGTTCAAGTTAGTTGGCCTATGAGATTGAGAGGGAACATGATGGAATTTACGTTTGTGCATGCGCAGAATGAAATATTGATTTGGCAACAATGAAACTGTTAGGAAACCGTCTACGACCTAGCCCGCACATCCACTGAATATTTCATCCAAATCGGATGAAAACTGTGGAAAATCAGCTAGTTACTAACACACAGACACACTCAGACAGACAGGCACGGAACCAAAGTTGTTCAGAATGGTCTGAAACGTAAGATGCGTTAAGGGAAATTTTGATTTTGGAGACTAAAAATTTTTTCTCCTGAAAGTGAAAACAATACTTCCGCTACCGTTATTAGGTAGACTCGGAAGCAAAACAACAAAACTTCTGCTTCTATAACCTTCACTTCACAGACGAACAAATTGACTAATAAATTGTGTTGAAATACTTGTAAAACTTTCCCAATATATTAGCTACAGTGATAAATCGTGCCGCAAGAAATATTAGTACCTAGAACAGTCGTTTCCTTCAATATTATTGGTTGAAGGTGCGATAGCCCTCGCTTCCTTATAAACCGAGATTCTCATTGTTTTGATAGATGGCTAAATTTGGCTGCATTCAGTAACACTATCGCTGCCAATGAATATAGCTGTATCGCTTGTGGGCGGCGTTTTTTAGCATTAATTTGGAAGGTAGTCTGGGAAAGAGACACGATCGTTTGCGCACGTGCGAATTTGGAATATTTTAACAAGCATTACAACTAAAGTTTTCATTCGATTGTGACGAAATTATTTGGGAACGCGCGATTTAGGCTGAGGGTGGTTCCTATCCAGTTGATTCTGTAAAATTAATAGTTTTTATTTAGCATGCGCAAACTTTGGACCCATCATCCATTGTTTTCACTTTCTGAGAAGATAAGAAAAAAAAAAATTGTCCCCCACTATCTAAAATTCTCAAATGAACGTTTTTACCATACTATCTCCGAAGCAACTGAACAGCATTGATTATTTACAGTACACTTTCTAAATCTGGAAAACAAGGAAAGTGTGAATAGAAAATACTGAAGTATGAATAAAAATACGTCGAAATAAAGGAATGCGCTGACTACACAACGAGAATCGAACCTGCACGATTATAGCCTCCCAGTAACACACGGAGACTTCTGCTTTTTTTCGCAAGAAATGCTCTTATTTTTTCCGATAATCAACTTTTGTTATTCACTAAGGAAAACTGTTTAATCTCCTTCAAAATTTGTTGGCTTACACATCAAGCGCTTCCTACCGAAACTATTGGACCGAGCTTTACTAAAGTTTGCTTGAAAATCATACATTTATACTTTTCAATCGCTTCAGTTTAATTTGGACAACGCTCAGAGTTTGAATTTTCATTTGTCCTCTTTCTTAATTTTGGAAGCATACGAGTTGAACAACTGCAAGTCAGACTAGGTAACTATTCTAAATATGGATGAAAAACATCTGCCAAGTTGGGTGTGGCACATAGCTTCCTCGTTTACCAATCATCTTCTTCCAACGATCATCTAAATTTAAGCGAACTCGCACGACTAGAGAGTGACTAGATGGAAGATGATGGAATTTATGTTTGCGCATCTGCAGGATGAATTATTGATTTGGCAAGAATGAAACTGATAGAAGACCGTCTACGACCTAACCCACGCATTCTCTGATGATTTCATCGAAATCGGATGAATACAGTGGAAATTAAGGTTGTTACAAGGATTTCACATAGGCGCATGCGCAGTAGCTTTTAATGATACAACGTGTTGAAATTGATATGGGATGATCAAATCGTTACCACCCAACTATCATCCAAATTTGAGCGAAATCGGGCGACTAGAGCGTGAGAAAATTATGCTTGGTAGGATCTTCGTTTGAGAGTGACTATGAGATTGAGAGGGAACATGATGGAATTTACGTTTGTGCATGCGCAGAATGAAATATTGATTTGGCAACAATGAAACTGTTAGGAAACCGTCTACGACCTAGCCCGCACATCCACTGAATATTTCATCCAAATCGGATGAAAACTGTGGAAAATCAGCTAGTTACTAACACACAGACACACTCAGACAGACAGGCACGGAACCAAAGTTGTTCAGAATGGTCTGAAACGTAAGATGCGTTAAGGGAAATTTTGATTTTGGAGACTAAAAATTTTTTTCTCCTGAAAGTGAAAACAATACTTCCGCTACCGTTATTAGGTAGACTCCGAAGCAAAACAACAAAACTTCTGCTTCTATAACCTTCACTTCACAGACGAACAAATTGACTAATAAATTGTGTTGAAATACTTGTAAAACTTTCCCAATATATTAGCTACAGTGATAAATCGTGCCGCAAGAAATATTAGTACCTAGAACAGTCGTTTCCTTCAATATTATTGGTTGAAGGTGCGATAGCCCTCGCTTCCTTATAAACCGAGATTCTCATTGTTTTGATAGATGGCTAAATTTGGCTGCATTCAGTAACACTATCGCTGCCAATGAATATAGCTGTATCGCTTGTGGGCGGCGTTTTTTAGCGATTCTGTTGTTCCTGATACGGTAAACGTGACAGAGAGAGACAACTAAGGTAAACGTAGAAATAGCGGGTCTATTCTGTTATACAACTGCAAAGCTCGAACGATTTCCTATAGAAGTTTTGTGACAAGTTTCTGATATATTGTGATTTTTTCATAAAATAAATGTCCAGTAGACCAGTTGGGATAATAGTATTTCACCAGTCATAGTATTTTGTCTTATCTTGATGGACGTAGCCAGCAGGTATTGTTTCTCAAGATGAGACATTGTCTGGAATGACACATACATATAAACATATAAAAGAGTGTTACGCTCCAGGAGTCATGATTTTAAAATTCGTGCTTTGTGAATGTACGAAACTATTTCACTATTGAACTATATCTCACAAAAATCCTCACCAGCAAAAAATATTCTCCCGTACAAACTGATTATAAGATTTTAACGATTATGTTGCACTTTTTATTTATATTTAGTTCATTTTAATGAAATAAGATCACATGTTGAGCAGTATAATATACTGGGTATAAACTACACAAAAACCGTGTTTATTACCGAGCAAAATCCAGTGTTACCATTCGATTTTACGTGAAAAATGACATGAAAAGGAACCCCAAATTCGTAGAACTATTGGGAGTCACTTTTCATAAAAATCCACGATTTCCTAAAGAATAATAATGATAATATTTCCTGTAACAATCTGCTTTTAGCGAATTTTTCAATGGACTGTTTAGAAGGCTTCTAAATGTTTGATGTGGTGAGGGGAGGGAGCGAAGACCCCCTACAAATCCGAGTTATACATTAAAGAACTCAATCCTAGATTTTAACGTCGTATGTGTATATATATATATATATATATATATATATATATATATATATATATATATATATATATATATATATATATACATTTATTTGTAGAGTGTATTTCCAGACGATAACTCCCTTAAAATACGCCGTGGAAATTTCGATCGAACACAGAAATATTAGATCGGCAAAAGACGGGTCGAGTTTGTTGGCCAGCCCCAGAATTAGTGACCGAAAAAATCCGGTTTTTGACCATATGGCATCTCTAAAATTCATAATTTTTTTTTTAAATTTGTTATTTTATTTATTTATTTTTATTTTATTTATTTATTTTATTTATTTATTTATTTATTTATTTTTTTTTTTTTTGTGAAAAATGAATAATTGACTAATACTTTGTAGTTGTAGTTTTCGAGTTCTGCTGCATGTCCTAAAATTTTCTTTGTGATCTAGTCACACTGCTGTCCCCTTCAGTTTTATTTAGGACATGGTTTTCAAAATCTAAGTGCCTAATTTCGTTTTATCCACAACTTCGCGTTGAAAATTCGCTGTATTAGCCATGCTGCATGACTGAGTACTTATTCATCTATCAACACCGTTTGATTGAGCTGTCGTATACCAATTCCTAGGAGGAACACAGACTTGAACATTAATAGCCTGTATGCTGCTAGGTAGTCTGTAACAGAATATTTCTTGTATCAAGACAGAAGAGGAATTGGGAGGGAGAAATCCCAAATTGCAGGAAGTCCGAGATGTCACAGAGGATATTAGCACTACCATTTTTATATTCTCTACAGATTCAATTCATTCTAACGTTTTCGTGCAGTTAATAAGACTCTCACGACAGGGGTGCCAGTAGTACGAGGTTTTTTGTTGGCTTCATTCATCGAATATTATTATATCGAAGGTTTCACGCCATCCTGCAGGCGCCCTACCGCTTGCGGTCTGTCACTGAAGCCCTTGGATTGACAGGAAGCATTGTGGAAGAGCGTACTGTGGTAGAATATATCGGAAGGTAATATTGCTTGACTATGGCTTCCCAAGTACCCTGACATTATGTGACCCACCAAATGGTCCAAGACATCGCATGAATGTTGGTGAATAACTTCCTTATTTTACTACTGAAGGATGGGAAACCCCACTTCTGTGTTTGCAATGTGGACGTAGATTATGGACAACATACATGTAAAATTGTGGAGACAATAAATCATTACGAAAGACCTAACACAATTGTACAGGGTGTGCACCAAACAGGTCCGCCAAATTACATGAATGAGAAATCCTTGTGAAGCATTATTACATCTACTAATCTAGCAAATGTCGGGTCTAAGGATGGTCCACTGTAAATTTCATTTCCTAAAAATTGAAAATTTTGACTGCACAAGCGTGAATGAAAAATCTATCTAACATAATTTTTATCTTTTTTTGTCTGTCTTCTCGTAAATTTGGAAGCTAGTTGGGTAATTACAATTTGATTACTCCAAATGAGTTTGTCACCATCGTATAATTAGCTGCTGCTGCGCATGTGAGAACATCATATCTTTGTAACAAGCATGACTTCCACAGTTTTCATCTGATTTCCATGACATTTTTAAGGATTGAATGGGTTTATCTGTTAAGCTCATTTAAAACATGTCTTTGATTTGTACATTCATGTTACTCACTAAATAACTATAACGTCTAATGACATAAACAATAAAATTAATTCATTAATGATCAAGTTTGTCTTGGAAGATACTATCCTTAAAATGAATCCTGTAGAATATTTGAAGTATGAAATTGGCTCAAGTGTTCAAGAACTGCTGCACCACCTGTGCACGTGTATATTTACTCTTTACCAAAAAAAAACCACAGATGGCAAGAGGTCATTCCATTCCACCTAGGCACCATGCTAACTCGTTGGCAATTCCTTTGTTCTTCCCCAGTAAGAATGGTGGCGTTAAAGCCCGTTTTGACCAGCGGACACAAAAACACGCTTTTCGCTCTGCCTCCATAAAAACTCCCGAGTATCAACAACAGGACGATGAGCGGGATGGAACGAGGTAGCTCGGCGCTAAAACCTCGTAGAAACCTCCTCGGAAAATTATACGGAACAGCCGTCCTTCGCGTTTCCTCGGGTAGGGAAGCGGAGGTGATAACGACAGTGCAAAACCTTCTCAATGTCGCGAAATCTGGGGAGGGGAAGACATTCTGAAGTTTTTCATTCAGAAGGAATCCCTATTTCCTAATTGTGTTCACTTTGTCCCCTTTTCTCAGTTACGAGGAAAGATTGTAACACCTGCAAGCTATTATTTGTGAATGTTTTAACCTTTGTAAAAGTGTGCTGAATAATTATTTGTGTTGCTTTGAAGAAATTCTAAGCAGATAGAATAACGAGTAACAATCTCAAAATGATTATTAGTGATAAGTCTATGTAAACTAACGGTACATAGGCAACTTTCAATTCACTCAAACACAAGTTAGCACTACATTTACTGTATTATTGCATAATACTGCCTGTATACATTCGAGAGTTTCCATTAAGAAGGAATTCATATTTCCTAATTGTGTTCACTTTGCCCATTTTTCACTAGTAATGGTTTTGACTTATGCAAAAAAAAAAAAATAAAATAAAAGTGTGTTGAATAATAATTTGGATCTTGTTGAAGAAACGCTTAGCAGACAGAATAACGAGTAAGAAACGCAAAATTATCATTACCCAGCGTTAAGCTCGTAAAAACCGACAATGCTAAGGTAAATTTTATTTTTGCGTCTCATCATATCCACAAAAACAAGTTATAAGGTACTACATTATTTATTATTACTACTTTACTAAGTATAGATAATCTTGCATTCAAAAGGTATGCCTACTTCCTAATTGTGTCCACTTTGTACCTTCTTCTCTGTCCCAAGGAAGTTTACAATACCTGCGTGCTATTACTTGTGAAGGTTTTGACCTTTGTAAAAGCGCGCTGAAAACTGTAGCCTTGGAAAAACGTGGAGCAGACAGATTATTTAACGAATAAAAAGTTCCAGTCATGCAGCATGATCGTATGAGCGGATTTTTGTAGATGAACTATCGAATTGTGATCATGCAAGGGAAAAGGGAGCTTAAATCGCCAGAAATCAAATCTGAGTTCATATTGCTTCCGAGCATATATGTGTCTCCTTAGGATTGAGATAAAAATACAGTTCTTGCGCCAAAAATCAAGCATTCCATACTAGAGGATGAGTTCGTTGGCCAACAATATTTGAGCACAGTAAATTGGTCAAATTTCGGAAAATGTCCTAAAAATGGCCTCGTTGGCAATGTCGTACAACTTTCCTCTTAGCCACCACGTCTAACACAGCGAACATCTCATTCAATGCTTGCCCATTCATGTTCAATTTACTGTAATATTTATTCAACTAGTAATCCTTGTAAACCTAAAGACATAATAGAAGAAAATGTGGATAACAATTCTGATGAATATCGTACAACTCAACTCCTAGCCACCACGTCTAACATAGCGAACATCTCATTCAATAATTGCCCATTCTTGTTCAATTTATTGTAATATTTATTCAACTAGTAATCTTAGTAAACCTAAAGACATAATAGAAGAAAATGTGGATAACAATTCTGATCAATATCGTACAACTCTCCTGTTTGTCAACACGTCACATAGCAAACATCTCAACCAATAAATGCCCATTCTTGTTCAATTTATTGTAATATTCAACCAGTAATCCTAGTAAACCTAAAGACATAATAGAAAAAAATGTGGATAACAATTCTGATCAATATCGTACAACTCTACTCTTAGCCAAAACGTCACATAGCAAACATCTCATTCAATAAATGCCCATTCTTGTTCAATTTATTGTAATATTCATTCATCTAGTAATATCAAGTCATTTAACCAATTTTATTATACTGGGATTTGGCGAAAATGTGAAAAAATTATCCCTGCTCTATCATACGAATTAAGTAAATAACGAAAATAATTAACAAAATAATCCCTCTTTCATATGTTTGGTTACTCACATCTTCTCATTAGGATAGTTCATAGAATAATAAAAAGCTCCGGTTCGTCTTTCACCTATACGCTTTATTAAACAATTTCCTCAAATTTGAACACACAGAAACGTCAGGAATATTGTACGATTTTTATATAGCTGTGAATAATTTTTATTTTTTTGCATATGAAAGTCTAATTAGGTACTTAGTCATTTTTATTTGATTTATTTATTTATTTATTTATTTTTTTTTTTTTTTCAGTAGTTTGATAAAGTATTCCTAGTTTGTTGATCATTTAATTCAAGTTTTTTACTACAGAAATGATGGATTTTAAATGTAATCCCTATTAAATTAAAGTCGCCGAATGCTCGTATCCTATAAGTCTAGATATCAGTCTAGAATGGTACCTTACATTACTTACCGACCATTCATACAAAGAAAGAAGAGAAACTTGCATTTTTGCGTTGTGATGTCTTTGCTCACCTGAAACACGAGAAAATGAAGCAAATTTAGTGACGAATAATTGATCTGTAGTAACGATGAAACCATTTTGTCACAACTTATTATTTATTATAAAGCATGATAAGTTGAATTCAATGTTCAAATGCAAAAACATATACGTTAAGCATTCAAAGCTATAACTAGCGGTGTCAAATGATCAATGATATCCCAAAAAAGCATAATTTATCAAAAAATTCATTATGAGGTTCTTTTTTTTTTCAATTAAAAAAAATTACATATGACGTTGAGTTCCATTTGGAAAATGTTGGGTTTAATTGATTAAAAAATGTGAATTATTCTGGAAATGCTATATAACCCAATTGCTATCCTCACCTACCCTCACCCTCGTGCGGTATCTTCTTACCTACCACTAAATTATATTCAATATATCTCGACATCATATTGGTCAGAGATTTCTGCCTCATTATCACTTTCTTGTCGCGCCATTTAGAGAAACTGTCATTAAAGATTTCAAGTGGTTAATTTTGTATCTAATTTATTAACCTCAATAAATATATAGATTTATATTGTAGAGAATAAGAGGTTTAATCACAAGGGAACCACAAGAGTGACTTAGATTGTCACAATCTTTCATACGACTGAATTTCAGCATTCCGAACAAAAATCCTGCTAAGTTCGTTGAGGAATCTACATGTCTTGATTGGAGATGGGGCGGGGGGGTCTGCACCAAAAATATTAATTCAAAATCTTCGATCAACAACATAACAAATAAATAAGCCAACGCAAAGTGGATAATTTATAGCAAAAATGGGATATAAATAAATTAATTATAATGAATTAAGCGGTGAGCTGACCTCATAATTGTTTTCAAATATCAAATCAAAACTCTATATAGTTCTCTTTCCCATTCTGCTGACCTTGGATCCAGTCTAAATAGCGTGTGAGCCACTCCATTATCAGCCGATGCCGAGTGTATCCATCATTTTTGTTGTTCGCAAAAATTCTGAATTTTTTCTGCTATCTCGTGTAGGGGGGGGAGAGAAACAGTTCCAATTTCATTGACTAAGGTCACTGCTGTCATGTTATCCACACGTAGCAGTATGCGACAAGAGGACGAGTCACTTGCAAAGTGCACCAATATCTCCCAGAAAGCTTCTCATAATGGTCAATACGCATCGTATTTGGTTCATTGTTCATTGCCCGCAGCCACCAATGTACATCCAATCTGGCTGGAATGGATAAAGCGCAGTGCGCTCAAAAATCGCCTGGAGATCGCTTGAGGGCGTAAAATTTCACTCATTCTAGGTGGCGTAAATGTAATGGACTGTAAAGTACTGCCGGAGAGCATGATACTAGAAACCCATTGTTTCGCTAACATCCGAATAGATAGGGAGTTGGGTTGCGATGTTTTTTTTTTTTTTCTTTTTTCACCAGCTGATTTGATTGAGAAAGCTTATCCTCATTAATCCCGATCGTCATTGAAAAGGAGTTAAATTCGAACCCAAGGAAATTGAAAGTTGAAGATGGGATTAATTGACTTTTCGATTCATGCACAATGAACCCCAAATCTGTGAAAAGTGATGCTGCGATCCACACAGCTGAACATAAGCTTTCTTAGTGGATATTTGATGAAGGTAGATCAGCTGGTTCTGTGTGCCCGCCTTCCCAAACCTTAGGTGTGACACCCTACCAGTGCTGCCAACGCGGGGATTTTTAAGGGCTCTCAGAGCCCTATGGCGATGAAGTGTGGGAGGGGATTTATGGGGGATTTTCGAGCTTGACTGACAATCGTTGATTTCTATAATTTGTTTACTACCTTACATATGAATCAAACGTGAATTTCACCATTAATACAAATGAAAAAATGATCCATCCACAAGATCGTTCTCAGAACAACGACAAATGACACGCACCAAAATTTTGAAGGACAAATAAATGGATCTTTCTACATCTTGTACAGTGGGTATACTTGTATTTTCAAGTTTTTCTTTTATTGACAACATGATTCACCATAAGCACCTGCCTGTTACTATGGTGACATGTTCCTTACCTGCCTTATCTGTTGGTAACAGATTTTCTCGTGTTTTTGTAATAATCCGCACCTTAATTTCTTTCACATAGTTTTCCTTGTTATATGACCTATTATTACCTACTTGATAATTCAATTTTTGATCAATACTACTAGCCGCTCCGGCTCGCTACGCTCGCCTCCACGTCCAGCCGGGGGGCAAGCCCCCCGGACCCCCCATTAAGTTGCTCGCTTCGCTCGCAACGTGTGGCATGTAGGGAATATTGCTCGCTTCGCTCGCAAAGTCTGGCATGTAGGATATGTTGCTCGCTTCGCTCGCAAAGTCTGGCATGTAGAAAATGTTGCTCGATTCGCTCGCAAAGTATGGCATTTAGGGGATGTTGCTCGGTTCGCTCGCAAACGGTAGATCTCTAAGGGTAGGTTTAACTTCTGTAGGGGATGCTGCTCGCTTCGCTCGCAAACGGTAGATCTCTAAGGGTAGGCTTAACTTCTGTAGGGGATGCTGCTCGCTTCGCTCGCTTGAGGAAGTTATACTGCCCATCCAACTTGGCAGACGTTTTTTTCAGTTGGGAATTATTACAAACAAATTAAATCTTATAAAACTACGTGGAACCACGAAAAGTTTATTGGGGGATGTTGCTCGCTTCGCTCGCAAGGTATACCTGTATATGTGTAGGACAAAGTCCGTATTTATTATTTGAAATGGCTCTCGCTTCGCTCGCAAGGTAGGTACCTATGTAGGCATACCTGCTCGCCTCGCAATGTTGTGACATCGAACCCTTCACGTCAATTCTTGAGCCTTCTCTCGTCCACGGCAGAATCATTTTAATCGCTTTGCTCGCTTCTACTCGCAATTTGACCGAGTTCTCGTCACTTTTTTCGATATCCGATTTCGGATTCAGATTCGGCGGACCCAAAGCTGTATTTCGCCCGCGAAAACCGTTCCGAAAAACGTACCTTTATGGGGTATATTTTAATCGGAAAAAACCAAGTTTTTCGGCGGACTTTTCGAGAAAACGGGTCCGTACTCTCGCATTTTTTTGACGCATTTCCCGATACTTTTTTCGCGATCCGATCGCGCCGTCGTCTTCCTCGTTCAAAAACCTACGAAACCGGTATTTTTCCGGAATTGTCGACGGCCGTTTAGAGGGGTAGAGGATGCGGGGAAGTCCAAAAAGCGCACATTAATTCTTACTTCGACCCCCCTCCCGCCCTACGGCCCATGGTTCGGCTGGGATTAGAAAATTTTAAATTCGCTTATACACCCTATCGGAAAATTCCAAAAAGATCCCCCCACTCGTAGATCCGGCCCACTCAGCCGTTTGGCCGTGCATAGACACGACAAACGGACGGAGTTTCATTCTTATTAATAGTATAGATAGATATAGATAGATATGCTATACTCCCATCTCATTTCTTTCATTCTGACATTTCCGCGTCTTTACTGTTGCCCCCCTCCATGGGAAATTATTAAAATTTGCGTCACACAAAGCAAAGCGGAAAAGCCGAAAATATTGGTTGAACATTATGTTTACTTTAGACCCCTATGTGATATCTGAGAAAATGCATCACCTAACGTTACATTTTACGGTATAAAGAAATGCTTCAATAATCTGGTGTTATTATTTTTTTAGGTTAATTAATAAAAATCTGTTTTTTTCCAATTATTAAATTAGTAGTTAGATAAAGTATTCCTAGTTTGTTGATCATTCAACGAGTTTTCTACAACAGAAATGATAGATTTAAAATTTAATCCCTATTAAGTTAAAATCACTTAGAGCTCGTATTCTATAATAAGTTTTACGTTATGACGAAATCCTTCAATAATCTGGTTTTATTATTTTATCAGGTCAATTATCATGAATTTTTTTTCTCAATAAATGAATTAGTAGTTTGGTAAAGTATTCCTAGTTTGTTGATCATTCAGCAAGTCTTATACTACAGAAATGATGGATTTTAAATTTAATCCCTATTAAGTTAAATTCTCCCAGTGCTAATATTCAATAATAAGTTTTACGGTATGACGAAACACTTCAATAATCTGGTTTTATTATTTTATCAGGTTAATTATCATGAATTTTTTTTTTTCTCAATAATTGAATTAGTAGTTTGGTAAAGTATTCCTAGTTTGCTGATCATTCAGCAAGTCATATACTACAGAAATGATGGATTTTAAATGTAATCCCTATTAAGTTAAAATCCCCCAGAGCTCGCATAATTATCAAGTATTCCTTGTTTGTTGATCATTCAACAAGTTTTCCACAACAGAAATGATGGATTTTAAAAGTAATCCCTATCAAGTTGAAATCACCTAAGGCTCTTATCCTATAAGTCTAGATATCAGTCCAGAGTGGTACCTTAAATTACTTACCAACCATTTCATCCGAAGAAAATGCATCACATAACGTTATGTTATGACGAAATACTTCAATAATCTGGTTTTATTATTTTATTAGGTTAATTAATATAAATCTGTTTTTTAGCGAATTTTTGAAGAAAATTAAGCTATTGCTTTTGCCTCAAAATTTGTAGAATGTGATTTTTTTGAAAAATTTTTATGCAGAAATCCGTTTCAGGCTATTTTGAATCATATTCTGAAGTTTAACGCATTTTTTATGTATGTATGTATGTATATATGTATGTATGTATGGGTCATCCCAGACGATAACTGTCCGTAGAATTGTGCTAGAAACTTCAAACAAATTTTAAAATGTTAAGGACACAAAACGAAAGTTTAAGTTCGTTGGCCTATGAGATTGAGAGGGAACATGATGGAATTTACGTTTGTGCATGCGCAGAATGAAATATTGATTTGGCAACAATGAAACTGTTAGGAAACCGTCTACGACCTAGCCCGCACATCCACTGAATATTTCATCCAAATCATTTTTTATGTATGTATGTATGTATATATATGTATATATGTATGTGTCATTCCAGACGATAACTGTCCGTAGAATTGTGCTAGAAACTTCAAACAAATTTTAAAATGTTAAGGACACAAAACGAAAGTTCAAGTTCGTTGGCCATTACATCTTCGGGTTGAAATTTTCGAAAATGTAGTCAAAAATTTCATAATAGCCTGTTTTTTGCGATTTGTTGTGCGAAATAATTTTTTCAGCATACTAACATGTGGTATATTCGGAATCAGCGTAAAATTTCCTATAAGAATATGTATCAAGTTTTCAAAAATTTGAAAGTTGAAAAATCAGTCAAAAATCGAAATAATCGAAGATTTCTTCAAAAATTCGCTCATGGGGTCATGCTGCATGACTGGACTTTTTTTCCAATAAATGAATTAGTAGTTTATTAGTAGTAGTATTGCTAGTTTGTTGATCATTCAATTCATGTTGATGCTAAAAAATTCATGCTGCATGACTGGACTTTTTTTCCAATAAATGAATTAGTAGTTTATTAGTAGTAGTATTGCTAAATTGTTGATCATTCAACAAGTTTTCTACAACAGAAATGATGGATTTTAAATGTAATCCCTATTACATTAAAGTCCCCGAGAGGTCGTATTCTATAATAAGTTTCACGGTATGACGAAACACTTCAATAATCTGGTTTTATTTTTTTTTCCAATATTCTGGTTTTTATTAGGTTACTTAATATAAATCTGTTTTTTTTTCTCTCCAATTAATGAATTAGTAGTTTGATAAAGTATTCGTAGTTTGTTGATCATTCAACAAGTTTTCCACAACAGAAATGATGGATTTTAAATGTAATCCCTATAAAATTGAAGTCACCTAGGGCTCGCATTCTACATATAAGCCTAGATATGTCTAGTCGTACCTTCCATTACTTACCAACCATTTCATCCAAAGAATTCAAATTTCATCCAAAGAAAATGCATCACATAACGTTACGTTATGACGAAATACTCCAATAATCTGATTTTATTGTTTTATAGGTTACATGATATAAATCAGTTTTTTTCTCCAATAACTGAATTAGTAGTTTGGTAAAGTATTGCTAGTTTCTTGATCATTCAACAAGTCTTCTACAACAGAAATGATGGATTTTAAATATAATCCCTATTAAATTAAAATCCCCCAGAGCTCGTATTCTATAATAAGTTTTACGTTATGACGAAATACTTCAATAATCTGGTTTTATTATTTTATCAGGTTAATTATCATGAATTTTTTTTCCTCAATAATTGAATTAGTAGTTTGGTAAAGTATTCCTAGTTTGTTGATCATTCAGCAAGTCTTATACTACAGAAATGATGGATTTTAAATGTAATCCCTATTAAGTTAAAATCCCCCAGAGCTCGCATTCTTTAATAAGTTTCACGGTATGACGAAACACTTCAATAATCTGGTTTTATCATTTTATTAGGTTAATTAGTATAAATCTGTTTTTTCCAATAAATGAATTAGCAGTTTGATAAAGTATTGCTATAACATTAATTAACATTTTAACATTAATTAATACAACATTTTCTGTATAATTAATTAATATAAATTTTTTTTTCTTTTTTTTTTTTTTTCTTAATAATATTTTTATGTACAGGGGAACAAAAGGACGCGAGCACAAACAAAACGGCAAAGTACACAAGTGCTAGATGCGAGCTGTTTCTCGTCCCCATATAATATACCTTTATAAAAAAAAAATTTGTTTGTTTCTTTGACGACTCTAAATATCCAAACGGTTGCACCAATTTCCATGCGGAGCGAATCGTCGAACAAGTTCCAGGGCTGTATCGCAATCCTCTAGACTTACTCCTTCATCGGGAACTCAACTTTCCCTAATAACGTCGCCCGTGTAAACAACTTAGTAATTTTATTAATGAAAAACCGGACTTTTCACGCCAAATGCGGATGGGATGGGATCACGCGTAGAGAACTTTCGATTACAAATTTGCCTATACCAAAACGACTTTGGACGGTTGAGCCGAGCAATTTTTATTCATAAAGATAGATCTTCAAGACTGGATGTATTCAAAACATCTCATTAACTGCAGCACCGTTTGTCGGAAATAGATTTAACGCAACTAAGTTTAAAGTGAAGAATTATTAATTACTTAGGTACCTACAAGTTGAAACTTGATTGCTAAAATTGGAATTTAAGCCTTTTTGGGACTTCTGGGTAAAAATGACACAGGTTTGAAGCCACTTTGAATAGAACAAGGTTTGTGTATTACCATAAATTGGCCGAAAGCTATCATTTTTCTCATATAATTATGAATACCTACAATTTTCTATTTTGAAATGAGTAAATCGTAAATCATATTAATGCACCAGTTATTATTCTACATATTGAAATATCATTTCGATAATTAGCTACATTGAATTTTTAAAAACTCGTATTTAGGTTTATTTCAATCCGCTATTAGACTATGAATTTGATCCTTAGGTACTGCTTACCACAAAAATCCTATTATCGTAGCATGAATATCCGTGATTGGGAGACCTGCCTGGATGAGGAGTCCTTCGATAGCCGATTTCCAGAACTTAACATCAGTAGATATTTCTGTATATATTCCTTGATATCCGTAAGTAGATTCAATTGAGCTATTCTGTTTTCGTATATTATTACAAATACATATATGTTTTTAATTAGAGATGAGTAGGTCGATAGCCATAGTATTGCGCCAATTATTCTACAGGTCTATTGGTTTCCTCATTTTTCATAAATATTGTATTTTGGTTTATTTTAAATTAGGCATTAGGAATTGGTCCTTAAGCACTACAAATAAGATGCCTAATATAGTAACTTGAATGTCTGAAGGTGTTTGGCAGACCTGGGTGAGCAGGCGTACAATAATTGAACAGTTTGGGATTTCACGATCTTTACTTTATTAAATATCTCTGTAGATATTCCAATATTATCTGTAAGTAAATTCAACTGCGCTAAAATTATAAATACGTATAGTTTTCCATTTAGAAATAAGTAAGTCTAAAATCAGTTATGCGTACGCCTATTATTCTACATTGGACAATTTTAGCACATTTTCTTTTAAAAAAGGAAAAATGAGATTGGTATTGTGTTCACTTTGTCCGTTGATGTATGCATTTATGTATGTCCTCTTGAAGCCGTTTTAAATACCACTTCCCGGCGTCCGATTTTGATGAAACTTGGTATGGGTGTCATCTGTAATATGGCGAGGATAAAGTGGTATTAGGGCACGCTGACGCATGAGAGGTCATTGATCAGCGGAGTGAACTCCAAAGCCATTTTGTCTCCTATTCGACGCAGGAACCTGAAATTTGAGAGGGAGGCTCAAGGGAGAATGCTGAGGACGCATGAGAGGCCATTGATCAGCTGATTGAGCTCCTAAGCCATTTTGTCTACTATTCGACGAAGGAAGCTGGAATGTGAGAGGGAGACTGTAATAATCAAAACTTCTTTTGGTATCCCCATCCAAAGAACCAACCCCATAAGTTGAATTTGTTGAGTAGTTGTTCCACGTCAACATTTTCAGCTATTGAGCCATTTTGGCTATTGGTGACTCTCAGAATTTCGTGGCCCGTAAACTGGTCCCATTTCATCGGCGAACCCGGAGTTGTGGGGTTTGTGTGAAACATGTATTCTGAATTTATTCTAGCTGCTGCTCTGTCAGTGCCCAATTTAGAACCAAATTAGGAATTTAGGGAAGAGCTCGTATTAAACAAAGAGAGAGTGATAAAGTTTCCCCCTTTATTGATACAATCTTTAAAACCTAGCTTACCCTATAGTCTCTCCTCGTTTTACCTTGATTGAAGCTTGGAAATCTAGAAGGTCTAGGCGTCTTCGTGTAACAGAGCGGCACTGAGAAGAGGGCTTCGAAGAAGGGCACTGCCGTTGACGAGACACTAGCTATTCGTCCCGGATCCAACTCACAGAGATTCCGGATTTCGGCGCTCGTGGGTTATAAATCCTCGGTTGGTAGGCGTTTTCGAGGTGGGGTCACTGCTGAGTCCGGTCTCCTCACAGCTGATCCGACAGCTCCATCCTCAAATCCAATCAACTCTTCATAGCTCCGCCACCTATTTCTTGCTCCCCAGAGACACATGCTTCAAGCCCTCAGGATCGCAAAAGCCACTCTGGCTCTCAGCCACTCTTGCACTACTCCCTGAGGTCTTCCCCCATTTGTCACTTAGCTATCCCGCCATGACTGCAGCTAGGGTGCAAAATGACCATCTACTGAACGGATGAGAGGCGTAAATGTTGCTCATCGGGCCTCACACGCCACCATGTATTTATGCCTTTTCTCTTCTTTTGCTTCCTATTCAACGCAGGAAGCGTCTATTTCATCCGGATCTGCTTACAAGAAAATGCGCTATCACGTGAATCACTTCGCGAGCACTGATCTACTCGTTCAGTAATTTTCTAGCTGAGTTCTTCAATTTTTCAGAAACTCGTATTTTGGTTTATTTTTCTGGGCACTAACTATGACGTTGGACCTTAGTGTTTGGGAGACCTCAGTAAGCTGGCATACAATAACCAATTTCTGGAACTTAACTTCAGTAGCTATTTCTGTATGTATTCCTTGTTATTTGTAAGTACATTCAATTGAGGTATTATGTTTAACTGAATTATTATAAATACCATTCGGAGACGATTGAATCGAAAATCATAGTAACATGCCAATTATCCTACATCGTGAATTATCATTTCTGTAATTAGCAACCTCATTTTCGTAAAATTCACATTTCAGTTTGTTTTTAATTAGTCAGCAACATAGAATTCGGACTTCAGGCACTAGAAACAAGATTCCTAATCATCAGTAGGTGTTTGGAAGATCTAGGGGAGCAGGTGTACGAAACGGTTGTGAGTTTCTGGAACTTTAATGTAGTAGATATTTCTGTAGATATTCTTTGTTATCTGCTATTCGATTCAATTGAGCTATTATTTTTCTAATTTTATAAATACGTACAATTTTCCATTTAGAGGCGAGTAAGTCGAAAACCGTAGGAATTCTACGTTGGTAATTTTTGCAGTACTCAGCTACCTCAATTTTTAGAAACTCGTATTTTGGTTTATTTTCTTTTTGGCACTAAATAAGGGTTTGGCCCTTAGGTACTACAAACAAGATTTCTAATATCATAGCATGAGTATGTGTAACTGATTGGCAGACCAGGATGAGCAGGCGTAAATTAACCAATTTTTGGAATATTAGTAGATATTCCTTGTTATCTGTAAGTAGATTCAATTGAGCTAATGTTTTTCTCATATTATAATAAATACGTATAATTATCCTGGATATATAAGTCCAAAATACTGATATGCCTATTGATTCACACCTTTCTGCTCTTTTTCAGTAATTGGCTTCGTCATTTTTCATAAAACTAATATTTTGGTTTATTTCTAATTAGGCACTAAGAATTGTGTCCTTAGGTACCTACTGCAAACAGGATTCCTAATTATAGTCACATCTATAGTTGTTTAGAAGACCTGAGTGAGCACGAATACAATAATAAAACAGTTGAGGACTACCGTAACTTTACTTTAGTTGATGTTTTTTGTCAATATTCATTGTTATCTGTAAGCATATTCAGTTGAGGTATTATGTCCTCCTAAATCATTAATAATAGGTATAATTTTCAATTCAGAGTAGAGTGAACAACCGGAGTGATATTATTGCTAAAATCTATAGCTGACGTCTCGCAGCAATATTTCGAATGCGAGAATCTATTGCTAACTTCACTCCGGTGGGTGAGCAGGCATACAATAATCAATTTCTGGAACGTTACAGTTGTAAATGTTCCTTGTTATCTATAACACGATTCAATTGAGCTTTTGTTTTCCTTATATTAATATAAATGCGTGTAATTTTCCATTTAGAGATGAGCAAGTCGAAAATCATAGTAATGCGCCTATTATTCATTATTCGTCATTTTCTCGGTAATATTGGTTTTCTTTACTTCTAGGCACTAGACAAGAGTTTGGTCCTTAGGCACTACTCAAAAGGTTACTAATATCGTATCATGAATTTTTGTAGGTATTAGGGAGTATTTTGGTTTATTTTCTTTTTGGCAATAAATAGGGCTTTGGCGCTTAGGCAATACAAACAAGATTCCTAATTTCAAAGCATGAGTATGTGTAACTGTTTGCCAGACCAGGATGAGCAGGCGTAAATTAACCAATTTTTGAATATTAGTAGATTTTCCTTGTTATCTGTAAGTAGATTCAATTGAGCTAATGTTTTTCTCATATTATAATAAATACGTATAATTATCCAATTAAAGATATATAAGTCGAAAATACTAATATGTCTATTGACTCTGCTCTTTTTCAGTAATTGGCTACGTCATTTTCATAAAGCTAATATTTTGGTTTATTTCTAATTAGGCCCTAAGAATTGTGTTAAGTACCTACTACAAACAGAATTCCTAATTATAGTAACATTTTTAGGTGTTTAGAAGACCTGAGTGAGCACGAATACAATAATAAAACAGTTGAGGATTACCGTAACTGTACTTTAGTTGATGTTCTTGTCAATATTCATTGTTATCTGTAAGCATATCCAGTTAAGGTATTATGTCCTCCTAAATCATTAATAATAGGTATAATTTTCAATTCAGAGTAGAGTAAACAACCGGAGTGATATTATTGCTAAAAACTATTGCTGACGTCTCGCAGCAATATTTCCAATGCGAGAATCTATTGCTAACTTCACTCCGGTGGGTGAGCAGGCATACAATAATCAATTTCTGGAACGTTGCTGTTGTAAATATTCCTTGTTATCTGTAACTCGATTCAATTGAGCTTTTTTTTTTTTTTTTTTTCTTTTTTTTTATTAATATACATGCGGACAATTTTCCGTTTAGAGATGAGCAAGTCGAAAATCATAGTAATGGCGCCTATTATTCAACATTCGTCATTTTCTCGGTAATATTGGTTTTATTTCTTCTAGGCACTAAACAAGAGTTTGATCCTTATGCATTACACAAAAGGTTAAGCATGAATTTCCGTAGGTGTTAGGGAGACCTGGGTGAGCAATTGTAAAATATTCGGACGGTTGTTCATTTCTGGAACTTTACTTTTATTCTTGTATACATTCCTTCTTATCTGTAAATAGATTCAAATGAGGTTTTATTTTTCTCATATTATTATAAATACGTATAGTTTTCCATTTAGGCACGAGTAAATCGAAAATCGTCGTAATGAGCCAATTGTTACGTTTGATATTGTTTCAGTGATTAGCTGCCTCATTTTTCAGAAACTCGTATTTTGGTTTTGCTTCCGAGTCTACCTGAAAGTAGCGGAAGCACTGTTTTCAATTTCGGTGGAAAAAAAATGTTAGGTTTCCAAAATCAAAATTTCCTCTCGCATTTTACGTTTTTGACCATTCTGGACAACTTCGGTTCCATGTCTGTCTGTGTTTGTATGTCTGTCGTGTGTCCTTGCAAATCTTTGTAACGAGCTTATTTTCCACAGTTTTCATCAGATTTGGATGACATTTTCAGGGAATGTGCGGGCTATAGGGGTGACAGTCTCCTCTCAGTTTCATCGTTCTTGACTCAATATCTCACTCTGCGCATGCGCAAACGTAAATTCTACCAAGCGTCATTTTCTCACGTCCTAGTCGTTCGATCTCGCTCAAATTTGGATGATAGTTGGGGGATGACAATTTGATCATCTTATATCAATTTCGACATGATTGTACCATTAATAACCACTGCGTATGCGCCTATATGAAATCCATGTAACAAGCTTATTGTCCACAGTTTTCATCCGATCTTGATGCTATTTTTAGTAAATATGCGGGCTTGGGTTTAGACGGTCCCCTATCAGTTTCATTGTTGCGAAATCAACACTCCACTCTGCGCATGCGCAAACGTAAATTCCAATATGCTCCATTTTTTCACGCACTTGTCGTCCGATCTCGCTCAAATTTGGATGATAGTTGGGGGATGACGGTTTCGATGACGATCGTTGATAGCTGCTGCGCATGCGCCTAAGTGAAATCTTTTTTAATTTCCACTGTTTTCATCCAATTTCGATAAAATTTTCTGAGAATGCGCGGGTTAGGTTGTAGATGTTCCCATATCAGTTTCATTGTTTGCCAAATCAACACTCCACTCTGCGCATGCGCAAACGTAAATTCCAATATGCTCCATTTTTTCACGCACTTGTCGTCCGATCTTGCTCAAATTTGGATGATAGTTGGGGGATGACGGTTTCGATGACGATCGTTGATAGCTGCTGCGCATGCGCCTGAGTGAAATCTTTTTTAATTTCCACTGTTTTCATCCAATTTCGATGAAATTGTCTGAGAATGCGCGGGTTAGGTTGTAGATGTTCCCATATCAGTTTCATTGTTTGCCAAATCAATACTTCATTCTGCGGATGCGGAAACGTAAATTCCATCATGTTCTATCTCCTCATTCTCTAGTCGTTCGAGCGCTTAAATTTGGTTGATAGTTGGAAGAATAGCATAGGTAAACGAGGAAGCTACGTGCCCCACCTTGGCAGACTTTTTTTTCTCTCTTTTTGGCACTAAATAAGACTCTGGCCTTTAGGCACTACAAACAAGATTTCAAATATATTAGCGTGAATTTATGTAAGTGTTCGGGATACCTGGGTGAGCAGGAGTACAATAACCTATTTCTGGAACTTTATTAGATATTTCTGCAGATATTCCTTGGTACTTGTAAGTAGCTTTAACTGAGCTATTCTTCTTTCGTGTTTGTTATAAGTACGTATTTATTTATCCTCATTTAGAGATGGGCAAGTCAACAATCATAGTAATAAGCATCTGCAATACGTATAATTTTCCATTTAGAGGCGAGTAAGTCGAAAATCATAGTAACGCGCCAATTCAACCAGGTCGATGATTCGTTCCATGATAAGCAGATTTTAAAAATTGAATAAAGAAAAATTTACCAACCGCCATTTGAGGTTTCTTTAAATGAAATTACCTACTGGACCAAAGTATATGATATTTGTCTCATAAATCATATCGGCTGGGTGTGCTTGGTATCACTTCAATTCAACCCAACAATTCGCAACGCCTCAACTCTTCAATGAACCCCAGATAGTAAAATTATGGATTGAAAGGGTTTAAAAACAAAATTTTGGAATAAATGGGCAATATTTTAGCTGATTTCTGTAAATTTCGTAGAAAACAAAGCTGTTGCGATGGACACAGAAAATTTTAAAACCGATTTTCAAATCGAAATCCGTTTTGAAGCATTCTTAAACGATTTCTGAGTTATCGTAGCTCTTCATGTAGGTATTTATCATTACGAACGATAGATGTTGATGTATAGGAAAACTCGCAGTGTGGGGTTATTTTGAGCCCCAAGCACGGAAGCCTGGTGTAATTGTGGTGAAAATTGTACTTTTCTGAGAATTTTGCATTTAATCAAAGAGATTCAGCCCTCTGGTGAGGGATGTGAGTCCTTTAATTAATTGTTCGCTTCGAATAGACATCATTTGGGTTAGTGCGCCAAAGAGTTCAAATCTGCGATAGGTGAGTGCAGGGCACTCGAAGATTATGTGGGATACTGTTTCGTCTGTCTCCTCGCATGGTCGGCACAGGGTTGAGTTTTGTG
The DNA here is from genome assembly GCA_030762985.1 of Adelphocoris suturalis. Classification (NCBI taxonomy): domain Eukaryota; kingdom Metazoa; phylum Arthropoda; class Insecta; order Hemiptera; family Miridae; genus Adelphocoris; species Adelphocoris suturalis. The sequence goes on from CM061042.1 coordinate 33,857,181, forward strand.
TGACCCCTATGCGGTGTAGGTGGAAACGTAGGGGTGCAAAGCCGGTTATAAGGGCGTTTATTGTTTTAAGTACCCTACGGTTTTTCCTGAGAAGTCCCTCAGTAAGTTTGGTGTTGGGTTCGGCCCCCATGAGCTTGCTGTGGACATGTCCCTCAATATTGGACCATTACAGAAGATAACTACTCTCCTTATAATTTATAATTTGGATATAAGAATCCGTTCTTTCGCCTACAAAAATAAAGCATTCACAAAGGATAGGATGAGTTCGTTGGACAGCAATTCAACATGAAATATAATACGAAAATTCACGTGAATTCGCCCATGCGAGTACGGTGTATGACTGGCTTTATTGGTTGAGTTGGCCCAAGAAAAAAAAATTGTCTTTTTTTTTTTTAACCTCTTCAAAATTTGATGGTTAGAAGAAAAAAATTGCTGTCTGAAGATTTTATAATTAAACTATCTACTTTGGAAATTGGCTCAAAATTCAACCATGAATTTCACTACCTTAAGGATAATCATGGAACTACCTTTAACCAATCAGAAGTGGTGAAATAAGGGTTGATATATTAATATACCAAGATCTTGAAAATTATTTATAGGTATAAAGGGCAGTTTTTTAGTGTGATTTAGATAGAACATAGAAATCATTGAATCGAATGAGACCGCCCGGAGCATTGCACTACCAACTGTTTGCACTCCAGTTAAAAGAGTTGGAAAATGAAAAAGTCTTCAACACGACGGTGAATAGCAACTTGATCTTGGCTCGTAGACTTGGCTGGATTTAATAGCATTTGCAACATACCTTTTGAAGGCCAGATTTCTGGCTGGGGAATGAGTGATGACCACGTCAACTTCTGCTAGCAGTTAGGGGAAGGTAGATTAGTTGATTCTGAGTGTTATTTAATACAGACATAATACACATTTGCATAATAATTTGCAGGGTTTTTAATTTCATATTCTCGGCTTTTTTTCTGAATTCAAGACCAGGACAATAGGGAATATCCCAAGGAACGTCTCGTAGTTCTCTAATATGGGATTCCTACGAGAGAAAATCTTCAACTCCTTCCTGCGGTCTCATTGAGCGGTAGTTAGCGTCGGCAGCCAATGACAAGGGCACTCCCGAGGTCTTAAGTGCCTCGCAACAACCTTCCCAGTGAAAGTTTCTATCTGGAAGTAGGTACAAAGTAGGTAAAAGTGGGCAAAGCCTATTAAGGAACTGCAATTAGTTACTTACCTATTGTTGAGTAGTGTTTACTTCATCCCAAACAGTAAATAAATTCGTATTACGGTAATCCTGAATGGAAGAACACGTACAAAACAGTTTTTGTAACGACGAGAGAGCGTTTTCATGTCTTGCTTTTTCATTACCGTATTGCTAATCAGCAAGAACCGACGATACTTTGATGCATCTGCCGTTTACGATGAAAATAGATATCTGCTATGATAGGCATGGCAAGCTATTAGCTTCACAAGCAGAAATCTGCAGCACATTTGGTGTTTTCTGAGCGATATCAAGGTGAAAGATCTGTCCGTTCGTCGAAATGAAACGATGGGACATTTAAAGAATGATCTGCTAAGAAATGTGAGAGAGTATTTCCATGTCTTGCTTCTTCGTTACCGTATTGCTTATCAGCAAGAACCGACGATACTTTTCTGCGTCCATCGTTGACGACGAAAACAGATATCTGCTATAGGTTTGGCAAGCTATTAGCTACACGAGCAGATATCTGCAGCAGATTTCTCGTTTTTGAGCGATATCAAGGCGAAGAGTTTGACCGTTAGTGGAAATGAAACGATGGGACATTGAATGAATGATCAGCTGAACGGTATCTGCGATTTAATGAAAATCTGGCACATGAGAGTAGCCGTACATATTGATCTGCCGAAGATCAATGCTCGTGTATAGTAAGCTAATGGCGTATCGTTCTCACACACTGCCTGAATGCTTTAGAATTCATAAGTACGCTAGGTCAATTCAAACCCGAAAAGGCCCTTACTGTGAGAAAACCGAATGGACCCGAAGGTAACTGACTACCCCCCTCCTCACCACGATTTCAATTTTATTAGTGTTTAGTCCTTTCAGATTTGTCAAGATGGGCGTAAGCATTTTCGACAAATGATTTTGAAAAGCGGGCTGGGTAATTGGACATTATTACAAGATAAATAGTAAACTTAAGGAAGGATACAACAAATGAGTGACATTGTGAGCAAGTGTGTTGACATGAGTGAGCTAAATGAAGTGACATTTTAAATATATGGCAAGCTTTTTTTTGAATAGTAGGTATGACATGAACACAACCGGATAGAAAGATAAAATGTTGCGAATTATTGCACAAAAGGTTTATTATTTCTGTATTAGATATCCATTTTACAGAGGATGATTAAACCCAGTCTATAGTACATTATCTAAACTCGAGGCAAGAGTTCGTCGCCCCCTCACAGAACCAGGACCCCTCAATGCTACGCTTTTCAATAAATGTTGATAAACGACCCCCTTAATAACAAAGTCATCTTCCCACCGTGTAAGAGTATTGATTTGAAAGTATTTTTGTTTCTTGTTCATAAACTCCTCCATTACAATAATATAATGTAGTTCAATAGGTCGATTAGAAAAGAAATTAGCCTCAGAAGCCCCTCAGCTGATCAGTTAGCCTCCATAACTCGTAATTGTATTCAACGTGACCCAAAAATGGTCCACATCAGATGATAATAATAGATTTTTGATGTAGAGTTTTTCGCTGTTCATACAGATTTTCTGTGTAGCTTGTCTTATATAAATATTGGCTTGTATACATATTGTTTTGTAAATTTTCTTCATATTGTCTAATGAAAATTCATTCATTCTGTCATTAAAACGCTTTAACACATAATGGTAATAAGCAATTGTGATTTATGCAAATAAATACATTAAACTCGACTTCTTAAACACATGTTTAATTATCCTAGTCTATCTTTATCGTGGTAATTGTTGACCCATAACAAAGAGTGAGAAGCCCAATGCAAACCAACTAAACTTTGAGACGTGACTGGATAGTTTCAGTATAATCATATTTATATTTTATTACCATGACAGCTTTTGTATTGGCAAATGGCATTGATTTTCAATGTAATTAAACCAATTTGGTGAATTCAAGGTGATAAGAAATTTAAATCCGTCCTGTTAAGGCCAGCTGGTCCTACCGGGTAGTTTAGGGAGTCATCCTGGTCAGGTAGTGATCAATATTATTAATTATTCGAAATTACTGGTAAAATATTACAAATTAATTCCAGAATTCCCATAAATCTTTGCTAATATTGAATCAACGCTAACAAAGATTGTAATTGTAATTCAGGGATTTTTATCAACGCATCCACCGGACATGCGTCGAACTTGGCAAAATCTTTTCAACTCCTACCCGTCAGGCACCTACTACAGAACTCTCTTTCCAACACTTCCAACAAAACCTTGGTTTGACTTCTATCCATCCGAAGACAAAAACTTCATGAAAACTGTTTCCAGATTACGAAGTGGACGCATCTTCTGTAATTGCTATTTTCAACGACTTGGGATTGGAAATCGTCGTTTAAGTTGCAACATAGCATATCTCAAAAAATGGGATATTGAGATATCGTTGAGGAAACTCCTGAGATGTGTGGTGTTCCCGCCAGTTTTTAAGATGTGCGATGTTGTCAAAGACCTCGATTGCCGCGCAGCCACGTGTCAGCTGGATGAACTGTTGCTATCAACATTTCGGGCGCGGAAATACGAATCCAACGGTATGCATAACTCAATATCCCATTTTTTGAGATATGCTATGTTGCAACTTAAACGACGAAATGTCGCCAGCGGCTGCGATCACTGTGGAGAGGAAGATACTGCCCAACACAAAATATTGGAGTGCTCCATATTTTCTCGAGAACGACAACTTCTTATGGACAATAGAGCGATAAAATCCCAGCTCCGTTCAATTTAGATTTTATTCTGACGTCAACAGAGCAAATGGTCTATAAAGAACTTTACAGATACCTTAGTACAATTAACTGTGATCTATAAAAATATTTAGTATTATCAAATAACTAAAAATATGTATTAATGAAAAATGTATACAAAAAAATTGTAATCATCATCATGGATATTTACAAAATGCAGTACTAATGTACCAGATATTGCAGTTTATTATGAAACATATCTTTATATACCTAATGTTTAACTAGAAACTATTCTCAGTTCCAGGTTGGTGAATATGTTTGCGAATATTATCAACCAACGGATCATCCACTGGCGCCTAATGATGAAAGAAGATTGACGAACAAGAACATTGTCAAGTTCTGATACACAACGATTTAGGGCATGTTTTGTATTTTTTCTTGAAGCTTACTGAACCAAATAGAATTTAAAGCTTACTGCTGAGAAAGGTAATTTATCTCATTTTAGTTGCAAAGTTTCCAATTTTGATTGCTTTGCATGTTGACTGTTCTTCTAGGAACCTTGAAACTCCTTCCATCATCCTAAGTCTCCATTTAATCAAAATTCAAAACTTTAAAATGTTTTAACATGTCACGAATATTATAAAGTAAATATATATTGCAATGCAATTGTAAATATATATATTACAAAGTAAACAGCATAATAATTGCACTTCAATTTTTCGGCTTATTTTAAAATTTGCAGATTTGATAGATACTCAGAAACTTAGGGTTCTGTGCACCAAAAAAAAAAAAAAATTAATTTAGCAAGGTCACACTAACTGAGAAAAAAGTCTGCCAAGTTGCCTGGGTTGCGTAATAATATAAACCCTTGTCCAAATGTCAAAACAACAAATTTGCAATTCCCTGAAAAATCAAGCTTGGAAAATTAACTTTGAAAAATCAAGATTTTGTCTGAGTAACCAATTACCGATCGTTGAACACCAGTTCACAGCATCAACATTATTCTTTAGGAGACGACCCCCTGATCTGATAATTTGAAATTACTGGTAAAATGTATAAAATGAATAGTCATTTTCACTCTTGTTAATAACTTCTATAGAGCCATTTGTCGCCCAACGAAATGCCTGTAATAATGTAATGATAACCCAGTCAAAAGTGATAGCAGGGTCACACTAGAAGTTTCAAAGTGTTCATAGCATATCTTTTCTTAATGTAAAATATATTACATAGAAATATATAAGGTTATATGAAATATAATATTTAGATGTTATGATGAAGACCTATTGTTGCAAGGCAAAGTAACGTGTAGGATGCAGTTCATTATGTATATATATATATATATGATTAATTTAGGAAAGAAATTTCACAGATAAAAGACGAAAGAAAGAATAATCTGATGTTTCGATCAAAATCTTGGTCACAGATATAGAAGGAGAAATAAATGTTTTCTTGTATATATAGATAATGTATACAATGATGTTATAGATGTAACGTATAGATAATGTGATGGTTACGCTTGTATGTATGTATATATGTAGTGCCTTCTTTTCTATATATATATATATATATATATATATATATATATATATATATATATATATATATATATATATATATATATAATGTTTATTCATCATCAATCACAATACTAGACATTTATTCACTTGAAAATCTTGATCTCTTTTTGCTGAGAAAGGTAATTTATTTATTCCGGTTTAGTGCAAAGGTTCCACTTTACTTTACATGCTTTGCATGTTGACTGTTCTTCTACGAATCTTAGAACTCCTTCCATCATCAAAAGTCTCCATTTATTTAAAATTGAAAACTTTAAAATGTTTTGATCTGTAGCTTATTAAATATATTACAGAGTTAATTTTACGAAGTAAATAGCATACTTATTGCACTTCAATGTTTTCGCGTATTTAACATATTTTTTTAAATAGGTATAAATTTATAAACTCAGGGTTCTGTGCACCCAAATGAGAAATAATTTTGTAAGGTCATTCTAACAAACAAAAAAGTCTGCCTTGTTGTCTATGTGGGGTAATAATACAACCCGCACCCAAATTTCAGGACAGCGAATTTGCAATTCCTTCAGAAATCAAGCTTGGAAAATTGCTTGAATTCACATTCCTATTTTTTAGGTAAATTTTCAATTCCAGGTAGGTTGGAATGTTAGCCAATGTTATCAACCGATAATGATCTTGGAATATTTAGATATATTACGCAGATGATATTATTAAAGCAAATAGTTGCCCTACAAGAGAACATACATACCTATAGCTCATATTTGATGTCTTCATCATCCTTTACAATAATGGACATTTTTCGAACAAAGAATTTTAATTGCTTATTTCTCAGAATGTTAATATAATATTTAGTTGCATGATTTCCACTCCTTATGGCTCTACAAGCTGATCAACTACCGAT